>CM076575.1:467334880-467947293 GCA_034641835.2 Pinus albicaulis
TTAACATTTATCTTGTTCTCATCAGGAGGTTCTTCTCCTATATTTCCGCCATTAGGAATCATTTCTGGTTTTAAGCTTGTCATCAAGCCTTCCATGTATGCTTTTAGATCACTCTTCATGTTTTCCATGTTGTCTTTCATGTCATCCATCTTAGCTTGCACACCATCCATCTTAGCTTCCACGCCTTTCTTCAAACCTTCCATCTTCACTTCCACACCATCCATCTTAGCTTCCATGCCCTTCTTCAAACCATCCATCTCCACTTCCACACCTTTCTTCAAAACTTCCATTTCATTTTTTGCTGCTCTTTGCGAGAGTGAAATTTGTTGCACTTGTTCTTGTAATTTTGATAGATCATGTTGCAATTCTTCATCTTCATGAGTCATGGTAGAGCCTTCTGAAGGCTTGATGGGTGTTGAATTCTTTTTAAGGGCCATTTTAGAATCCAATATTGATATCTATTCTACAAGATGCCCTTGGAATCAATTCAACTTGATTCTTCAAACAAGACTTATGCAATTCGGAAAAAACAAATACACACCTTTTACTAGCTTTTAGGAGCTCGATATTGAAATTGAATTATCTCTATAGTTGAAAATCTTCGATATCTAAAATTCAGCCCTGTAGTAGATCTCTGAATTTTCTTTCAAATGCCACAGGTCTGACCTGATTTGGATTCTCCAAGACAAAGTTGTTTCCAATCTCCCACAATGACCTAATTCTGGACTGGTTTAGTAGAGCGAACTTGTACGACTTGCCACGTGTCACTGTTTTGTCCTTTGTCTCTGAAATTGATAGAAAAGAAACTACAGGCCGTGTACTTGCGACCACTTTTGACGGCACTCCAATCCAATCTTCAGAGAGAGAGTTATTGAACTTTTCCCACGATCACCTCTTTGAGATGCAATTCAGGAGCCTGAAAAAGCACTACCTTCCACAGATCATATCTCCAAAAATATTGCGAACCAAGCTCTGAAATTTTTTGACGACTTTCCTCAGGATTTCAGCTTCGCACCATATGAATTTTAGATTCTGAACCTTCGTAGAAAAAAATTTATAGCGCAAATTCCACGATGACCTGTTTAGGAGCCTGAAAAAATACCTGACTTCCACAGATCAGATCTCCGAAATTATTGCGAACCAAACTCTGAAATTTTTATACAAGCTTCCTCAGGATTTTTTCTTCGCACCCTAAAAATTTCAGCTTCTGAAACTTCGTAGAAAAAAATTTATAACGAAAATGCCACGATGACCTGTTTGGAGCAGCGAAACCCTAGAATCCAAAGCTCTGATACCAAATGTTGTGTAACCAGCTCCAAAAATAGAAGAAAAGAGATATCAACGCCTTATAAATGAGCCACTTCAAGGGGGAAACCTCCATTACATTACATAAATGAACAATTCTTGGATGATACAATTTACAAAACCTCCTTTCTATATATAGGAGTCCATGGGGCCATAATGTAATCCTAGTGGGCCACAATGTAATCCTAGCCGACCTAACAATAATTTAAGGGCACAATAATAACAAAATGGGGGTTACAAGGGTACAATAATAACAAGGGTTTGCTACCCAACAATAATAATAGTACTAGTGATATAGGACCTAACATATTGATGGATACTTCAGTTAGAACTCATGTGACAGAGTTTGGTGGAGTTATTGAGGTAGTTGGTGGAGTTGTGTTCATTTTAACTAAGTTAAACATAGTTGAGCTAGTTGTATCTAGTCTAACTGATTGATACACTAGTGAGAGTGGTTTGAATTAATTATTAATTAATTCACTAATTATTAACTCATTAATCAACTAAATAATACATTAGTTAACTACAATGCATGGACAATTTCAGCGGAGACCAGTGAAGAGGTAGGTGAAAGAGCAGTGTGACTATCAGTGGTGACTATAGTGTTGCATGATTTGCAACAACTAGTGATTGAAGATGCCAATGAGGATTGTGTGAGCAAGGCTGGGCAAATTCGAGTTCATTCAGAGCCATTCTTTAGCAGTGATTGCGCAGTAGAGGCAGGCTATCATGTGGCAGAGATTGGAGCATGTGATTTGCTAGATCAGACTTGTTTAGTGTGTAGCAATTGGAGATTATACTGAGAGCTTTGTGAGGAGCTTTGTATAATGATTGTTACATGATCTCTATGACATATAATATGTAGATAGTTGGGGTTTTCAGCTTTAAGCTTTCCCATAAAATACTGTGTTCATATGTGTAATTGTTTATGGTTTTAATGTGCTCATGCGATTGTTTTTATTTATGCAATTAATGATCAATGGTAGAAGAGATTCTGTATTGTGCATGAAGTCAAATAGTGTGTGATCAGGAGAATATCGGATGTATAACATATCAGTTATATAAATTTCTATAGTATCAGATGTACTAGGATCTTGATGCAAATTTTGAATGAGGATCCACACTTATTCGTCCTTCTTCCATTCATCCCTTGCTTTGATTATCCAATTTGGTTGGATAATAGAAATGGCACAAAGCAATGCTTCCACGTCTTCATCCTTTCTTGAGAGTGCATCTGCAACAACATTTAGCTTCCCTTTTTTGTAGATGATCTCAAAGTCATAACCCAACATCTTTGTGACCCATTTTTGCTGCTTTTCTGAAGATAGTCTTTGTTCCAAAAAGTGTTTAAGACTATCAAGATCATTTTTTACCTTGAAGTGTCTTCCCATTAAGTAAGGTCGCCATTTCTTTAGTGCATGTAGTATTGCCAACATTTCCTTCCCATAAATAGCTTTCTGTAAATACTTTCCTTTGATTGGACGACTTTCAAAAGCAATGGGTCTTCCTTCTTGCATTAAAACAACACCAATTCAATTTCCTGAGGCATCACATTCCACAATAAAGGTTTTTGTGAAGTCCTGCGTAGTTAAGATCGGTGCTAGGCAATACTGCTTCTTTAAGATGTTCAAAGGTCTAGTTGCTTCGTGGAGTCCAATGAAAATGCATATTTCTCCAATAATGTTGTTAGAGGTGCTGCTATTCTCCCATAATCCTTAACAAACTTGCGATAATACTGCTTTATGGTTGTGGGGACTTTCCATTCCTTAATGGCTTTAATTTTGTTAGGGTCTACCTTAACACCCTCGTGAGATACAATATGACCCGTATATTCCAATCTCTTTTACTCCAAAGAAACATTTGGATGTTTTTGCATATAATTGTTTCTCCTCCAATAGTTTGTCTACCACAACATGTTGCACATGATCCTTCCAAGACTTGATGTAGATTAGTATATCATCAAAAAATACTAGCACAAGTTTTCTAAGGAAGGGTTTGAAAATGGAATTCATCACCCCTTGAAATGTAGAAGGTGCATTGGTAAGGCCAAAGGCGTGACCAAAAATTCATAACGACCCTCATGAGTTCGAAATGTTGTTTTCAGAATATCTTCAATCTCCATTCTAATTTGATGATATCCTGGACAAAGATCCAACTTGGTAAAATAAATTGCTCCATTTAATTCATCCAATAATTCATCAATCAAAGGAACAGGAAATTTATATTTAATGGTGAGCTTATTGAGCTACCTATAATCTAGACACATGCGGCATGATGCATCCTTATTGTGCACCAATACTACTGGAGCAGAGAAAGAACTTTGACTAGGTTAAATTATAGTAGCCTCTAACATTTCTACAATCATACGTTCAATTTCGCTCTTTTGGACATAAGGATATCTATAAGGCCTGATGTTTGGAGGAACACTTCCCGGAATCAAATGAATAGCATGATCATGATCAAAAATAGGTGGGAGTCCTTTGGGAGTTTTAAAAACCTTGGAATGATTGTCCAAGACCTTTTAGAGATCTGCAAGAATAGATGATTTTGATGTCAGAACTTCTAGTGAGCATAATTGTGCAATTATGCCTCGTTTTTCTTTCTTTAGATGCTTTGTCATGACATTAGAGCTTATTATCTTTCCTGGCTTCCCTGCAATACCTCGTAATTCGACTTCCTTTCCTTCTGAAAAAAATTTCAAGAAAAGTTCTTGAAAATTAAAAGCTACCATCCCCAAAGATTGTAGCCATTGTACTCCTAGTACAACATCAACACCTCCCATTGGGATAGAAAGCATTGGACTATTAAATACATATTACCCCATCGCTAGCTTGATATTATGGCATTTTCTAGAGAAATTTATAGTTCCTCCATTGGCAACCATCACTTGACATTTTGGTGTTGGCTATAGGAAATACTTCAATTCCTTGGCTACCTTACAATGAATAAAATTATGGGTACTACCTGAATCAATCACTAATATTACCTTTTTCTTCTTGATATGTCCTTCTATCTTGAGAGTTTGAGGAGTGGTAATTCCTACCAATGCATTACACGATATGGTCGGACTCATTTCTTCTTCTTCTAGGGTTGGTTCCTGGTGTATATCCTCTTCTTTTGAAGTTTCTTGTTCATTTTCTTCCTCCTCTTCACAATCTATGTAAAATAATTTCTTCTCAGCACACTTATGACCTTTAGTGTATTTTCTATCACAACTGTAGCATAACCCTTTTGCTCTTTTTTCTTCCAATTTTTGTGGTGTCAACCTTGTAGGTTGTGGAAGTCTAGGAGTAGCAACACTTTCATCTTTATAGATGTGAGTGGCAAGCTTCCTTGTTGCCATAATTTTACATTCAATTTTTCTTGCCAACCTGAATGCCTTCTCCAATGAATCAAGTTCCCAAACATGAACTTCATGTTGGATGTTATCCTTTAAAGTCCCTATGAAGAGATCAATCTTGTGTTCCTCTAGAATGTCAGTTACCCTTATATTCAATTTTTGGAATTCCTCAATGTGCTCCACCACTGAACCCTTTTGTTTGAGATTTATCAATTGGCTAAAGAAGGTGTTTCTCTTTGTATCCTCATATTGTGCTATTATTTCCTTCGTAAAAATTGACCAAGTGACAATTTTTTTACAGGAGAAAAGCCATCGATACCATACAAATGTATTTTGCTCTAAATGTAAAGTTGCAATGCATACCTTTTGTGTGTTTTGCACATTATTGAGATCAAAATATTGTTCCATCTGTAGTATCCATGTTACGAGTTCCTTGCCATCAAACTTCCTCATATCCATCTTTGGAATATGGTGGTTCTTCAATCCAACATTAGAGTTTATGAAATCACGATTAACATTTATTTTGTTCTCATCATGAGTTTCCTCTACTATATTTCCGCCATTAGGAGTCATTTCTTGTATTAACCTTGTCATCAAACCTTCCATGTCTTCTTTTAGATCATTCTTCATGTCTTCCATGTTGTCTTTCATTTTTTCATCCATATTAGCTTCCATGCCATTCTTCAAACCACCCATCTTAGCTTCCATGCCTTTCTTCAAACAATCCGTCTTAGCTTCCACGTCTTTCTTCAAAACTTCCATTTCATTTTTTGTTGCTCTTTGCGAGAGCGATTGGCGCACTTGCTCTTGTAATTTTGATGCGTCATGTTGCGCTTATTCCTCTTCATGAGTCATAATACAACCTTCTAAAGGCTTAATGGGTGTTGAATTCTTTTTAGGTGGCATTTTAGAACCCAATACTGATATCTATGCTTCAATATGCCCTTGGAATCACTTCAAACTGATTTTTTCACACAAGACTTAAGAAATTCGAAAAAAATACACACCTCTTTCTTGCTTTTGAGGAGCTCGATATTTAAATTGAATTATATCTGTAATTTCGGATCTTCAATATCTAAAAATTGGCCCTGTAGTATCCCTCTGAATATTCTTTCGAATGCCACAGGTACGACCTGATTTGGATTCTTCAAGGCAAATTTATTCCCAATCAACCACAATGACCTAATTATGGATTAGTTCAGTAGAGTGAACTTGTACGAAGTGCCACATGTCACTGTTTCCTCCTTCGGCTCTAAAATTGATACCCAGGAAACTACAGTTTGTGTACTTACGACCACTTTTTACAGAATTCCAATCCGATGCTCAAAGAGAGAGTTATGATGATTTTCCCACGGTCACCTCTTTGAGATGAAATTCGGGATCTTGAAAAAACCTTAACTTCCATAGATCATATCTCCGAATATATTGCGAACCAAGATCTGAAATTTTTACAGGAAGTTCCTTAGGATTTCGGCTTCGCTCTATAAAAAATTCAGCTTCTGAACCTTCGTAGAAAAAATTTTTATAGCGAAAATTCCACGATGGCCGGTTTAGGTGAAATTCAGGAGCTTGAAAAAACCCTAACTTCCACAGATCATATCTCTGAAAATATTGCGAACCAAGATCTGAAATTTTTAAATGATGTTCCTCAGGATTTCGTTTCGCTCTGTAAAAATTTCAACTTCTGAACCTTCGTAGAAAAAAAATTATAGCAAAAATTCCACGATGACCTGTTTGGAGCAGCGAAACCCTAGAATCCAAAGCTTTGATACCAAATGTTATGAAACCAGCTCCAAAAATAGAAGAAAAGAGAGATCAATGCCTTAGAAATAGTCCACTTCGAGGGGGAAACCTCCTTTACATTACATAAATTAACAATTCTTGGATGATACAAATGAAAAAACCTCCTTCTATATATAAGAGTCCATGGGGTCACAATATAATCCTAGCCGACCTAACAATAATAATGTAAGGGAAAAATAATAACAATATTGGGGTTACAGGGGCACAACAATAACGATAAGGGGGTTACACTAACAACAATAAGGGACTACACTAGTAATATAGGGACCTAACAATGTTATATCCATGCTTAAGATGGATCTATGCTAGTTTATAGGGTAGTCCACGGTTCCCAGAGGTAAGTCACCTCCACCCACCAACCAATGAGGGACTCTAGAGGTGAGAGCCTCCACCCTCTCTTAGTTTAGGCCAGTCCAAGGATTCCAGAGGTAAATTACCTCCACCCTCTCTTAGTTCAAGAGATTTAGAGATCATATTTCCATCCCAATTTTATTTACACATTAAGCCTATTCAATAAGAACAAGGGAACCAACATCTACTACTATTTAATGTGCAAGGAAGGAAGGATAATTTATACATTTGTACATAAAATGGAGCATGGTTGCAATAACTCACTAGGATAAATCATTGTCCTATGTTCTCAGTTATTCTTGGAAAAAAAAATTTCCTTGCCTTGATTGTTGTAAAGAGCATATGACCACTTTCGTTGCACTTTTATTCATGCTACAACATACTCTTGGTATTGCCCTTGGAATGCCCTTCATTTTCTCTACATAACATTCACTCTCTTTCTTCCTTTTTTCTCCCCATGTCTCTTCCAACTTCTCCCTTCCTCTTCTTATATTGTTTAGTTTCGCCCTCCAATTAATTAGAGATTATGTAGTTAGTTAGGGTCTTCCCTTGCCTACCTTACTAGACATTTGTAAAATGTATTTTATTTATTAACCTTATATTTTTTTTGTAATGCACTTCATATGTTTCTAATAACCTTCACAAATGCATGTGTCACCTTTACAATAATATTAATGCCATTCACACATATAATTGTAATTATAATTTTGATTATGTTTGCAATGTTCACACACATAATCACACTTATAAATCTGAACATGACCATTTTCAAACCATTACAAAGAACCCCTGGCAAGCACATCATTTATTCTAATATAACATACCCATAAAAAAATTGTAGTAACCTGCATACAAGTGTAAGGTAACCAGAACAATGCTTATATTATTTACGCGAGTGCGCCATGACCGAAAGAACCAACATCATAATTACATATAAGCAAAATGATCAAAGTCATTACAAATATAGATCTAGGATAAAATATACTCAAATACTATGTTTTAAAAGAAAATATGTTGAAGCCACAACCATGAGTGTTCACACAACTTCAATTATTATAAGAAGTATTTGTTGCTCATACTTTCCTTTTTTAATTATTATTATTATTTTATTTTTTTTATCATTACTTTTGTTCTTATAGGACTAATATACAATGTCTTTTATCAAATTTAGGATATTATGGTTTGTTTTCCTATTCTTTAGGGTTCAATTTTAAGGGACATGTTTGACTTGTTGGGATAAATTTAAAAGAATACGCAATATTAGGTCCCACTTTTGTGATGTCTTTAATCTTGCTAAGTCATAAATCAAAGGTATATTTGGCTTGAGGTTTATTGAATATGCTCATCGTGTTATAATAACAATGATTTTTTTATATTATAAGCCTAATCCAAATTACTCCAACATGTTATTGATGCACTATAATTAATTTGTCTTTTATAAAATAATATACTTATAACATTAACGCAATACCTTGAACTCGTAGTATATCCAATAGAAAACACACCATAAAATAAGTCTCTTAATTTATATGTGTACTTTACCTCTAACATGATATGCACATATACAACAATTATCATATTATATTTTTTTAAAAAAATTGAAAAAATAAATCTTTTTTCGTAAGCTTCAAGTTTTATTGATCAGTCATAAAATTACATCAAATACATCATATCATCTAGTTTTTTGCCATGGTTCGCTACTTAGGAAACCAAACTAGTGGTGGAAAAATGATCTTTTTGTCTAGAAAGAGACATGAACTAACATAAAATATAGCTTAACAATGACATATCACAAGCCTTAGCCCTGCATGGAGTTACATAGATTTAAACACACCAAAATTACTGTTATGTTTTTTATAACCTATGATACTAGCGAACTTAAAAAGACTCAGAGATGAGCTTCCACAAACAAAAAGAATAAATCTCAAGCTTGGGCACAAGGTTCACAAAATCCCTATGGAATATATTCCCATTACTATCAGTATCCACCATCCTATCCACCATATCCACATTTTCCTCCTCAACAAACTTTTCAGCAAAATCCTCAACAAAATCCTCAACAGAATACTCAAAATCCACAACATCAAAATCAACCACTCCCATTACCATTTCCTTAGAAATCAAATCAGTTGCCTTCTCAACCCATACCAAACCCCAACAATAAAAATCCTCAGAATACATACATGATAGAAGGCCAGCAGTTTCCAACTTATTTAATTACTCCTCTAGACCTTAGTGATGTTCAACTTAGGTATGGAAGAATACTTAAAAAGAGGAAACCTTCTGTGATTATACAAGAACAAGACAACTCTGAGGAAGACTCTCTACGGGAAAATAAAAGTCTTGAAGAAGACACATCTTTTCAGGACCCAAACATTGAAAAATCAAAACAAAAAGAACCAATAATTTCAACTCCTGTATTAGAGCAGCCATCAACATCCACTCCTACACCTCCCTTTCCAGAAAGATTACAAATTAATAGGGGTGTAGAAAAACAAATTATGGTGCCTAATTATGATTTCCTAGATGAGCTGAGAAATGTTTGCATTAAGATTCCATTATTACAAGCCATCAAGGAAATTCCAATTTTAGCAAAAACAATAAAGGAGTTGAGTATGAAGAAAACAAGAAAAAGAATAAGAGAGACAAAGAGAATTCAACTGGCAGGAAAAATAGCAGATATCATGATGGGTAAGATTGTTATTCCAAAGTATCTAGACCCAGGAAATCTAGTTGTTAAAATTCACATCAATGGAATTGAGATCCAAAACACACTCATTGATTTAGGAGCAACAATCAATATCATGAGTAGACAAATCATGGATAAACTGAAACTTCCTAATCTTGTCTTTACACCCACATTATTACAATTAGCAGAGAGATATTTGATCAACCCTGATGGGGTAATAGAAGAAATTCCAGTGTCCCTAGATTCTTGGGAGTACCCTGTGGATTTTATGATCCTAACTCCTAAGAATAATCTAGGAGGACATCCTATTATATTAGGGAGACCTTGGTTAGCTACAATTGATGCTTTCATTAGTTGTATATCCGGTGATATGTACATCTCTGATGGTAGTTCAACTAATAAATTCACTTTGTATCCTCCAGCAAGGACAATTACATATTTAGATGATACTCAATGGATAGAGGATGAAGAAGACTTACAACCTCTCTTCATAATTTCATAAATTAGTGAAGATAGTCAAATTCTGAATACTTTAGAAAAATTTGAATCCTCTTCGGAATGAAAACATGAAAAATTTCAAGAAGAATCCAACATTGAGTTTTTATCATCAAGACAGATGTCTCTTCATTCTATGGATAAATTTGGCAGCTCTACAAGTGAGATATTTCCAGGAAAAACTTTAAACATAAACAAGAACCTAGAAAAATCTCAACAAGAAGAGCTAGTCAAGATCTTACAGAGACATTCTTCTGCATATGCATGGGAGTACACCGATATGAAAGGGATAAGCCCCAAGACTTGCACTCATCACATCTACATAGAGGAAAATTGTAAACCAATCAGACAACCTCAAAGACGGATGAATCCAAATCTTAGGGAGATTGTTAAAGAAGAATTGCATAAATTGTTGAATGTCAACTTTATCTATCCTATTTCAGATAGTCAGTGGGTTTCTCCTTTGGTAATTGTGCCAAAGAAAAATGGTAAATGGAGGGTATGTATTGACTACTGAGAATTAAACAAAGCTACTCTTAAAGACCATTTTCCCTTACCTTTCATAGATCAAGTGTTAGATACATTAGCTGGAAAAAAGTACTTCTCATTTCTAGATGGGTTTAGTGGTTACAATCAAATTCAAGTAGCACTTGAAGATCAAGAAAAAACTACATTTACCTGTCCTTGGGGTACCTATGCTTACCGAGTGTTGCCATTTGGATTATGCAATGCACCTGCAACATTTCACAGGGCAGTACTAGGAATTTTTTTAGATCTAATACATGATTGTGTAGAGGTATATATGGATGATTTCACAGTTTATGGAAACACATTTGAAGAAGCCTTAGCAAACTTGGAAAAAGTTTTAGAGAGACTTAAAGAAGCGAATCTTTCACTTAGTCATGAAAAGTGTTTTATGATGTTTAATGAAGGAATTGTTTTAGGACATCACATTTCAGGGGATGGGATTAGAGTTGATGAGTCAAAATTTGAAGTCATATCTAACTTATCTATTCCAAGTTGTCAAAAAGATGTTAGGAGTTTTCTAGGATTTACAGGATATTATCGAAGATTTATAGAAAACTTCACCAAGATAGCATCTCCACTCTTCAAATTACTTACCAAAGATTGTGAATTCAAATGGAATTATGATTGCCAGTTAGCATTTGAGACCCTGAAAACAAAAATTTCTGAAGCACCTATTTTAAGGGGACCTAACTGGAAGTTACCTTTTCATATTTCAACAGATGCCTAAGATATAGCTCTAGGAGCAGTATTGGGACAGAAATACCTGATTCCTTATGACATCTACTATACCAGTAAAAATTTGACTCCTTCAGAGTTAAACTATACTGTAACTGAAAAAGAGTTTTTAGCTGTTTTTCATGCCATAAACATATTCCGACACTATATAACAGGCTATGAAACTTTTTTTCACACAGATCATTCTGCAATTAGATATCTAATGAATAAATCAATCACTAATGGCAGAGTCATAAGATGGTTATTTCTTTTACAAGAATTCAACATTACCATTCTAGATAGGCCTGGAAAACAAAAAATAGTAGCTGATTTCCTATCTAGACTCCAAAACATCCAAGACAATACCCCAGTTGAAGATCAATTTCCTGATGAATATCTTTTTGCAATTTCTACTCAGACTCCTTGGTTTGCTGACATTGCTAATTATTTAGTTTCAGGGAAATTTCCTTCAAAAATGAATGCAAGAGATAAAAGAAAAATAATTTATGACAGTGAAAAATATTCATGGGTTGCTAATGAGTTGTACAGGACAGGTCCAGATTTTATCATTAGGAGATGTGTTCAGGAAGATGAGATGCCTAAGATTCTCAAAGCATGTCATGATGAACCTTGTGGCTGACACTTTGCTGATAAGAGGACAGCCTATAAGATCCTTCATTTAGGATTTTATTGTCCATCCCTTTTCAAAGATGCTAAAGATTATGTCAAAAGGTGTGACAGTTGCCAAAGGGTAGGGAAACCTTCTCCTTCAGGTGAGATGCCATTGCAGCCTCAGGTAGATATTGAACCTTTTGAAAAATGGGCTTTCGATTTTGTAGGACCTATTAGTCCTCCATCAAGACAAAAGATATATATATTAGTTTGCACTGATTATGTTACCAAATGGGCAGAGGCCAAGCCATTACTTTTTGCTACTGAAGCATCTGTAGTTAATTTTATTTTTGAGGATATTTTTACTCGTTTTGGTGTCCCAAGGGAAATTGTTACAGATCAAGGAGCTCAATTCACATCAAGGCTAGTGGAAAAAATGATGGAGAGGTATAGAATCAGACACAGAAAATCTACTCCTTATCATCCACAAGCAAATGGTCAAGTGGAATCTACTAATAAGGTCATTGAAGGGATCCTAACAAAGATTGTTCATTTACATAGAAGAGATTGGGTAGATAGGCTTCCTGAAGCCTTGTGGGCCTATAGAACTACATGGAGAAGCACAACAGGCCATACTCCTTATGAACTTGTTTATGGAAAACAAGTTTTGTTTCCCATAGAGTTCTAGATTCAAACTTTCAAAATGGCAGTTCAGCTAGGACTTGATCTATCAGAGGCACAAAAACACAGATTGGAGTAGATTAATGAATTGGATGAGATCAGACAAGATGCAGTTCAGAAAACCAGTATATTCCAACAGCAGAGGGCTAGATGGCATGACAAGTACATCAAGGAGAAGAATTTCAAAGAAGGTGACTGGGCTCTCTTGTTTGATTCAAAGTTCAAGGATTTTCAAGGTAAATTTCAAACACATTGGCTTGGGCCATATGAAATTGTGAGAATTTTTGACAATGGAGCAATAAAAATCAGGACAATAGATGAAGAAGAGGTTACTTTTCTTGTGAATGGTCATAGATTGACGCTGTATCACAAACCACTCTCAAGAGAAGAATTTGTCAAGAAGTTCCAGGAAAACAGTAATGTGAAGTTAACGAATAAGAATCTTTCTTTTTCATCAACTTAATTGAATTTTCTGAAGTCAATATATTGAAAAATTAAAAAAAATTAAAAAAAATTAAAAATAAAAATAAAAGTATAAACATGAAAACCAATCACTGATTGGCATGTTTATACAGAAAAGATAGAGTGAAAATTAGAATTTTTCTGACACTCTAACTTTTCCATTTTGTTTTTTTTTTCTGCAAGCAGCTGTTACAAAATCATAAGTGCAGATCCATTTCACTTATGGTCCATCTCATTTCATCCATTCATATTCCACTCCATTATTCATTCATCCATACTCCATTTCACTTCATTCATTCATACTTCACTTCATTCCATATTTCATTCATTTCATTCCATACTTCATCCACCTCATTTCAATTCCGGATTTTTAAAGTTTGATGTTTTTCTGCAATTAAATAATACATATCATGAATTGCAGCCCACTTCTCATACTTCACTCCATTTCATAAGTTGTGATGCATTCCACTCCATTATTCATTTCATACAACCTTTCATAATTCTAGCTTCAAACCATATTCAAAGTTCTCTACAGGTACATTCTGCAATCAATCAGAAATTTTGTAGCCAGTCAGACATTCTACAGCCAGACAGACATTCTGCAGCCAGAGAACCTGAAAGCACTATCTAGTAATCATTTGATCTGCAACAAAATGATCCTGCATATCCAAGAACAAGCAAATTCAAGCAAGTTATGAAGACTCAAAAAGTAATGATTTTCAGGGGAGAACAAAGCATATGAAGATCACAAGAAAATCAAAGCAAAGGCAAAGGTATGAAATTATTATGGTGACATATCATGAAATTTTTTAGCATAGTTCAGTTATATATTATTCAAAAAGTTGTTTTAATTAATTTTGTTGATCATGCCTAACAAACCTCCCGCAAAAACTTTGGATAAAACTCCTTCTATTCTGCCATTTCAAAACCCATATCCGATCATCATTTAAAAATCTAAATGGTTAAAGTGCTAAAGTGATTGGATTAGTCACGTCACTGAGCATTTAATGATGATTTTTGAATTCGTTAGAAAATATCTCCGCGGTCTTTCCTTCTGTGATATCTTTCAACTCATATACATCATCCTCACCTCATTATATTCATTACGTAACCACTCCATATCACTCTTTCCCGTAGCCAACTTTTAACCATTTCGGTCTTGGAGACAGAAGCATCTCTGTAACAA
The DNA here is from genome assembly GCA_034641835.2 of Pinus albicaulis. Lineage (NCBI taxonomy): Eukaryota > Viridiplantae > Streptophyta > Pinopsida > Pinales > Pinaceae > Pinus > Pinus albicaulis. The sequence continues at coordinate 467,349,047 of CM076575.1, forward strand.
CCATTGTCACCGTGAACAGAGGAAACATTTGTGGGGCAAAAACAACTTGTTAACGGCCATTCTCACCGTGAGAAGAAGACTAGTGAATTGAAGATTGAAGAAGAAGTTATGGGCCTCATCGTAAGAACTAAACCATTTGGCACTAAGTACTTGGAAGGCTATCCCCAAATCAGAGAAATCTTACAACAAGCAGGATGGTTGCAATTCCTTGAAAAATTCAGTGGCTTCCACAAATAGGTTACTAAAACTTTTGCAAGATCCTTTAATGGAGCCGAGGTTGAAGTTGGAGATATTAAATTCTGTCATAGAGGCTTTAATTGCAGAAGCAACAGGATTGCCTAGACAAGGAGAAAGGTGGTTTAAGAACAAAGAATTTCATAACGAAGCATGGAAGCAGATACTCAAGTCACCAGGTATGGATGTCATCGTTTTTAAAAAGGGTATCCCTAGCTCTGTATTAAAGAACAAATGGAGGAACATGTTGCTTATCCTACAAAAATTCATCACTTGTGAAGGTAGATATGGTACTTTCTATGTTTACCATATTCGATTGATAATGCATTTTCTAGAAGAAGAAATCAACTTGCCCTTTTTCTTGCTTCATAGTTTAAAGAAAATGGCTTCAATTGTTCAAAAGAGAATTCAATTTCTGGAGAAAACCTTATACCACCATGGTTTAGTCAAGATTTTAACTGAACATCATTTAGCAAAAATGGGAGATACTTGGGATGACTTTTTGGTGAGAAATCACTTTGAGGAACCAAAGGAACCTCCACCTGAAGATAAACCTACAAAAAGAAGAAGAAAATGGAAATCCTCCAAAACTGAAACTGGTAAAACAATACAAGAAAACAGTGAAGAAATGATTTCTGAAAAATTAGTTTAGATTAAGAAGAACTTAAGAAAGAGAGGATCATAAGAAAATTTTCCAGAGAAAAAGGAGAAGGGCCATCTCAACCGAGAAGGAGCCATAGACTTAGAGGGATACTAAAGAAAACAAATATTAAACAAACTGGAGTCATAAACATAGAGGACGAAGAAACACCTACTGAGGAGGATTTTGATGAAGAAGTTCCAAAAATTGACCCAGCACAACAAGAAATCTACAACTATGTTGAGTCATTGGAGAGAAGAGCTTCAGAAAGTAGAGACAGAACCCCTAGTCCACCAGAGTCCGAAATAGATGTGCTAAGAAGAGATAAGTACGAGCTAGAAGTACTTAATAGGCATATCAGGATTGAAAATGATATTTTGAGGGAGCAATTTAAACTAAAAACCAATATGAATTCAACCCTGTCTCTATAAATGGACAAAGTGGAAAAGGCCAATGAAAAATTGAAAAAGAGAAACAAAAAGTTAATCAGGGCACTTACCAATTTAAGGTTCAAGTTAGTCATCAGGAAGCCCAGAAGGCCTTTAACTACCAGGCAAAGCAGAAGAAGAGGGTTGGATATTCTTGCAGAGGTCTTAGAGTTCATGGAATAGTTGCATGAGGACATGCAAGAATCTAGCAGTGGGGGTATGTTGAGCTCCAAGAATGTTCTTTCTTCCACCACATTCCACTCCATTTATTTTGTCCATTGTTAATCTCAGGCTCAAATGATCAATAGAATTAGTTAAAATTTCTTTGAGAATGAATATCATGACTAACTTGCTATGTTTTTATGATTTTGTCATTGTAGTGCTTTTTGAACTAAATCTAGCTACAGAACGCAGACATTCTGTAGCTAGTTGCCAATTCTGCAGCCATCTTCATGTCTACATAGGTTCCAGGTGTCATATCAAAGAAAAGCACATATGGTCGTATTCCACATCATCTCCTTATCATTTTGTGCTCTCCACGAAGTTTGAACGAAATCCTGTAGGTGGTTATGTACGTGGGAACTTAAATTAGGAGGTAGACTCTTAACAGGATAAGGACAGTCCAGATGTCCTTAATCATATTACGAGACCACCTTCAGAGTTCTAGTTCAATTCTAATTAGGAAAGACAATTATTCCTATGTTATCTCAGATACGGTTATGAAATTTTGTTACAAATATGCTCGGGAAACTGAGGGACAAGGTTAGATTTTATGGTTGATTGCTAGATTTCAGAAGTCTGAAAACACTCTGTTTTGAAGTAATTTCTCTTTAATGAAAGAAGCATCATTTCCTTGAAAGCGTTGAATCAATCTTGAAGTATATTTCGTGCTAGTCTGGTAGTAGAGGGCCCCTGCTACCTGAGTAGCCTTGTTCATACGGTTTAGATAAGTATTTTAGTCTCGTTTTCATTTCTAGCTTAAGTATATTTCTGAAGTTTATGTTTCATACTTGTTTCATTAATCATTACACCTATACTTACTCTTATAAACTCTTCCAAAATATCATTACGATGAATAAGGCATAGCTGTGGTGTTGTAGATTTTAGTTGCATTTCCTTTCGTTAATTATCACAGTTAAACTTACTCTAATAAACTCTTCCAAAATATCATTACGATGAATAAGGCATAGCTATGGTGTTGTAGGTTTTAGTTGCATTTCCTTTCGTTAATTATCACAATTAGACTTACTCTAATAAACTCTTCCAAAATATCATCACGATGAATAACGCATAGCTGTGGTATTGCAGGTTTTAGTTGCTTGTTTACACTAAGTGTCACAGCCGGTCTTACTCTTACAAACTCTTTCAAAACATCATTAACAATGAATAAGAAACAATTGTGGTGTCTTAGATTCTAGTTTTATTTTCTTTCAGTTTTATGTTTATGTTCAATTGCATTGAATAATATAGCCATACTTGTTTTCAAAAACTCTTCCAAAATATCACTCATATTGAACGAGATGGGTTGTAGAATTCCTTAGGTTAGTTGCATGTTAATTTAGTTACAGCACTCCGGAGGTAGAATGCATTTAGTTCAGCTCTGTCACTACATTTAAGTTTGATAATGGAATTTTAGTTTAACACTGTTCACTGTACTCCAAGTAGACTAGTAGCACTCTAGTTTAGTCTTAGCTCACTATATTAACATTCCAGTTTAGTTGCTATCCATTGCATTTTAAATTGTATTAGTTGTTAAATTTAAATACCACGGTCTTCATTATTTACAAAAATTATTTTGTTCCAAACTCATATTAATACATAATCATCTGGAAAGAAGCTAGTATTAGTATAAGGCCTGACGTATTTTGCAACATTTTTACCATTTCACAAACAAGCCTTTTCTCAAAGACTATTCTAAAAAGGAAATCTATAACTTTTGAGTGAGGCCTAGTGGTGTTAAATAGAGTTGCAGAACAGAATTATAAGCTAGTTTAGAGTAGAAATCTTATTGTGCTACAAATGTTCTTTTCCAAATATATTCCAATAAACCTTTAATCATGGATGAGATGTTGTAACATTGTAAGTTGATTGTTTGATTGTTTAATTAGGAGAACTTCATTTATACTTAACTTGTCCATTTCTCAAGCTCTTCCAACACATCTTTAATGAATGAATATGATAAGTTTAAGTTCATGTTGTGATTTATTTTCTTGCACTGAAGTCATTATCAAACTTTGCATTTGTTGTTTTCCATCCATAGTTTAGGCTTTTTTCTGTTTTAACACAACCAATAGCTTCTTTTCACCAGCACTTAGTTCTTTCCTTTTTCAACATAAAACCATAAAACAAAAAACATCATAAAACACTAAACACAACGTAGTGAGAAACAAATACCTAGGCAGATATAGTGCACCACACTTCAACAGTTTACTAGCCCTGGTTGACAATTAATGAACTCAATTTAGGAACACTAGGTTGAGCACAAACAAAAACATCACCCTCATTGTCAGAACCTATCAGGTTTACATGGTTTTCTATAGGTTCTTCAGACTCTCTGCCCTCTTCATCTACATAATTTTCTTAGAAAGGGGGCCTGATTTGTTGGTCATTGTCTCTTGGTCTGTTTTGGGGAGGGTCTCTTTTGAAGCTTGGATTCCTATTTTTGTTTTTTGGATTTGAATGGTTTTCCCTAGGACGTGTTCTTTCACTCAAGTTTATTCTTTCCACCATTATTTCCATTACCCTCACTATATTGTCAATATTGGAATCAAATGAGGAGGTTGAGGCAATAATTTCATCTTTGTAGGTGACTCTCTTTTCTGATCTCATCCTATCCCTCTTTTCAATCAGGTTTGCCTCTACACTTATAGCTCCCTTTTGCATGTCTTCTAAAGTGAGGGGCTCTCTTTCTCCTAGTTGATAGGCCATGTCTGGATCTAAAACTTCTAGAAATTTTGCTAAAGCTAAGCCTTGTGGGGGTTTCATATCTGGTGGGAGGGAAATGTAAACATTATTGAACCTGGTACAATAGTCTTGGACACATTACCCTATGTTTCTTTTAAGTTTGTTTTATTCTGAGAGGATTTGGAGAGGGTTTTTCTTGATTTCCCACTTGTTTTTAAATGTCTAGTAAAAGGAAGGGAGATCATGTATGCTGTTAGGAGTCAAGATTTTGAACCATTTTTTGGCTTATCCTCCTAATATTTGTGAAAATATTCTCATTTTAATGGTTTCCTCTTCTATTTCCATGTAATCAAAGGCATCATTTATCCTATCTACAAGTTGTTCGACAGTGATGGATTCAACTCTGGTAAAGTAAGGGATTTTGGACTGGTAACAATGTGGCAAAGGTAACAAAGGTTTTGTCAATGCCAGGGAGGTATACCATGTTGCCATTATGGGAGTGAATGGAATCCAAGGATTATTTACAAAGGGGAAGGTTTGTGAGATGGGGTGGGGGATGAAGTGGTGTGGTTTGAATAGTGGATGTGTGGATGGGGGTGGTAGAGGTACTTGGACTAGAAAACTGGTTTTGAGCAGACTTGGTATGAAAAGAGCTAAAGTGATGGAGAAGTTGAGAGTCAGGAGGAGTGGAAGAAGAGGCTTCTCTACTTGAACTCTGTTGTAAACCTAAGAACTCAAGGTCAGTCTGGTATATCCTACTTTGTGATTTGGTTATGAAAAGATTTATTGTATGTTTCAAGTCAAACCGGGGGTCTTTCAAGGCTGTAATAGGTTCAGGGACAAAGCTTTCTCTATGAATGGTCCTAACAATAGTTTAGTTTCCAATTTTATAATTTTTCCACAAAATATCTTCTGGATCATAAAGTATGTTGGGAGGGTTTGGGTCCAAGTGAGATCTGGTACTGAGCCTTTGTGAAGCCAGATTTCGAACCCAAGGTATAGAGAGGCTGAAACTTTATAACTATTTTCAGAAATTTGGCCTCTCTTAATGTTTTCTAAACTCACACAGTGTGTGACTAGGCTTCTAAACTTCTCACGGCTGATTTGACACAATCCTAAGGAAATCTAAGAATCACTAGTAAAGTTAGAAGGCCTACTAGAGACTTGTGGAGTCACCAGGTGGATATTTTTTGTTGTTTTTAAGGATGTATATTTATGGTCCACTGCCAATAACTGACAAAAAACCAATGTAGGGAAGTTTTGGGGTTTTCTTAGTTCCTTTATATATCCCTAAGGTTTCTCTGAGTGTCCTACAGTTGAGTTATCATATTTCTAGGATGGTGAAACAACCATATTCTATTCTTTGGCTAACAGTTTGAGTTCTCTATGATTTGATAAGGGTTTCTAAAGTTCTAAGGAGTCTTTAGATTGTCACTAATATTAGAAATCCTCTCACCTTGATTTCCAATTCTGTTAGGCTATGAGTTGTTGATAAATCAATAGATGTTGTGTAATAAGGGTTTCTGAAGTCCTAATGAATACTTATATTATTATTGACTTAGAAGGTCCAACCGTGATTGCCATTATGTGAGTTTCCCGTGATTTTTTAGATTGGTGAGGTCAAATTCCCAAGGTAACATCAGACCAGTCTTTGGATTCCTAGAACCTAGCCTTCCTAGACTCAGAGAGGGCTCTCTCTATTTTGTGCAAAGGATGTGAACTTGTTTGCATATAGGGTTTGATTTTAGGCTAGTTGTTAAGTGTAGGGTTTTTTTGTTTATTTTGGTTGGGTAATATGATCAAGTAGAAATATATAGAGTGAGTACTATTCAAATAATTGGGCTATGGAGTCAATAAAATTCATGGAAATTTTCAACAATAAAGCAGGGTGGATCACAGGGAAAATCTAGCATGGTCAGATATATTTTCAAGGTTTTTTTAAAGTGAAATGAACATCAATTTTGTGAACAAACTAGGGCAAAGGGCAATCGATAATCCTTTGTCATGTACTTAAAACAAGGATTACAAAACTATTTGGCATGAAGAAGAAATCAATAGACAGGGCACACCAATAACTCGTTGATTCAACTTAAGCAAATAAGCATTTCAGACATACAATACAATGACATATAGAAGGCGAGAAACTCATTTAACTTCTAGTGATTTCACGTTCAAGGTTATAAAAAATTCAAGATACACATATAACATTAATAAAAGAAGAGGGAACACTGAAACATCATTGATAATAGCTATGAAGATCTCCAAAACAATTATTCAAGCATGGACAAAGGGCATGATCGAAACATAGCCTCTCTTTCAAACCTAATCAATGGTACTTTGGAGAGAGACCTCAAGAACAATGTTTAGAGACATAAAAAAAGTAGGGCTAACCATAAATAATCTTTGATACCTACTATATTAAACCATTCATGAAATAAACAAGCTTAGGGGGTCTAGATAGAAATTAATAATTCTCTAAAACGTCTTAGCAGAGGAAAACATAGAGGCAGTGAAGAACAAATAGAGCTAAGGTGCCTTTGAAAAAATTTAATAGTCTAAAATTTTTTTCCTACCACAGTAAAGAAGGGTGAAACACAATGATACATGAGAAAAAAATAACTAAATATAAGCACATCACCATTAACCAAGCTCAAGGATCCTGCAAGCAGCCTTCTCCATCATCAATCAAGACAAGCCATTGACAAACTCCACAACACCAATTTCTTCTCTAATCTCCAAAAAAAATACGTATTGCTCCCAAGAGTCATCAAATTACAACATTTACAATGAATCCTCATGATATATTTATTTATCAAAGGAGGGAAAATACCATAGATAGGGTTGGAAAATGTCAAAATCACTCATAAATGTCATTAATGCCTAAGAGACCATGCAAGGCCCAAGGCAAAAATATCCCATGAAATAAATTCCAAAATAACTCCTAGAACCTAATCTTAGGGCGATTTGCCTCAGAAAATATTAAAATATCATTTTTCAATTAATGAGTGTGTTTTGTTGACTTTTGGCCAAAACTGCCCAATTTGGTCTGAATGCACAACACCTTCAGAGGCAGAAAATAGGTCCACTTGGAGCCAAGTTTTGGTGGCCTTCCCCATGTCAAAATTTTCCCTATGATGGCCCGTTGGAAATAAGGTTGAGTGTAATTTCCAAATCTACCATTGGTTTTCTGATTGAGATCTTGTAAGCTATCTGAAAATCCAAATTTCCAAAACTGCTATAAGCGCAACGCTAAGCCTGAAAATGAGGCAGAAAGGTGAAAATTGAGGGCTTTTTTTACTTTTTGAGGGGTCAAAAATGCTCCAAATGCTTTGAAATTTGGTTAGAATAGTGTAATAGGAATGTGAAATCAAAAAATGTAAATTTCTCTCCCTAAGGATGTCTGAGGGAAAAGCATAGTGCCAGGGGTGCTGCGCTTATAAGCCTCCAAATTCACAAATTTTTTTTTATCAAAAATTCTTCAAAATTTGTGGATGTATCCCTCATGGGGTTTGGGAGACCTGTAGAGAATATTGTGCCAAAATTCCAAGATTAACATGGACTTTTTCCTCTTTTAGTGCTTGGATCTTGGCTTGGGACTTTTTCAGTTTAGCCCTTGCAACTTGGTTTCTCCGGGCATAATGCTTAGTCATCCTTCTTTGTAGGTCAAGATTATTGTTAGCTTTCTCCAATTTAGCCTCCAATTTTATGTTGGATCTTTCCAACCAAGGCTCTCGATCATGTGCTATCTCCATGGTCAACAACTCATCTAGAGAGAGTTGCTCTACTAGGGTTGATTCTTGTTCCCTTTGTTTTGCCAATGCCTTCTTCAACCCGCTAGTTCTAGGTCTCCTCCTAGATTTTCCTTCCTCATCCTCACTCTCTTCATAAGTTCCTGGGCCTTAATGGCTCTAGCCTCATAAATATAAATTTGTGCTCCTAGCTGCCTATTCTCCAAGTCAAGGGCATCATTAACACTTTTGGCCCTATTTAGATTTTCTTAGAGGTCTTCAATGAGTGAAATTTTGTTCTGGATGAACAAGTTTGAGATCCTTGCTTCATTCTCCTCATCATTATCCACCTGAATGATTTCAAATCCCTCTCCACCTCATGATCTTCTTCCTCTTCCTTTTTTTTACCTTTGTCTATTGGTTGAGTTGAGGTGGATGGCATGGTCCCATTCCTTTTAGAGGAAGAAAACACAAGCGTTGGACCTCTTTGATATGTCAATGAAAGAGGTGTGATTGTGGTCTTGTTGGTGTCTTCCTCATGGTTGTGATCCTTGTTGCTGTCATCAAACTCTTCATTTTGTCCTTCATTGCAGCTGCTTGTCTTTTCACTACTGTGATAATTATTTTCATTATCACCCTCTTCACTTTCTTCACTTTCATTTTGTTCATCATTAAGACTTCTTTCCTCTTTATCTTATGCACTGTCATCATCCTCATTATCATGGTGGAGTTGATTGTTGTCATGACTATCATGGCTGTTGTCATGATTTTCATGACTATTTTCTTTCTTGATGTCTTGTCCCTCACTTTCTTCTTTATTATCTACCTCTGTCTCTTCTTCATTTTCTTCCTCTGTCTCATCATCCTCTGCCTCTTCATCATTATTTGCCTCTTTTTCGCTTTTTTTCTCACTATTTTTCTTACTACCCTTTTCTTCATTATTTGTTTATTCTTCATTTGTCTCTTCCTCATCATTGATATCTTCATAATTTTATTCCTCTTCATCATTTTCTGCCTCTTCATCATTTTTTGTCTCTGCCTCATCATAATTTTCTTCATCACTGCCTAATTCATTTTCACTTTCATCTTCCTCATTTTCTTCATTGTTATCCTCTTCCTCTGTTAGCATGTTTTCTACCTCTTGTGTGCTCAATTCATCATCATCCTCATCCTCATTTTGGGCCGATTCATTGTCACCTTCACCCTCATTGTCACTGTCTCACTAATTGTCACTTCCTTCCTATTCTGATGCATCAGCAGAAGGTGAGGAAGGAAGGTTTTCTTGAGGAGAGGTTTCTTGTGTAGATGATGAGGCATGATCTATTGGAGGAGATGGAGGAGTGGACGGAGGAGGATGAGATGAAGAGGGTAAACTAGGTTGATGATGAGGTTGTGGGCTTGTGAATATTTCATTAGCTATGAACACATCCCAAGGTATGCCTTTTTTCTATAGCTAATGTAATACCACCATGTTGATCAAGGAGTGGTGGAGAAAAATATCTATTTTCTAGGTATAACTACTCCTTCAAACAACATAATACATCTTTTATATACTCCTATACAAGTAATGGGGAAAATGAAGCATCTTGACCCTACTGAAATTCATGAGTAATCTGACATGGTAGGAGTAGAGCCTGAAATATCTCCCCTCACAGGTAAAGTATTTCATGATTACCTTCATCAGCAGTGCATACCTTTGTAGTAAGTGTGAGAAAGGGAAAATAGCCTTGCAACACTCTTTGTACCTAGGTTTGATAAATGGCTCATAATGGCTCATGTCCAACTTTGCATTCTTGAACCATTTCTCACCAACAACAGGTATACCTATAGAATTAGAGATGGCATATACTGATAGTTTAAAATCCACCCCTGCAAGGCTTACTTTTTTATTGTGTAAGTAGAGGAAAAACAACCTAGTGATTTTAGGGTGATTTTTCACTTGTTTGACTTTCTCACAAAATTGAAAACACCCCACATTTTGAAAGCATGTGAGAATCATGTGAGATGAAGTAATATCCACTGTGCTCTAGGGTTCAAATATATTGACCTTACCCCCCTTGTGCTTTGGCCTTATAGGCACCTGGCCTCCTTCACTACTATCACTCCTTTTTTCTGCTGACATGGTGACTCGTGTGGCTTTTAGACAAACTTGGGCCTGCTTATAAAACTTGGGCAGGAGGAGTGAAATGAAATGATGATGAGGGAAGCTTTTGCAAATGAGTGATAGGGAGATGGGTTTATGACTGAGTTTCTTTGAGTTTAATGAGGGATTTAACATGAAATGATTGTTAAAGCCCTCATGTCCACCTCTCCTAACTGATGATTTAGGTCGGAGGTCAAAGGAGAGTGCTAATTATGAAGACTTATGGTTTGTTTAGGTATTAAGGTTTGATAATTTTCCCTTAATCACCAAAACACAAAAAAATTGTTGGATGGGGAAAAATGTCCACTTACCACCTTTGACTCATTTTCAGGCCCATTAAGGCAATCTAAAGGGTGCTCTCTTGAGTTTTTGGCACTTTCCTGTGGTTTGGAGAGGTTTTTAGCATAAGCATAGCGCCTGGCAGAATTTGGGTGAGTCGGTTCCTATGTGCGCAGTGCTGGGAAGAAACTGGGTGAGTCGGGCCCTACGCGCAGCATCAGGCCTATCGAGTGACCCTGTGAGTGTAGCGTCGAGCCCCTAGGTGTGTTGGGTCTTCCTAGGTGTATCGTCGGGCTGTAAGTGTAGCGCGTGCAACAATACATGCAGTTCAACACAAAAAAAATCATTGTGGGAACCTATATTCGCGTAGTGTCGGGTCTTGTGAGCACAGCGCCAGCTCTTAAGCATAGTGTCGGTAACCTTGCCCAGGATTTCTTACTTAAACTTACAAAATTTTCTCTTGAAGGCTCTTCACTCATTTCAAACACAAAATAAGATATGAAGAGAGCAAAGAGGTCCTTTATACATTTTAGGGAAAACAAATTAATACTTGAAAACCCACGTTTTCTAATGTTTTGAGTTTTTTGGTCACTTTATCACTTTGACTGATATCCTTTTGACCTTTTATTGCAGGTGTCTTGAAAATTTTTCAAAGTAGCTCTTCTTCTTTTGGTGGTAACTTGCTGGAGAAATGAAAAAGGTCCTTTTAAACCTTGATGATCTTGGCACTCTAAAACCTATTTTTTCTTGCACTAGGAAACTGAAAACATGTTTTTATCCTTTTTTGACATTTCTGAGTGTGAGTGACATGGAAAAATGTTTTCTTTCCTCCTTATTGATTTGGGCAGTGACGCACAATAAACCTATCTCTAACAAGTGCTTTTTCTTCATAACCATGTATGCCATTTCCCTTTAGCCACTTCTAATTTTCAGGTGCCATGTAATACTGATATTGTCCCTTCTAAAATTCTTGGATTTTGACAAATTTAGTCACATAACAGTAACCTCATGATTATCTTGATTTCTCATCTCGAAACTCAACCCTATGCTTTGATTCCTCTGATCATTTGAGGGAAAATGACTGAAAATGGAGCCTTTGACCTTCCTTACACTGATACTATTTCCTGTTTTCCCTTTGAGGCAGTGGAACATTTACCTTGAAAAACCTTAGAATGACACACACATCAATCCCTTGAAATCTTCTTCTGTTGGCATGATGGAGGCTCATTTTCCTCATTTCACCCTCTTTCCCTATCTTTCCAAAACCTTAGGTTTTAGGGATGTTAGAGAAAAATCATTAGTGTTGTCTTCTAAGTTATATATAGCCCTTTAAAATTAATTCATTTATGTTCAGTTCACCTCACCTTTTTCCCTTCTTCATTTATAACTTCTAAGAATCTTTATTTTCATGCTTGGTTGTGTTGGTGTGCCTCTGTCCTTGTGTTTTGTTGCCTTGACTCCTTTCTCGGAAAACTGCTGCTCCAATCAATCCTAAAACCTTGATTTTCCTTGAATATGGGATGCTTCTTCCTTCTTTGTTGTGGATGTCCTTTAGTGAGGAGCTGACCTCTTACCTTACCTAATTTTTCCTGCTGATAACCACCTTGACACTCCTGTAGAAATGTCAAAATGGACAGCTATCCTTTTTCAAAATTTTGTCCTTGATAAGGAGGTCTTCCTTGGATGAATTTTTTGATCTGACTTGGACAAAAATGTGGTGATCCTTTTTCCTTTTAATTCCACTTCTAGCACATGAAAAAAAGTGATTTAGAACACCAAGATTAACCCTACAACTCATGAAAAAACTAATGACCTACTGGGAGGCTCTTTGACTAAAATATTGGCTTAGGGTCTTTAAGTATGAAAAACAGAGTTTTTGACAATTTGATGTATTGAAGATCCAAAATCCATTGTACTTGATCTATCAAATGAGTCTATAGAGATAGTTTTGATACCATCAATGCTTGATGCATTTGATCAACATGGGAAAGGGTAGGTTTTTTGGCAATAATAGATGGAAAGTGGGAGGGTTAAGCATAGGAAAAACATAGTAATAAGATTATGGTGTGAAAATGGGACAAATAAGAGTGGCATGAGCCCATGAGGTGTCTTCTAGGAGTGATAGGCTAACTAGGATATGGTAGAGTAGTAAAATAGTGAAAAAAATGTTTTAAGGATAATGAAGGCAGTGAGATTTCTAAAACTCAAAATATTCATGAATGTTGTTTTTGGAAATTTGGGACAAGTATTTAGTCATCTAAGAAATATCAAAAATACTAATGACTAACACGAATCATTGCATAAATTTTTTCAGGTGAAGTCAAAGTTTGGTTTTGTGCCCTAGCAGCCAATTCTATTAGGAATCCTACTAGCTAACTAATGCTTTCCTAGCTAGGTGGGATGAAAAGAAAAACCCTTTACAAATCCTTGCTGAATATGATTCCTTGAAACACAATCCCAATGCATTAGTTCCTGATTAAAAATATCGATACCTAAAAATATATAACTCCATCCCACATGAAGTGAACCACCTCCTAGTTCAGCCCTTTTGTGTTATCCTGATGATTTTGACTCGGATATGGCTTACTCATTGAAATAAATAAGCCCCACTACCCTAGAAGATATGATCGAAAATTCAGTGAGTGTTGAAGTCAATCTATTGATCAAAAAGTCCAAACTTAAAACTGAACGTAGAGTGACTATCAAAGAGGAACCTTCCACTTTGTTGTAACTCCTAGAGATAGCGTAGAGTTGTGATAGACGAGTGCCTAGGACATCTTATATAGCAAGGGAGCATATGGTATAACAGGAAGAGTTATCAATAAAAAGCTCTCATGCTATCTCTTGTAAAACAAGGAATATTAATCTGAATGGGACCGAGACCTCCAGAAACTGATACAGAGATAGGAATGTAGTAGAGACAACATGCAAAACTCCAATGTAAAAGCAACAAAAAATTCGGAGACAGCTTACTGCAAAGAGGGCTGATTCAGAAATACATCACAGAAATAAGTTATCAGAAAGTGTATGTGGTGAATGAAATATTGAGGAGATATTAGCTAACATTAAGCTGATACCCAGATATACAATATCACCATGCATGGGCTTACCAATATAAGAATCCATACATGGCAATAACATTTTGAAAGCACCCTCCCAAAGAAACTAATATAGCAGAAGTATGGTTTAGCTGAATAATGGAACAGAATATCATGCATGAGCCATATTTAAGGCGTTTGAATAATCCAAGAATGGGTATCAACTAGGATAAATCCATGCCAAACATCAGTGAGCCACTCGCATTCCAAAACATGATACAAGATAGATGGATGAAATGAAATGATATATTAAAATAGCACAATAAAGAAAGTTACAGACTGTGAAATACCAAATACTAGAATCCTCTTTAACAGATGGAACTCCTCCTCACTGAGACCCTATGGGCTCTGTGCCTTCATACAAGAGTTTTACAAAATGTATACAAAAATCCTTTCACTGCATAATTTTCTGATAAAATCTCGAACCCCTAATAATCTATTTGTCGGGGGTTTTATATAGAAAAAGAAAACTTAATAAATGAAGTAGGTGATGAACATTTAATTGTATCATTAAAAAAAAATGGCGGACACGTGCACGCCCATACTGTTTATGGCTTTGAAATGTTGTTTGTACTCTGTAGCCTGCTAGCTGAAATAAATGCACTAGGTAGAAATCTCTCCAGGAACACGGAAAAGCAGAGAAATCACATAAACATTCCGTCCTTTCCTGAAAGAGAATGGTGCTGAAATGAAACCTGAAGGGTATTGATTCTGGTGCATTGTACCCTCTGCCTTCTAAAACCTGAGTCACGGCTGAAAATCTTCAATGCTAAGCGTTGAATTCCTCAATCATCCACTGATATTTTTCTGCTGCTCCATTAATATCTTCATTTGTGAAATTGGCGCCCTGAATGTCCCTGCAGGGTTTGATAGATTTTAACCTCGCTTCTTTAATGGAAGTCTTATCAATTTTCCTTCCCGGGGCTTTCTTCATAATTCAGCTCTGAAAGATGTTCCTTTGACGTGCTCTCTATCACAGTAATAGAGACTGTGAATCATAATAGTTTTCCACCCCTGTGTACCTGCAAAATCCGCAAACTCGTTAAAGAAAACCATGCACGGGAAGGTGAACACGATGGGGATAATGGTGAGATAGCGCAGCATGGTGGACAGGTCGAGAAATGTAGGGCAATGATAGGAAATGCAGTGTGACGGTGGGAGGTGGAAATGGAGGGGGTTGGCGGAACGTAGCAGATGAAAATCTTTGAATTTGACCTTTAGTATGAGATATAAGGAAGGTGGGAGAGAATGCGTCGAATGGCACGTGGAATGGTGACGTGGAGGATGACCAGGTTAATGGTGTGGCATGGGTTTAATGAGGGTCGTCTGATCTCGGTGAAGATTGATGGTGGGCAATGCATAGGGGGTGACGGATAGTGGGCCAGGGGTCAAATATGCTGTGATTAAATGCTGTGTAGCTTTGAAGAGTGATAACCGTTGGATGAAGACCTCGAGACCAGACGGCTATCATGAATATCGCGCCGTGACTTCGACCAATCAATAATGCGCGATGGAGGGCGGTTTTGGAGCTGTACGCGGAGACACGTGGCGAGAGGTGTATGGAATCGCTCCGATTTGAGAAATACCGCCCGCGTCAGAAAAGCAGTGCGATGAAAACCAGTGGGTTTTTGAACAGTGCATGGCGTGGGGTCCACCGGGGCGGGAATATTGTGAGTCGTTGATCGGTGGGTGATCGGATGGTTGAGATACGACCAGGCGGGAAAATGAAATGGGGGCCACGTGCGCGATGGGGTTGCAAAGGCCGTCGGATCTGCGTAGATCAACGGTCTAAAATGCGCCCGATATGTATATTTGATAAGCCCCCCTTGGACTAGCTCCTGGTCTTGGGGCAGGGTCATGTGGAAGGAAAAGGGCACAGGGGCTTGGCTGAAAGGGGCTAAGGCCTAATACATTTTCAAAAGTTGGTTTTTTCGGCCCTTTTATGAAATTTCGAGGCTGGGAGAAAGCAACGATAGGCGGATAATGGATTTTTCAAGCCCAACAAGAAGGGATTTCTTGTCAGAGATTCAATGGGATGATCAACATTGGCTCCATCTGGGGACGACACGTTCATCCCTGAACGTGTCGAGAACTTCGCAGACCATAAGATACTCTTCTGTGTGAACTCTGCCCCTCGGCACCTCTACTTTTTACTTCATGGTTCATCACAACACCCACATTATTCAAACAAAAACAAAAAGGAAACTAATATACAATATAATACATCAGGCTGCCTTCGCCTGAATCAGAACTGAAAGTAGGGCTTGAGAAATTTACCATTTACAGGGGCGTCAAGTAAGCCCCCCTGCAAATTCTCTAGCTTGAAAGTATTGTTACCTCCCTACTCTATGATTTTGAAAGGACCAAACCAGAGTGGGTCGAATTTACCATGTTTTCCTTTTTCAGCCCTCCAGATATCCCATCTGAGTACCAAATCACCAATCTGCAGATTCCTGTCTTTAGCATGCTGATCGAAAAGGTATTTCATCTTCTCC
Source organism: Pinus albicaulis (assembly GCA_034641835.2). Taxonomy (NCBI): domain Eukaryota; kingdom Viridiplantae; phylum Streptophyta; class Pinopsida; order Pinales; family Pinaceae; genus Pinus; species Pinus albicaulis. Next base: position 467,364,996 of record CM076575.1, read on the forward strand.
TGATATTCTGTCAGCCTTTGATTTACTTGATTGCGTGTTTCTTCCAATTCCACCAGCTGGTTTATTCTCCTGATCATATCATCAGGCTCTTCTTGACTTTCCTGCATGAATCGGGCTACTGGTAGGGCTAATTGAATTGAAAATACTGCTGCCCTCCTGTATACTAATTCATATGGGGATTTCCCAGTTGCTCTCTTGCTAGTAATTATATTGGCCCATAGAGAAAATTTCAATTGGGAATCCCAATTTTTCTGATTCTCATTTATAGCCTTCTTCAGTGCCCTTACCAGGGTTTTATTGGAAGACTCTGCCAAGCCATTTCCCTGTGGATAATAGGCTGTAGAGTGACTCAGAGTGATGTTATATTGCTGACAGAAGCTCACAAACTTTGCAGACTTGAAATCCTGTGCATTATCAGTCACTATTCTGGCAGGGAAGCCAAACCTGGATATGATGTTTTCTTCCATGAACTTTATGATCACAGTATCTATTGCATTCCTTGCAGGTATGGCTTCCACCCATTTGGTGAAATAATCAGTGGCCGTTAAAATCCACTTATGTTGACCACTTTATGGGGGATGTATTTCACCTATAAAATCAATTCCCCATTGTCTGAATGGTTCATCTACGTGCACGGGAATCATGGGTAGAGGTGCCAACTTTTTCCTTTCAGCAAATTTCTGACATTTCTCACATGCTCTAACCTGAGAAAAAACATCTCCAAAAAGCATGGGCCAATAAAAACTAGCCTTCAGGATTTTGTGAGCAGTGGCCCTCCAACTCTAATGTCCTCCACAAATTCCCTCATGAAATTCAGCCATTATACTCTCTATCTCATCCTCTGTGAGACACAGGAGTAAGATACCTGAGGGATCTCGCCAGTATAGCTGGCCATTAGCGACTATGTATTTCTGGGATTTCAACCTAAGCGTTCTGTATTTATATTTATCACAACTTGGAGGGCGGCTGAGTGTAAGTAAATATTCTACTATCTCCTTGTACCATTGACTAGTGAGGTACTTTATATGTACTTCAGGAATAACTACTCCAATTCCCTGTCGCTCTTCTTCCTCCTCAGGTTCCTCACCTGCTATAATGGACAAATTTATGCCCAGAGCTTGATAGTTTGATTCAGATAGCATTTTAGCAAGCCCCTATCCTTTGATCAGCTTAGTAGGATGGATGTCTAATTCATACTCCTGTATCTTGGCAATCCACTTTCCCCTTTTTCCTTCACTATTCCCCTGAATAAGAATATCTCTTACAGCAGCTGTAGGCACAAATGCAGTGATATGGGATTGTAAAATATATAAACGGAATGCTTTGAGGGATTTCACTAGGGAATATGCTTTCTTTTCCAATATGTTGTACTTTAATTCTGCATCATGGAGCACCTGACTGAAAAAGGAAATAGGTTGCTCATACCCTTCCTCATTTTTCTGCAATAAAACTCCTGCTATTGTAAGAGGAGATGCAAAAGAAAAAATCATGAAAGGTTTATCATAATCTGGTCCAGCTAGCACAGGGTCTTCTGCAAAAGCATTTTTTATTTTGGTAAATGCCTCTCATGATTCCTGGGACCATTTAACTTCATTATTCTTCTTCAACATGTCAGTTATGTGTCTAACTATTTCAGCATAGTTAGGAATAAACCTTCTCAAGAGATTAATGCGCCCTAGGAATACTTGTACCTCTTTCTTATTTCTGGGAAAAGCAATACCATTTATAATCTCTACCCTCTTAAGATCTATCTTCACTCCATCTTTTGTTACAATGTGTCCCAAAAAATTTCCCTCTTCTAATGCAAATAAAGACTTTTAAGGATTTAGAGAGAGACCATACCTTCTGCATTTCTCGAAGGTTCTACGTAGATGCTCAATATGCTCAATATCATTTTTTGAAAATAAAGTGATGTCATCAAGGTAGACTACCAGGAATTTATCCTGCTCCCCAACAAAAGCAATGTCCATGGCCTTCTGAAAAGTGGCCCCTGCATTAATCAATCCAAAACACATCCTGGCATACATAAATGTACCCCATGGTGTGGTGAAAGCAGTCTTATTTTGATCGTCTGGAAGTACAACCACCTGGTTATAACCAGAGAATCCATCCATCATTGACATCCTAGAAGCTCCAACCACTTTCTGCAGGATGTAATCCATCTTAGGTAGTGGATAATTATCCTTTAAGGATGCTCTGTTTAAATTTGTAAAATCCACACACAGCCTTATTTCTCCATTCTTCTTTCGTACAGGGACAAGGTTTTCCACCCATTCAGAGTACCTCAATGGTACAATTATTTTGGCCTTTAAGAGCTTCTTAATTTCCTTCTCAATAGAAGGAAGCAGGGGATTGATTTGTCTGAGCTTCTGCTTATGGGGCTCTGCATCTGCCTTCAGTGGAATTTTGTGCTGCATAATACTGATATCAAAAGTTTTCAAGTCCTGATAGGATCATGCAAACACATCTTTGTAAGACTGAAATAATTTCTGATATAGCTTTTTATATTCTTCTGGGATCTTCCTGGACAATTTTACAATTTTGGGGTCAGCCTCAGTACCAAGATTCAGGTCTTCTACCTAATTTTCTTCTACCACTTTGCTTGGCTGCAGTGGGACACCATTATTGTCAAATAATCTTTCTAGAGGCACCAGTCCTCTAGTTATAATGTTTCCCTTTAACTGCAACACTTTATTACCTACCATTTTCTCCTCCCAATTTCTTTCTGAAGTATCTTCAGACTCAACCTCTTATTTATCAGCATCAATCTCCATATTGGATAATTCTCCTACTGTTTCCAGGAATCTCTTCATCTGTTCTTCATCTTCAAATACCTTCTAGTGTTTGATGTTATCTAGGATTGACGGCCGATAACGCACCTCAACTTCATATCTTAAAAGAGGGTTCTGAGGTGGTCGAAATGTACTAGCAGCCACAGTAAGGGAATCAGCCATCCTATTCTGTTCCTTGGGCATGAACTGGATATTAAATGCTAAGAAAATGTTTTCCACCATGTCCCAAACTTCATTCCTGTAAGCCCTCAGCCGAGGGTGTTTAGGCTAACACTGATTCTTGACTTGTTTTACCACCATTTCTGAATCTCCCAGAACTTTTAAACTTTGTATGTCCATGTTCGTGGCTGTCTGCAATCCTAACAGAAGTGCTTCATATTCAGCCACATTGTTAGTAACTTTGTATTCCAGTTTGAAGGACAAAGGGACCCATCTTCATGTAGGAGAAATCAATAGTATTCCAGCTCCATTACCTTCTCTTGAATTTGCTCCATCAAAATGAAGTGTCCAGATTTTTGCTTCATGGATCTCTGAGGGCTACTTAGTCTTGATCTGACAGAAGGATGGTTCATGAGCAAAATCTTGGTCTTCTTCCAGCATCAAGCATGAGAAATCTCCTTCTTTATTGTAGATTGGTGAATTTACAGAGTTGTCAGCCTTAGTCACCATCTTGACAAATCTAGTCTCCCTGTACAACCTCCTCTCTTGGCCAACAAAAACTGGGATAGTGGCATATGTTAAATCCATCGTGAGTGATCCGCCGATTTTTGTTCCCCAGGACCTTGATAGCAACATACCAAAACGAGCTAGGATGTCAGCCACCACGATGTCCATTACCACACTTTTTGATGGGATTTGGGCCAAATTTACCACCAAATCCTTGATCATCCCCAAGAATTTAACTCTTTTGGAGTCAAATGAATAGAGGTCCTTGTATCGTCGGGTGATTTGTAATCCTAGTTGTTCCATGACTGACAGAGGTATTAGATTATGGGAAGCTCCAGAATCTAACAGACAATTATGTAATAGCAGGTCATGAATCACTAGAGACACATAAAAGGGAGGAGTAGAAGCATCTAATTCCTCAACATGTGGACCAAAGACAACCATGGGTCTTTCTTCTTGAAGGTTGAGGCTATCTGGAGTGAGTGTTGCTTCTGGAGGGAGCATGAATGAGGTGACTTGGGATTGATATGCAGGTTGTTTCAGCAGTTCAGTCAAGGGCACTGAGATTTTAACTTTTTCAAGTTCCTTTTGCAAAATGAAAATAGGGGGGGACTTCTCTATTACAACCTCTTTTGACTCTTTATTTTCAGCTGAGGGTTTGGCTTCTTTTGACACATATTTGGCATTAGGGGAAGTGACTACTTTTGAAGAAGAAGGAATTTGATCATCAAATTGCAAAGGTTTGTTTAGAGGACTCTTACCCTTGTCCGTGACTTTCTGTACTATTGACTCCTTCTGAGCAGGTGCATCCTTTTGAAGTGGTGCTTCTTCTTCTTGGTCTTGAGTACGAGTCCTCTTTCTAGAGGATCTAAGATCATATCTTCTATCGAAATGTGCTTTCATGAAATCATCAAATTGTTTACAATAATGATCAATTTCTGCTTCTTTTGTGTCTCTGGTATTTTCTTCTTCTTGCAATGAGCACTCAGCTCCATCATTTCCATGCAAAGGGAATTCTTCTCCATCACTATTTGAAACGACAAGATTTGCATCCTCCATTCCATAGGCATTATCTTCTGTAGAATCATCTACTAGACCTTCCAGGTACAATGGGTGTGGTACTTGATCCTATTGCTCCTTTGCTTCCCTTGGAATTATTTGCAGGGGTGGTTTCCTATACTGAGGATTATAACCTCTGTTTGGAGCATTGTAGAAATTCTTGGAGGCTGAATTCTTGGCCTCCAGTTCAAGCTTGACCACTTTCTTAATAAATTTGGTCATTTCTTCCATTCTTTCTATGTCTCTGTCCTAATTAGAGGTAGATACCTCCTCTTTGCCCCTTCTTCTGGTATCTTGCTCAGACCTTCCTTTTGATTTACCAGTGGAGGAAAAGTTTGCTTCCAACTCTAGTGCATCTTCCTGAGCATCATCCAGAGTGGCAGGCTTTCTTTCTCTGAGGGATAAACCAAGTTATGAATCAAAGGATTCCACAAAAACAACTTTAGCACCAGTTTGATGAGGTTTCATGTCAACAGGCAGGCTCAAATACAATTTATTAAATCTCTTGATAAATTCTGACACCCCTTCATTATGTCTTTTCTTGAGTGTATTAAACTCAGTAAGACATTTTCCATGATCTTTCTTCTCCCCCCATTTTATGAGAAAAGTATCTTCCATATTATCCCAAGTGGTAATAGAATGACCTGCCAAAGTCTTAAACCATTTTCAAGCTTCACCATCAAGAGATTGCACAAACAGTCTTAAGGCCACATCTAAATGTTCAAAATTAAAGTTCTCTACAAAAGAAAAAAAAGTCTCAAGATGTTTTTGAGCATCAATCTTGTTTTCCCCATTGAATCTGGGCAATATCTTAAGACAATCTTGGGGCATATCATTCAACACTTGGGGTAATGCCAGAGGAGCATATTTATTTAGCAAGAAGCCTGGAACATTTGCCATTGGAGGGGGTGGAGGTAGTGCAACAGTTTTATGAGTAAGAGGAGGAGGAGGAGGTGGAAGTGGAGTATGAATAACAATAGGAATATACTAGACTGCAACTTGAGGGGTTGAGGGGAACAAAGGTCTGTTAATAGCAGATACTTCAGTGACTTCCTTGACCTCTTCAACCTCAGGAGTAGGATGAAGACTATCTTTAAATTGGACACCTCCTTGGGGTGGACTATTTGAGTAGTAATCGGTATCTCTGACAGTGGAGTCAGGAACTTGCAACTGAGAATCTTGAGAGGAGGAGGACGGAAAGTCTTCTTGAGAGAATTCGGGAATCTCAGAATGGACTAATTTTCTTTCCCTCCAATTTCTCCTATGTATGATATTTTTAGGGTCAGACACTGAAGGTGTCTTTGGCTTAGATGTATCTGACCTCAGGTGTGGATTACGAGGAGCCGGGACTGCAAATATATTTATCAAATGAACAAATGTGGAGTCGCCAAGGTGATGGATCTACAACTCTCAACTCTCCATACTCACCTACTTGAAGAGTGAATTAGATTTTGTCGAGGCCCAGGGATTTTAAAATTTCTTAACTTCATCCCCGGTAATGGCGCCAGTAAGATGTTGTCGCTCCTAGAGACAGCCTAGAGTTGTGATAAGACCAATTCCTAGGACATCTTATATAGCAAGGAGAATATGGTATAACAGGAAGAGTTATCAATAAAAACATCTCATGCTATCTCTTGTAAAACAAGGAACATTAATCTGAATGGGACCGAGACCTCCATAAACTGATACAGAGATAGGAATGTCGCAGAGACAACATGCAAAACTCCAATGTAAAAGCAACAGACAATTCGGAGACAACTTACTGCAAAGAGGGCCGATTCAGAAATACATCACAGAAATAAGTTATCAGAAAGTGTATGTGGTGAATGAAATATTGAGGAGATATTAGCTAACATTGAGCTGATACCTAGATATACAATATCACCATGCATGGGCTTACCAATCTAAGAATCCATGCATGATAATAGCATTTTAAAAGCACCCTCCCAAAGAAACTAATATAGCAGAAGTATGGTTTAGCTGAATAATGGAACACAATATCATGCATGAGCCATATTTAAAGCGCTTGACTAATCCAAGCATGGGTATCAACTAGGATAAATCCATGCCAAATATCAGTGAGCCACTCGCATTCCAAAACATGATACAAGACAGATGGATGAAATGAAATGATATATTAAAATAGCACAATAAAGAAAGTTATAGACTGTGAAATACCAAAGACCAGAATCCTCTTTAACAGATGGAACTCCTCCTCACTAAGACCCTATGGGCTCTGTGCCTTCATACAAGAGTTTTACAAAATGTATACAAAAAGAATTTCACTGCATAATTTTCTTACTCTCCATTCTCTCCTTTTCACAATATTCCTCAAGTCTCTTCCACTCTTGGTGTTATAGCATCATTTCTCACCTTGACATGATTCATGATTGTTTCATGGCTTTTGGGCACCCATTCCTACAGACTTGGACAAATTCACTTAAAAACAGTGTAAAAATCCCCATACGCGACTATGCCCGTGTTTTTCCGCGTGTATACGCGAGTCTAGCTAGACTTTTCCGCGTATGCCATTAAAATGATTAAAAAATATATAAAAAATCCCTAATTTCGCGCTGGGTTGATGGTTACTCAGGTAGTTCAACCACCCCAGCCCGTGGCCAACTGTTTCCAACTGCCGAAACTACTTGGAGGGACTATAAAAAGCCCTCATGTGTATGGCCTAAGGGAGAGAGAGAATTATTGATATTATACTCTGTTGGTATTCCCTATCCAAGTCTGATTCCCCGTGCCTCCTGCACTTTCCCAGTTCATTATAAGAAACCCTTGTTTCCTTGAGATACACATCCCTTTATATGTTATCTCGTATGCACCAGTTTGGAAGGAGTCTTAGCGAGGCAAGGGCTGGACGGATCCGGACGACGGTCTGCGAAGGCCTTGGAAGGATCAGGTGATCTCTCCACTTGTTACTTTTGTACGTGCTATTTATAATACAGAAGTATCATGCTGTTCTCGAAATAAACGTGTTAGTGTATGCTTTTATGTATGAGAATATTTGTTATACAAGCATTCATTATGATTTATTTAATGTTTTATATGAATCTCACTAACATTTAGAGTAGATATATGCTGTACAACCTGTCCTTTGTGCTGGTTTCTTCTTGTTTTTCAGGTTAAGAAGGAAGGACGGTTGCTAGGGGTTTGGACCCCACGTGGATCTACTTCAACCGTAGGACCTACGGGTAAATTTTTCATTCTACTCTATTTAGTTTTTCTGAACGTGCATGGTTGTGTGAGTCTCTGTTAAGTAGCATGCCCCTGCTCTGTGGAGGTTGTACCCCAACCAACCTCTAGGGTGAGATTTCCCCGAAACAGAACTGGTGACTCCGCTGGGGATCACATTTTTGTGATTCTCCTGTTGGGTGGTTTCAGCTGTTTGGTAGGATCCCAGCAGTTTTAACTTTCATTTGCAGTCCAGTTTATTTTCTTGCAGTCAGTTTGAAGTCTTGGTGTCTTTTCCAGACTTGTTCTTTTTGTTTTTTCATTATTTACCTTTGCATACGCGCCTTCTTTTGCACACAGTCGTGTATACACGCGAGTTTGTCTGAAGGAACCCGCGTATACGTGAGTTTCCCTTAGAACAGACGCGTATGCACGCTGGTTGCATAGCTGTGAAGTAGCGTATACCTAGGCAGATTTTGAATTTTTGAGTTTCTTGACTTTTTGGTCCTTTCTGGCTGTGGAGACCTATTCCTACAAAGTCTCTGTACTCACTGGAGTGTAAAGGAAGTGGTTTCATGTCTTTTCTCTCTTTCGTTTGATTGAAAACAAGTCCTTTTGGCAAAGTGTTGTTTCTGGTGCTGGCACTTCTGTATTGAGTTCCAAGATCGCTTTCTGAGCATTCTTGGCTGTTCTGCTTTATCAGAACAGAGAGCTTCTGCTCACTGACTCGCTCCTATCTTTGTGTTGTGCTTCGCATTGCGATTTTTGCTTCGTTTTTGATTGGTTTTCTTGAGTTCCATAGGCTAGGTTTTGTTGCAATTTTCGAAGAACTTTTCTTGCTTCTTTGGAGTTTTTGTTTGCGATGAGTTTGCACTATTTGTCTAGGCTGAGTGACTGAGTTTTTGGTCTTCTTTTGCTCTTATTGATCTTTCTACTAGTTAGCCTTATAAGGTTTGGGAGCATTGTTGAAGTTTGTGCTTGAAATTCGGTCCTATTTGGTTTGGATTTCGATAGTTGTGCTTGGTCTTTTCGAGCTCTTGCTTTATAAAACTAAAAAGCCCAAAAAACATTTGTTTTGCTTTTTGTTTTTGCATTTCAAAAACTCAAAAAACATTTTGTCTTGTTTTTTTTTTGTTGTTTCATTTTCATTTTCGTTTTGCCATATCTTTTGGAGCTTTTGTGAGGTTTCTTCCTTCTAGTTTTTGACTTGATTTTGAGGAGGAGTTGTCATTTTATTTCTTCTTCTTGTTTTTAAGTGTTTTTGGTGTCTTATATTAATAGTTCTTGTTTCCGAGAACTAGCTTTTTGGGCCATCAAAAAGGAGTTAAAACTGAAGGAGCTTTTTGGGAAATTTCACTCTGTTTTAAGATATTTTTGCATCTTAGGATTTACATGCTCGTAGTGATTTGCATTAGGTGCATTTCAACATTTAGTTAGCTTCTTAGTTTTTTTGAGTGTGAGTTTTCTTTTTGAAAAGAAAAATACAATTTTTAGTCTCGTAGAACCTGTATAGAGATTACTTTTCATCGAAAGACAAAGAACTGCATGTGCATGTAGTTAAGTTTTTATTAATTTCTTTTGCGTCAAAACACCATTGGTTTCATCTCCATATCCTTGTGACTTAAAATAACAGCCCATAAAATAAGCGATTTAATCTAAAATCAACTAGCAAGTTTTTCTAAGTGTCAATCACCAACTAGCTAGGTTGTAGGGCCTTGGAATAGGTGAGTGGAGAGTTAACTCGCCAAGGCCGCTCAAACAAACATAGAAGTTGATTAATTGAGCGAAATCCAACTCCGTGAGGTGGACTGGGAAAGCTCTCATCCGAGAGTCAAGCGCGAGGGGAAGTGAAGGTTAAGAAGAGGGATACCCCCCCTCCGATTAGCTGAATCTAACCTCAAGACCGTTCCGCCCAGCTTCCGATACGGATTGGTGTCCATAGTTGCTGTTCCTAGGTTCCACACAGGTGACTGCGGGGGGGAATACCCGTGGTACCTGAGGCAGACGTCGCATCACTTTCAACAGTACTTCTGGGGGGTGCCCTTGCGAAGCTTGGGTGCTTGAGCCGGCAAAGGCTATCGTTAGGAGGTCGGCGTAACTGTTTCTGATACCTTCGCTAGTTTTTCTGGGCCCTAATCATCCCAGACTGCTTTCGGGAGGTCCTATATTTCGCTTTCCTGTATTTTGGTGTCCAGTCCTCATCACCCGGAGCGGAAATACTTGGAGGCTGTTTGCTTGACTGTATCTCAGGGATTTTTATTTTAGTGAGTGCTCTTTGCTCCTAGCTTGCCTAGCTTTTCACTTTTTGAGTCTAATTTAAAATCTATAAAAGTGGCTGATCAAGCGCCTCGTCGATCGAGGAGAATCCGGGGGTTATCTCCCGAGAGTCCAAAGCCTTCTTCGAGAAGGCGTAGGAGTGATTTAGCAGGTGGTTACCATCCGGTAGCGTCTGACGCAGTGGAGAGTGATCCTCCACAAAGGTCTGAAGGTTTCATAGCTGATTCTGGTGTCGGTCCCGAGAGGAGCGTTCCGCTCACCTCGCGAGTGTTGTTTCCTCAGGAAGGAGATTTTCAGATTGAAGACGTACCTGAGCCTCCTGCTACAGGTCCATCTCCTCTTCCTCCTGATCATACGTTTTTTATTCAAGACATCGGACCGGAGCCCCAGAGACCGCCGATCTTCCCAGACATTCTTATCTTCGACATGGCCACGATCAGAACGCGGCTCACCGGGGTGGAGTGATGCAGTATTCGTACCCGTCGGCTGAAGGTGGGGCACTATTGTTTCATCTTCGATTGCTTCTAGCACTGCTATGTTTGGCTCTGGGTTCACCCAAGCATATGCTTCTCATTCTGGTCCCTTCTGTTCAGGGATGTCCATTAGTGGAAATCCCTCTTTTTCCTTTTCCGCCGGTGCAGCTGGATCTACACCTATGTCTAACATGGCTAGTGGATCAGCTTCATTTCAGGGTTTCCCCTTTGGGACTGGGCATATTCCCAGTTCCAATCCTTCTTTAGGGTCGTTTCCTTTTACGTCCCAGACCCATAGTTTCAACCCTTGGTCTGGGGGGCAAAGTTCGACCACTTTTACAGGATGGAATCCTGTCTTTACAATCTGCCAGGGCGGAACCGCTTTACGCAGTCATCAAGGGAATGCTTCTTTCCCTTCATCGAGTGCTTATCGACTCCTTTTCTCCTCTCGTTTCCACGTTTGAACCCCTATCAGGGGCTCTCCTCTTCATTTAACACTTCAGCGGGGGGAACTGGTCTAGGCTTTGGTAACTCGGCTTGGGGAGGAGGTTCTTCTCCTTTTTCTACGGGTCCTTTTTGGCAGCCTAGTGCCTCATCAAATCCAGGCTATTCTTTTCAGAATGTTGGGAATCCATCCCACCAAGGATGGAATCCTCAGGCTCCGCCTCGCTTACCGTTTCTGGCAACGTTAAACTTGCCATATTTTTCGAAATTGACTAACGATCCGATTCGATATAGTCCGGGATGGCCTCCGGTCCCCACCAGACTCCCTTCAGACATTCCAAAGTTTGAAGGAAAGAATGGAGAGGATCCGGCAGATCACATCACCACTTTCCATTTATGGTGTTATTCTTAACTCCTGACTAGGACGAACCTCTCGGGGTTGTGGTTCAACGCACCCTAACTGGAAATGCTGCCAAATGGTATATAGAGCTCACTGGGGGCAGTTTTGCCACATTTGGAGAAATGGCTGTCACATTTCTTAACCATTTTCAGTTTCCTATCAGATATGAGGCTGGGACCAAACTCCTGGCTAATTTTAAGCAGGATGAGGCAACGCACATTTCTGATCACATTCAGGAATGGAGGAGAAGGAAGAGGCTTATCAAAGCTCATATTCCAGGTGAATTCCTTCTCGAGTGGTTTTTGAAATCCCTGCAGTCAGATATTTAAAAAGATGTATCCCTATCCGGGGTATTTTCTGAGGAGCAGGCCATTTTTAGGGCCCAGCAGCTAGAACTGATCTATTCTCAGTCTGGGGTACTTTATAAGTATTTTCCCAATGCTCCTCGCTCCAAATTGGATTTATCAAAAACTAAACCTGGTCCGCATGGTGACGGGCTTGTCGGATCGGTCAGTAGTGGTGCAGCCAGCCTGCTTTCTCAACTGCAGTAGTTGTCTTTACAATCTGCTCCTTCTGGTCAGGCTGTGCCTGCTGATTCATCACCTTCCCAGTCTTTGTCCATAAATGTTGTCCAAGCTTCCGATCCCAAAGGAAATCAACAATCCGATGGGAAGAAGAAGGGACGAAATAACAAGAAGAAGGGCAAGAACGGGAAGGGTAATGCGAATAAAACCAACGAGCATGTTGGTGAGGGTCCAAAGGAGAAAAAGAAAGTGAAGTTTCCATGCAAGTTGTGTACTGGAGACCATCTCACACACCTTTTCCCTAAAATTCAGGATGCGCAGCGCTTGTTAGCCCAGCAGGGTTCTTCTAGTTCCCAGGCTATGTTAACAAACCCTTTTCCCCAAGGGCAGCAATTAGTTGTTGGCGCGAACCAAAATCCTAGGGCTTCCTCTGGAGGTACCCAGGAAGGGGAAATTCCATCGAACATCTTTATGATGAGTGCTCACGCGGATATCGCTACGAGATCCCGTGATTATGGCGGAGAGGAATCTTTAAAAGCTAAGGAAGTTCCTGATGCTACTGAGCCGCTTCACATCACGAAGCCAACTGTTGAGTCTATGCCTCGGATGCCAAAAGCATCTTCTAAGCGGTCAACGATTAATCCGAACGCGAGGGCTGCCCAAAACTACTCGATTGTAGAAGATCTGGCGCAGAGTCCTTGTGCTATGTCAGCTTTAGAGGTACTCCAGTCTTGTCCGACTCAGCGCAGTGCTTTGCTCACTGCCATTGGGGCTATTGATCCGAAAAATTCTCTTCTGATTACTTTTGATATGACTAATTTTAAGAAGAGACTTCCTCATCACATGGATTTTCACATTAAATTGTCGTATCGGAAGTGCAATATCTTTCGAACGGTTGTTGATGAGGGTGCTTCTACATGCGTGATGTCTCTCGCATGTTGGAAGACACTTGGATCTCCCAAAGCTGTTCCATCTAGCACTGTTCTTACTGCGTTCGATGGTCATTCTCACAGGCCCCATGGTATTGTCCCGGATTTTCCCATCTGTGTTGGGGGCAAAACCGTTAACATAGAGGTTGAGGTAGTGGATGCAGCCTTGGACTACAACCTTCTGTTGGGGAGGAACTGGATTTATGAGATGGATGCCATTGCATCCTCACTATTTCGAATTGTATGTTTCCCCCAAGAAGGGAGGATCGTTATAGTGGATCAACTGGACTGTCCTCCTGTAGACCTGGATGCGCCTTCTGACTCATCTATTCCTAAGTTGGATAATACTAAGGCGCCTGTTGAGAATCTAGGAGTTGGAATGTATTCTTCCCTGATGGGTACTTTCGATCTTCCTCCTCCTAAGGTTCATATTAATGCTATTTCATCCTCCAAGGCTCCCCTTCGAAGAGAGTTCTTCCGAACTCATTATTTTTCGGACCCTTGGACCTTACCTTCCCCAACTGCCACTTTGGAGGAAGGGCAAGTGGGTGGAATGGCATTCCCGATTTCTGCAGCTGAGATTGCATATCAGTCTGTTGTTGACACTGCAGAGTCTGATCCAGCTCCTCTTTCACCGGAAGAGTTGGATGGTGATGTGGCTCCGGCTTGGACGCTTACTTCTTCTTCTGCCCAGGATTGTCTAGATACCACTCTTCCATCTGAAGAGGCCATCCTGGAAGCGATGACAGGTATAGATAGACCGTGGGATGACTTGCATCATCGGTCTTACTTCCTACCTGACTTGAGCGAAGTCGAAACAAGTTTTCCAAGTCCCCAGTCTCCTGGACCTGTTCACCCAGTCTTGAGCCCCTTAGCACCAGCACAGGTTTATGCTGAAGGGAACATGGCTGTGATCTCTCCTACTATCCCGGTGAACATCTCCAGGAATCCCAATATTGTCGAGAACGTTTTCATTGGAGCTGAATGTTCCCATGAAGAGGTTCAAATCTATACCGAGCTCTTCAAAGAGTATAGGGATGTTTTTGCTTGGTCTTATGAGGAAATGCCTGGCATAGACCCATCTATAGTCCAACATGAGATCAAGACGTATGAAAACGCTAAGCCGGTCAGGCAAAAACTTCGTCCGGTTAATCCTAGGAAGGCAGCAGCTATCAAAGCTGAAGTTGAAAAGTTGCTTAAGGCGGGATTCATTTTCCCAGTTCCTCTGACTGAATGGGTTTCAAACCCCGTTCCGGTAGATAAAAAGCAAGGAACGATTCGAGTGTGCATCGATTTCAGAGACCTGAATAAGGCGTGTCCTAAATATAATTACCCCACACCTTTCATCGATCATATTATTGACGAGTGTGCCGGTAACGAGATTTTCTCCTTCATGGACGGTTTCTCTGGTTATAATCAAATTACTATCCGTCCAGAAGATCAACATAAGACCGCATTTATTTGTCCCCGGGGTACGTTTGCATATAAGAAAATGCCTTTTGGTCTTAAAAATGCTGGAGCTACCTTTCAGCGGGCCATGTCTTACGCCTTCCATGACATCAAGAAGATTATCGAGGCATACTTAGATGATCTAGATGCTCATTCTCGAAAGAGGATGGATCATCCTGGTCACCTCCGGAAAATATTTGAAAGATGTCGTTTTTATAAAATTCGATTGAATCCGAACAAGTGCGTTTTCGCGGTTACATCCGGTCGGCTGTTGGGATTTATCGTGTCTAGGGAAGGGATAAGGGTAAATCCCTTCAAGGTTGAGGCAATACTTCGGTTGCCTCCCCCGTCTTCAATCCGTCAGCTTCAAAGTCTCCAAGGGAAGTCTAATTTTCTTCAGAGGTTTATCGTCAACTATGCTGAGATTACAAAGGGATATATGAGACTGTTGAAGAAAGGAGTTCCTTTTCTTTGGGACGACTACGCTCAACGCTCGTTCGATGCTTTGAAAAAGGCATTGACCTCTGCTCCTTTACTGAGTCCACCCGATTATAGCAGAGATTTTTTTTTGTATCTGGCTACAGCAGAATCTACCATTGGTATGGTTCTGGTTCAGGAGGATGATGCTCTGGCTGAGCATGTTATTTACTACCTTAGTCGAGGACTGGTAGGACCTGAACTGCGATACACTCCGATAGAAAAATTATCCTTAGCAGCAGTTCATGCTGTGCAGCGACTCCGGCATTACATTATTCTTCGCAAAACTTATGTCTTGGCAGCTGCCAATCCATTTCAGTTTGTCCTCAACAGGTGAGTGATTGGGGGCAAATATAATAGATGGATTGTGATTCTACAGGAATTTGATCTCGAGTTCATGTCTGCCAACTCCAAGAAGTCATTAGTTTTTGCGGAATTGATCTCCGAGTTGCCTTGTGGAGAGGAGATGATCTATGATGAGTCCTTTCCGGACGAACACTTGTTTCTAATCTCTCCACAAGATCCTTGGTATGGGGATATCATTGTGTATCTCCAGACTGCGAAGTTTCCCTCCACTTTTTCGAAAGATGAGCGTCGTAAGCTGCGTCACTTAGCCAAGAATTATCTGATTATTGGTGATGCCTTGTACCGTTGAGGGGTTGATTCAATCCTAAGACGCTGCTTAAATTTTGAAGAAGCAGAGGCTGTGCTCAATGATTCTCACAGTGGAGCTTGTGGGGGTCATTTATCTGGGCTTGCTACAGCCCAAAATATTTTGCGTGCTGGATACTTCTGGCCCTCGATTTTCAAAGATTGTATTGAATCGGTCAAAAGGTGTCATCCTTGTCAGGTGTATACTCGAAAAATGCGCGCTCATCCAGCTCCGCTTTTTCCAGTCGTTACTGTCGGTCCTTTTACAAAGTGGGGTATTGATTTTACTACTTGTAACCCGCCTTCGGCAAAAGGTCACAAGTACATTATTGTAGCAGTAGACTACTTTACGAAGTGGGTCGAGGCTATGCCTACTTTTGGGAACGATGGTGAGACTGCAGCTTTGTTCCTTTTCAACCAAGTTATCGCTCGTTTTGGTATACCTAGAGAGATTGTCATTGACCATGGCAGTCATTTTCAGAATAGTATGATGGCTGAGTTGGCTCTCAAATTGGGTTTCCGGCAGGAGCATTCATCTCCATATTATCCTCAGGCCAATGGGAAAGTGGAAGCCGTGAATAAATCCTTGAAGACAATTCTTCAAAGGAAAATTGATAAACATAGATCCAACTGGCATATTATGCTATATCCTGCACTTTGGGCATACAGGACGTCAGTTAAAACTGCAATTGGCTTTACTCCATTTCAGTTAGTCCACGGGGTGGAATCCGTATTTCCCATTGAATGCGAGATTCCTTCCCTTAAATTAGCTGTTGAGCTTCTTCCTGACACTTCTAGTCTGGCAGAGCGGCTTCTTCATCTGGAACATCTTGATGAGAAGCGTCGAGATGTCGCCACGTTGAATGAAGTGCATAAAAACCGAGTCAAAGTTCAGTACGATAAGGCGGTTAAGCCTAGGGTATTTTCCGAAGGTGACCTTGTTTTGGTCTATGCCCAAGAAAAAGATGCCTTGGGGGCAGGAAAGTTTAAGTCGATGTGGTATGGCCCCTATATCGTTAAAAAAGTCCTTAAGAAAGGAGCATATACCTTGGTTGATTTTGAAGGGAACGAGTTGCCGGAGCCCCGAAATGGGCTCTATTTGAAGAAGTATTATGCCTAGGCTTCGGCCTGGCATGTTGCTTTTGTATATAGTGAGCGTATACCTTGGTTGATTTCGAAGGGAACGAGTTGCCGGAGCCCCGAAACGGGCTCTATTTGAAGAAGTATTATGCCTAGGCTTCGGCCTGGCATGTTGCTTTTGTATATAGTAGTTTTTGTTTTGTACATATCTGATTGATTTTCGATTTTTGATGAGTTGGTGATGTTTTTGATCTGCTTTGGCAGGTTGTGTTGGATGTCATGAGTCATTTTGGTTTCGCCGATGGTGCTAGTAGACACACCCGGAACTTAGCTTCCGCGGCTTGGGTGCTTCATTATCCTTCCGGTCAGCTGTTGGTATCAAGAGGGGTATGCATTGGTCCTACTTCCAATAATGTAGCAGAATACACTGCATTCATTCATCTACTCTCGGAGGCAATATCTTTGGGTGTTGATTCGTTAGTAGTTTTCTTGGACTCCCAGCTGGTGGTGTCGCAGTTGAACAACACTTATCGGGTACGAGATCCTTTTTTATTACGATTGTTTTTGAGGATACGTTTGTTACAAAGGTCATTTCAATTTTTAACATTCATTCACATTCCTCGAGCTGACAATTGGTTTGCTGACTCATTAGCTAATCAAGCATTAGATTGGCACATTAATCATTCCATACAATAAATTTTTAATCATCAAAAACATCATACATTTGATACATTTATCACATCACATCAAATATCGCTGTATATATATCATCGGAGTGTCAAAAAACTTTACAAAATTTGGATCCATAATCTCGTACAAAACTTGGGCTTATGCCCTATCATGTTCAGTCTCAAAAAAGAATATACAGTCATCTAATATATAAAATCTGTCTACTCCTGAGGACCCTGCCCAGAAGTCGTGTTCCTATAGAACATAACTGCAGTGGCCACACGGCGGAATAGTCTAACCCAGTCTCGTGGTACTCCTACCACCCGTCTCTGGATGGCTTTCGGTAAGTCCTCCACGGTAGCCATAGGGATTTGGCGGGTCAATCCCTCCAAGTTTCTCTGCACGGCCTGGAGAGTCCTGTCGGAATCCACTGTCTCTGCCTCACCCCTGCGACGCTTATGGCGCGGTAGGCCCTCAGGACGAACTGGTCCAACATCTGAAACATGATCATTTTTAATTGTCAGTCATTATGAATCCAATCAAAAATATATTTTCATTTTTTCATACATATTTGAAAAAATCCAAAAAAATCATATAAGTAAATTTTTTTTGCAAAACTTACCGACTGCTCCCCATGCTGTGCCAGGTGGAAGAACTAGATCCGGATCTCCACGAAAATCCATCCCGGCATAGGGATAGTCGTCCACTGCGATGATCTGTTCTCCCCACCACAGGAAGAACTCATCGTCCCACGTCGTCCGGGGTACCTCACTACCCCCCAGTCTCTTCATCATGTCTGCCCAACGAGCAATTCTTGGGTCCTGCGGGCTACTGATAGTCGAGATGACTCTGGGTCTCAAAGCTGGAATCCTCTCAAAGAAGAATGTTGTCAAAATGGTCCCATAGCCAAAATTTTTGGTCTTTGCTTGGCGAATAGAGGTCAGCTGTTGTTTCATGTTCAGTAGCAGGGCTGTGCACCAATCGTAAACATGAGTCAAACACTCTACATCTATACTCATTTGCGTCTTGGACGCTTGATGTAGTGAGGCAGATCCTGCCACTCTGCTGATGGTGAAAAGGAGGATCTTCATGTGCAAATCCCTGATATCTCTAATTGCAATTTGCGTTCCAACCTTTTTGGAATTATCTACGCAATATACGTGGACATAATATTCCACGGTTAACCCTCCCAGGGGTTTTCCGTGTAGGTCTACTGGTTCTCCCCTCCTGGAGAGTCCAGTGATGAAATATATATCCTCCACTTCAATGCGTAGTGGCATCTGATCAATTATGAAGCAATCCTGATCTGGTTCCCAGTAATTTACGAGCATTTCTAGCAATCGCACATTGCTTTTCATATTGGGCATTTTAAAGAATTTGAACAACCCGCAATTTCGGAGGATATTTTGTGCTGCGCGATCCTGCATGACCTCTTGGTCTATTGCGCTATGCTCACGTTCCCTCCATGAGATGGTCATCCTGAGAAATTTTATCAAATTATGCATTAGCCACGCTTTTTAAGTTTCGGCCCTGCGCATACGCGGTTTTTCTTTTACACAGTCGCGTGTATACGCGGGTTTCCTTCAATAAACCCGCGTATGTGCAGGTACGCATATTTTAGCAAGGGTTTTAAAGCAAAAAATCACTTAATTTTAATTTCCAAACGGACAAAATGAATAGACAGGATGATTAAGGAGCCTACCTGAAGTTTCGCTGAGTTCCGACGGTCGGTTGTTCCTGATTTGACGAAAGAAGTTTTTAGCTCCAGAGCACTTTTTCCAAATCAGCTATGCAATAATGAGCCAAATGAGAGGTAATTTGTCTATTTATGGCTAAAAAGTTGAAAATTTTTGCAAAAATTCCTTATGCTTATTTTTTTTTCGATCTATCTTATGCTGTATAATTCGATTGCTTGGAAGTGCCCAGTTTGGTATGTTTTCAGGTACATTTTGATGATTTTGAGATTTTTCCCGGTTTTTGATCCATGATTTCCGACTCGTCACGGCAGGTATATGATCTTCACTGGCATATAGGTTAGGGAATCACTTTTCGTTGCATCTTGCATACTAGCCTCCATACTGATCACTTGCCTTAGGGTCGATCCCATCAGGTCATGAGTATTACACCCATTTCACTCGCCGATTATTTAATCATGACTTGATGGTAGAGCCTTCCTTTACATGGGCTTCCTAGTTAGTTCCTCGCTATCACTTGTTGCCCATGCTGCTTTTTTTGTAGGCTCGGGAGTCCTCTTTAGTCCCGCCATGTCTTATGTGTTGAAGCTTCATTCTTATTCTTCATCACTTATCATTTTTTTGGCTTTTACCCTAGAGGCTCCCTGGTGTCGTTTAAGTTGTATTACTGCATTGCATATTGGCTACTTGTTTATCCTGGCCTTTAGCCGGCTTCATTTGGACTCGATGTTTAAGCCAACTTTTGACCTTGACTTTCTGTACAAGTTAACCATTGCATGCACTCAGCTATCACGACTTGACACCTTTGTACCCATGGATGGAACGTTCCTCTGAGTATCACTGACCAGTTTTCGCCACCTTGCATTGAGCATAGGATTGTTCCTTTCCCAGGAACTAGTGCATCTGCTTCCTTGATACTCGTTCTATCCATTGTACCATAGCATTCTTTTATTCTTTTTCAGGCTTATTATGAAAAAGACAAAAAAATTAAATATAACAAAAAGAGCGGGAACGGGATGTATCTTCGTTGTTTTGATGGCAGTACAGAGTCAGTTTGTCGCCCTTGAACAAAGCACATATACTTATATATATTTCCTTCATTTGGGATGGTTTTATTTTTTGACCTAGGTTCAGCCTTTACCATGTTTCACTTGTCAGTTCTCCCCCGGTTGGTTATCTCTTCCAATCATATGGAGAGTTTGTTTTGCCTCCTGCATGACAGACTTATACAGTGTCACTTTTTACTGCCATGGTCATCACGAGTCGTGCTTTTGTTCAAGGGAAGTTTAACCTGAGTCGGCCATTCTACGGTGTCTCTCGACTCATTATTCAGTCGGCCTTCCCGGTCTTGTCAGTATCATGTTCTATCACATCAGATGTTTTGGTCTTCTGCTCGTGCTGGTTTGAGAAGGTCCCCATTGACTTCTTGCCGGCGGGTTTGTCTCTTATCGACTACGACACATTACTCTGAGAGAAAACCTAGAGCCGCACCCTGGCCCTATTTCCATCATTGATAGGTGACCTTGTGCTCAGCATTTGATCATCATTATGGGTCTTTGACTGAGTGGTTTCCCCTGTGTTCGACGTCAGCACACATTATCACACTTGGGATTCGTACAGTACCTTGATTTCCATTTGACCCTATCGGTGGATTTCTCGCCTCTGTGTCAGCTTTCATTATTGGTTGGTTCAGAGGGTTTCTTCCGTGCGCTAGCTTCATCTTGTGCACATCGAAAACGTACTTCGGTTTTGGTTCCATCACTCTCCTTCGTCCGATTCCTTCCAAATCTTGGCCTGCGGGTTACACTCGCGCTGGACTGATGTGGGATGCCTTAATGCCTTCCTTCCAGGAGATCTTTTCCCATCGACTCCGACTCATTTCTCTGGGAATAAGGTCTAGAGTCTTTTTGTCAGTACCTTAGGGTTTGCAATCATCAGTGGCAGACTCTTCGCTATCGACAGGGGGATTCATCATTGCCTCCTGATTGGTAGATTCTTTCAAGTGTTCGACTTCAACTCATTCATTCGCACTTGTTAGATTGTACTGGGGCACCTTGACACTCATTATCATTATCGGTGGGTTGTCTCACGTTGGTTAACGGGATACATCATTGCCCGGTAATCCAACGATTTCTCACATGGTCGACTTTAGCTCATTTATTCCCATTGTGTAGAATTGTGCCATAGTGATCGGTGAAGACCTCAGGTTGCATCAGCATGTTTCGGTTCACTTTTGACAGTCCTTTCAGTATCTGACAGTGATGTCGTCTACCCTTATATGTTGCAGTTCAGCACAGCAGCATCTTATATGTTGGTCCCCGAGTTGCGTGATTGTACCGTTTGATCCACCTCTTATGATCCGGTACTTGGAGATTCAGTTACTTATTTGATCAGACATCCAGTTGCACCATCTTTGATCAGCTTTCTATATGTGATACTTGGACATTGATTCAGACTTACACTTCCGGGCCATGCTCAAATGATTCATTGTGTACTTTCAGTTCAGCTATACTTGTATACATGTTGGATCTATTCATTACTTTCTATATGATGTATTTTTGACTGAGCATGGGTATGCCCGCCTCAGCATGAGTTGACTCTCTGGTTTCTTTCATTGGTTTTTGGCAGGCTGAAATCTGGTGAAGTCCTCTCTTGTCCTTGCGAAGTTCTTTCTATGTGCATAATACATTTCGGCCATCATGTACCCCTTCTGACCTCATATATTAGGGGGAATTTGTTATAGCATCATTTCTCACCTTGATATGATTCATGATTGCTTTGATGGTTTTGGGCACCCATTCCTACAGACTTGGACAAATTCACTTAAAAACAGTGTAAAAATCCCCATACGCGACTATGCTCGTGTTTTTCCGCGTGTATATGCAAGTCCAGCTAGAATTTTCCGCGTATGCCATTAAAATGATTAAAAAATATATAAAAAATCCATAATTTCACGTTGGGTTGATGGTTACTCAGGTAGTTTAACCACCCCAGCCCGTGGCCAACTGTTTCCAACTGCTGAAACTACTTGGAGGGACTATAAAAAGGCCTCATGTGTATGGCCTAAGAGAGAGAGAGAATTATTGATATTATACTCTGTTGGTATTCCCTATCCAAGTCTGATTCCCCGTGCCTCCTGCACTTTCCCAGTTCATTAAAGGAAACCCTTGTTTCCTTGAGATGCACATCCCTTTATATGTCATCTCGTATGCACCAGTTTGGAAGGAGTCTTAGCGAGGCAAGGGTTGGACAGATCCGGACGACGGTCTGGGAAGGCCGTGGAAGGATCAGGTGATATCTCCACTCGTTACTTTTGTACATGCTATTTATAATACAGAAGTACCATGCTGTTCCCGAAATAAACGTGTTAGTGTATGCTTATATGTATGAGAATATTTGTTATACAAGCATTCATTATGATTTATTTAATGCTTAATATGAATCTCACTAACATTTAGACTAGATATATGCTGTACAACCTGTCCTTTGTGCTGGTTTATTCTTGTTTTTCAGGTTAAGAAGGAAGGACGGTTGCTGGGGGTTTGGACCCCACGTGGATCTACTTCAACCGTAGGACCTACGGGTAACTTTCTCATTCTGCTCTATTTAGTTTTTCTGAACGTGCATGGTTGTGTGAGTCTCTGTTAAGTAGCATGCCCCTGCTCTATGGAGGTTGTACCCCAACCAACCTCTAGGGTGAGATTTCCCCGAAACACCATGTCACCCTCCGCTCATCGCACTTTGCAAATCGCAAGTCTTAACATTTATCCCCCTCTTCTCATATGTAAAATATCCTAGTTTTGATTTGTGATATGATCTTGTTACCCACCTCCATGCCACGTCATAAATAGCCCTTCTGTGGCCATTGTCCCATTCTTTTAAGTGTTAATCATTTCGATGAACTCCACCATCACTTCCACCATCTTCCCCTCATCTCCGTTCCCTATCATGCATCTGACGACTCACGATCTAGTTTGGCCCCCCCTCACCTTCTAAAGGTTAATGTTGGGAGGGGGGGGGGTTCAAAATGGATGGTTTAGGAAACTGCCTCATATGCTATGTGTCCGTCCACTATGATTTCACCCGGCCCCCCCATCCAATACCACAAACTGGACAGGCACCCCTCCAGAATCCGGTTTCTGATTTTTCGAGTCCTACACATGCATGGGTTTTTGAGGTGGAGCAAGTGAAAATATGGTTTATTTAGTTTTCCAAGAACTCCTTGTCAAAGAGCGAGGCACACACAACATGACTAGTCGTTCCATAACGGTTAGTGGAAACTATGAGAACAGGGAGTGGAGGCTTTCAACAGTAGTTGGAATCAAGTTATGAAAGTCATACTGCCCACTTGTTCATTTCCATTCCTCGCTGCCCCATTTTGAAGATTTTGGAATTTAGCCTCCGTGGTCAACTATGTAGTTTCTTTTCACTTTTTTATTGTGATGTTTTGCTCGTGAAATCTCGATTTAACCCAATTCTTTTTTGATTTTTTGATTAGAGGAGTGATTGCTTGATGTACGCTCTGTAAGTTAGTATGGATATTTTGATTTTACATGTGTGGGTCTATCATGGGAATTTGATTCGATTGTAAACCCTCGAAAGAAATCTATATTTATGGAGTTCAGAGATGAAACAAGGTTCTGAATTTTGGAGAATTTTTGCTGTAGTTTTGTGCGACGGTGCTCTTTATTCTCTGAGATACATATTTGGGAGAGCTATTTTGAATATAATATGATATACAACATTGTTTATTTGGATTCCAGATAGAGAAATGAGTAGTATGTATCTTTATTCTTTTTTTTATGACTAATCCCCTGTTTATGTATAATTATCTTTCAATGTTATGTTTATTTGATGATTCATGTAATGTAGCTGGTGATGGTATGCATTTTTACCCATGAATTTGTGTATGTATAACCATCATGTGTTAAATTTACTTCTCTCCCTTAATTCACGCTCTATGAATCTCTGTTGTTGGTCATATTGCACTTGCATCAGCTTCCTCTGAGTTCACAGGAGACATATTCTTAAGAGTTTTAAGCTTGTCTCTCGCAAGTTCCTCCTCCTTTGTTTCTTCTCAACACCTCCTATATTTTGAAATCCTCTTCTCATTGTTTCATACTTGGCCCATTTGAAATCCATCCAGTCATACAACCTCCTAATCGCTTTCATAGTATAGGGTAATTCTCATGAATCAGACTCCAAGGTCTTCTCCATTCGTGAACCTCCAAAACCATTATTCTCTTGTTCCATATTCTGTCAGAGTCATCCTTATAGTTGTATACATTTAACCTCTAATTTTAAGATGTCCTAGGCACTGGTATTTTGCAACTCAAGGATGTCTCTAGGAGCTACAACAGGTCCAATTCATCACTAAGGTCTAAATACTTTTTCTTCAACCAACTATGAAGTTCAAACATGTCGAATTCACAAATGGTTTCAATAACCTTATATTCTAGATCGACTAATGGCAGGTGATCAAGGTCAATGGAAGGGGGAAACATAGGATTTTATTCAAGTTTCTTGTCTTTATTCTTGGGGGTCTTGCCTTTAGGTGCCATTGTTGATAAAATAAGAGTATGGACAATAGGATTACCTGGAATATTTAGGTGACAGTTGACTGCTGACATGGGGTCATTAATGTCAGTCTAATCACAATTGATGGAAAATTGACTGGATGATGGGACAACGTGGAGCACTGTAAATTATGTTTGGTTGTTAAAACAATGAAGAAGGGCATCAATTGATTTTACGGTGATTAATATAGAAGTTTAGAAACTACCATTATGTTTTACCATTTAACCAAGATTGGGCCCATTGTCGCGGGAGCAGGAAGTAATTAATTAGTGCAACGATTGGCTGACATGGGCAGGGGAGTGCTAAGTGGAAACTTATTATTTGGTGTGGAATGGGTATAGGGAAACAATTTAATGGAAGGCAAGTGGGGAAATAGGGTCCGCAGAGATGAGGTGGTAGATGGTGGGTGGAGGAGGATGGATCATGGTGGGAGGCGACGGTGGGGTTATTGGAGTCTTCGTGGTGGATGGTTATTTTTGCGAGAGTAATGTAACTATGTAGTCAATGAAGGGACAAATTTTTGGAGGGGGGGTGAGATGAGAGGAAAGGAGGGGGGGTGGGGGTACGAACACATGTGGTGCTACCACGCTGAATGGTGGGTCCTCCCATTTCAGATCCCCCTCATGTATAAAGCATGAATAAGGTCTTGGGGGGATGAAAACAATCCCTCATCATTGATTTGGGTGGGGGTGCATCTCAGCCGTTAAAACGTTTCTAATGTTAAAACATTATTCCTAAAATTTATTACATTCTGCAATAATCACAATCAACTGTTGCGATTAAACTAATATAATACAAACTTAACCACCCTTTAAATTTACATGTTCTTTCACTAATGTTGTTTTTAAATTTACAAGACATTTTTGAATTTTTTCTTTTCTTAACTCATAAATTAACCACGATTAAACAATGTGATTAATTTCATCCTTATATTAACTAACCTAGTTCAATCACAATTAAATTGTGTGATTGATTTATTAATTAACATAAACTAACTTTATTATTTTAGCCTAATCACGTTTAAAAATTGTGATTAAACTAGTTATTTTTACTTCTTTTATTACATTATGGCATTTCAACTAGCAACACACTTTATTCAAAAAATTTCAAGTATTGGTTGATGCATTTTTTCATTCTTTGAGTGACATTTAACCTTGCTCACTCCTATAAACTTTATTTTTCATGTGGTATTTTATTGTTTTTATTTTTTCTCATGTTTTTTTTATTTTTTGTTTTTTTTTCACGTATCTATTTTTTATCCCCTTTTTTTATTATTATTAGTTTTTTTTTTGTAAATAAGTTTGAAAAATGGAAATTTATTTACAACATATTATATACAAAATAACAACTACAATCAACTCATCCTATAAAATATAGGACTCTAATAGCGGCTCCAATGGGGATCACACTCTCCTTGTGAGGTGCAAAGAACATTGTAGATCAGTAGCCTTAATCCATTGGGAAATGAAGTCTTTACCTTTTGTAGCTGAATTTGATCCGTATGATGTTATTCATAAATGTGGACAACCAATAAACACACGCTTAGGTCCTTCTCTCTGGGCTTCAACTTGTGATGAAAATTTCCCTCTCTCTTGCAATAAAAAGTAAAAATACATATGTAAAATGATTCTAAATTGAAACTGCTTTAATCTGGAAGAAAGTAATTTTTAACAATTTTCCCATTCACAGGTCCACGAGGCAGTGCTTCTTCACTTATGTCCTTCAAGGAAAATGCATTGTTGCCTCTAATATCTCCAATTTTATAAGTCCATTTCCATAAGTTCTTAAACTTCTCATGCTTGCCCTTATCTTCATTCCTTCATTCCAATTTAAGCACCAAATGTTGCATTTGGAAATCATCACCTTTTTTCCTTCTATCATAAATATTTTTTAAATTTTCCTGAATTAGTTGTGTCTTATTGTAGGATTCCTCTCTAGATTGTTTTAGTTGGATGGTGTGCTTGATTCTTTTCTGCATATCATTTTTTTCCACTTGTGCTTCTTGCAACAATTTTAGTACAGGGATTCCTAATGAAGTAGGAAAATTTTCATATACCCCATATACTATTTTAAATGGAGACATCCCAATAGATATCTTGGTAGTAATTTTGTCAGCCCACAAGGCATTAATCAACCTTGTATGCTAGCAACATAGTTTTGATAATGTTGACTAAAATTTTGTTTGAAGACTCGGCTAATCCATTTCCTTGTTGGTAGTAGGAAGTGGAGTGTCCTAGTTTGATATGTTTTTTATCACATAAGTCTATCATTTTCTTTGATTTAAAGGTTGCAACATTGTCAGTGATAAGTTTGTGGCGACACCCAAATCCAGACAAAATGTTTCCCTCTAGAATTTGGATACTGAAAGTATTTGTGGCCTGTATAGATGGGATAGATTCAATCCATTTTGTAAAGTAATCAGTGGTTGTCAATATCCACTAATGTTGGAATGAGGAGGTTGGATTAATTTCACCTATGAAATCTATACCTCATTGTTGTAAAGGGATTTCAACTAAAATAGGTTTTAATGGTAAGGGTAAAATATTTTTCTTGCCTTCAAAAATTTGGCATTTGTGGCAAGAGGTAACTCTCTTATGCACATCTGTAAACAAAGTGGGCCAATAAAAATCGTCTCTTAAAATTTTATTGGCTATGGTTTTCCAATATAAGTTTCCTCCATGGTCTCCTTCATGGAATTCTTGTATGAATTTATCTACTTCATCTTTAAAAGAATACTTTATCAAGATACCTCCATCATGTTTCCAATACAAACTATGATCTAAAATACAAATTTCATGGATTTCAATTTGAGAAATATAGTTTTATTCATTGTTAAACTAGGAGGAGCCTGTAAATTTTGTAGTACAAAAATGATTTCTACATACCTGGTGAGGTAGAAAGGGATTCTGATATTTGTGGAGTTGCTAGTTCTTCCTGGTCATCAAGTGCAACAGTAAAATTGATATCAATGGAATGAAAGTTAGAATCGACCATGAGTTTGGCCAATCCATGACCCTTAATGAGTTTGGTTGGATTTATTTCAATGTCATACTCTAGGATTACAACCATCTGTTTCCCTCTTCTTCCATCTAGATCAGCTTGTGTGAGAATATCCTTTTCCACAGTACTTGGAACAAAAACAATGATATAAGAATGTAAGATGTAAACCCTAAATTATTTCAATGCTTTAACCAAAGAAAATTCTTCTTTCTCCATGATTTTGTCCTTTAGTGATGCATATCTCATAGCTCTACTGAAGAAGGCTATGGGCTATTCATGGTCTTCACTATTTTTCTATAATAAAACATCTCCAATATTATGTTAGAAGCAAAAGAGAAAATCCTAAAATACTTAGTAAACTCAGGGCTTATGAAAACATGAGCAGTGGTTAAAGCTAATTTGACTTCACTAAAATATTTATTGGCTTCAATATTCCACTTAATCTCACTCCCCCTTTTCAACATGTTTCTAATTGATCGTAATATTTTAGCCAAATTAGGAATACATCTCCTAAGAAAATTTATTCTTCCAATGAATGATTGAATTTGTTTCTTATTTCTAGGAGGGTCAATTTTGAGTATGGCTTTAACTCTAGTAGGATAAATCCTAATGACTTGTTTTGAAATTATATGACCTGTAATTTTTCTCTCCTCTAAACCAAAAAGGGTTTTATTAGGGTTCATAGAGATACCAAAATTTATGTATTTTTCAAAAACCTTTCAATGCAGCAAGTGTACATAATCTCTTTTTTAGAATACAGTAATATCATCTAGTTATATTATAATGAACCTATCAATTTCATCAGCAAAGGTTATGTCCATTTCTCTTTGGGATGTCTCCCCAGCATTCATAAGGCCAAAAGGCATTTTTATGTACATAAAAGTTCCCTAATGTGGTAGTAAATGTTGTCTTGTGTTGGTAATCAGGATGAACAAGAACCTGGTTGTAACTTCAAAATCCATCTAACAAGGAGATTCTACTAGAACCAACTACGTTTTGTAATATATGATCCATTTTATGTAGTGGATAGTTTTCCTTTAGTGAGAATTTGTTCAAATTCCTAAATTCTACACATAGTCTAATTTCACTTGTTTTCTTCATGGTTGGAACTAGGATGGAAACCCATTTTGAGAACCTCAATGGTACTATCATTTTCTCATCATAATGTTTCTTCACTTCTATTTAGTGAATTTCATGTTCTTAAATTGCAAGCATAAGTTATCAACCGGATTCAGTAAACTGATGAAGTGAAAGTGCACTATATGTGCTAGAAGTCTTTGTCATTAGAGTGAGGATTGAATTAAGAGTTTTGTTAATTATTTATTTTATGATCAAGTGCCGAATTCCAATGCATTAGTGAGTTTTTAGAGCAATCTATAATCTATGTTAGATATTATTTCTATGCTTAATTTCAATTGAATTGAGTTGTTAAAAATAGTTTGTGAGATGAATCATTTCAAAAGAAATGATTAGATTAATTTCTACTGTGTTTTTACCAAGTTGATTTTGGAATTTTTATGCTACAGAAAATAGTGAACCAACTCTAAATTATGAAATCATGAGATATGATACAATCCTAGTTTTATGGAAACATAAAAATTGAAGGTTAATCTTAAAACTTAAATCAAAATGTTATGAAAACAAAGTTTTTATCTATTGTGAATTCTAATCTAGAATGTAAATGAGAAGAAAATGAACTGAGCTATATAAAATATGGAAGAATTAATTTAAGAAATGAATCTATGAAATAAGCATAAGCAAAGCACTAAACTATTAAAATTGAACTTAAAAATAAATCATAAATGAAAGAATTAACTAGATTCGAACTATAAAATAACAATGCGCTTGAGATGAATTAAAAACTGAAAGAAAATGGCCTAATATTCTTGTAGGGCCACTCCGCAACACAGTAGGTTTCTTAAAACTATCAACGCATCAATACACGAAAGAGGAACTTCAAATTAAGATAAAATTCTTCAAAAACAAATTTCAGGAAATAAAAGATGGCATGCCCTGAATACACATAGTTTCTATGGTTTTATAGAGTGATTTTAATAATACACGAGCTCTAGGCCTATAGATCTCTATTAGAATCCTTGTACAAGTTTAAAAAATTAAACAAAATATCGTTATTTGTCTATTTTCTATTAGGAAAGAAAATAGACACAATCGTGACATTCCTAGACTCTATTCTTGAGTGTTGTTATGTGTTGATTGCTTCCATTGATTGTATAACTGTGTCATCACCTTGGTGAATTTTCTCAGATAAGCAGGAGGAAATACATGAGGCAATCATCCTCTATCTACCCATATACTCCTTTGCTAAGCTGGTGCACTAGAACCCTGTTATCAATGAATGTAGTTGCGGATTTGTGGAATAATCGCAGAATTGTGTCAATTATGTTGTTGAATGTAATATTTAGCAAAAAAATAGGGCATATTAACAAGTACGAAAAATAGGACACATAAGTATTTTACCTTGTCAAAATCATGTAATAGTTTCCTTATTAGGTTGATAGTGATGGGAAAATAAGGAAAATATTGAGGAAAAAGGGTTTAAAAAAAAAAACAATTCTCGGACTCTACATTCCCCCATACTGAAGGTTTTGTATGTCCTCATACAACCAAAAAAAAATTTCATTTGTGTTAACTTACTGCATATCCTTAGACACTTCTGCTATTACATCCAATTTTATCTTTTTCACCCTCTTTCCTGTTACTGCTATCCCTGGTTTCTTCATGACGATTTTATACTTTAGGTTAATAATTTTTATCTTCATGGCCCTATTTTATTCCTTCAATTTCTTGTTCTTTTTGTACCATAGACTTAAATATATAAGGAGGTTATCACTTTTGGAAATTTGAACTTCATTATCAGATTTCAAATATTGGTTTTCACTTTTAAGAAACCTATTTAATGTCTCCAGTTCAAAGATTTCATTTCTGATGAGGTCAAGAACTATAGGTTCTTGTGGTTCATTAAACTGGTCCTTCTCTTCTCTTAGATTTGGAACTAATCTCTTGGTTGCTTCTCTTTTCTCCAGTGATTCTATGTAACCATAAATATCTTGCTATACTAGATCAATATCTAGGCTTTGTGCTAGACTCCGAGGAGGTGAAATGTAGGCAGGTGGTGATGCTCTCGGAGAATTTTCTATATTTTCTTCTGCCTCCAAATCAATGTGGTCTACATATTTTGAGGGTACTTACATCACTATTTTTACCCTGGTACTTCTTCTTAGTCCTGTGACAGGGGTCTTTGGGGTTTTATGCTTTTATTTCTGAGGTGAAATCTATGTTTTGTTGATGGCTTTCTTTATCCTAACATCTTTTGTATTTATTTTCTTTAAAATTTCTGTAATTGGTATGTCATCCTCTGAAAAATATGGTTGTTGTCGTTGCTCTTGTTCCAGTGATGTATGAACCTTCCTTTTATTCTGAGTTCTGCTACTACTTGGTTATTCATTTTTTTCCTCTTCAAAATGATTTCTAACAAGAAATCCTTCCCATGTATCCCCTATACTTTGAAGATGGAATTAAACACGTATTTTAACTAGCCCATGGTGATACAATGTGTTTTTTATGAACTGAATTCCCTTTTGAACATTCCCTGGCATATTTTTAACACTATTCAATAAGAATTATGGAAGGTTCATTTCATGTTAATCTATAAAATTCATCAACAATATTATATGGTATAAAAACACACATCTGAATCGACCTTCACAAGTAACAAATTTTTGGATGATTAAGAGAAAATTCCTCCACTTACTTTTTAGTGTAGATATGTGGATGAATTTTGTGAAGACAATAATATCTATGCTTGGTTTCTTCAAGAAAGCCCTCCAGTCATCTCCTTTGATTCCTCTGTTCTTGAACTATTTTTCTCCTATACGAGGCAATCCGGTGGCTTATGGAATTAGAGACTCTGTCACTGTTAATTTTATGTCTCCTATTTCCACTTCTATGCCATCAAAAACCCTTATAAAATTTTTGGTGATTTCCCTATGGAAACCATCAAATTTTTCCATGAATTCCAGCGACTATGTTTTCTATAATAATTCTCTTGCTTTTGGATACCCTTCCAATAATTTCTTCCCTATTGAATCTTTTTAGACAATCACACCTATGGTTGGAAGAAGTTTCACCTTTAGGAATTGTTTTGTTTGACATGGCAGTCTACTTGGTAGGGTTTACTTCGAAGCAGAACGATGGATGATGATGGAAAAATGATAGGGCAGGAAAGTATGAGATGAAGGTATAAGCGAGTGAATTAGCCGATATTCATTCATAATTATGATTGAGGTGGTGATAAAATCAATGAATCGAGAATTTGAATCGTGTTATGATGGTGAAACGAAAATGGCGAATTATGAGGGATTTGTCATGACACTATCACCTTTAACAATAATGATTTAGATTTATTCGGTAATGTTATCTCCATAAAATTCATATATATAATATGTTGACCCCTATTGTTAAATTAAAATATTACATACCTTTGATTTATTTTTCTTTCTAACCTTTGGTTGTCACCTTGCAGGTACTCTGTATCATAAGGAGTCAAATCACTTCTTCCTTTATTTGATCATAAAATGTTCCTGTCAATTCGCTGCAGAAACTATCTAAGCTGCAGAAATCTATCAAAGCTGCAGAACATCATCAATTTTGTAGCTTAATTATTCTTTTAAGAAAGGGATTCTTAGAAGAATGGAAATTTTTTAGAAAAAAAATGGGCAAAAGAAAATTTAAGGTGCCAAAAGAATTTTGGTTTTCACCTTGAAGTTTCTGTATAAAACATGCCAACAATCTATTTGGTTTTCCTGTTTATACAAAATTTATTATTTATTCATTCATTTTTTTTTAATTATTTTTTTTTTCTTTTATTTATCTTATTTATTTTTTATTATTTTTTAATAGAAAGAAAATAAACTTTTAAGTTTGAGAAGAATAATTCTTCTCAACCAACTTTAAAGCAGATTTGTTTTGGAAAATCTTGACAAATTCCTCTCTTATCATTGTCTTTTGATAGATCTTAGGTTGGTGTCCATTTACTAATAGAGTAATTTTCTCTTCATCAATATTATTGATTCTTACTACTCCATTGTAAAAAAATTCTATGATCTCATGAGGTCCAAGCTAGTGAGTTTGGAACTTCACTTGGAAATTCTTTAATTTTGAGTCGAAGAGAAGTGTCGAGTCTCCTAGATGAAATTTATTTTCCTTGATGTATTTTTCATGCCATCTAGCTCTTTGTTTCTAAACCAAGCTATTCTTCTGGATAGCATCTCGTCTTATCTCATCAAGCTCATTGAGTTGTCCCATCCTATGCTTTTGTGCTTATGATAAGTCAAGTCCCAACTTGACTACTGTTTTATAGGTCTGGATCTAGAACTCTATTGGAAATAATATGTGCCTTCCATAAAAAATTTCATAGGGAATATGTCCTGAAGTGCTTCTCCTTGTAGTTCTGTAGGTCCATAAATTTTCTCGAAGATTTTCTGCCCAATCCCTTCTCTACAAGTGTACAATCTTGGTGAGAACGGCTTGAATCACCTTTTTTGTAGATTCAACTTACCCATTTTCTTGGGGATGGTATGAAGTGGACTTCTAGTGCTTGATTTTATATTCTTCCACCAGCTTTTGTACTACTCTAGATGTGAATTGTGTTCCCTGATCTGTTACAATTTCCCTTGGGACACCAAAACGAGTGAAGATATCCTAAAAAAGAAATGAAACTACAACATTCTCAGTAGCAAAACAAAGTGATTTAGCTTATACCCATTTAGTAACATAATCAGTACATATGAGAATATACCTCTTTTGTTTAGAAGGTGGATTAATTGGACCAACAAAATTGAAGTCCCATTTCTCCAAAGGTTCAATGAGCACCTGAGGTTGTAGTGTAATTTAACTTGAAAGAACAGGTTTCCCCATCCTTTGGCACCTGTCACATCTCTTAACATATTCTTTGGAATCCTTGAAAAGGGAAGGCCAATGATATCCTAAGATAAGGATTTTAAAAGCAATTATTTTCTCAGAAAAATGGCCTCCACATTGTTCATCATGGTAAGCTTTGAGTATCTCTGGTATCTCATCTTCTCGTACACACCTTTTGATGATGAGATCTGGTCCTATTTTGTATAATTATTCATTAATCCATGAGTAATAAGAAATTTTTTGGGTCGTTTTTCTCTTTTCTCTGGGAAACAAATGAGATGGTAATTTTCTTGTAGCCAAATAATCACCAATATCTTCATACCAAGGTGATTTAGTAGATACCACAAAAGGATATTCATCTAGAAATTTATCCTCTACATGCATATCATTATTACCATTTTGTATCCTATATAAAAAGTCAGCAATGGTATTTTGTTTTCCTAGTCAATCTAGAATGGTGATGTTAAACTCTTGTAATAGTAACAACCATCTGGTTATTTTTCCATTAGTAATTGGTTTGTTCATTAAATATCTGATGGAAGAATGGTCTGTGTGAATGAAAGTTTCATATCTAGTGATGTAATGTCTGAACTTATTAATGGAATGCACTAATATAATTCAGTTAGTATAATTTAGCTCTGTTAGAGTTAAATTTTTACTGGTACAGTAAATGGCATGAGTAAGATCTTTCTATCCCAATACGGCCACTAAGGATATATTTGAAGCATCAATCGATATGTGGAAAGTAAATTTCCAACAAGGTATTTTTAAAATAGGTGCTTCAGGGACTTTCTTTTTCAAAGTTTCAAAGGAATTTTTACAATTAGATTCCAACTGAATTCAAAATCTTTGGTAAGCAATTTGAAGAGTGGAGATGCTATTTTTGTGAATTTTTCTATATATCTTCTATAATACCTAGTAAAACCAAGAAAAATCATAATATCTTGTTGACAATTTGG
Organism: Pinus albicaulis; assembly: GCA_034641835.2. Classification (NCBI taxonomy): domain Eukaryota; kingdom Viridiplantae; phylum Streptophyta; class Pinopsida; order Pinales; family Pinaceae; genus Pinus; species Pinus albicaulis. The sequence continues at coordinate 467,399,236 of CM076575.1, forward strand.
CACTGATAATTTGGAAATAACCTCTACCTTATATGAGTCTACCTTTATCCCATTTTATGAAATATGGTGACCTAAAACAATTCCCTAATTAAACATCATAAAACATTTTTCATGACTTAATGAAATATTTTCTTCTTTGCATCTTATTAGAAAATTTTCTAAATTTTCTAGTGCTTCTTAAAAATAATTACCATAAACTGTGAAATCATCCATATACACTTCCACAAAGTCATGAATAAGATCAGAGAAAATTTCGAGAACTTCTCTTTGGAATTTTGTTGGAGCATTGCACAATCTAAAAGGAAGTACTTGGTAACCATAAGTTCCCTATGGATAGGTAAAGGTGGTTTTGTCTTAATCTTCTGGTGCTACCTGAATTTTATTATACTCACTTAAACCATCCAGAAATGAAAAATATTTTTTCCTTGCTAATGTGTCTAAGACTTCATCTATGAAAGGAAGTGGAAAGTGGTCCTTAAATGTTGCTTTCTTAAATTCCCTAATCGATGCAAACCCTCCATTTTCCATTTTTCTTAGGAATGATTACTAGGGGTGAAACCCATTGAATGTCTGATATTGGGTAGATAAAATTTACATTCAATAGTTTATGTCTTCCTTAACAATTTCTTTTAAGTTTGGGTTCATTCTTCTTTGAGGTTTTCTAACGGGTCTAGCATTCTCTTCAATATTGATATGATGCACACAATCTTTGGGACTAATTTAGTTCATATCTGTATACTCTCATGCATAAGAAGAAGAGTGTTTTTGCAAGGTCTCTACCAACTTATTTTTTTCTAATTATTCCATATTTTCATTAATATTCAATGTTTTTTTCTAGAAATATTTCTATTGAATAATTTCGAAATTTTTCCATAGAATGTAAAGACATTTGTCTAGATGATAAGTATTCGATATTACATTGTTCTTGAAATGTTTGACTATTGTCATGATATAAGGAGGGTTCAATCTTTTCTATTGAATTTAAAATTTGGTCCTCCTCACTTGTTTGTGCAATAGTGAAAATAGGTTGGATATCATTATCATCATCTATACATTCTTCACTTTCTATATCTATTTTTGCTTTTGCAGACATATATAATGTAAATTTCTTTTTTGAACTGTCATCTGAGATAAAATTGTCTCCTGATCTAGAACTGATGAAAGCATCAATTGTGGCTAACCAAGGTCTTCCTAAAATTAATGGATGTCCTCCTAAATTATTCTTGGGTGTTAAAACCATGAAATCGACAGGATATTCCCAATAATCTAAGGATACAAAAATATCTTCTAATACACCATCAAGTTTAATGACAGATGTGTTTGCTAATTGTAATAATGTTGGTGTGTATTGAAGGTTAGGAAGTTTTAGTTGATCCATAATTTGTTTACTCATTATGTTTATGGCTGCTCCAAGATCAATCAATGTGTTTGGTATTTCAATTCCATTGATGTGAATTTTCACAATGGGGCTCCCTGGATCTAAATATTTCTGCATTGTTTCCTTCCCCATCATGATTTCTGAAATTCTCCTGACTAATTGGATTCTTTTTATGTATTTTATTTTTTTCCAAGGAAAAAAGTCTCAAATTTTCATTATTGAAGAAAAATTACATATTGCATCATAAACATAATTCATCTATGCAAGGATCAGGTAGGAACCAAATACTCCGTAGAGTCAAAATTCGCCAACATCAATGTCTAGTAAGTGCAATAGAAAATAAAAATAAAAATAAATACATATATATATGAAAATAAATATAAAGGGTATGTATCATGCCGCAAAGTATCCAAAAAGCCAAAAATGTGCAGTCTGTATCTAGACTACCCCTAGTTCTGCCATTCCTTCGATGAATGATCAATGATAGTATTGGTACTCCTGCAGATCATCCTGTTAAAAAATGTGTCATCTGCCCCATTCTAGCTGCGAGGATTCTTTGGATATTTTGTCATCCATTTGGTTCCTCTGCCTGTAAATATGAGTAACAGATATAAAATCAAAAAGATATTTTAAATGTAAGACATCATCTAGTAATGATATAAGAATGTGTGCATGACATTGTGCCGCAAGATTAAACCAATTGAAAATAATTTGAGAGTCCCCATATAACTGAATTATGTTGAAACTTTTTTCGCGGGAAAACAAGAGAAGAAGTCTGAGGCTTTTAAGTTCAGCATAATTGTTAGTACCAGGTCCAAGTCCCATCTTGAGGTGGAAACAGTGAGTGTCTGATAGGTGGAGTACCGCCTCGCGACCACATCCGGTCACATTAGCTGAGCCATCAAAATATGCCCATGGGATAGATTTGTCAACTGCTTCAGGGATGATGATACGATTATGTGACAACGGGTCATCATTGGTGATGAGATGGAAGATAGAAGAGATATGTCTGTTGATGTTGTACCAATCCAAAGCCTTGCCCAGAAATATGGCCTGATTTCTGGCCATCCAAAGCCCCTAAGAAATGAGGAGGGGGATGTTGCGATCCTTTGTTCTGGTAGAAGCTTGCCACCATTTGGTCCAAGCCAAAGCAACCGAGGAGCCATGCCATGAGAGAGTACAACTCGAATATGATGTCGTAATATTCCAAAGATGCTTGCTTGCAGGACATTCTAGAAAAAAAAAGGTTTACATTCTCAGCATGCATGTGACATAGACTACATCTAGATGGTCCATGAATATCCCTTTTGATGAGATTGTCCTCTGTGGGTGCACAATTGGTAAGGATTCACCACATGAATAACCTGGCTTTGGGGGGAGCTTTTAGTTTCCATAATTTTTTCCACCACCAAAGTTTCAGCTATGGCTCTAGTGATTCGCAAAGAGTTAAATACCCCACCTTTGGGGTATATCTGCCTCTGGGGGCAATGGCCCAAAGTATTTCATCTTCCTGATTAGTTATTCTAATGTTAGATAACCTAAGTGCTCTTATAAACCGGTTCCATATATGCCACCATTCCTCCGGGATGGCCAGTGCATCAGCTGACTTCCAAGCTTGAGATGCCCAAGTAGTGAGAAGTGGGTCTGCAATATGAGAGATAAAGAGGTGTTTAGACTGGGCCAGATGCTGCTTGATGCCCACCGACAGATGGTATTCCTAGCCACTGCCTGACCAAGCATCAATGCTAATTTTAACCTGATCACCTGAACCAATGCGCCAAGACAAACCTTTTTTAATGAGCTGAATAGATCGAGTGATGGCCTTCCATATGATCGAAGAGTCCGGGGTTGGTTGGATGCAACCTCTTATCCAGTCCATGGTAGTTTTAGGTGAAATATATTTGAAATATGTGACTTCCTGTCAAAAACTATTGTTGGTGATGAGGGTCCAACCCATTTTGGCATCCAAAGTCAAGGAAAATAGGTTAAGGTCTTTAAGTCCCTAGCCCCCCCAGCCTTTTGGTTTTGCAATTTTGCTCCATGTGATCCAAGCATAAGTGCGACCGTCATGTTTGCCTCTCCAAAGGAATCACCTACAGATTTGTTGGATTCTAGCTGTAACTCCTTTGGGGATCCAAGCTAGGGCCATCCAGTACACAGGAATAGCTTCAAGAACATATTTGATATGTACTAGCCTACCAGCCTTGGAGAGCCATCTTTGCTGCCAAATATTGACTCTGTGCTCTAATTTTGCAATAATACAATTCCAGTCATTGATGCAATAGTCATTTGGTTTTAAGTGAAATTCAAGATATTTTATGCCATATTCCAACTATATTCGAGAAAAATTGAAGAGCACTAGGGCATGTATGATTTCGAAGTCAGTGCATCACACCAAAATGATGGTAGATTTACTTTTTTTATGATCCATACCAATAGCTTTACAAAACAAATTGGGTAAATTCAATAAATTAATATTGTCATGAGGAGTGCCATCAAGAAATATAAGAACATCATCCATGAAAAGAATATGGGTCAATTGTACAAAATCAACAACTCTGACACCATGAATGAAACCGACTTCTTTAGATTTTTCCAGAAGAGTGGAAAGCCCTTCCATGATAATTAAAAAAAGTAAAGGAGAGAGCGGGCTGTAGAAATTATATAAATTATGTGTTATATGTCCAAGATTCTCCTGATCTCACACTATTTTAACTTCATGCAAAATACAGAATCTATTCCACCATTTATCATTTGTGGAAATTAAATCAAGATTGCAATGCACACAACGAGCAATAAAAATTCTGCAGTATACGAGTTGTTTAACAGGAAAGCCTGAAGCTAAAAACCCCAACTATCTGTATATAATATATGTCATAGAGATCATGTAACAATCCTCATACAAATCTGATCATATCAAGCTCTCAGTACAATAAAATCGCTACACACTAATCAAGCCCAATATTACAAATCCATGCACCAATATTTGCCACCTGCTAGCCTGCCTCTACTGCGCAATCCCTACTGAAGAATGGCTCTGAATGAGTTTGAATTACTCCAGCCTTGCTCACGCAATCCTCATTGGCATCTCCACTGAGTGTTGGATACAATAAATGCATCACTATAATCTCAACTGATAGTCTATTTTCCCTTTCACCTATCTCTCCACTGGTCTCCACTGAAACTGCCATGCACTGTAGTTAACTGATGTATTCTTCAGTTGATTAATGAGTTATTATTTTTTAATTAATTAACTAATTAATTCACTCCACTCTCACTAGTGTATCAATCAGTTAGACTGCTGCGATACCTTTAAGCTCAACCCGAGTCTGGTAAGGTTAAACGATACAACTCCCACTATTTACTTATTAACTCATAGCTACGTACGCAGGTTCTCGTAGAAATCCTCATGCAATAGCTCCAGTAAACCCTAGGAATAGCGTAATTCCTTTTGTTAGCTGTTGTGCCACATCTGTGCACTTAACTGAAGTGCTCCAAGAGAATAAGATAATGTTTAGAGTCCAAATATTATTAAGAGCTAATAATATTAGACATATCTATTTTTAGACTGGCAATCTTAAAATAGATTCCGCCCAATATGTCTAAAAACAGAAGTCTATCTATTTTTCCAACTTGACCAACCATCCACAAATAGCATCCTACAACTCATAGAATATGATCGACATGTCTAAAAATAGACTTTGTGCCAAAAATAGCCTGCGGGCCCACTTAGTGAAGGCGAATCTTTTCACTAAGATCATCATCTTGTTGAATCTCAACACTCCCTCTAAAAAAGATAGGGATTATCTTCCACCTCGATCCTGTCTCTATGGTATTCGAATTTTCTCCTGGTGAGCGCCTTCATTAGAATATATGCATCCTGATCGTCCATAGGAATGTAAGAAAGCAACATGATCTTCCGCTGCACACAATCTCTGATATGATGGTACCAGATGTCAATATGTTTAGATCTATCATGAAATACTGGATTAACTGAGAGTTTAATGCAACTCTGATTATCACAATATATCACAGTAGGATCTAAATGAGAACTAAACAAACCGACCAGGATCTTCCTCATCCATATAGCCTCGCATGCAGCCAAACTTGCTGCCATGTACTCAGCCTCCGCTGAACTGAGTGCCACGGATATTTGTTTCCTGCTGTACCGAGAAACTGCTGTAGATCCGATACCAAAAATACCTCCAGATGTGCTCTTTCTGTACGTTGGGCTTCCTGCCCAATCTACATCCGTGAAGCCATGCAGCTTCACCTCATCCGACTGTTTGTACCACAATCCATACCCAGATGTGCCCCTGAGATACCTCAGGACATGCTTGCCTGCCTTCCAAAAGAGCTTGGTAGGCTTAATAATTGCTTGTGAAAGATGGTTCATAGCATAGCATATGTCCGATCGTGTATTGACTAAATACATAAGCGAACCAACCAACTATCGATAAACAGTGGAATCCACTACCTCTGCCGATGTAGCATCCTCCTTTTTCCAACCACCAGGAAGAGGAGTGTTGATAGGCTTGCAGCCTTGCATTTGAAACTTCTCCAGTATCTCTCAGGCGTAATTTCCTTGAGATAGAAACAGTTCACCTTTCCGCTGCCAAATTTCCAATCCTAGGATATAATGAAGGAGGCCCAAGTCCTTCATCTCGAACTCCTTTGCAAGATCTGCCTTGCATGAGTGTATCAATAGTTCATCAACCGTTAGTATTAAATAATATACATAAAGTACAATGATCAAAAGCTTACCCTCCACCACAATCTGGTATAGGTTTGGATCCGCCTCACTCTTGGCAAAACCAATTCCAGTGAAATAACTGTCTATCCGTGTGTACCAAGCACGAGGTGCTTCTTTCAGCCCATACAACCCTCTTTTGAGCCTACACACATGTGACTTGTTGCTGAAGATTTTGAATCCCTCATGCTGCTCAATGTACACCTCCTCCTCAATGATTATGTTGAGGAACGAAGTATTCACATCCATCTTATGAATGTGCCAACCCATCTGCGCTGAGAGAGCAAGGATGGTCTGTATGGAAGAATACTTTGCGACAAGTGCAAAGTTTTCTTGATAGTCGATCCCCTCGATTTGTGAGAAGCCCCGGGCAAAAAATCTTGCCTTATACTTCTCGACGCTCCCATCAGCAGCTTGCTTCACTTTGTAGATCCATCTCGAACCTACCACTGATTTCCCTTCCGGCCTTGGGACAATCTCCCATGCAATGTTTCTGAAAATCGAATCATACTCTTCCACATGGCCTGCCATGTGGGATCCTCCACGAAGCTTCCTCGAAGAGGGATGGCTCTTGTCACGATACACTTGCTCATCGAGCCATGTATCCGATAAATCGACGGTGTTGTCTCTTGTCTGCGTTGTGATGTAGGAACTCCTACGTGCCTTTCTTTGCATCAAGATTCGGTCGCTCGGCTTCTGTCGCTCAGCTTCTGTAGTGCGCTTCCGCCCTCTGATGGTTGGCACTGCATGAGTGGTATCTTCCACTCCATGAACCTCCTCTTTTGGCTGATCCACATCCTGAGGCTCATCTTTAGGAACTAATAGCTCCTCATCTGCATGCAAGTGTAGCTCCTTCTCAAGCGAACACTTCATGGCTTTCCCCTCCTGAAATTTGATATCCCGTCGCACAACAGTCTTGTGACTGTCTGGAAAAGACACACGATAGTTGTGGGGCGTATCAGTGTACCCCACAAATATCCCAACCTCTGCGGTCGGCTCCAACTTCTTCCTGGCATCCTTCGTCACATGAATGTAACCAGGTGAACCAAAAATCCTCAAATGGGAAATATCAGGCCTCTTACCAGAAAACGCCTCCTCGGGTGTACTCATGCCAAGTACTCTATGAGGACAACGGTTTTGCACATAAACCGCAGTGTTGCATGCCTCAGCCCACAAGTGTATGGGAAGGCCCTGATCATGCAACATCGCCTGTGCAGCACCCATGATCGTTCTGTTCTTTCTCTCCGCGACCCCATTTTGCTGTGGGTTATGAGGCGCTATGATTTCTCTTCAAATTCCTTCTTTGCTACAGAAGTCTTTGAATTCGCTAGAGATGTATTCACCACTATTATCACTCCTTAGAGATTTCACCTGCTTCCCCAAATATTTCTCAACCAGTGCCTTGAACTCACAGAAATTTGAGTATGTCTCGCTCTTCTTTTGCATGAAGAAGATCCAACACTTACAAGAAAATTCATCAACAAATATCACATAATACCTGTGCTTTCTTATTGACGCAACCGAGAAAGGTCCACACACGTCTGTGTGAATTCTCTCAAGGATCGTCGAGGCATGACTATCCTTCTCATGAAAATTGGTCTTCACAAATTTTCCCAAAGTACATCCCTTGCACTGATCTGACTGCACAAGTGTACCTTTGGGAAGCCTGGTAGAAATTTTCTGCAAAATTTTCAAAGCGCCATGGTGAAGATGGCCCAATATCCTGTGCCACAATTCGCCCTCATCTCGGCTCACCACTCCTTCTGCTTTGCCTGCCATTGCAGCATAGCCATCTACCTACAATTGATAAATATTCTTAACTCGAATCCCTATCCTCCTGGTTTGACCCATTTTTTTATGCCGAAGGAAAGCTTTTCCCTTACTGAAAACAACATAATAACCCTTGTCTTCCAACATCGCCACAGAGATAAAATTCTTCTTCAATCCTGGAACATGCATGACATCCTTCAAGATGAAAGGTTTACCAGACTCCCTCTCAAAGGAAATGGTCCCGATACCAGTCGCACTGTATCTACCATCATCGCCCATCTCGATGTGCACTCCAAGATCCTTTTCTTCCAGATCACAAAACAAATCTTTGTCTTCGGTCATATGGAAAGACGCACCACTGTCAAGAAACCACAATGATCACATCACACTTGAAACCAAGCATGAAATCAAAGAAAAATCCAACTCAAACTATGAGGCTAAGGCCTCTCCAGCTACAGATCCAGCAGCCTGCTTATTCTTCTTCTTCTGTCGACAATTAGTGGCGAAATGTCCATGCTGGTGACAGTGAAAACACTTCACCTTGGACAAATACTGCTTCTTGCCTTTAGCACCAGATTGAGAAGGGTTTTTCTTCCCCTTCCCTTTCCTTGCTTTGGCAGCCAAAGCGCAATTTTCTTCATCTTCATTCTTCGATGAAGATCCATCCATGGTACCCCGCCTTATCTCCTCCTGCACAAGATCTGACCAAAGTCGCTCCCATCCTAGTAGTTTTTCCCATCCATTGATAGAGTCTTCGTAGCTATGCCAACTCTTCGGAAGCCCAAGGAGAGCCAAGCTCACCAAGTATTCTTCATCAACAGTAACCCCCACACTTCCCAGCTCATCCTTGCAGTGGACAAACTTCGTGAGGTATTTTGGTATATTGTCGCCTTTCTCCATTTTTATTTTTCTGAGCTTGTATTTAAGCGCCAAATTCCTCTGGTCACTTTTGCTTTGGAACAAGTCTGTCAAAGCCTACATTAAGAATGGAGTGGCTGGACACAATGTGGTCCTTCACACCTTCCAACAGAATCCTTCGACACTTTTCTACCTTCTTTGCCTGCCATTGCAGCGTAGCCATCTACCTGCAATTGATAAAGATTCTTAACTCGAATCCCTATCCTCCTGGTTTGACCCATTGTTTTATGCCGAAGGAAAGATTTTCCCTCACTGAAAACAACATCATAACCCTTGTCTTCCAACATCGCCACAGAGATCAAATTCTTCTTCAATCCTGGAACATGCATGACATCCTTCAATATGAAAGGTTTACCATACTCCCTCTCAAAGGAAATGGTCCCGATACCAGTCGCACTATATCTACCATCATCGCCCATCTTGATGTGCACTCCAAGATCCTTTTCTTCCAGATCACAAAACAAATCTTTGTCTCTGGTCATATGGAAAGACGCACCACTGTCAAGAAACCACACTGATCCCATCACACTTGAAACCAAGCATGCAATCAAAGAAAAATCCAGCTCAAACTGTGAGGCTAAGGCCTCTCCAGCTACAGATCCATCAACCTGCTTATTATTCTTCTTCTGTCGACAATTAGTGGCGAAATGTCCATGCTGGTGACAGTGAAAACACTTCACCTGGGACAAATCCTGCTTCTTGCCTTTAGCACCGGATTGAGAAGGATTTTTATTCCCCTTTCCTTTCCTTGCTTTGGCAGCCAAAGCGCAATTTTCTTCATCTTCATTCTTCGATGAAGATCCATCCATGGTACCCCGCCTTATCTCCTCCTGCACAAGATCTGACCAAAGTCGCTCCCATCCTGGCAGTTTTTCCCATCCATTGACAGAGTCTTCGTAGCTATGCCAACTCTTCGGAAGCCCAAGGAGAGCCAAGCTCACCAAGTATTCTTCATCAAAAGTAACCCCCACAATTCCCAGCTCATCCTTGCAGTGGACAAACTTCGTGAGGTATTTTGGTATACCGTCGCCTTTCTCCATTTTTATTTTTCTGAGCTTGTATTTAAGCGCCAACTTCCTCTGGTCACTTCTGCTTCGGAACAAGTCTGTCAAAGCCTTCTACATTAAGAATGGAGTGGCTGGACACAATATGGTTCTTCACACTTTCCAACAGAATCCTTCGACACTTTTCTACCTTCTTTGCCTGCCATTGTAGCGTAGCCATCTACCTGCAATTGATAAAGATTCTTAACTTGAATCCCTATCCTCCTGGTTTGACCCATTGTTTTATGCCGAAGGAAAGCTTTTCCCTCACTGAAAACAATATCATAACCCTTGTCTTCCAACATCGCAACAGAGATCAAATTCTTCTTCAATCCTGGAACATGCATGACATCCTTCAAGATGAAATGTTTACCAGACTCCCTCTCAAAGGAAATGGTCCCGATACCAGTCGCACTATATCTACCATCATCGCCCATCTCGATGTGCACTCCAAGATCCTTTTCTTCCAGATCACAAAACAAATCTTTGTCTCCGGTCATATGGAAAGATGCACCACTGTCAAGAAACCACACTGATCCCATCACACTTGAAACCAAGCATGCAATAAAAGAAAAATCCAGCTCAAACTGTGAGGCTAAGGCCTCTCCAGCTATAGATCTAGCAGCCTGCTTATTCTTCTTCTTCTTTGACAATTAGTGGCGAAATTTCCATGCTGGTGACAGTGAAAACACTTCACCTTGGAAAAATCCTGCTTCTTGCCTTTAGCACCGGATTGAGAGGGATTTTTCTTCCCCTTCCCTTTCCTTGCTTTGGCAGCCAAAGCAAAATTTTCTTCATCTTCATTCTTCGATGAAGATCCATCCATGGTACCCCGCCTTATCTCCTCCTGCACAAGATCTGACCAAAGTCGCTCCCATCCTGGCAGTTTTTCCCATCCATTGACAGAGTCTTCGTAGCTATGCCAACTCTTCGGAAGCCCAAGGAGAGCCAAGCTCACCAAGTATTCTTCATCAACAGTAACCCCCACACTTCCCAGCTCATCCTTGTAGTGGAAAAACTTCGTGAGGTATTTTGGTATACTGTCGCCTTTCTCCATTTTTATTTTTCTGAGCTTGTATTTAAGCGCCAACTTCCTCTGGTCACTTCTGCTTTGGAACAAGTCTTTCAAAGCCTTCTACATTAAGAATGGAGTGGCTGGACACAATGTGGTCCTTCACACCTTCCAACAGAATCCTTCGACACTTTTCTACCTTCTTTTGCCATGCGTCAAGTGCGGCTGCATCGCTAGATCTCGGCTTAGGAACATCGCTATCGATGAACTCCTTCAACCCATTATCATCTAGCACTGCCTCCATCCTGTCCTTCCATGCTATGTAATTCGAGCTCCCATCAAGGGCATACTCCAATCGCAATCCGTTGAAATACATTTCAATGAATGCTCAACTTCGACACCAAGAAAACACTGCAGCAAATTCAAATTCCACCAGCACAAAACTCAACCGCTTCAATAATTGCAATCTCCTATGATCAATACTGCTACAATACCATGTATAAATTATATAAATTATGTGTTATATGTATAATATTCTCTTGATCTAACACTATTTTAACTTCATTCAAAATATAAAATCTATTCCACCATTGATCATTTGCGGAAATTAAATCAAGATTGCAATGCACACATGAAACAATAAAAATTCACACACATTAACATAGTTGTTTAATGGGAAAGCTTGAAGTTGAAAACCCCAAATATCTGTATATAATATATTTCATATAGATCATGTAATAATCCTCATACAAAGCTGATCATATCAAGCTCTCAGTACAATACAATCGCTACACACTAATCAGGCCCGATCTTGCAAATCCATGCACCAATCTTTGCCACCTGCTAGCTTGCCTCTACTGCACAATCCCTGCTGAAGAATGGCTTTGAATGAGTTCAAATTACTCCAGCCTTGCTCACGCAATCCTCATTGGAATCTCCACTGAGTGTTGGATGCAATCAATGCATCACTATAGTCACAATTGATAGTCTATCTTGCCCTTTCACCTATCTCTCCACTGGTCTCCACTGAAACTGCCATGCATTGTAGTTAACTGATGTATTCTTCAGTTGATTAATGAGTTATTATTTAGTGAATTAATTAACTAATTAATTCACACCACTCTCACTAGTTTATCAATCAATTAGACTAGATACAACTAGCTCAACTGAGTCTAACTGAGTTAAACTAAATACAACTCCACCAAATACTTCTATAACTCCACCAAACTCTGTCACATGAGTTCTAACTGAAGTCCTCATGCATTAGCTCCAGTAAACCCTCAGGAATAGCGTAATTCCTTCTGTCAGCTTTTGTGCCACATCTGTGCACTTAACTGAAGTGCTCCAAGAGAATAAGATAATGTTTAGAGTCCAAATATTATTAAGAGCTAATAATATTCGACATATCTATTTTTAGACTGGCAGTCTAAAAATAGACTCTGCCCAATATGTCTAAAAATAGAAGTCCATCTATTTTTCCAACTTGACCAACCATCCACAAATAACATCTTGCAACTCATAGAATATGATCGACATGTCTAAAAATAGACATATTCTAAAAATAGACTTTGTGCCAAAAATAGCCTACGGGCCCACTTAGTGAAGGCGACTCTTTTCACTAAGCTCATCATCTTGTTGAATCTCAACACGGGCATCCTTGCCTAAGCCCCCGAATTGCATGGAAAAAGTCAATTGTCGCACCATTTATAAGAAATTTGAAAGAGGCATTAGGGATACATCCCATAATCCAATTTGTGAAGGAGTGTGGGAAGCCTATATGAATGATAATGAGTTGTAGATAACTCCAATTGGCACAGTCAAAATCTTGTGTTAGATCAATTTTGAGGATATTGAATTTGGTTCTCCTGAGTTTGATGGAGTGTAAATCTTCTTGAGAAGTACCAATCACTTCGTGGATTTTCCTGTGATTGAGAAATGCAAATTATTGTTCGGTTATATGTTGCCATAGAATGGGCTTGATGCGGTTAGAAATAATCTTGGATATAATATTATATATACAATTACACAGAGAAATTGGTCGATAGTCATTGAAATATTGGGGTTTATCAATTTTGGGGATGAGGGTGATGAAGGTAGAATTAAAACCTTCATATATCTGACCTGATATCCTATTGGATTCAATGAACTGAAGGATATCCTTGCCAATGAGATCGAAAAAGGAAAGGTATAATTCAATCGGCCACCCATCAGGGTCGGGGATTTTGTCCCTTTTGAACCATTTCAGAACCCCCTCAATCTCACCCATCGTGACTAGACCAACCAGATCCTCCCTATTTTCCTCCTCCAAAAATTGTGCATGGATTGCGTAATCTGCTTGATCTCCAATATATTTTCCGACCCTGGTTCCCTATATTGATTAGAGAATTTATTTATTCCCATATATATGAGCTGGGCGTGAGTGTGGGCCAATATGCCATGTAATTCCTTAAGGTCCCATATAGTATTGATGATCCTTCTGCCTTTGGCACATTGTTGGAAGAATCTTGTATTTTCATCCCTAGCTTGTAGCGATATAGCCCTACTCTTGAGCCTCTATTCCTCCTCCTGAATCTTAAGGATTTTGGCTTTCTCCAATTCTAGGGCAATGAGTCAATCCTTATTCTCGACAGTTTGATATCCGAGCCCATCCAGACCAAACAAACACCTCAATTCATTCTCAATGTTTGATAAAGAGCCCTCCTTTTTCTTTTCTTACTCTGGCCCAAAAGATAGTACAATACTTCAGTCTAGCGAGGTTGTTGTATAGTACCCGAGAAGGCTCCAAATCAAGACATTTTTCACAGTGCTGTCATTTTCTTTTGACCATAGTGTGAAAATCAGGCACATTGAACCAGTTGGAATTAAACTTGAAGGGGGAGTCAGGTTTAAGGTGGCCCATCAAAAATTCAAGTTAAATTGGATAGTGGTCCAAGGAGCCCCCATCCCTGACCCATTGACAGGATTTTTCAAGTTTCTCAGTGAAAGAGACCTTGATTAGGAATCGATCAAGTCTTCTAGCTAAAGAAACCTCTTGGGCCCAGGGTGGCACATGGACCCCAGGATTCTGAGAGACCAATTGAAAAATTAAGATCCACACCCATGATGATGTTGTCTCTTTGAAAAATAGTGATATGCATCCAATCATCCCAGAGAACCTCTTTGTGGTGTCAGGGTCCATAAAGGTTGATTAATGTAATAAGGATATCTGATTCACGGGTAGTGATATCAGCACCCAGGATGCCCTCCCTTCCCCACCAACTATGGATCAGGGCATATATGTTGTTAATACCCACCGCACATCCACCAGATCGCCCCTAGACATCAATAGTATGGAAAGACCAATCGGGGAGCAACGAAGACATAAAATTTCCAAAAAAATACCATCGCCCAAAGTTTCCTAAAGAAATAGGGCATCCACACGAACACGTGCCAAAAGTCATTTGAGCTCCAGTTTTTTATCAGGACTGGCCAACCCTCGACAATTAAGGGAGATGCAGATCATGGTTCACCACTACCCCGGGTGTTCCTTGCTCTAACATTTATGTCTTTTCTTTTTATTTGAGTACTTAATTCCTTAATTGTTTTTGCAAAAATTGGTATTTCTTTTATAGCTTGCAATAAAGGAATTTTTATCTAGATATTTTACAATTCATCCATCATATCATAATCAGGTAATGTAATTTTTTTTTCTACTCCTTTATCAATTTTCAACCTTTCAGGAAAAGGTGGCCTTGTAATAGATATTGAAGGTTGTTCTATAATACGAGTATCATCAGAAATTATGGGAATATTTTTTGTTTGATCACTTTCTTTCTGAGGAAGAGAAATTTCTTCTTCTTTAGGTTTATTGCTCGATAATTTTTCTTTGTTTCCTAAATAAAAACAAAGGGTTTCTTCTTTTCTAATACACTACCATATCTTAATTGAACATTATTTAGATCTAGTGGAGTTATTATATAAGTTTTATAATTCTGCCCTTCCATGTTGTAAACAGGTTTATTATTTGGATTCAAAAGTGGTTGAATGGGTAATTGGTTTGGTTTTTGTGAAAATGGTAGAGAGAGTTGTGGATTTTTATTTTGAAATTGAACTTGAGGTAAATGATTATTCTGAGGAAATAATTGTGGTGGGAAATTTTGATAGGGTGGTGGATATTGTTGATATTGAGCATACCTTCCATAAGGATTTTTCCACCCTTGATTCCAAGATTGAGGTTGTGGTTGAGCCCAAGGCCGCCATGGCATAGGTTAATTACAATTACTTTGTGAAGGTTGTGCAAATTATTGAGGATTAAAATTTTGACTTTTATTTTGATGATTTTGACATGGTCTTTTGGCAATAAAGCAAAGAGGGTCTACTTGATTTGGAATTCCTTCCTCACTATCTACAACCCTAAGTGCTGGTATAGAGGGGAATGATTTAGTATCATGATTTTTTGTACATATTACACATATTTCTATGGTTTTTAAATCTTAAGGACATTCTCTCAGAGCATATTTCTTTCTACACCTAGGATGGAAGATAGATAATGAAACATTTTCAGCTTTTTGCTTGTTCTATATTTTAAGGGTGTCAATTTTCTCACCAAGACCTCCTAAATATCTGTTCTGAAATTATCAAGAAAATTACCTAATTCTACCCTACTAATTGTCCCAACTGAAAATTTATTTATTCTTGATAAGAGAGGATCTCTTGGAATTTTCCCGGTTCGTGATTTACCCCTTGAAATATGTACACATAATTCACAAATTTCTCCAAATGGAAACGGAGAAATATCTCCTTTCCCCATTACATTGAGGAGATCAATCCACTCATCTCTGATGGATTTGAGTAGGAGAGATTTCAAAGTTTCCTCATCCATATTATTCATTTTTTTCCTTCTTAATATTATAAACAAATATTTTGACAAAATCTTCAAGATTTTCATCTTCCCTTTGTGCCATCTTAAAAATTTCATCTTTCATGCTATGATGCATACACTAATCCTTATATTTCTCTAAGAATGAATCTTTCATTTCTGTTTGGGCTCAACCTAGTCTCCTAAATTGAGTTCATTTAATTGTCAACCAGGGTTGGTAAACTGCTGAAGTGAAGTGCACTGTATGTGCCTAGGTGTTTGTTTCTTACTGCGTTGTGTTTAGTGTTTTATGATGTTTTTGGTCTTTTTATGGTTTTATGTTCACAAGGAAAAGAACTAAATGCTGGTGGAAAGAAGCTACTGGTTAAAAACAAAGCAAAGCATAAGTTATGAATGATAAATGACAAATGCAAAGACTAAAATAGAACCAAACCTAAACTATGACTTAAGCAGAATACAAAGCTTGATAACGACTTCAAGAAAATAAATCACAACATGAACTTAACTTGTCCAATTCTTTCATTAAAGGTATTTTGGAAGAGCTTGAGAAATGGGCAGCTAAGTGTAAAAATTCTCCTAACTAAACAATTAAACAATCAACTTATAATGATACAACATCTCATCCATGATTAAAGGTTTGTTGAAATATATTTGGAAAAGAACATTGGTAACATCATAAGATCTCTACTCTAAAACTAGCTCCTGATTCTATTCTGCAACTTAGTTTAACATCACTAAACCTTACTCAAAAGTTATAGATTTCCTTTTAGAATAGTCTTGAGGAAAGGCTTATTTGTGAGATGGTAAAAAAAAGGTTGCAAAAGTATTCCAGGCCTTGGACTGATACTATCTTCTGTTCAGATGATTATGAGTCAATATATGTTTTAGAACAAAAGAATTTTTGTAAATAATGAAGACCGTGGTATTTAAGTTTGACAACTAATGCAATTTAATATGCAATGGATGACAACTAAATGTGAAATGTAAACACAGTGGGCTAAGCTAGAATTGAACTAAGGTGTCACTAGTCTACAATAAAAAGTGCTAAACTAACAAGCCATTATCAAACTTAAAACGAAATAACAGAGCATGAATTGAATGCAATTTGACTCCGGAGTACCCTAACTAAGTTATCATGCAATTAATATA
This sequence comes from Pinus albicaulis, assembly GCA_034641835.2. Lineage (NCBI taxonomy): Eukaryota > Viridiplantae > Streptophyta > Pinopsida > Pinales > Pinaceae > Pinus > Pinus albicaulis. The sequence goes on from CM076575.1 coordinate 467,416,114, forward strand.
TGGGATTCTACAGCCTATTTTTTCCATCATGAATGGTATTTTGGAAGAGCTTGTTAGAACAATCCTGGCTGTACAATTCAATGCAAATGCAAACATGAAAACTGAAAGCAATTACAATTAAAAACTAAGACATCACAACTATTTCCTACCCATTGTTATGATGTTTTGGAAGAGCGTTTTAAGAGTAAGATAAGCTATGCTACTTAGTGTAAACAAGCAACTGAAACCTTCAGTATCACAGTCATGCCTTAGTCATCATAATGATTTTTTGGAAGAGTTTACTAGAATAAGTTCAACTGTGATAATGAACAAAAGGAATTGCAAATAAAATCTATAACACTACAGCCATTTCTCATTCATTATCATGATCTTTTGGAAGAGTTTCTTAGAACAAGTATAGCTATAGTGACTAATGAAATTAACTATGAACTCAAACTTTAAAAACATGAAAAAAAACTAAGATACTTATCTAAATTACGAAAGTAAAGCCGTTCAGGAGGCAGGGGCCCTCTACCACCAGACGGAATCTAACTCAAAATCAACTCAACGCGTTCAAAGCAATGTTGTCTTCTTCATTAAAGGAAAATAACTTAAAACAGAGTATTCTTGGTCTTCAGAAATATAGCAGTCAATCCCTGAAATCTAAGCAAAATCTAGAGCTTGTCTCTCGGTTTCCCGAGTGCATTTATAACAAATCTTTATAACAGAACTTGCAACAATATGGGGATCATTATCTTTTCATATCAAAATCGTACTAGGACTCTAAAGATGGTAGCGTAAAGGGACAAAGGACATCTGGACTGTCCTTGTCCTATTAGAATTCTGCCTCCTTGAATGAGTTCCCATGTACAAAACCACGTCCAGAATTCAATTCATTCTTCATGGTGAGCAACAAACGTTGAGGACATGATGTGGAATATACCCATGTGTGGCTTTTCCTGAGAGGACACCTAGAACATGCTTGAATGTGAAGACAACTGCAGAATTGGCAGTTAGCTACGGAATGTCTGCATTCTGTAGCTAGTTTCAGTTCAAAATGCATACAATGACAAAATCACAAAACTTAGCAAGTTAGCCATGTTATTCATTCTAAAAGTAATTTTAACTAATTTCATTGATCATTTGGGCCTGGGATAACAATGGAAAAAGTAAAATGGAGTGAATTAAGATAAAAGAAAGAACAATCTTGGGGCTCAACATACCCCCACTGCTGACTTCTTGCATGTCCTCATGCAACTTATTCCATAAACTCAGAGACTTCTGCAAGAACATCCAATCCTCTTCTTCTTCTTTGCCTAGAAGTTAAAGGTCTTCTGGGTTTCCTGATGACTAACTTGAACCTTAAATTGGTAAGTGCCCTGATTAGCTTCTTGTTCCTCTTTTTCAACTTTTCATTAGCCTTTTCCACTTTTTCCATTTGTAGAGACAGGGTTGAGTTCATACTGGTTTTGAGTTTGACTTGTTCCTTTAGAATATCATCCTCAGTTTTGATATGTCTATTAAGTACTTCCAGCTCGTACCTATCTCTTCTTAACACATCTATTTTGGACAGTAGAGGACTAGGGGTTTTATCTCTACTCTCTGAAGCTTTCCTTTCCAATGTTTCAACATAGTCATAAACTTTTTGCTGTGCAGGGTCAATTTCAGGGGCTTCTTCATCAAAATCTTCTTCAACATATTCTTCAATAGATGTTTCCTCATCTTCTATGTTTATCACCCTGGTTTGTTTGATCTGTGTTTTCCTTAGTTTTCCCCTGAGTCTATGGCTTCTTCTCAGCGGGGATGATCCCTCTCCTTTATATGTAGCAAACTTTCTGATTACCCTTTCTTCCTTAAGCTGTATCTTAATCTGGGTCAACTTCTCAGAGATTATTTCTTCACTGCTATCTTGAATTGCTTTATCAGTTTAAATTTTAGAGACTCTCCATTTTCTGCTTCTCTTCGTAGGCTGATGTTCAGGTGAAGGCTCTTTTGGTTCCTTAAAGTGATTTCTCACCAAGAAATTATCCCAAGTATCTTTTGTTTTGGCTAAATGGTGTTCAATTAAAATCTTAACCAAGCCATGATGGTATAGAGTTGTCTCTAGAAATTGGACTCTCCTTTGAACACTTGAAGCCATATTTTTTAAACTTTGAAGCAAGAAATAGGGCAAATTAAGCTCTTCTTCCAGAAAATGCATTATCAACCTAATATGGTAAACATAAAAAGTACCATATCTACCTTCACAAGTGATAAATTTTTGTAGAATAAGCAATATGTTTCTCCATTTATTCTTTAATGCAGAGCTTGGAATTCCCTTTTTAAACACAGTGACATCCATACCTGGTGATTTGAGGATTTGCTTCCATGATTCATTATGAAATTATCTGTTCTTAAACCATCTTTCTCCATGTCTAAGCAATCCTATTGCTTCTGCAATAAAAACCTCTGTGACAGTGAATTTAACATCTCCAACTTCAACTTCGGCTCCTTTGAATGACCTTGCAAATGTTTTAGTAACTTCTTTGTGGAAGCCATTAACTTTCTCAAGGAATTGTAGCCATCCTGCCTGTTGCAACATTTCTCTGCTTTGAGGGTATCCTTCCAGGTATTTTGTGCCCACTGGTTTAGTTCTCACGATGAGGCCCATAATTTATTCTTCAATCTTCAAATTAGTACTCTTTTTTGCTCACGGAGACAATGACTTCAACCTTCAAACTGATATTCCTCTGCTTCACGGTGATAGTGCTTCAATCTTCAAACTGATATACCTCTACTTCACGGTGATAGTGGCTTCAGATTTCAAACTGATATACCTCTGCTTCACGGTGACAGTGGATTCAAATTTCAAACTAATATACCTCAAACTGATATACTTTTGCTTCACAGTGACAGTGGCTTCAACTTTCAACTGATATACCTCTGCTTCACGGTGACAATGGCTTCAAATTTCAAACTGGTATACCTTTGCTCACGATGATAGAGATACCTATGTTTTACAGAATGAAATGATGAAGGGTTGGCTACGGGATGGAGTAATAGGGAGTGGTTACGGAACGAGTTAATGAAGTGAGGTGAAGAAAAAAAATCAATGAGTGAAAATATTGCGGAGATTTTTTTACAACGGATTCAAAAATCATCATTAAATGATTTGGCTGGGTGACATAAGAAAATCAAACACTTTAGCCTTTTAACCGCTTAAATGATGATCGGGTATAGAATTTGAAATGAAGGATTTTTATCCAAAGTTTTGCGGAGGGTATATTTGGCATGATCAATAAAAATAATCAAAACAACTTTTCAAATGATTCATAACTAAAACTATACTAAAGTTTATGACATGCCATTATAATCAAAAATTTTTACCTTTGCTTTTCATCTGCTTTTTGTGATATTTGTATACTTTGTTCTCCTCTGGAAGAGTCTTCATAATCCTTCTTGATTTTTCTTGTTCATGGATATATTGGATCATTTTGTTGCAATTCAAATGTCTGCTGATCAGTGCCTTTAGTATCTGTAGCTGTGGAATGACTGTCTGGCTGCGGAAAGTCTGATTAGCTGCAGAATGTCTAATTAGCTGCAGAATGTCTGTTTAGCTGCAGAATGTACCTGTAGAGAATTTTAATCATGGAATGGAGTGGTTTGGAATATAAGTGGAATATTATATGGAATGAGTGAAGATAGATGATGAAACATGATATAATGGGATATGTATGAAGTGAATGATGGAGTGAGATGGATTACAATTCATGAAATGGAGTGGAATAATATAAGAAATGGCCTGCAATCCATGACATGTGTTATTCATTTGCAGAAAGACATCAAACTTTAAATTTTGATATGGAAATGAGGTGGATGAAGTATGGAATGAGATGAATGAAATATGGAATGAAGTGAAGTATGAATGAAATGAATGGAATGGAGTATGGATGGATAAGTAAATGGAATGAAATGAAATGAGATGGATCATAAGTGCAATGGATCTGAACTTATGATTTTGTAACAGCTGCTTGCAGAAACACAATGGAAAAGTTAGAGTGTCAGAAAGACTCTGATTTTCACCCTATCTTTTCTGTATAAACATGCCAATCAGTGATTGGTTTTCATGTTTATACTTTATTTTATTTTATTTTATTTATTTATTTATTTATTTTCAAAGAAATGCTTCAGAAAATTCAATCAAGTTGATGAAGAAGAAAGATTCTTCTTCATTAACTTCACATCACTGTTTTCCTGGAACTTCTTGAAAAATTCTTCTCTTGAGAGTGGTTTGTGATACAGCTTCAATCTATGACCATTCACAAGAAAAGTGACCTCTTCTTCATCTATTGTTCTGATTTTTACTGCTCCATTGTCAAAAATTTCAACAATTTCATATGGCCCAAGCCAATGTGTTTGAAATTTACCTTGAAAATCCTTGAATTTTGAGTCAAACAAGAGAGCCCAGTCACCTTCTTTGAACTTCCTCTCTTTGATGTACTTGTCATGCCATCTAGTCCTTTGCTGTTGGACTAGACTTTTTTTCTGAACCGCATCTTGTCCGATCTCATCCAATTCATTAATCTGCTCCAATCTATGCTTTTGTGCCTCCGTTAAATCAAGTCCTAGTTGAACTGCCATTTTGAAAGTTTGAATTTGGAACTCTATGGGAAACAAAACTTGCTTTCCATAAACAAGTTCATAAGGAGTATGACCTGTTGTGTTTCTCCATGTAGTTCTATAGGCCCACAAGGCTTCAGGAAGCCTATCTACCCAGTCTCTTCTATGTAAATGAACAGTCTTTGTTAGGATTACTTCAATGAACTTATTAGTAGTTGTGGATGATAAGGAGTAGATTTTCTATGCCTGATTTTGTACCTCTCCATCATTTGTTCCACTAGCCTTGATGTAAATTGAGCTCCTTGATCTGTAACAATTTCCCTTGGGACACCAAAACGAGTAAAAATATCCTCAAAAAGAAAAGTAACTACAGATGCTTCATTAGAAAAAATTAATGGCTTGGCCTCTACCCATTTGGTAACATAATCAGTGCAAACTAATATATATCTCTTTTGTCTTGATGGAGAACTAATAGGTCCTACAAAATGCAAAGCCCATTTTTCAAAAGGTTCAATATGTACCTGAGGTTGTAATGGCATCTCACCTGAAGGAGAAGGTTTCCATACCCTTTGGCAACTATCACACCTTTTGACATACTCTTTAGCATCTTTAAACGAGGATGGCCAATAATATCCTAAATGAAGGATCTTATAGGCTGTCCTCTTATCAGCAAAGTGTCCGCCACAAGGTTCATCATGACATGCTTTGAGAATCTCAGGCATCTCATCTTCCCGAACACATCTTCTAATGATCAAATATGGACCTGTCTTGTACAAATCATTAGCAACCCATGAATATTTTGCACTGTCAAAAATGATTTTTCTTTTATCTCTTGCATTCATTATTGAAGGAAATTTTCCTGAAACTAAATAATTAGCAATGTCAGCAAACCAAGGAGTTTGAGTAGAAATTGCAAAAATATATTCATTAGGAAATTGATCTTCAACTGGAGTGTCATCTTTGATGTTTTGGAGTCTAGATAGGAAATCAGCTACTGTGTTTTGTTTTCCAGGCCTATCTAGAATGGTAATGTTGAATTCTTGTAAAATCAATAACCATATTATGACTCTGCCATTAGTAATTGATTTGTTCATTAAGTATCTAATTGCAGAATGATCAGTGTGAACAAAAGTTTCATAGCCTGTTATATAGTGTCTGAATTTGTTTATGGCATGAACAACAGCTAAAAACTCTTTTTCAGTTACAGTATAGTTTAACTCTGCAGGAGTCAAATTTTTACTGGTATAATAGATGGAATAAGGAATCAAATCTTTTTGTCCCAATACTGCTCCTAGAGCTGTATCAGAAGCATCTGTTGAGATATGAAAAGGTAACTTCCAGTTAGGTCCCCTTAATATAGGTGCTTCAGAAATTTTTGTTTTTAGGGTCTCAAAGGCTAACTGGCAATCAGAATTCCATTTGAATTCACAATCTTTGGTAAGTAATTTGAAGAGTGGAGATGCTATCTTGGTGAAGTTTTCTATAAACCTCCGATAATATCCCGTAAATCCTAGAAAACTCCTAACATCTTTTTGACAACTTGGAATAGATAAGTTAGAGATGACTTCAACTTTTGACTCATCAACTCTAATCCCATCCCCTGAAATGTGATGCCCTAAAACAATACCTTCAGTAAACATCATGAAACATTTCTCATGACTAAGTGAAATATTTGCTTCCTGACATCTCTTTAAAACTTTTTCCAAGTTTGCTAAGGCTTCTTCAAATGTGTTTCCATAAACTGTGAAATCATCCATGTATACCTCTACACAATCATGTTTTAGATCTGAAAAAATTCCTAATATTGCTCTTTGGAATGTTGCAGGTGCATTGCATAATCCAAATGGCAATACTCAGTAAGCATAGGTACCCCAAGGACAGGTAAATGTGGGTTTGTCTTGATCTTCAAGTGCTACTTGGATTTGGTTGTAACCACTAAACCCATCTAGGAATGAGAAGTACTTTTTGCCAGCTAATGTATCTAACACTTGATCTATGAAAGGTAAAAGAAAATGGTCTTTAAGAGTAGCTTTGTTTAATTCTCGGTAGTCAACACATACCCTCCATTTACCATTTTTCTTTGGCACAATTACCAAAGGAGAAACCCACTGACTATCTGAAATAGGATAGATGAAGTTAACATTTAACAATTTTTGCAATTCTTCTTTAACAATCTCCCTAAGATTTGGATTCAGCCGTCTTTGAGGTTGTCTGATTGGTTTACAATTTTCCTCTATATAGATGTGATGAGTGCAAGTCTTGGGGCTTATCCCTTTCATGTCAATGTACTCCCATGCATATGCAGAAGAATGTCTCTGTAATATCTTGACTAACTCTTCTTGTTGAGATTTTTCTAGGTTCTTGTTTATGTTCAAAGTTTTTCCTGGAAATATCTCACTTGTAGAGTTGCCAAATTTATCCATAGAATGAAGAGACATCTGCCTTGATGACAAAAACTCAATGTTGGATCCCTCTTGAAATGGTTCATGTTTGTATTCTGAAGAGGATTCAAAGTTTTCTAGAGTATTCAGAATTTGATTATCTTCACTAATTTCTGAAATTGTGAAGAGGGGTTGTAAATATTCTTCATCCTCTATCCATTGAGTATCATCGAAATCTGTAATTATCCTAGCTGGAGGATACAAAGTGAATTTCTTAGTTGAACTAAAATCAGAGATGTACATATCACCGGATCTACAACTAATAAAAGCATCAGCTGTAGCCAACCAAGGTCTTCCTAATATAACATGATGTCCTCCTAGATTATTCTTAGGAGTTAGGATCATGAAATCCACAGGGTACTCCCAAGAATCTAAGGATACTGGAATGTCTTTTATTACCCCATCAGGTTTGATCACAGATCTGTCTGCTAATTGTAATAATGTGGGTGTAATGAGAATATTAAGAAGTTTCAGTTTATCCATGATTTGTCTACTCATGATATTGATTGCTGCTCCTAAATCAATGAGTGTGTTTTGGATTTCAATTCCATTGATGTGAATTTTAACAACTGGATTTCCTGGGTCAAGATACTTTGGAATAGAAATCTTACCCATCATAATGTCTGCTATTTTTCCTGCCAGTTGAATTTTCTTTGTTTCTCTTATTCTTTTTCTTGTTTTCTTCATGCTCAACTCCTTTATTGTTTTGGCTAAAATTTGAATTTCCTTGATGGCTTGTAATAATGGAATTTTAATGCAAACATTTCTCAGCTCATCTAGGAAATCATAATTAGGCACCATAATTTGTTTTTATACACCTCTATCAATTTGTAATCTTTCTGGAAAGGGAGGTATAGAAGTAGATGTTGATGGATGCTCTAATACAGGAGTTGAAATTATTGGATCTTTTTGCTTTAATTTTTCAGTGTTTGGGTCTTGAAAAGATGTATCTTCTTCAAGACTTTTATTACCCGTAGAGAATCTTCCTCAGAATTATCTTGTTCTTGTATAATCACAGAAGGTTTCCTCTTTTCAAGTATTCTTCCAGACCTAAGTTGAACATCACTAAGGTCTAAAGGAGTAATTAAATAAGTTGGAAACTGTTGGCCTTCTATCATGTATGTATTCTGATGATTTTTATTATTGGGGTTTGGTATGGGTTGAGCAGGCAACTGATTTGATTTTTGAGGAAATGGTAATGGAAGTGGTTGATTTTGATGTGGTAGGTTCTGATGATGTTGTTGAGGATTTTGTTGAAATTTTTTTTGAGGATTTTGAGGATAAAAATGTGGGTATGGTGGATAGGATGGTGGATACTGATAGTACTGAGAGTATCTTCCATAGGGATTTTGTGCTCCTTGTGCCCAAGCTTGAGATTGATTTTGAAATTGAGGCCAAGTTTGCTACCAAGAATTCCAAGGTGGAGGTTGGTTATACATTTGATCATGGAATCCTTGTGTTTGAGGTCCTTGCCAAGGCCTTCTAGAGACAAAATTGAGAGATTCTGTGGAATCTGTAGGAGTTTCCTCTTGAAAGACAACTTTGAGACCAGGAAGAGAAGGACAATTCTTGGTCTCATGTTTTTCAGAAAAAATGACACAGGTCTCTACAACTTTTACATCCAAAGGGCACTCTCTCAAGGCATGTTTCTTTCTACATTTGGGACAAAAGATTGCTAAGGCATCAGATTCGGCTTTTTGCTTGTTTTGTAATTTAAGGGTGTCTATTTGTTCACTAAGACTCCCTAAGATGTCAGATTTGAAATCATCAAGCATATGTCCTATTTCTGACCTACTTACTGTCCCAGAAGCAAACTTACTTGCCCTTGCAAGAGCAGGATCTCTTGGACCTTTCACAGTTTTAGATTTCCCTCTTGAAAGGTTGATACATAACTCAGATATTTCAGGTAATGTGAGCTGTGATATATCCCCTTTTCCCATCATGTTAAGGATATCCAACCATTCATCCCTAATTGTTTTCAACAAAAGAGCTTTTAAGGTGTCTTGATCTAAGTTTTCCATTTTTGCTCTTTTGATGTTGTTGTGAAATCTCTCCAACAAATCTTCCAAGTTTTCATCTTCTTTTTGTAACATCTTAAACACTTCTTCCTTATGATTGACCGGAATACAATAATCCAAATACCTCTCTAGAAATGCTTGTTTCATGTCTTCCCATGTCCTAATAGAACTATTGATCAAACTCATAAACCACTTCAATGCTGCTCCTTTCAATGTTGAAGGAAATAGTTTAAGTTTTTGAGCATCTTGTAAGTAGTCATAAGTTCTACACAGGATTTCAAATTCAAATAGGAAGGTTTCAGGATCTTCAATTTTAATTCCATAGAAGTTTGGAAGGACAGAGGGTGAAATGTTTTTCATGGTTGTATTAGTTTCTTCATCTATTATAGGAAACCCAAAAGAGCTTCCCATTTCTCTTCTACCTCTTCCTCCTTCTGCACCTCTACCTCCTTCTCCTCTACCTCTACCTCTACCCCCTCCAAATAATGTGTGTTCTCCGTTAAAGACTCATCCCCCCCCTTCTTCTGCCATGGTTGACTCTCCTATGGAAGTGGAAAAGTTTGTGTCCCTAACAGGAGTCTTTGGATCTTCTTCTAAGGCAGGTTCAGTTGATGAAGTGGAAGGTTTCTCTAATGGAATATCTGATCTTAGGTCTTCTAGAAGTCTAGGATCAGTAAAGGATGGAATGTGGGTCTGAGTTGAAGGTGTACTAGCTCTTGGTCTAGGTGAAGCAAGTGGTGTTCTAGAAATCAAACTTCTGCTTCTGCTGCTTATGAATCTACCCCTTGAGTCTCTCTCTCTATGCATATAATTGTTTTTGGGAGTTAAGAAACAAAGGTTACCTAGTTTTCACTTCCCCGACAACGACGCCAAAATGTTTGGGCTCAACCTAGTCTCCTAAATTGAGTTCATTTAATTGTCAACCAGGGTTGGTAAACTGCTGAAGTGAAGTGCACTGTATGTGCCTAGGTGTTTGTTTCTTACTGCGTTGTGTTTAGTGTTTTATGATGTTTTTGGTCTTTTGATGGTTTTATGTTCACAAGGAAAAGAACTAAATTCTGGTGGAAAGAAGCTACTGGTTAAAAAAAAAGCAAAGCCTAAGTTATGAATGATAAATGACAAATGCAAAGACTGAAACAGAACCAAACCTAAACTATGACTTAAGAAGAATACAAAGCTTGATAACGACTTCAAGAAAATAAATTACAACATGAACTTAACTTGTCCAATTATTTCATTAAAGGTATTTTGGAAGAGCTTGAGAAATGGGCAGCTAAGTGTAAAAATTCTCCTAACTAAACAATTAAACAATCAACTTATAATGATACAACATCTCATCCATGATTAAAGGTTTGTTGAAATATATTTGGAAAAGAACATTGGTAACATCATAAGATCTCTACTCAAAAAATAGCTCCTAATTCTATTCTGCAACTTAGTTTAACATCACTAAACCTTACTCAAAAGTTATAGATTTCCTTTTAGAATAGTCTTGAGGAAAGGCTTATTTGTGAGATGGTAAAAAAAAGGTTGCAAAAGTATTCCAGGCCTTGGAATGATACTATCTTCTGTTCAGATGATTATGAGTCAATATATGTTTTAGAACAAAAGAAATTTTGTAAATAATGAAGACCGTGTTATTTAAGTTTGACAACTAATGCAATTTAATATGCAATGGATGACAACTAAATGTGAAATGTAAACACATTGGGCTAAGCTAGAACTGAACTAAGGTGTCACTAGTCTACAATAAACAGTGTTAAACTAACAAGCCATTATCAAACTTAAAACGAAATAATAGAGCATGAATTGAATGCAATTTGACTCCGGAGTACCCTAACTAAGTTATCATGCAATTAATCTATGGGATTCTACAGCCTATTTTGTCCATCATGAATGGTATTTTGGAAGAGCTTGTTAGAACAATCCTGGCTGTACAATTCAATGCAAATGCAAACATGAAAACTGAAAGTAATTACAATTAAAAACTAAGGCATCACAGCTATTTCCTACCCATTGTTATGATATTTTGGAAGAGCGTTTTAAGAGTAAGATTAGCTATGCTACTTAGTGTAAACAAACAACTGAAACCTTCAGTATCATAGTCATGCCTTAGTCATCATAATGATTTTTTGGAAGAGTTTACTAGAATAAGTTCAACTGTGATAATGAACAAAAGGAATTGCAAATAAAATCTATAACACTACAACCATTTCTCATTCATTATCATGATCTTTTGGAAGAGTTTCTTAGAACAAGTATAGCTATAGTGACTAATGAAATTAACTATGAACTCAAATTTCAAAAACGTGAAAACAACTAAGATACTTATCTAGATTACGAAAGTAAAGCCGTTCAGGAGGCAGGGGCCCTCTACCACCAGACGGAATCTAACTCAAAATCAACTCAACGTGTTCAAAGCAATGTTGTCTTCTTAATTAAAGGAAAATAACTTAAAACAGAGTATTCTCAATCTTTAGAAATATAGCAGTCAATCCACGAAATCTAATCAAAATATAGAGCTTGTCTCTCGGTTTCCCGAGTACATTTATAAAAAATCTTCATAACAGAACTTGCAACAATACGGGGATCATTGTCTTTCCCTATCAAAATCGTACTAGAAATCTAAAGATGGCAGCGTAAAGGGACAAAGGACATCTGGACTGTCCTAGTCCTATTAGGAATCTGCCTCCTTGAATGAGTTCCCACGTACAAAACCACGTCCAGAATTCGGTTCATTCTTCATGGTGAGCAACAAACGTTGAGGACATGATGTGGAATATACCCATGTGTGGCTTTTCCTGAGAGGACACCTGGAACATGCTTGAACGTGAAGACAACCGCAGAATTGGTGGTTATCTATGAAATGTCTGCATTCTGTAGCTAGTTTCAGTTCAAAATGCATTACAATGAAAAAATCACAGAACCTAGCAAGTTAGCCATGTTATTCATTCTAAAAGTAATTTTAACTAATTTCATTGATCATTTGGGCCTGGGATAACAATGGACAAAGGAAAATGGAGTGAAGTAAGATAAAAAAAAGAACAATCTTGGGGCTCAACAATTTCTTCCCATGTTCCTATAGAATTCGTTCCTAAACTCATAAACCATTTTAATGATGAATCATTTAAGGTAGCAGGGAACAATTTTAATTTTTGAGCATAATTTAGTTATTCGTATGATCTTCATAATACTTCAAATTCAAAGAGAAATGTTTCTGGATATTTACTTCTTATTCCATGAAAATTAGGGAGGATAGTAGGTGAGATATTTTTTATTGTGTACGTTGTATCCTCATCGTGGATAGGGAATCCAAAAGGTTTTGGATTTCCTCTAACTCTACCTCTACCTCTACCGCCTCCTCTATTTCCTCCTCTTCCTCCTCCAATCCTAGGTTGTTCACCATTAACATTGTGTAATTATCCTTCTCCTACTTCAACCATGATGGATTCCTCTGAACTAATGTAAGTATCTAGCTCTACAACAAGATTTTCTACTTCTTCTAGTTCCTCTATCAATGGAGAGTTTGAATGAGTTTCTTGTTCTTCTTAACTGAGTACTTCTAATTCTTGTCCTAGAAGTTGTTCTCCTGTTGAAGATAATAAAATTACTCTTGTAGTTAGAGATGGGAGATTTATTCTTCAATTAAAGCTTTGGTATATGAAGTAGGTGAAGTAGGTTGGATTTCAGATCTTAGGATTCTAGGAAGTCTATGTGAACCACCTATGTATGGAATTCGAGTTTGAGTGGGTGGTGTAGAACTTCAAGGTCGGGGTGGAGTGAGTGATGATGTAGGAATCAAAATTCTTCCTCGTCCTATAAACCTACCTTTAGAATCTCTCTCCCTATGCATATCATGTTTTATTTCTAAGAATTTTAGTTACACTTCCCCGAAAACCAAAATGTTTAGTTAATTTAATGTTCTTAAATTGCAAGCATAAATTATCGACCGGAGTGAGTAAACTAATGAAGTTCAAGTGCACTATATGTGCTATAAGTCTTCATCATTAGAGTGAGTATTGAATTAAGAGTTTTGTTAATTTTTGAATTTATGGATCAATGTTAAATTCCTATGGATCAGTGATGTTTTTAGAGCAATTTATCATATATGTTAGATTTTATTTCTATGGTTAACTTCAATTGAATTGAGTTATTAAAAATAGTTTGTGAGATGAATCCTTTCAAAAGAAATGATTAGATTAATTTCTACTGTGTTTCTATCAAGTTGTTTTTAGAATTTTTATGTTGCAGCAAAACAGTGAACTAACTCTAAATTATGAAAGCATGAGATGTGATACAGTCCTAGTCTAATGAAAATTGAGAGCTAACTAAAAAATTAGATCAAAATGCTATGAAAACAGATTTTTTATCTGCTATGAAAACAGATTTTTTATCTACTATGAATTCTAATCTAGAATGTAAATGTAAAGGAAATGAACTAAGTTATATAAAATATGTCAAAATGAATTTAAGAAATGAATCTACGAAGTAATCATAAACAAAGCACTGAACTATTTAAACTGAACTTAAAATGAAGCATAAATCAAAGAATTAAAAAGATTCAGAAGGAAATAGCAATGCGTTTGGGATGAATTAAAAGTTGAAAACAAATCACTTGATCTGCTTGCAAGGGCCCTCTGCAATGCAGTAGCTTTCTTAACACTATAAACGCATCAAATTCATGAAAAAGGAACTTAAAATTAACATAAAATTCTTCAAACAAAATTTTAAGGAAATAAAAGATGGTGCGCCACGAATACACATATTTTCTATGGTTTTATAGAGTCCTTTCAACAATGCATGAGCTCTAAGCCTATAGATATCTATTAGAATCCTTATACAAGTTAAAAAACTTAAACAAAATATCGTTATCTATCGATTTGCTATTAGGAAAGCAAATCGACATAATCGTGACATTCTCAGACTCTGTTCCTGAGCAATGCTACGTGTTGACTGCTTCCTTTGACCGTATGACTGCGTGATATCCTTGGTGAATTGGCTCAGATAAACTGGAGGAAATCCATGATGGGATCATCCTCTATCTACCCATATACTCCTTTGCTGAGTTGGTGCACCGGAACCCTGTTATCAATGAACATAGTTGCAGATCTATGGAATAGCTGCAAAATTGTGTCAATTTTGTAGTTGAATGTAATATTTAACAAAAAAAAATGGCATATTAACAAGTATGAAAAATAGGACACATAATTATTTTACCTTGTCAAAATCATATGACTGTTTCCTTATTAGGTTGATAGTGATGGTAAAAGAAGGAAAATATGGATGCAAAAAGGGTGTCAAAACAAAACAATTATGAGACTCTACACTAAGTTACATTTTTACATCAATATAAGGCTTTAGCAACAAATTCATGGAAATTATATAATGTAAACCCATTGGAATGCTTCAACAACAAATAGTCATTATATCTGCTACATAATGATCACTACCAAAACACTTTAGTTATGTCCTTGATTATATACAATATACTACTTGTATTCTGATAATTTGATTGGGTATTCAAATTCTCTTGTACCATACTTATAAATTCATATCACATAACATAACTGAGAGGGAAATTCATATCTCAAATGTAGCTTCTATCCAATGCATTGTTTCCTTACAACAAGGAATTATCAAGAGAACAATAAGAGATATAACACAACCTTTGTCATGAGTGCTTAAATGAATCTTACTATAAATGAGCTTAGTACCAACAATTCAGTCTAAATTAGCCTCTAAAGAAACCATGATGAATTATGAAATATGGTTTGGATGATCTTCAGTCTCAACTATATGAACACTCCTTAAAGTACAACTTATTCTTCCTTAAAAATGGGCCCTATATCAAGCTTTGATCTGCCCAAAAATAGGTTCAATTGCAGTCTAATAATTTGTATCTTGGAAAATCCCTTCTTGTGCTCAATCAAATCCTCAAAGATGATGTAATATTCTCATTTTATCACACAGATAAGTGGAATATTAATTTTTTATTATTATCACCTAACAGCTAAATAATTGGGTAAGGAAGCCCATGTTTATTAAAACATGAATAAAATCCCTCAAATGTGAGAAGGGATAATCATAAGAGCTGGCTTTCACACCCCTATGTGTGAAAGGAGACATTTGCATGGAAACAAGGTCAAGTTTGACCAAGTCAACAGCGCTGGGGGAGGAGGTGGAGAACACTTTGATAGAAAGCGTAGTATGAATGGGAAGAGGGTTATTTGGTGGAGGAAACCCTAATGAGTGGGAACCATTAAGAGAAGGCTTTCACTTGTTTAAAAGGAGGGAAAGGAAGCCATTGTTATGCATGCTATGTATTATTGATTTCTTGGTTTGTTCAGACTTTGTGTAATCTCTTGCTTTTGGCAGAGTTGCGGTGCTGCTTAGCACCAGGATTTCCTGTTTAGGAACCCTCCTCCTTTCTTGAGGAACCTCTTGGAGGAGTTGTAGTGATTTTCCTCACATCTAGGCTTGAGGCCAAGCATCCTCCTCCAGTACAACATTATTTCTGCAGTAGAATAATGTTGTGTTGCAGGATGTTGCAGTGAGGGTTCACAACACCACTGCCATCAATTTTTTTCAGAGGAGGAGTCTCTCTTTCCTTTGAGAGACTAGTTTGGAAGCCCTTGGAGCTTATTTCAGATATTGGCATTGGGCCAACTCATTCCCTTGCCCCTACAGTGCAGTTTCCTTCAGTAACTGTGTTATTTATAGTGAGCATTTGCATTAGGGCTTTTGTAGATTATTTGGAGGGTGAGATCTTCAGTGATAGGATCAGTCTTTCACTCAGAAGATCCATTGGAGGAGGTTTGATCAACTTGAGCATCATCTACAACCATCTCCAACCAGTTCTTGAGTTGCAGTTGCTACTCAGCCCAGCAACTCCGACATTATTGCCATTTTGTGTATTTCAGGAAATCCTTGCAGGATTGTCTTGGAATTGTGTTTGTGTAGGTTTTAACCCTGAATAGAAATTATCTACACATGAATATTATAACAGAAAATAAACAATAGCGAGAGAATAAAACATGAAACAGATAAACACAGAGATTTTCCCCTGGATCCCAAATTTGGACGACCAGCTTGATTTTTCATTATATTCCTTTTAGTGTTACAACACATATATATACATGCTGAAGCATACATAAACCCCAATCCAATAACCCTGGATTAGAACATAACCGCAGTTCCCTTGACCGGATCTACAAAATACCAGGGGCCGAAAACCATCGTACCCCAAAACCATGTGCAAAATCATGCACAAAACATGGGTGGGTCCGCACACCAAAAAAAATTTCGCCGGGGCGTTGCCCCGGACCCCAACAGTGGGGGCTGCCTCCCCCCTTGTGACTCCCCTGCTGCGCCTAGCGCAACACACAACGCGTGGGGCTAGTCGTGGAAAGAATATAACACATACCCAACATTATCCCACTTGTTGTTTTCTTTCCACAGGGGGCCACAGGAGAGCTTAGTCATTGGGCCAATTCTTCAACACCCATTGTTTCTC
This sequence comes from Pinus albicaulis, assembly GCA_034641835.2. Classification (NCBI taxonomy): domain Eukaryota; kingdom Viridiplantae; phylum Streptophyta; class Pinopsida; order Pinales; family Pinaceae; genus Pinus; species Pinus albicaulis. The sequence goes on from CM076575.1 coordinate 467,432,664, forward strand.
TACACCAAGAGAACTTCTGAGTGCTCACATAATTCATCAATGCATCTGCAAAATTCTTCAAAGTGTCCACCTTTACCAGCAACACCCTTTTAGCCTCAACCATATCTCTAACAAAGTGATATTGAACATCAATGTGCTTTGTCTTTGAATGGTAAGCAGGGTTCTTAGCCAAGAAAATTGCACTTTGGCTATCACAGTCTATCCTTATAGCTTGTTATACCAACCCCATACTTGAACACAATCTCTGCAACCAAACTGCTTCCTTGCTTGCATGAGTGGCTGCTATGTATTCTGCCTCTGTAGTTGAAAGAGCCACTACAGACTGTCTTTTACTCATCCAACTGACTGCGCCTCCAAACAAGCTAAACACATACCCACTTGTAGATCTTCTTTGGTCCAGATCTCCAGCCCAGTCTGCATCAACAAAACCACGAATGTCCAACATTCTTTCCAATCCTAGTCTTCCTTGGTAGCACAAGCCATAATCACTAGTGCCACGTAAATATCTGAAAACCCGCTTCACTGCTGTCCAATGCTCCTTCCCTGGGTTTGACATAAACCTGCTCAATACTCCCACTGCATGTGCAATGTCTAGTCTAGTACATACCATTGCATACATCAAGCTACCCACTGCACTTGCATATGGAACATGGGACATATCCTCCTCTTCTTCTTGTGTCTTGGGACACTGTTCAGCAGATAGCTTTACACCTACAGGAATAGGAACATTCATTGGTTTACTATCCTGCATATTGAACCTCTGCAAAATAGTCTCGACATACTTCCTCTGGTTTAACCAGAGCTTCCTCTTTGCCCGATCTCTCTTAATTTCCATGCCCAAAATATAGTTTGCAGCACCAAGATCCTTCATGTCGAATTTGGAGAACAACCGGGTCTTCAAATCTTGGATAATTTCTTTGTCATTTCCAATCAACAACATATCATCCACATACAAGACCAAATAAATAACACGGTCACCAATAAATTTAAAATAAACACAGTGATCCTCCTTGCTTCTGGTGAAGCCAAGTCCCCGTATATAGGTATCAAATTTCTGATACCACATCCTTGGTGACTGTTTTAACCCATACGGAGACTTCTTCAACCTGCATACCAGTTCTTTCTTACCCTTCACCATAAAGCCTTCAGGTTGCTTCATGTAGATCTCCTCTTCTAGATCCCCGTGAAGAAAAGTTGTCTTCACATCCATCTGTTCTATCTCAAAATCAAATGCAGCAGCAACAGATAAAAGTAATCTAATAGAAGTAACCTTGGCAACCGGAGAAAAAATATCACCAAAATCAATTCCCGGCACCTGGGAATAACCTTTTGCTACCAACCGAGCTTTGTATTTCTCCACCTTGCCTTCTACATTCATCTTCTTTTTAAACACCCATTTGCTCCCGATGGGCTTCCTTCTAGCCGGCAACTCCACCAGATCCCATGCCTCATTTTTGTGCAAGGATGCCATTTCATCAACCATGGCCTCCTTCCAAAGTTTTCCATCCTTTGAATCTACTGCCTCCCTGACAGTTCTAGGATCATCATCAGTTATAGTTAAGGCAAAACCTGAACAAAAAGCAGATGGACTATACCTTTCTGGTTGCCTTCTTTCCCGAGTTGATCTTCTCACAACTGGAGTTTGTGGCTCTTCCTCTTCTGAGTCTTCTTCTGTTGTAGAGTCTGATTCATCCTCCTTTAGCTCAAACTCTATCTTCTCAGGTTCCTTTGGTAGGAATTCATGTGTAACAATATCTTTCACCTCTCTAAACACCACATCTCAGCTGTACACAACCTTCCTTGTTTTTGGGTTCCAAAGCTTGTAACCCTTTAAACCATCCTTATACCCAATAAAGATGCACCTTTGATATTTATTATCCAACTTGGTCCTTTTCTCCTTTGGAACATGTACATATGCATAACATCCAAATACCCTTAGATGTGAAAGAGAGGGTTTCTTACCAGTCCATACCTCATGTGGAGTCTTATCCTCCAACGCTGATGAAGGTGATCTGTTAACTAAGTAACATGCAGTCTCCACTGCCTCTGCCCAAAGTTCTTGTCCTAACCCGGTACCACTGAGCATGCTTCTTGCCTTTTCCATCAGCGTTCTGTTCATTCTTTCTGCAACTCTGTTTTGCTGAGGTGTGTATGGAGTAGTCTTCTTTCGTGCTATACCACACTTCTTACATAACTCTTCAAATTCCTTCTTGCAGAAATCCCCACCACTATCTGTCCTCAACGCCTTTATCTTCTTCTCTGTCTGGTTTTCCACCAGAGCCTTAAATTCTTTAAATATGTCAAAGACTTCAGATTTATTCCTCAAGAAATATATCCATGTATTCCTTGAGAAGTCATCTATGAATGAAACATAGTACACAAACTTTCCCAGTGATGGAACTGACACAGGCCCAAACACATCACTGTGCACAAGTTCTAATATCTTGTTTGCCCTCTTAGCACCAGAAGGAAAACTCACCCGATTCTGCTTCCCATATACACAATGTTCACAGAAATCGAAATCCAGAGAACAATTAGACATACCTTCTACCATACCATCTCTATGCAGTATCCGAAGGCCCTTTTCTCCAATATGTCCAAGCCTTTGATGCCATAGCATGGTCTTTTCTCCAGAGACAGCTAGACTTTCCGTCCCACTTTCAGGAACCACAGAACTGTTACACCCATCAATAACAGTGCTACCTTGTAGCTTGTACAGAGTTCCAGTCCGAACTCCCCCCATTAATACCAGTGCTCCCCGAACCATCTTGCAGGCATCTTTCTCGAACACTGTTTTTACACCTGCATCATCCATCTTGCTTACAGAAATCAGATTTCTGGCCAATGCAGGAATATGCAGAACACCAGGAAGTGTTCTAATCCTTCCACCTTGCAGCTTCGGCTTGACCTTTCCACGTCCGATGATTCTGGCCTTCCTATCATCCCCTAGGAAGACATCACCACCATCATATTTCTCATACTCGCAGAACCACTCCCGATGGGGAGTGAAGTGAAAGGATGCACCTGAGTCAATCAACCATGACTCATGATCTACATGTGTATTTGAAGAAGAAGCTAAATACACATCCCCACCTTCATCCGAGGTGGTTTTTGCCTCTTCAGAAGAAGCATCCTCAGATCCCTTTCCTTTCTCAGGAGCTTTAGATCTGCAGTCCTTTTTGTAGTGCCCTTCCTTTCCACATTTCCAGCACACCTTTACAAACTTTCCAAGAGATTTAGATCTCCCTCTAGATTTGGATCTCCCACTCGAAACCTTATTCTTGTTTCTGTTCTGGGACCTTCCTCGTACAGATAAGGCATCTCCATTCTGACCCTCCATATTTCTCCGTCTCATTTCCTCCGACAACAAGGCTGAGACAATGTCATCAAAATTCAAGGTATTTGTATTGCTACCTATTGCAATAACCAGACTGTCCCACGAATCTGGTAGAGAACACAACAAATTGATGCACTTATCTTCATCTAATATTTTAATATCAACAGATGATAGCTGACTTACCACAGTATTGAAGGCGTTCATATGCTCTGTCATCGAGTCTCCATCCTTCATCCTTAGGTTATACAACTTTTTCCGCGAGAACAAATTATTCACCAGAGACTTAGATTGGTACAAAGTCCCAAGTTTTTCCCACAAATTCTTCGCCGTAGCTTCCCTAGATACATTCAACAATACTGAATCTAAGACACAAAACCGTATTGTGCTCTTAGCCTTCCAATCTAGTTTCTTCCAGTCTTCATCTAACATTGCCGTTGGTTTAGTACCCGGATCTACCGCGATCCACTGATCTTTATCCACCAGCAGATCCTCCATCTTGAGCTTCCATAACTCAAAACTCTGACCATTAAATTTCTCGATCTCTATCTTTCCGCTGCTCACCATCTTCTTTCACCACAAGAATCGATCCCACAGATTTCCCACTGAACAGGGTCTACCTCAGGCCCGAGCAAAAAACCCCCAGCAGTAAAGGCGTCCCCTTGAAGCCGAAACAGCTCTAATACCAGATGCAGGTTTTAACCCTAAACAGAATTTATCTACACACGAATCTTATAACAGAAAATAAACAATAACGAGAGCATAAAACATAAAACAGATAAACACAGAGATTTTCCCCTGGATCCCAAATTGGGACGACCAGCTTGATTTTTCATTATATTCCTTTTAGTGTTACAACACATATATATACATGTCGAAGCATACATAAACCCCAATCCAATAAACCTGGATTAGAACATAACCGTAGTTCCCTTGAATGGATCTACAAAATACCAGGGGCCGAAAACCATCGTACCCCAAAACCATGTGCAAAATCATGCACAAAACATGGGTGGGTCCGCCTATGAGTGGGTCCACACACCAAACAAATTTTTGCCGGGGCGCTACCCCAGACCCCAACAGTGGGGGCTGCCTCCCCCCTTGTGACCCCCCTGCTGCGCCCAGCGCAACGTACTTCGCGTGGGGCTAGTCGTGGAAAGAATATAACACATACCCAACAGTTTGGGGGTTTACACCTTTGCTCCCAACATTGTTTGAGCTCCATATTGTTATATTTGTGTATTAACACTTCACAGCAGTAGTTCCTCTAATAAAATTGTGTTGTCATAGCCTTGGGCTTATTTCATGTAGCAGTGTTCTTCATCTATCATGTATATGTTCTATTAAGGGTTGCATTGCCCACTTGAGTGATTTTTCCTCAAGAATTTGTATACACATTTGCTGCTATGATCTAATATGATGGCTATTTGCAGCTTCTGGCATTCTCTATGTTAATGTATCACTGCTACTCCATTATTGTGTTTTACATATTACTGGATCTCCACATTTGGAATATCTTAAGATATTCCCAATAGTGTAGAAAATCCCTATTTTGGGATATTACAGATGATTTAACAATATGAAAGAATATCTCTAGGAGTTCCCTTATGGAATGCCAAAATTTTACTTCAGAACTAGCCTCATGACTACCACATATTAGCGAAATCATGTGTTTTGTCTCACCTTAATTAGGCCTTGAAATATTCCTAAATAAGAGCCAACTAGACCTTAAACTTAGCTTCAGATATTCCTTACAAAAGTCCCTCAAATTTGATCACAACGATTCCTTGGATAATCCTTAAGAAGGTTGAATTAAGCCTCAAGAGTAGGTTGAAAAACACCATAGATAGCCTCAGGAATGGCTCGAAAAATTTCCTCATAATTAGCCCTAGAATATCCTCAGTGTAACCTCAGAATAAGGCTGAAATGCTTCAAGGAAGACCTCCAACTCTGATTTTCTTCTAGACTAGATTTGCATGTCCAACCAACTCTGTAACACATCAAAAATATCTATTTTTTCCCACTGAGATGCACAAATAAGGATAACCAAATATTCCCATATATCAACAAAAAATTTCATAGAAAAAATAATTCATTTAAGTACAAAACCACTTCAAAAAAACTGGCCTCCTTGGGATAATTGTGTTTCCTTGGCCTCATATATATTTCGAAGTGATAAAGATAAGATAACGTGAGTCAATTAATGCACTTAAGAGATATTTTTTCCCTAATTTTTTAGTGGAAAGAGGGGCATAAAAGGGGGCCTACATGCCTAATATATGGATCCAACCTAACCCAAAAATCAATAATTTAAATTTTCAAATTCACATTCTGACTAAGCTGACCTGATCGCCATTTTTTATTATTTAAAAAATAATAATATTCTTTTGAAGGAGTTGACTTGATCCACCTTTAGAAGTTTATTGGGCTAGAATAGTCCTCATTTGGAGGGTTGAATGGTCAACCCAAGACCCAAAAAATTTAATCAAAATATTCTTGAATATAAATGCCAATATTTGACAATTCAAAGGTCTACCTTTTAACATCTCATATGGGCACCTTGACCACATTATGGGGCTCCAACTTTGGCAGGGAATATCTCCTTAATTGTGAGGAGTTATGTGGCATGCCACCAATAGTTAGAAATGATAGGATGAAATATAACATTCTATGATGGTATTTCTTGCAATTTAATAGATCTTCCCATCCATATTCCTCACTAAATGTGGGGTTTCATAACCACATTGTAGGGGCTGGTTTCCTTCTCTTCCTTCTATGGATTATTTTCCATTGGAGCTTCCAACTAGTGAAGTGTATAGAAATATATCTGAGAGCATTCAAAGATTGATTTTAGCATCAATGAAAACACCATTAAAAAATATCTCCCTTTGTCATTGATGGAAACGCACATGCTCCCCCTTCAATTACTACTCCCCCTATCTCCATGCTTATGATATTTCTATCTTGAATTCTCTCCTCCTTTGACATCAATGGATAATGGTGAATCCCTTTGACGAAGTATCTCCATTTTTCTTCTTGCAATATTCCTTTCTCACTATGTCATCTTCTCTCCCCCTATATTTTTATGCCTCTCACATTCTGATTACACCTATAAATATGCTTGAAGAGTCATTTTGAATTTATCCCTGATATCAATCTTAAAGTGCCAAAAAATAATTCATCACTTATACTACTCCACCGAACACAAATACAAATAATTTTCCCACAATTTTGACCATTCTTTTAATGACTTCTTTACCATTGTGATCTATCTATTGTATAAATTATACAAACAATATATATATCAATGGATTCAATCCGATAATGTGATATGCTAAAGAAATATATTGAATCCTTCTACAAATAAATTGCAGAAAATAAACATGATCGCTAATCACAACAAGTGAAGAAAGAAGAAATCAAACCATAACACAAATATTTTCTCAGGGAAAGCTTGCTGCTCAAACCCCTCTATCTTCTATTGTATATTCACCAATGAATCATGAAACATTTACAATGCACTCTTCTCAAAAGAGTCCCCTACACTCTCACAACTGTCTCACACTGATCCAGACAAAATTGACCAACACTTAGCCAATTTTCAACCTCTGCTCAGCCTGCCTTGCTTGCACAATTAATGTGGAATGAAACCCCTATTATTTAGGAATTTCAGCCTTCCAAAACTACACAATTCTCATGGGAAATCCTATGGGTGTTTTACTGCATGTGGGCAACCTACTAATAATACAACTGATATTTAACATCCCTTTAACCTCTATCCTAACTGGGTCTCCATCAGAACTAACATGCATGCAACTATTAATAGTAAATAATAAGTTACATGACAAATCAATGCATGTGAATTAAATCTGATTTAATTCACTTGACCTCTCACTAGTGCAAAAAATAGTTACAACTTAGTTAAACAAATTTTAACTCAATTATTTTCGTTAACTGATTTCTCATTCATTAAACTAATGCACTAACTGCCACTTGGACTCAATAACCAATAGAATCACTATGCATGCCTCACCAAGCACCCCCAACTCGAAATTCATGAGCTAACTGAGTTTATCACACTCAGTTAACTATTACAAGTGATTATGAGATAAGATTACATTTTATTGTCCAATTTAATTAATGGAAAAAAAAATTAGACACACAATTCTTGTTGACTTTTCAACACTCCCTCTTAACAAGAAAGGGATTATCAGCTACCCCGATCCTGCCTCTATGGTATTCAATTTTTCTCCTGGCGAGCTCCTTCGTCAAAATATCTGCATCCTGATCTTCCTTGGGAATGTACTGAAGTAACATAATGCGCTTCTGAACATAATCACTAAGATGGTGGTACCAGATGTCTATATGCTTGTACCTATCATGGAATACTATATTAATTGAGATTTTAATGCAACCTTGGTTATCAAAATGTATCACATTCGAATCCATATGATGAAAAAACAAACCAACCAAAATATTTCTCATCCAGATGACCTCACATGCAGCCTGACTGGTTGCCATGTACTCTGCCTCGGCTGAACTAAGTGCCATATATCTCTGCTTCCTGTTGTACCAAGAAACTATTGTCGATCCTATGCTAAATATCCCTCTCAATGTGCTCTTTCTGTCTGATGGAATAACTTCCCAATCTGCATTGGTGAAGCTGTGATCACTCCGCCAGATTCCCAAGGCTGAAGAAGGAATCCCAACAGAGATAACCACAGACCAAGATTTTGACTTGATAGCTAGCCCTATCAAGTCAGAGAGGGCTCTCTCAAAAAATTTCACAGCCAGGAAGGCTAGAGGAATTAGGGTTTTTAGGCTATATATTGAGTGCAGGGGTTGTTTTGATTTGATTTGGGTAGGGAATCACTGAATGAAGAAATTAGTTCAAGGAAAGCTAGGTCATGGAAAATGAGATAGGGTTGCAGGATCAATGGGGCAAGGTAGACATAAGGCTTATCACTTGAAGAGTATTGTGATGGAATGGTGTTTGAGACTGAAAGAAAGCTAAGAAGAGAATTGGGGATGTATTCTTCTTAGACAGATGAAAATGGACAAACTATGATCAATTCCCCAAAACAGAGCATGTGAAAGCATGTATTCTGATTATATAACTTGAAATATATCATATCATAGAGATGAAGTGAACATGAATACAATACATTCTAACATGTGAAACTAAATAAAATAAAATGATAGACATAAATACCACAAGTATCCCATCAAATAGCAGCAACTCCTCTTTATTAGCTAGCCAAACTGAGTACAATAGTTCCTTGATTAACTAGAAAACACACAAACTGATTCCAACCTCTGAAAATGAGTAAAAAATGACATGATATAGGCTTCAAACAACCTCTCCCAACCTCAGGGGTTGAATCCATGAGAGGAGGAGTTGATCCACAATAATCTCAATTGATACCTAGAGTGTAGGGATCTCTAAGTGACTCCTCCCTAAATACATTCAAACTGATTCATTTTGACTCAATGATAACTTTTACCCAATGAATATAACCCTAGGTAACTTATCCTCAATATAATTAATTTTAAAATGTTCAATTACGTAAGTGAAATCATGATATTTAAGATAAAATTCAAAATTTTCAATGAAATTTCAAAAATATCAGCAAACTGTCATTTGCGCCCTCCATCTTGCAAGCCACTTTTGGAGGCCTTAACGGTGTCCAAATGGGGCCCAAGATAGCGCATTGGAAATCCCTTCAAGTCACGTTTCCAGATATACCTTCATTTTTTAAAATGAAGGTCATTTTGCCCCTCAAAAGTTCATCCTCCCAAGATTGGTATTTGTGCAGCGCCTAGGTCAAAATATGGACAGAAAAGTTTCCTTTTTGATGGTTTTTTAAGCTTTTCACCTATAAAAACTACAAACCAAGGCTGGAAACATGGTTTTCTGAGATGAATTGGTCATTAGGAATCCAAGGGGGCCTATATTATCCTCAAAAAGTTCCCCAAATATTTGTGTAGCGCTTAGGGCATTGCGCAAATGCCCAATTTTCTGCTAAATGTTTGTCCCAAAAAACACATAAATTTCCAGATTTTGCAAAAAAGTTTGGAAATGCATAAAAGTTATTGGAATGGCTGATGATGATGTGGCTAGGCTTGGAGGGAAGCCTTAGTAAGTATGTCGAATTTCTTCTTCTCTTCTTGGTGAGTTAGGGCTTCTATTTTTTCATTTGTTGCCTTTAGCTTTGCCCTTGTATTTCTTTCTCTCTTGGCATAGTGCTTGGCCATTCTCCTTTGAATTTGGTTGTTTCCAAGTGGTCATTGATGAACTGTTTTATTCTTCTACCATGGTGTTTTAGTCAAAACACTAGGGTGGTATGGTGATGGTGAAGAGTGGCTTTTAGGAATAGGGAATGGGAAAGGGAAATTGAGGGAGATGGTGTAAGGGTTTTATGTAATGGGGGAGGGGATAGGGAGTAGTGATATGATGGATTCAGGATGGGGAAATTATTCACAAGTTGGAGGTTGGGAGCATAGGTAGTTTTAGCACCTAGGACTTAGGGATTTCGGAGAAAATTATAGGAATAGGGAATTTTGTGAGTGAGGGGTATGGGAATGGATTTTTATAAGTGTGGGAAGGATGCAAAGGGTAAGGGAGTGAATATTGGGAGTTTCACAAGTGTAATGGGATACTAGGGGTTTTCCTCAAGTAAAACACCAATTACAACCTCAATTTACAAGAACTCAACACATAAACTTATGAAAATGGTTTTTCATGGCTTGAGCATCTTACTAGTTTGCTGGAGATCAGTGAGTGAGTTGGTGGAGCTTTGAAGACAATTTTTCACCACTTGGAAACTTTGTAGATATTTCTGGTCATTTGCGCCATGGACAAAGAATTTATGCCCTTGACTAGTTATTTGTGCCCTAGCCTACACATTTTCACCCTCTGTTGAGTATTTGCACCTTCTCAGTGTCGGGATTTGCGCCCTCACTGTGTTATTTGTGCAACGCATTTTGCAGACCACATTTGGAGGCCTTCCCAAACTCCAAATTGAGCCCAGGATAGGTCGTTGGAAATCGTATCATGTCTACTTTCCAAATACGCATTTATTTCACAAAATTTACTTTATTTGACATGTCAAAAAAAAATTCTCCCAAGACTGGTAAAAGATTTCAGAATGAGGGTGCAAAAATGCAGTGTGCTGGTGCAACCAACTTTTGGAGGCCTTCCTCAACTCCAAATTGAGATCAAGATAGCTCATTGGAAATATATCTCTATCTAGGTATCCTTTTACTCATCAAGAAATTAATTTGGAGACTCCATCTAGGAGTAAAAGTGATTTTCCCAAGGTCCCTTCAGAATTGAAACAACCCTCTTGTAGCAACAATATTTTTGACATTTCTCCAAAGCCATGACACCTGTGTAAAAACATAAGGAGGTTTTTCTTCCTTTGCCTATCATGGAAACAAGCCTCTCTAATATTTCTCAAATTCATCTCTGTTTGGTCGGAAAATAGTTTGAATAAAAATGGCTCTATGAGTGGAAAATGATTTGACTCTTGGAATGAATTCTTGAAAAATTATGGAGACATGATGTTTGTGAGCTGAAATGACCTCATACTTACTGATATGACCTAAATTATGCCTCCTCTACTTAGATTTCTTTGTTTCTATAGAAAACCCTAGCTCAGTGGGAGAGGAAATTTAGGGTTTAGTTCTTGTGGAAAATGATAATTTGGGCACCCTTTGGGAAAATACAACTCCCTTTGACATGTTATCAATTGATAGACTAAAAAATCTTGCACTTTGAAATTTGATGTGTTGGAATGTGGAACTCTGAGTTGGAAGCCTTGGGAACCAAGTACTTATTACATATTTAATGACATAAAATTACATAGAAAAAAAATAAAAAATACATCTTCTTTTTTGAAATAAATATTACATCTTGGAATGAAACACACACTCAAAATCAAATTACAACTATGTAAACCATCTTGGAGATCATCTTTACATGGTAAAGAGACATTATTTGGGATGACTCATACTTTTCTGACCTTATGCAAATGAAATGGTGTTTTATTTGGATCTTGAAGAATGAAACCTAGAGACCTAATGAGACCTTGGATGACCTGACTCCATGGTTGACTTTGAATGACATAATGACATAGTGAAATGAGCTTTCAAGAGTGATTTATACTCATAAATACATGAAGGTGGCTCAAAAAATGTGAAATTTTGAGGGATAGTGAGGTTTTATGACTAGGGCTACCATCAATGAATCAATTTTTTACATGACCTAATGGAATGATAAAAAATTTATGAGTGGGACAACTAAAATGAATATATAAAAGAGAAATTTTGATCATTGATGGCAGAATGCATATTCTGGCACTAACATCGGCCTTATTGGGGATGGCATCTCCTTGGAGGTGGTAAGAACATCATAGACCAGGTGCCTAACCATGTGGGCCAATACGGTAAACAAAAAAAACTCAAACTGAAATGCATGAATAAATACTGACAACTCAATGCCACAAATTGACTTTGAAAATGACTAAAAACAAACTAAAAAAAATTCTCAGAATTGATCTTAGTCAACACACCTAATCTAACTGATCCATTCATCATCTGATAAAGTGAAGTGGAACAACCAATGCAACCACGTAAGCATTATGGCTGCTAGTTGAATTCTTCGCAAGTGCTTGCTTAGGAGCAAGAAGAGAGAACTACTGAAATGCAACTCCCATGAAATCCTATCAATGGATTGAATATTAATGAAATTGCAAAGCATGAGCTCACCAACTGACCTCAAGAATGCTGCAAAAGGATCTTCATAGGAATACTTATTAATTTCCAGCCCATCTATTTCATTACTGTTCTTCTTTAGGTAGTCTTTGTACCTTGATTTTAAAATTTGCCCAACATCTATGCTTTCTTCCCTTGATGACCGTAGAAAGTTGACAAAAGGATGTTGAAACTCATGAATAACCAATTTTTCCTGATGATCAACAACAAAACAAAAATCTTCTTCATTACTCTCCCGACATGACTACAAATCTTGGTATGAGCTTTGTAATGAAACTCTTGCTAAACAAGACAATGAATCCGGGTGTCAGAACAAGTTTATATCAATAAAATTTTCAGGCTCATAGTTAGCTAATGGAGAAGGACTTTTGCTGCATATATCATCCAACACATCAGCTATTGGGTCATGAAAAACTTGAAAATTCATCCACAACCTATTTTCCATTGGTTCTAATGACTTCATGACTTTCTACAAGATGTTCATCCTTTGCTTTAGAGACATTATGAAATTTTCTCTTTAAAAACTAAAATGTTTCAAAACATAATGGTACATAATCAACTTGCATCGTATATGTTTCAATTTTCAAGCCTTCATCTGCAACCTAACATTTAATGGCATTTGGGGGCTGCAAATCTATATCTAAGGAGGGTTCTATGTCACAAATGATTTCCTCAACCAGTTCAGGATAATTTTTATCATTTATAGTGTTGACCATTCGCTTATCTACTTGCTTATATTTTTCTCTTATTTTTATAAATGAGGAGAAACACAAGGGTAAGGAGCTCTGATCAAGAATTTCACTATCCTTTTGATTGTCAAGATAAAATCTTAATGACTGTTGATTTCTGATTGCCTAAAAGTTATCTCTGATGAACTAAAGTGAAGTAAAACAAAGAGACATAGATCCTTCACTTACTTCCATATTTTTCGCATTTTCCTCCTGACTGCCATAGCTGATATGCATCAGATGATCACTGTGTTTGAGCTGCTAAAACTGAACTTCCTTCTCCCACAAACCAGTTGTTGATTTCTCTACAAGTTTAGCTTCTAATAGTAGAACATAATTTTCGTCATACTGATCATACTTAGGTAAATCATCAAAAGGAAGAATATCATCAAGCATGCATATCAGATCTACAGATCTCTAATCTACAAGTTGATCTATAAAATTGATTTCTTTATTGTCCGTTAAAGTGCACATAAAGTAATCATTACCAGATCTATGACAACTGGGATAGGAAGGAAAATGTTTCAGATCAGCAACTTGTTTTTCTTCAATCAGTGAGACATGGTCATCTTGAAAAACAATTTCATCTCTCATGGTGATTTCTTTCTCTATGTTTTCCCTTTCTTCTGCTTTCAAATTTAACCTTTTGACCAACAAATTAGCTTCTACGGCTATTGCACTATCCTGCATTTTTTCGAGTGTTGTAATGTCCCTTTCTCTCAATCGAAATTCCATTTCTGGATCAAAGGCATCTAGGTAGTGTAAGAGGGCTAAACCAAGAGGAAATTTTATATCAGCAGGGATCGAATGGTATACTTTATTGAATCTAGCTGAAACGTTTTGCATTGTTTCTCCTGTTTTCTTTTTCAAATTATCATCTTCTTCTAAAATTAGAAAAGGATTCCTCTTGATCACCCATTTATCAATAGATACTTTCACAAACTGATGGAAATAAAAGTTTAGTTTCCAGATCTACCTTCATTTTTCAAAATGAAGGTCATTTTACCCCTCAAAAATGCATTCTCCCAAGACTGGGATTTTCGCAACGCCTAGGTCAAAAAATGGGCAGAAAGGTGATTTTTTTTATGGTTTTTTGAGCTTTTCACCTATCAAAACTGTAAAAAAAGGTTGGAAACATGGTTTTCTGAGATGCATTGGTCATTAGGAATCCAATGGTGCCTTTATTCTCCTCAAAAAGTTCCCCAATTATTTTCGTAGTGCCTAGGGTGTTGCGCAAATGCCCAATTTTCTGCTAAATGTCTGTCCCAAAAAACAAAGAAATTTCCAGATTAGGAAATTTTTTTTGGAAATGCCTCAAAATTTTTGGAATGGCTGATGATGATGTGGCTAGGCTTGGAGGGAAGCCTCAACAAGTATGTCCAATTTCTTCTTCTCTTCTAGGTGAGTTAGGGCTTCTATTTTTGCATTTGTTTCCTTTAATTTTTCCCTTGTATTTATTTCTCTCTTAGCATAGTGCTTGGCCATTCTCCTTTGAATTTGGTTGTTTCCAAGGGGTCATTGATGGCCTATTTTATTCTTTTTCCATGGTGTTTTAGTCAAAACCATAGGGTGGTATGATGATGATGAAGAGTGGCTTTTAGGAATAGGGAATGGGAAAGGGAAATTGAGGGAGATGGTGTAAGGGTTTTATGTAATGGGGGAGGGGATACAAAGTAGTGATATGATGGATTTATGATGGGGAAATTATTCACAAGTTGGAGGTTGGGAGCCTAGGTAGTTGAAGCACCTAGAACTTAGTGTTTTGGGAGAAATTTATAGGAATAGGGAAATTTGCAAGTGATGGGTTTGGGAATGGGTTTTTAAAGTGTGGGAAGGATGCAAAGGGTAAGGGAGTGAATATTTGGAGTTTCACAAGTGTAATGGGATACTAGGGTTTTTCCTCAATTCAAACACCAAATTACAACCTCAATTTTCAAGACTTCAATACATAAACTTATGAAAATGGTTTTTCATGGCATGAGCATCTTACTGGTTTTCTAGAGATCAATGAGTGAGTTGGTGGAGCTTTGAAGACAATTTTTCACCACTTGGACACTTTGTAGAGATTTTTGTTCATTTTCCCCATGGACATAACATTTTCACCATTGACTGGTTATTTTCGCCCTTGCCCACACATTTGTGCCCTTGCCTACAAATTTGCACCGCCTGCTAAGTATTTGCGCCCTCTCAGAGCTAGGATTTGCGCTCTCATTGTGTTATTTATGCAACACCTTTTTTCAAAACACATTTGGAGGCCTCATATAAATCCAAATTGAGCCCAGGATAGCTCGTTATAAATCTTATCCTATCTACTTTCTAAATATTCCTTTAGTTCTCCCAAGACTGGTCAAAACTTGAAGAATGAGGGTGCAAAAATTTAGCGTGCTGGTGAAGGCAACTTTTAGAGGCCTTCCTCAACTCCAAATTGAGCTCCAAATAGCTCATTGAAAATATATATCTGTCTAGTTATCATTTTACTTATAAAGCAAGTCATTTGGACACTCCAGCTATGAGAAAAAAGTGATTTTCCCAAGGTCCCTTTAGAAGTGCAGCAACCCTCTTGTAGCAACTATATTTTTGACATTTCTCCAAAACCATGACACGTATGTAAAAATTGAAGGATTTTTTTCTTCCTTGGAATATTATGGACAAAAGCCTCTCTCACTTTTGTAAATTCATCTCTATTTGGCCAGAAACATAGTTTGAAGCAAAAATAGCCCTATGAGTGGCAAATGATTTCAATCTTGGAATGAATTCTTGATAAATGACAGCGACATGATGTCTATGATCTGAAATGACCTCATACTTACTGATATGACCTACCTTATTCCTCCTCTGCTCATATTTCTATGTTTCCATAGAAAACCCTAGCTTAGTGGGAGAAGAAATTTAAGGTTTAGTGCTTGTGGAAAATGATGATTTGGGTACCCTTTGGAAAAAGAAAACTCCCTTACACATTTGATCAATTAATAGATTGAAAACTCTTGAACTTTGAAATTTGA
Source organism: Pinus albicaulis (assembly GCA_034641835.2). Taxonomy (NCBI): domain Eukaryota; kingdom Viridiplantae; phylum Streptophyta; class Pinopsida; order Pinales; family Pinaceae; genus Pinus; species Pinus albicaulis. Next base: position 467,448,503 of record CM076575.1, read on the forward strand.
TGTGTTGGCATGTGGAAATCTTAGTTGGAAACCTTGGGAACCAAGTACTTATTACAGATTTAATGACATAAAATTACATAGGAAAAAAATAAAAATTACATCTTCATTTTTTAAATAAATATTACATCTTGGAATGAAACTCACACTTGAAATCAAATTAAAACAATGGAAAACATCTTAGAGATCATATTTACACGATAAAGATACATTATTTGGGATCACTCTCATACTTTTCTGACCTTATGCAAATGAAATTGTGTTTTATTTGGACCTTGAAGAATGAAACCTAGAGACCTAATGAGACCTAATGACACCTTGGATGACCTGACTCCATGGTTGACTTTGACTGAAATAATGACATAGTGAATGAGCTTTCAAGAGTGATTTATACTCAGCAATACATGAAATTTATGGGTCAGCAAATGTGAAATTTTGATGGAGAGTGAGGTTTTATGACTAGGGGTACGATTAGTGATTCAAATTTTTACATGAAATAATGGAATGATAAAAAAATTCTGAGTGGGACACCTAAAATGAATATATAAAAGAGTAATTTTGATCACTGATGGAATAATGAATATTCTGACACTAACAAAAGCCTTGTAGCTTCACTCCCTCTGTCTGTTTGTACCATAATCCATACTCTATAGTGCCCCTGAGATATCTCAAGACATGCTTCCCTGCCTTCCAAAAGAGCTTGGTCAGCTTAACCATAGTTTGAATCAGCTGGTTAACTGCGTAGCAAATGTTTGGTCTCGTGTTCACTGTTGTACCTTAAGAGAAAATCCCTTAGCTGTGATAAGGAATCAATGCTTAAGACATCTATCTGATTATGTCACGAATGTATATATTTGTCTATGTCTTATCAACCCTCAAATATTAAAGATAAAACCCTTAAATATCAAATATATGAATATTCTGCAATGCTATCTTTAGCCAATGTTGAATGAAAGAATCAGAAGAAACAGAAGGGAGGACTTCAAAATGATATGTTGTTTTATACAGAAAATACCATTTCAAAATTCAGAAAAAGTATATGAAGAAATAGTTAAAACAAAGGAGCGAAAATTAAGGTTTTTTAACTCTGAAATACATAAGTATAAAGAGGCTGGCTGCTCATAACTCTGTTTCATTCATAAATGGAAAAACATAACGTAAACTGAGAATACATTTCAACATTAACAAAATGATAGAAACTTGCATACTCATTCATTAACTTGTCAATCTTCTGAGTACAAAAATTAGGCTTTAAAGGTCCAAAAATCGAAACCTTTTCCCTCTTCAAAATTACATTAAATAAAGTAAAAAGCAGTTTGGGGCTACTGTAACCAATCCTAACTACCAAAACTACTTTAGAAATCGAAAGTTGTCTATTACATGTCTTATTACAATTATATTGTCTTCAGAAAATAAAACAAATATCCTATTCTATAGGAATTGCTGATGATGCATTTTCTTTTCCTTCCGCCTTCTTTATATTTCCTCGCCGATGGTTTTCCCCTGCCGACGAGATCTGAGCCATCGATCTCCCTGATCTAACGGTTCTCGTTCCTTCGCACCACCAAATTTCCTCCCGATCGTCACTTACCAAAGCTTTCCCGCCGATGTATTTTGGACCCTTGATCTGGCTTCCCCAGATCCAATGGTCAGTGAAGTTTCGCCATTTCGCTGTCCCTTTGCCTCATTCATTCATTTCTACAACACTCTGATTTAATCTTGACAGTCAATCCTCCTGATCAGACGGTCATCGCGTCATTTCATCTGGACTGCTTTGTCATGCTTTTTCAACGTGAAATGGGAAATTTTAAAGAGATATGTGTCAACCAGCAGCATGTATCGCGTCCACCCAGCATAAAACATTTTACCACTTATTCCCAGCGCGAAAACCACTCCCAGTTTTCTGTAAAACCGCTTACCATCATTTCCACGCCAATATTCAAACTTGCCCAGGTTTTTCCCGATTCCTATGACAGAACCTTCCTTTAAGCACCTTCCATCCTTTTGTGCTTCCGCAAACCTTTGATGCAATGATTTACCTTTCAGCTATGTCACTGCATTCTTATGAAAGACACATTTGATGCACCGCAATTTTCCACACCTTCGTCATCTTCTTTGAGTACGATGACACAACCTCCATATATTAATTTTGATGCTACTGTCGAAAATTCAGGATTTTGAAAGGCTTCCTTTGTTGTCTGCCCATTCAAAAGGGATAAAGCCTCTTCAGTCTGAGTATAGTCTTCTCCCTCTAAAAGAGAGCAAACTGTACACTCAACCATCTGGAAGTATTATCTATTACATTTACTCCAGCCAATGGAAAGAAAACAAATCCGGAACCAATTTTCCGCCACATTTATCATTTGTTGTCGTTCATGGGCTGGTGTCGAAATTATTTCTGTCTTTACTCTTGCTCACGGCCTTCAAGAGCACCTTTTCCTTTTGCTAAAGAAAACCCTTTTAACAAACCAAACGAATATGCCTCATTCATGGAGAAAAACCCTTTTTCCTTTGAAAAGAGCAGAAAGAGAAATGGTGGGCCACGGGAATCGCAATCGCAAGCAGAAGAGAAGCAGGAATGTTTCGGGCGGAGGAAATCATGATATGTGATGCGCGATGGAGGATTATCGCATTAACGGAAGATGGACGACAGAGTTAAGCGTTGCGGAAATTTCGATAATGCAATGGGAGATGTTGCGATGCGATATGAAAATATGCAATATCCCCTTTTCCAAACTCCTTATCCTTCAATGCGCCGATCCGATCAGTCTGTTGCGGTTGATCATGATCCAACAGTTACGATTGAATCACACTATCGCAATCACAATGTTCACTTCGCTATATTTCTTATGCTTCAATGCCGCGATCCAATTAGTCTTCCGGACCTAATAAAACATAGACTCGCACCTATAGACTTTCAATTCCTGATTCTGATTCCGCCTTCGGCAATGTGATATGGATCTGTGGACCCGATGACAATAAAACTCAGCATTTATAATCGCTTGAAATCCGATTTCTATTTAAACATGGTTTTAACCCAATACTTAGTGTATTTTTGGGTGTTTCTATCTATGAAACTAGAATGATATAATACGGCACACATGTGTTTCCTTTTGGCATATGACGTCATTGTGGGGGGTCTTGGGGTACGGCTGAAAACTCCGGCTTGTGCCCCCGCCGCCGATATCCACCATTGATCTTCATCGCCTCCGCAGTCAACCTAGTAAACTGCGGAGGCACCCATTTTCGTTAACTCTCGCACTATTAGTGCCTGCGGGTTGGGTCATCCAGTTCAGACTTTGAATATCAACACTCTCCGCCGATTGAATTGATCGGCCTTTAATCTTTTGATACAAAACCCACTTGCACAAGGTTTAAAATAGTTAAACTTTAATACATCAAACTAAAATAATTTTCTTTTTATGCCAAAGTATAAAACTATAATACTTTAACATATTTGCTTGTCTTTCAATTTCAGATTTTTTTGTATTTTTAATATAAAATTTAAAGGATATGCAAATGATCCACAACATCTGGCTCCACCTGGGGATAGTGTTTTTTTCCATGAAACACTAAGAACCTGTAGATCAGTGCCTTCACTTCGGGCATGGAGTCAAAAATTTCTTGATGAAAAATATACAATGATAAGAAACCGGATATGTACAATGATGAAATGACTACTTCTAGTGTTGGAAATAGTGTTTCAAATACTGCCCATTCACAGGCAGTTCTACTGCTTCTCCATCAAGACTTTCCAACATGAAAGCGTTATTTTTTCTAGTTTCAATGATTTTATACGGACCATACCATAAAGGATCAAATTTTCCATGCTTCCCTTTATCCTCTCTTCTTGTATCCCATCCTAGTACCAGATCTCCATTTTGAAACATGATTTATTTTGATTTTCTATCGAAAATGGACTTCATTTTCTCCTGATAAGTGACCAAATTTTCCCTAACCTTATTTCTTCTTTCACTTAATTCCATCACTTTATTGATTCTTCTAATAAAGGCATTAGGTTCCTCTTGAGCATCTTGAAGGAAAGATATTATTGGCCTTACTAACTGAGTGGGAAACAATGCCTGGCTACCATATACTAATTCATAAGGTGACTTACCAGTGGATCTCCTAGTAGTCATCGTCACTGCCCATAAAGCAAAGGTTAACTTTGAATCCCAATTCTTCTGGTTCTCATTTATTGTCTTCTTCAAGATTTTCACCAACATTTTATTAGAGGATTTTGCTAATCCATTTCTTTGAGGATGATATGTTGTAGAATGGGAAAACATCACATTATAAGTTTGACAGAAGTTTATAAACCTAACTAAGTTGAAGAATTGAGTGTTATCTGTCACAATCTTCACTGGACATTCAAATTTGTTGAAAATATTTTCCTCCAAAAATTTCATTACAACCAAATCATTTGCTTTTTTGGAAGGGACTTCCTCTACCCATTTTGTAAAATAATTAGTTGCAGTCAAGATCCATTTAAATTTCCCACTTTATGGTGGATTTATTTCTCCAAATAAATCCAATCCGCATTGTATGAAAGGTTCTTCAACAAAAAAAGGGAGAAGAGGTAAAGGAGCTAACCTTTTGTTTTCTGCAAGCAACTGGATTTTTTGACAACTTCTAACAATCCTGTATGCATCCGCAAATAAAGAGGGTCAATAAAAACCTGATTTAAGAATCTTATGAGCAGTTAATTTCCAACTGTAATGACCTCCACATAAGTACTCATGATACTCTTTAATCACTTCTATGGTTTCCTCTTCTATTAGACATAACATCAACACACCAGCAGGATCTTTCCAATACAACTTAGCTTCAATTATAACATAACGCTGAGCTTTAAGTTTCAAGGCTCTATACCTAGCTCTGTTAATTTAAGGTGGACAAGAAAGGAAACACAAATAATGAATAATATCTTTGTACCAGTTTGAACAGAGGAATTTATACTTAATTGTTGCTTTTGTTTGAATGTGATTTGATTCTTCAGTGACTTCTTCTACAGGTGCAAGTAAACTGATTCCCAAAGCTTGGAAATTAGATTTTGTTAACAATTTAGCTAGTCCTATTCCTTTCACTAGATTTTTTGGTTTGATATCCAAATCATATTCTTGGATTTTAGCAATCCATTTCCCTTTTTTCCCTTCAACATCACTCTGTACTAATACATCCTTTACAACAGAATTAGGCACATATGATACAATTTTAGAATGAAGTATATAAGTTCTGAAAGCCTTCAATGATTTAGCCAGATCATGTACTTGTTTCTCCAAGATATTATACTTCAGTTCTGCATCTCGAAGCACTTTGCTAAAAAAAGCTATGGGCTCCTCACTAGCATAGCAACAATTGTAGGAGAAGATGCAAATGAAAAAATTTGAAATGGCTTCAAGTAATCTGGACTAATTAAAACATGAGCTTCTTGGAGAGATTCTTTAATTCTTCCAAAATATTCCCTTGCGCCTTTGTCCCACTTTACTTCAGCATCCTTTTTCAACATATCTGATATTTGCCTGACAATCTCAGCATAATTTGGAACAAATCTTCTCAGAAAATTGATTTTTCCAAGAAATATTTGAATATCCTTCTTACTTCGAGGCAGTGGAATTGTCTGTATGGCTTCAACCCTTGCTGGATCAATCTTCACTCCTTGCTTTGAAACTATATGGCCCAAAAATTTTCCTTCTTCTAGAGAAAACAAGGATTTTTTAGGATTCAATGATAATCCATATTTCTTTCATTTTAAAAAGGCTTTCTCCAAATGTTGTAGGTGTTCATCATCAGAACTTGAAAAAATTGTAACATCATCAAGATAAATAACTACAAATTTGTCCCCTACAAACGCAATATCCATTGCCCTTTGGAAAGTAGCTCCTGCATTCATGAGGCCGAATGGCATCCTGGCATACATGAATGTTCCCCAGGGTGTAGTGAAAGCAGTTTTCTTTTGATCTTCCTTCTCCACAACAACTTGATTATACCCGGAAAAATCGTCAACCATGGATAACTTGTATGCTCCAGTTACTTTCTACAAGACAAAGTCCATCTTTGGCAGAGGATAATTATCCTTCAGTGAAGCTCTGTTCAAGTTTCTGAAATATACACACAATCTTATCTCTCCATTTTTCTTCCTAACCGGTACAATATTGGAAACCCAATCTGAATATCTTAGAGGAACTATAATATTTACTTGCAAAAGTTTCTTTACCTCTTTTCAATTGGAGCAAAAAATAATGGGTTAATTTTTCTGAGCTTCTGTTTATGAGGCTTAATCCCATCTTTTAATGGAATTTTATGCTGAATAATAATTTTATCATAAGTTTTCAGATCTTCATATGACCATGCAAATACATCAGTAAACTACTTGAAAAGATCTACATACCTCTCTTTGTATTCCTTTTGAACTCCTTTGAACAGTTTGACTATTTTAGGCTCATGTTGAGTTCCTAAATTATAGTCCTCCATTTCTCCATCTTGGGAAACCTTTTTATGGTTTATTGCCACATCGTTAGCATCAAACAGTCTTTCAAGAGGTACCAAACCTATGGGCAAAATATTATCTTTCAACTGAATTATCTTATGGTCTCCAATTGTCTGCTTCAGATTTTCAGACATTTCACCTTGACCACTCTCATCCACTTCTAAATCAATTTGACTGTCTTCAAAATTTCCAATCATCGTCAGGAACTGATTAATATGCTCATCATCCTCAAATACTTTCCAATGCTTTACATTATCAGGAATTGAAGGCTTGTGTCTCAACTCAATTTCATATCTCAACCTTGGATTGATTGGTGGTTTGAATGTACTGGCTGCAATTGCTAACGAATATACCATTCTATTCTCCTCCCTTGGAATAAAATATAAATTAAAGGCCTCAAAATAATTTTCAATTAGATCCCATACCTCGTTTCTATAGGACCTCAATCTGGGATGCTTATTCTGAAACCAATTTTTAATTTGCCTTATGATTAATTCAGAATCACCAAAAACAGAGATAGACTCAATTCCCATTTGTTTAGCTCTTTGCAGACTTAAAATCAATGCTTCCTATTCAGCTACATTATTAGTGGATTCAAATTCCAATTTGAAAGAAAAAGGTACAAGGTTACCTTCAGGAGATACAAATATGAATCCAGCTCCGGTGCCCTCCTTTGAAAATGCACCATCGAAATAACACTTCCAAAGCTTATTTGACTACAGCTCCTTATGTACAATGGCTGAAAGGAGCTGCTTTTGTGAATCTTCAACAAATTCTGCATCTTCATGCAGCATGAAACAAGAGAGATCCTCCTTCTCTTGACCATAATTGGGGGAATTACCTGCATCTTTCTTGGTAGTAGTTTTCAAAAATATGGTTTCTCTATATAACCTCCTTTCCTCCCCATTAAAAACAGGAATGATGGCATATGTAAAATATAATTTCAAAACTCCTCCAAATTCCCCCCCCCAAGATCTAGACAACAACATACCAAATATGGCTGGAATATCTGCTACTGCCACATCCATCATAATACTCTTAGCTGGAATTTGGGCTAAGGAAACGACCATATCTTTGATAAGACCCACACACTTTACCCCTTTTGAATCAAAGGAATAAAGGTCTCTATATGGCTTGGTAATTTTCAAATTTAACTCTTTCATCACAGACAGTGGCATTAGATTATGTGATGCACCAGAATCTAGCATACAATTATGTAAAATGAAATCATGTAGCAAAACTGATATATAAAAAGGTGGAACAGAAGAATCTACCTCTTCAACATGCGGTCCGAAAGTAACCACTGGTTTATCCTCTTGCAGGTTCACTATATCACCCACCTCGTCAAACTGAGATAAATTAATAAACTCTGCAATTTCCTTCTTATAACCAGGGGTTTTGACCAACTCAAGAAGTGGTATTTGAATCTTCACTTTTTCTAACTCTTTTGACAAACTGAAAGTTTGATTTTGTTTTGTCAAATTTTCAGGTTCTTCTTGGTTTCTGTTTGAATTTGCAGTTTGATCAGAAACAGTAACAATCTTCTCCAACATATTAGGATCATTATGTTTTATTTGGGAAGCATCAGCTTGTTGTTTTTCTTTTTCTTTATCTTGATTCATGGGTTGTTTCCCCTTGTCTAATTTTTTAATTTGGTTCTTCTGTAGTGGAGTCGCCATTGGAGTAGGTAATGATTCTGATTCTTTCTCTTCATCATCTTGAGTTATCAATCTCTTATTTGACCTCAAATCATATTTTTTATGCAATTCTGATTGCATAAAATCAGTAAAATTTTTATAGTAATCATGCATTTCTTCTTGATCAAATGAGATATCAATTTCTTTACTTTCCTCTTCATATTCTTTCTCAATTTCTTCTTCTGATTCACCATCCTCCATATACACAGCAGGAATTTGATCTTCATCTTCCTTTTCATTATCATCAACAGAACGTGATGGTGTTGCCTCTATATATAAAGGTGCTTGCACTTGATCTTGATCCTTTCTCTCTTTGCAAAATCTGCAGGGGTTGTTTTCTGAACTGGGGATTAAAAACCCCTCTGTTTTGTTTTGTAGGTTTATTTTTGTTTATTTCCATCTTTAATAATTTGTTAGACAAATTTTTTATGACCCTAGTCATATCATCGATCCTCTGATCTTGAGATGAGGCTTCTTCTTTGGTTTTTCCTTTATCTTGAACTTTCCCAACAGCAGACGTATTTGCCTCAATCTCCAAGGCATCAGTTTGAATCTGTTCAAGAGTGGCATATCTTCTTTCTCTCAATATAAAACTAAAATCTGGCTCAAATTCTCCAGCAAAAACAACCTTTGCTCCAATAGGAAGAGGTTTCATTTCTAGGGGAAAACTATTATACAACTTATTAAACCTTTTGACAAAATCATTCATATTTTCATTTGATTTCTTCTTTATTGCATTGAATTTTGTTAAAGAATAACCATGGTCCCTTTTTTCTCCCCATCTCTGGATGAAATGTCTTTCTAATTCATCCCAATCATTTATTGAACCATTTCGTAATCCTCTGAACCATTTTCTTGCCTCTCCACTTAGAGATTGCACAAAAAGTCTCATTACAACATCTAGATGTTCTACATTAAATTTTTCAGCAAATGTGTAGAACAAGGGCAAGTGCTGTTCTGCAGTTATTTCATCTTCACCAGTAAATATAGGGAGAAACTTGAGATACTCCTGAGGCATTGCATTCATTGTTTGGGGTAGATTTAATGGTGCATATCTATTCATCAAGAAAGCAGGGGCTGCCATGTTTACGCCCTGATTGACTGCTCCTTGAGTGGGGGTAAAATTGATACTAGTTGTAGATGTGAATGAATGGGTGGAACAACTGATATAGGGGTAGGTGTATGAACAATAGTAGAAGAACTGGCAACTGTATGAGGTTGATTTTCTGTAAGAGGAAATGATACAAACTCAAAAGATTGTTCTTCTAACGTTGGTTCTTAGAAATGAATGGGTGAAGGTGAGGATTCTTTTTCCAGGAAAATGAGTTTCCGAGAAATATCCTTGGATGAAAATGTATGTGAACTGCTGCTTGGTGCAAGCAGTGTGGCACCAGGTGTAGAAATTTTTTCTGGAATTTTTTTTTTCTTCTGGCCCTTCTTTGAAACTAGCTTTTCTAGATCAGACAAAATAGGAGCTTTTTGCTGAGAGGTATCTGACCTCGTGTGAGGCTTCTTAGGAGCCAGAATTATTTTAAAGAAGCACAACTTAGTATTTCCTCCTCTCTGAACAACCAGAGGAAATATGAACAAAACCCATGGAAAAATTCGAATCTTCATCCCCGGCAATGACGCCAATTATTGTTGTACCTCAAGAGACAATTCCTTAGCTGTGATAAGGAATCAGTGCTTAAGACATCTATCTGATTATGTCACGAATGTATATATTTTTCTTTGTATTATCAACCCTCAAATATTAAAGATCAAACCCTTAAAAATCAAATATATGAATATTCTGCAATGCTATCTTTAGCCAATGTTGAATGAAGAATCAGAAGAAACAGAAGGGATAACTTCAAACTGATATGTTGTTTTATACAGAAAATACCATTTCAAAATTCAGAACAAGTATATGAAGAAATAGTTAAAACAAAGGAGCGCAAATTAAGGTTTTTTAACTCTAAAATACATAAGTATAAAGAGGTTGGCTTCTCATAACTCTGTTTCATTCATAGATGGAAAAACATAATGTAAACTGAGAATACATTTCAACATTAACAAAATGATAGAAACTTGCATACTCATTCATTAACTTGTAAATCTTCTATGTACAAAAATTAGGCTTTGAAGGTCCAAAACTCGGAACCTTTTCCCTCTTCAAAATTACATTAAATACAGTAAAAATCAGTTTGGGGCTGCTGTAACCAATCCTAACTACCAAAACTACTTTAGACATCGAAATTTGTCTATTACATGTCTTATTACAATTATACTGTCTTCAGAAAATAAAACAAATATCCTATTCTATAGGAATTGCTGATGATGCGGCTTCTTTTCCTTCCACCTTCTTTATATTTCCCCGCTGATGGTTTTCCCCCACCGACGAGATCCGAGCAGTCGATCTCCCTAATATAACGGTTCTCGCTCCTTCACACCACCAATTTTCCTCCCGATCATCACTTGATCTGGCTTCCCCAGATCCAATGGTCAGCGCAGTTTTGCCGTTTCGTTGTTCCTTTGCCTCATTCATTCATTTCTGCAACGCTCTGATTTCATCTGGACCGTCAATCCTCCTGATCAGACGGTCATCGCGTCATTTCATATGGACTGCTCTGTCATGCTTTTTCAACGTGAAATGGGCAATTTTAAAGAGATATGTGTCAACCACCAGCATGTATCGTATCCACCCAGCATAAAACCATTTACCACTTATTCCGAGCGCGAAAACCACTTGCGGTTTTCTATAAAACTGCTTACCATCATTTCTACACCAATATTCAAACTTGCCCAGGTTTTTCCCAGTTTCTGTGATAGAACCTTCCTCTGAGCATTTTCCCTCCTTTTTTGCTTCCGCAAACCTTTGATGCAACAATTTCCCTTCCAACTATGTCTTTGCATTCTTATGAAAGACACATTTGATGCACCGCAATTGTCCACACCTTCGTCATCTTCTTTGAGTATGATGACACAACCTCTATATATTAATTTTGATGCTACTGTCGGAAATTCAGGATTTTGAAAGGCCTCCATTGTTGTCTGCCCGTTCAAAAGGGATAAATCCCCTTCAGTCTGAGTATAGTCTTCTCCCTCTGAAAGAGAGGAAACTGTACACTCGACCATCTAGAAGTATTATCTGTTACATTTACTCCAACCAATGTAAAGAAAAAAAATTCGAAACCAATTTGCTGCCACATTTATCGTTTGTTTTCGTTGGCTGGTGCTGAAGTGATTTCAGTCTTTACTCTTGCTCACGGCCTTCAAGAGCACCTTTTCCTTTTTCTAAAGAAAACCCTTTTAACAAACCAAACGAATATGCCTCATTCACGGAGAAAAACCCTTTTTCCTTTGAAAAGAGCGGAAAGAGAAATGGCGGGCCATGGGAATCGCAATCGCAAGTGGAAGAGGAGCGAGAATGTTTCGGGCGAAGGTAATCGCAATATGCGATGCACGATGGAGGATTATCGCATCGGCGGAAGATGGACAACGGAGTTAAGCACTGCTGAAATTTCGATAATCTGATGGGCGATGTTTCGATGCGATATGAAAATATGCAATATCCCCTTTACCAGACTCCTTATCCTTCAATGTGTTGATCCGATCAGTCTGTTGTGGTTGATCGCAATCCAACAGTTGCGATTGAATCACACTATCGCAATCACAATGTTCACTTCGCTGGATTTCTTATGCTTCAATGCTGCGATCCGATCAGTCTTCCAGACCCGATAAAACATAGAATCGCACCTATACACTTTAAATTCCTGATTCCGATTCTGCCTTCGGCGATGTGATATGGATCTGCGGACCTGATGACAATAAAACTTGGCGTTTATAATCGCTTGAAACCTGATTTTTGTTTAAACATGGTTTTAACCCAATACTTAGTGTATTTTTGGGTGTTTCTGTCTATGAAACCAAAATGATACAATACGGCACACATGTGTTTCCTTTCGGCATATGACGTCACTGCGGGGGGTCTCGGGGTACGGTTGAAAACTTCGGCTTGTGCCCTCGCAGCGGATATCCACCGGTGATCTTCATCGCCTTCACAGTCAACCCAGTCAACTGCGGAGGCACCCCTTTTCGTTAACTCTCGCGCTATTAGTGCCCGCAGGTTGGGTCATCCGGTTCAGACTTTGAATATCAGCACTCTCCGCCGATTGAATTGATCGGCCTTTAATATTTTGATACAAAACCCACTTGTGAAAAGTTTAAAACAATTAAACTTTAATACATGAAACTAAAAAAAAATTCTTTTTATGCCAAAGTATAAAACTATAATACTTTAACATATTTGCTTTTCTTTCAATTTCAGAATTTTTTTGTACTTTTAATATAAAATTTAAAGGATATGCAGATGATCCACAACATTCACCAAGCACATCAGTGAACCCAAAAGCTGCCTGTAAATAGTAGCGTTCACTACCTCACCTGAAGTAGCATCCTCCTTCATCTATTTTCCTGCAAGAGGAGTCTCCATGGGTTTACAACTCTCCATGTGAAACTTACTTAGAATCTCTTTGGCATACTTGCCTTGAGAAACAAATAGCTCACCATCCCGCTGCAATATCTCCAAACCAATGAAATAGTGAAGGAGTCCCATGTTCTTCATCTCAAAATCTCTTGCAAGAAGTTATGAGCTACTCATCGCCTGTCAAAATTAGATCATGAACATAAAGTATGATAATCAAGAGCTTACCATCAACCACAATCTGTTACAGGTTTGCATCCGCTTCACTCTTTGTGAAGCCCAATCTGGTTAAATAGCTATCGATCATGTTGTACCAAGCACGAGGTGCTTGCTTCAGCCCATACAATTCTCTCTTGAGTTTGCACACATGCGACTCATTGTCAAATGTCTCAAAACCTTCTAGCTGCTCTATGTACACTTCATCCTCAATAACTCCATTGAGAAATGCAGTATTCACATCCATCTGATGTATCTACCACCCCATCTACTCTGAGAGTGCAACGATAGATCTAATCAATGAGTACCTCACGACCGGTACAACAGTCTCCTCATATTCAATCCCCTCAACTTGAGAGAATCCTCGGGCTACAAATCTAGCCTTGTACTTCTCCACACTCCCATCTGCTACTTTCTTCACATTATAGATCCATCTAGATCCAACCATTGATTTTCTGACTGGTCTTGGGACAACTTCCCATGCACTTTTCTTGACAATGGAGTCATACTACTCAACCATGGAATCAACCCAAATTGGTTGTTTCACTGCTTCCTCAAAAGAGGATGGTTTTGTCACAATACACTTGCTCATAAGAGCCATGTATCCAGTAAACCTATTTGGAAATTGTCTTTGTCTGTGCAGTGAAGTAAGTGCTCCTACATGTTCTATCACATCAAGTCTCAATCTATAAGCTTCTATGGTGTGCCTTCTACCATGTCTGGTGGATGGATCTGCATGAGTGTTTTCTTCCACCCCATGATCCTCTGCATGTGGTTGCTCCACATCTTAAGGTTCATCCTTTGGAACCAATAGTTCCTCATCTGCATGCAAATCAAGATCCCTCTCAAGGGACAATCACATAGCTTTCTCCTCATCAAATTTAATATCTTGTCTCACAACAATCATCTTGCTGTTTGGAAAATAAACCCGATAGTTGTGGGGAGTATCAATGTACCCCCAAAATATCCCAATCTCAGCTGTTGGTTCTAGCTTCTTTCCGGAATCTTTGGTCACATGGCAATAGATAGATGAGCCAAAAATTTTAAAATTGAAACATCATGTTTCTTACTAGAAAAATCCTCCTCTGGTGTACTCATGCTAAGTATCCAATGAGGACTATGGTTCTGCACAAATACCATTGTATTGCATGCCTCTTCCCACAGATGCAATGGTAGGCCCTGATCATGCAACATCGCTTGTGCTACACCCACAATTGTTCTGTTCTTTCTTTCTGTGACCCCATTCTGTTGTGGGTTATGAAGCTCAATCAACTCTCTCTAAATTCCTTCTTTGATATAGAAGTTCTTGAATTCATTGGAGATGTGCTCACCACCATTGTCACTCCTAAGAGCCTTCACATGCTTCCTCGTGTCTTTCTCAACCAGTGCTTTGAACTCACAAAATTTTGAGAACGTCTGATCTTTCTTCTGCATGAAGTAGATCCAACAATTTCTAGAAAAATCATCAACAAAGATCACATAATACCTATGCTTTTTGGTCGAAGTTGTAGAGAATGGTCCACACATTTCTGAGTTAACTCTCTCAAGGATTCACATAGCTCGGTTCTCCTTCTCATGAAAAGTGGCCTTTGCATACTCCCCATGGTACATCCCTTGCATGTTTTTATTTGTACAAGAGTACCCTTTGGAAGCCCCATAGAAATCTGTTGCATGACCTTCAAAGCTTCGTGGTGTAGATGGCCCAATCTCCTTTGATCTTAAATGACTGTATTAGTTTTGTTGTGCTAAATGTATTTTTAGTTTATAAACATTTGCATCATCAGTTCATTAGTTTGCATAGGGATTGAGGTGTTTTTCCATGAATTGTAGATGATTTTTAGTGAATTAGAAGCATAAAAAAAGCTTAAATAACACTGAACAACAGTGTAAAATAGAGAAATAAGTCACCAAATGAAACTTACACAGCAGGCATGATGAAGCAGTTCACCCCTCCGGGGCTACATATGTTGGTCCAACCCCCAATGGCATGTCCATCTTTCATTATGCTCAAACATTTTCTATTACATGTAGTTACAATGCTCTAATGGTTGTTTTCTTTGCACCAATGGCTCGAGAATGCTCCAGTTAGTCAAAAATGACTCTTCATTCACTCATAATGGTCGAAAATTGGGCCTCCTACACTTTTTCCCAGTTTCACCTAGGAAAGCTCCACTTAAAGTGGAGAAATCCACTTAACTGGAGTTAAAATAGTCAATTTCCGCCAGAAATGGCACGCCTGCTAAACTACCGCCGAAATGACCGCAGCATTAAATTTTGTGGTTGGGGTGGCCACATGCCAACCCCAAAACCCGTGGTTAACAATAGTTGTTAGCGGACCCCAAGGCGGAACTCACGTTCAAACCTGTGGTTGAAGAGGTCAGAACTCCGGGTTGAAGTGTTGGTTAGTGTATAAACCATGCAGAATATTTTCGTTTAACCATTGCAATTGGACCATAGGGTGGAACCGTTGCAGGTGACATTTATTGGGACGGTTGGTGGTTATGTTAACGTGGCCATGTGACAATGTTTACGGGAACCGCTGGCGGGTTGGGATCGTCGGCGGTTCCCAACCCCCGATTGCCATTTCATAAAATAATAAATATAAACCGTCACCCATAATATTAAGAACTAATTTGTAGTATGGATGGTAAGACTTTTGCGTGCTCAGCGGGAGGTCTCAGGGTCAAGCCCTGTGGACCCTCCAAAATTTTAGTATGTCATTTCAGGGCCATGTGGTGGCCTCAAGGCTAGCCACATGGCACCTTCTCATTGGCCCTCCAAAAATGTACAACCAATAGAATTTCGACACTTGTCAACCTGCGTTTGGTTCTGAGGAAGGAATATTCCTCAAAATATTCCCTTTTTCTGACTGTGCATCTCTTTTTGTTGACTGTACATCCTAGTCAAACATGGTCAAACTATCGAAAATTTACCTGTTTTGCATTTCGATCAGAATGCGATATCTCCCACATACGACATCGGTTTTTCGAACTGTTTGCAGCACCATAATAAGGAAGACAAGATCTATGCAACCATCCTAGTTTCAACCCAATCTTAAAACCTTTAATTTTGAGAAAAATTTATGAACTCCTGATCATTCCTCCCCATTGGGAAGCTTTTGGACCCCAAAATACTTGATTACCTGTTCAGTAGATGAGGGTACAACTCCCTCACCTTTCCAACCTCCATCCATTTTTCCTTGCTTGGTTTAGTGCCTTTTATCCCAACTTGAAGGTTGTAAACACTTCCCGTCTTGGATGCTCTTGTCCTCATGTCAAGAATTGTCTCTTCCTTGAGCTCATCCAGACATTCTGGCGAGAAATATTCAATAGAAGGTAACTGAACATCACTTCCTTGATCATCGATCAAAGGTGGCTCATACAAGCATAATTTTTCAACATTAAAAACTGAATACATTTGCATATAAGAAGGCAAGTCAAGTTGGAATGCATTATTAACAACTTGCTTTATGATCTTGAAAGGACCATAGTGAATGGGTTTGAGATTTTTACCTTCCCCTTGCATCCTTTCTTTGCTAATGTGAAACCATAACTCATCTCCCTCTTGGAACTTTTGATCAACCCGATGTTTGTCATGCCTCTCTTTGTATTTTCTTTGGCTTTTCTCAAGTTGTTCTAGAAATTGTTGATGTATAATCTGAATTTTCTCAATGAAATTTCGAGCCTTATGAATGTCACTATGGTCATCAATTGCAATATCCTTCCCAAAGATGAAGTGTAGTGGCGATTTTGGAAAATACCCAAAGCATACTTCAAAAGGTGAGGTTTGTGTTGAAAAGTGATTTTCCCGGTCATAAGCGTGTTTAATGTAATGCAGTTGTTCATCCCACAAATTAGGATGTTTGCCGAAATATCCTCTCAATATATGAAAAACAGTTCTATTCACCACCTCGATTTGTCCATCTATTTGTTGATGAAAAGCGGTACTATTTTTCAACTTTGTGTCCATCATTCTCCATAGATTTAACCAAAAATTTCCAATGAACCTAGAATCCCTGTCACTAACAATAGAAGTTGGCAATCCAAAATGAACCCAAACATGTTGAAAATAAATTTTAGCAATTTGTTCAGCAGTAATGGTTTTCTTACATGGCATAAGTATACACATTTTACTGAATCTATCCACAACTACATAAAGATAATCATGTTGTTTTCTTGACATAGGTAGACCTCCAACAAAATCCATGGAGACACTCTCCCATGGCCTTGATGGTACTGGTAGTGGCATGTACAACCAAAGCTTCCTATTACTAGGCTTACTTGTTGCACACATAGAACACCCTCTTATCAAATGTGACACACTATCTATCATGCGAGGCCAATAGCAATACCTTTTGTAGATGCGCCACTGTTTTTCTTACCCCAAAGTGTCTAGCAATAAGAGAAGAATGAGCTTCTCTCATGACACTTAGTCTCTCTCCTTTTGGAATACATAGCTTGCCCAAATGAAAAAACAAATTTTTATGCATGCGATAATCTTTTTCTTCAACTTGATTCCATTCACTCAAACTAGCATACGCATCTTGAAAATTAGTTTCATGTGCATATTGTTCTATGTAACTCTCATGTACAACAAAATGGAAATTTTTTATAAAGTAGAAACACTAATGATTGCTCTTGAAAGCATATCTACAACTTTATTGAAAATACCTTTCTTATACCTTATAACCAAGTGAAACTGTTGAAGAAATGCCATCCACCTGAAATGTCTTGATTGCTACAATTTTGTTTGTGACTATAAGTACTATAATGGTTGGTGATTGATGTGTAGAATAGTATATTTACCCATCAAGTAGTGTTTCCACTTCTTGATACTTTGTACCAACACATATATTTCTTTTTCATATGTAGGATAATTAGACAGAGCACCATTAAAAGTTTTAAAATGAAAATCAATAGGCTTACCATACTGCAAAAGAACTGCGCCCATGGCATAATTACTAGCATCGTTTTGTATCTCGAATGGCTATCTCAAATTTGGTAATGCAAGGACTGGAGATGAACTGGTATTTTCTTTTAAAGCTTCGAAAGCTTGTTGTTGTTTGTTCCCCATTGGAAGCCTTTTTTCACACTTGTCACTGCATGCATAGGAGCTACGATGGAAGAAAAGTTAGCAATAAACTTTCTCCAATATTGAGCTGCACCTAAGAAACTTCTTACCTCTGTAATTGTTTTGGGTGTGGGCCAATTCAAAATGGCTTCCAATTTAGAAGGATCAATCCTCAATTCTCCTCCTCCTACAATATGTCCCAAATAGACAAATAAGTCTTTCCAAACTCACACTTTGACATCTTAAGAAACAATTTCTCTTTCTTCAAAATATCAAGCACTCTATTTACATGCAAGACATGATCTTCTCTTGTTTTGTTGAAAATTAAAATTTCATCTAAGTAGAAAATAACAAAATCATCAAGGAATGGTCTCAAAACATTATCCATAACTTACATGAAAGTTTCTGGTGCATTACACTAACCAAAAGGCATAACTAGCCACTCAAAGAGTCATTGTTTGGTTTTGAATGTAGTTTCCCATATATCACTTTCTGCAATTCTTACTTGATGATATCCACTTTGTAAATCTAACTTAGTGAAAAAAATTTCTTCTTTCAGCTGATCAAGAAAATCATCTATTCTTGGGAATGGATAACAAATTTTTACCGTAATCTTGTTCAAACCTCGAAAATATACACACATGCACCAAATGCCATCTTTATTTGGTATCAAGACTATGGGTGAACCGCATGGCGAGGTGCTTGGCCTTATGATTTCTTTATCCAACATCTCTCTGATTTGCCTCTTTATTTCAACATTCCCCATTATCTACATGGGATACATACCAATGTTTGGAAGAGGAAAATCTTGTTGCAACTGAATCTCATGTTGAATTTTCCTTTTTGGAGGCAATCCTGTTGGCTCCTGAAACATATCATGATGCCCATTAACTATATCATATAAATCTTATTTCAACTTAGGATCACATCCCTCAAATTATTCATGATTAATATCAGCTTTAGGGTTAATCATAAGAAGAACAAAATTCTTACTTGAATTTACTAGCCTCTTTACCTGTCCAGCATTTACCATAGCAATGTTTGTCTTCTTGCGATGTGCTCTAACAATGAACTCCTTGCCATCTTTGAATAAATCATACTTGTTCTCATGGCGATGGAAGATCAGTATCCTGTCATACAAGTAAGGACTCCGTAATACAATACCAGTTATGTCAATTGGAACCAAATCTAATTCAACTATGTCAACAAAATTTTCAGTGATTACAAACCTCAATATACATTTCTTTGAAACATGTATATTTGCATCCTTAAAAATCCAACCCAATGGATATGGTTTTGGATGTGGTATGGTCTCAAGGTTAAGTTTCTTGACCAATTATTCAAATATTAAGTTTGCTTGTGACCCACTGTCAAAAAATGTGTCAACCTTGGTATGCTTGGATATGACCCTCACATGAAATAGTTCTATTCTTTCTTCTTCATTTGGAGTATGTATGTGACAGTTTGATGTACTAGTACTGGGTTTAGTTTCAATTTCTTTTCCCTTCATGTTCTTCAATCCCATGGCTGTAATTTTTGATTCATCACCTGAATTAGATCCAAAATAATGTTGAGCTGTAGCAACAGTTTTCTGTTTCCCATTGTTATTGGGTTTCTTTGGCCCGAATTCAGGATGTAATTTCCAACAATGAGTTTCATCATGGCCTTCTTTTGAAAAATGTTTACAAACCACTTTTTCTCCCTCTTTATTAACAAATGCATTCTTTTTGTTTTTACCTTTTGAGGTCTTCTCTTTGGTTTTACCCTTAAAAGGTTTCTTTCTACCATCTTCAGAAATGTTCTTCCCTCTAGCTTCTAGATGTGTAGCCTGAACACATGCTTCATATAGACTAGTGGGATTAAACATGAGAATAGTATGTTTAGGTAGCTATGTAAGCGTCCTATGTACTTTAGCAAAGTATCTTGGCTCTACAAATACACCCCTAATAAGAGAGCTCTTCTCCTAAATTCTTGGGTGTATTCTTGCACATTTTGTCCCTTTAATTGCCTAAAGTTCTGCCAATTCATGATGGCTTTCTGCATATGAGCTAATGGATAAAACTATCGTTTAATAGCACTAATTAAATTTGACCATGATATAATAATCTTACCATGTTTCTTGATTTCCTCCTCTTTCTTGGCTTCCCACCAAACAAGTGTTGCACCTTCCATTCTCAATGGAACTAATTGAATTTTGGTATCATTAGCTTGAAGGTTCTATATTTTCAAATAGGCCTCCAAATGTCTAATCCAATTATCAAGCTTTTCTGCATTAACTTCACCATTAAACATTGACAATTCAAAATTAACATCAAGTTTTAAAAAATGACTTTTACCAGTGTTCTTTGACTTGTGTGGTTGATGTACTGAAGAATAATTACAGGTTGATGATGATGAGGGTGGGTATGATGGCTCTCCATTGCCTCCATTTCCTCCATTTCGATTCTTTGACTTATCTTCACCACGATGACCTCCTGAAGATCCTTGTCCTTCCTTGTGAATTTTAGATCCTTCTCCTTCCAAACTCTCATTCCTTTCTTGATAAAGGATTCTAACCATCTCTGTCATGTAAAGAAATTATTTCCTGAACACTCTTTCTTCCTCCTTGGGATCAACTTCTTCATGGATTTATCCTTCCTCTTGAGGCATGCTTAATGGAACTTCTGCTTCTTTAGGAGGTGAACTAGGTGGTGGAGATTGTCGCAATCTTGCTCTCCTTTTCTTTGGATCTTCTTGAAACCCTTCTACTTCCACCAATTTTCCTTCTCCACTTTTGAGCTTGAGCCTAGTAAGCATCTAAAACTTGCAAACAGTTAAACAATTCTTTGCACTAAAATAAAACCAAAGAATAAACTCCAGCTCTGATACCAATCTTATCTGAAACGATTGTATTATTTTTTTTGTGCTAAGTGTCTTTTTAGTTTATAAACATGTGCATCATCAGTTCATTAGTTTTCATAGGGATTGAGGTGTTCGTCCATGAATTGTAGATGATTTTTAGTGAACTAGAAGCATAAAAAAAGCTTAAATAACACTGAACAACAGTGTAAAATAGAGAAATAAGTCACCACATGAAATTTACACAGCAGGCATGATGAAGAAGTTCACCCCTCCTGGGCTACATCTGTTGGTCCAGCTCCCAATGGCATGTCCATCTTTCATTATGCTCAAAATTTTTCTATTACATGTAGTTAAAGTGATTTAATGGTTGTTTTATTTGCACCAATGGCTCCAGAATCCTCCAATTAGTAAAAAATGACTCTTTATTCACTCAGAATGGTTGAAAATTGGGCCCCCTACACTTTTGCCTAGTTTCACCTATGAAATCTCCACTAAAAGTGGAGAACTCCACTTAACTGGAGTTAAAATAGTCAATTTTCACCAGAAATGTCACGCCTACTAAACTACTTCCGAAATGACTATAACATTAAAGTTTTCATTTGGGGTGGTGTTGTGACCAGCAACAACCCCCCTTTTTATTTAGTATTATCACTAATACTAAATAAGTGGGGACCCTTATTCAAAAAAATTAAAAAACTGATTAGTGCTTGTTTTTCCTTTTTTAATAAAACTTACTATCATAAACTTAGGAGAATATTCCTTGAAAAATCTAAAAAACTTAAGTTTTATGATAGCATAGAATAAAATCATTCTTTAAAGAAATATCGCATCACAAAAAGGTAATGAATACCTCCTTACAAGCGGAATTCTAAGATTGTGAGATTGCGATGCGAAACTATGCACTAAAAGAACATTCATCACATCGCATGCTTCAAATTTCATATCTTACATTGAAAAACCTCAAACCACCTATGTGATATGACACATATTGCAAATCGCGTTTTGCAGAAAAACACATTAACGGATGTTTGTCATATGTTATGCTCTTGCGATTTTGCGATATTGCGATGTAGCGATATTGCAGTGTAGCGATTTTGTGATTTTGCGATATTGTGCTATTGTGATATTGTAATTCCACGACATTGCGATCTGTGATATTTCAAAAGCAAATCGCAGATCGCCTTATCGTAGATCTTTAAGGCTCATTATATGGAAAAAATATTTCCATAAACCGAGACCTGGTTATGCGCTTTAATGTTAATCAATGAATTGGTTGTCAATCATTAATGAAATATGGTTTCGTTCTGATCGAAGAGCTATTTCACGTAAGGTGGTATATTTTATACGTCTTCAGCATTTAAATCTTTCCCGTCACCTTTTTCCTATCATTATTCTCACTTAATTCGTAAACTGCAGGAGCAAAGAACAGAGAACTATACAAAGCAGTATTCAGGGTATTATGGGAAAGAAAGACAAGGCCCTGAGTTCTGAAGATAAAGAAATGACGCCCTTGTATACAGACACCGCCTGTAACAAAGACACTGGTATTACTACTTGGGAGGGCATGTATAATCTACTTGAGGAAGAGAACCCCAAAGTAATGGAGGTTACAGCTACTGCAGGCTCACATGGGTCTTTTGATGCGTCCATTACAGACCTAGCTTGTTCATTCTTGCACCTAATAGCACCGAGGCCTAAAATTCTTCCATACACGGATATGGTTAAATGGGTACTAGACAACATGGATATTACAAACAGACAGTTTAAGACTCTGGGTCAAGAAATCATTGGTTCATTCACTCCACAAGATTTGAGACTCATGTATCATTTGCCGGAGCCATAGGCGACTTATAACAAACAGTTCATGGAGAAGTTTTCCAAAGAAAATTAAAACCTGGAAGAATGCACCAAGGACTGGTCAAGGAGAGACGAACCACTAAAAAAGTATAAACACGATATGTATAGTACTGGTTCTCTCACTTCTCCATATTTTTTTGCTGCTGCTATGCTCTATAGGCTTTTTGGAAAGCCAGACATTAATAAGTTTTCATATGAATGGCTACCATTATTGAATGATGTTGTTAATGCTACTATTGTGGATTGGGCTAAGATATTATCTGAAAACTTAGCCATAGCTATTTTGAATTATCGGTCCAAAAGAACTGTTTCTCAGAGAATTTATCCCCCTTTTTACTTATCTTCTTATGTAATGGATTCAATCTGTTATGTTTCTAAGTTTCCTTTAATGGGTTGGAAATGGACGACTCAAGACCCTTTACCCATTCATATTTATCACAAAGAATTGTGGGATTCCAAGTTCATTCCCTATTTTTACAAGATTTGCCATGGAAGCATGTTGCCCTGTACAAAATGTTATATGATAAAGATGCTCCAAGGCTTCTTCCTGAAGCAGAGGTAGATATACTTCCTGTTGCGAGATGGTTTGGAGAAGAATTTTTGACATATGTTAGGTTATTTGGAAGTTTTGCTTCCCCTCATGTTTTACCTTTGTATGTTCCTGATAAACTCATGGCACGAGAAATTGGTTATCAAACCTGCGGAGAAGGAGGTTTGACTAAAGATTTAAAGGACAAAAAGAAGGCTATCTGGCCACAATTTCCTGTGGCCTGTGGGGCATTTTCATTATTTGATATTGGTCATGCATTCAAAGAAGTAAACAACATTACATGTTTACATTTATTCAAGTTTCCAATAAGACCGTTTGATCCCTATGATATTGTTAAAAATTTCACTACTGCATTCAAGATAAGAGTGTTTTCTAAAGAAGATGATCTTTTTGATGACATGTTCCAAGAATAAAGTACACTTAAAGAGGTTCTACATTCGGCTCAAATACAGTTTCCTCCAGCAGAATTTCAAGAATTCAAGATATACAGGGAAAGGATGTTAACTAGTATCCCTTTGGATAAATTACACCTAGAACCCATAAGGGAACCAACTCCCAGTATTAGTCTCAGTGGAATTTCAGGTATAGATAGGTCTAAGTCTAAGCCCGGGAAAGAAACCTCTGAACACTCTAAGAGGTCTGACAATGACCATGATAAAAGTGAAGGGTCAGTAAGGGATACTGCCCAGTCAAAGGAGCTTTCACAGCAACAGGTTTCAACCTCTCCACAGTTAAATCTTCCCCCTCTCATTGTACAGCAACCATCAGTCAGAACTGAGTTAGATAAGGAATGGGAGACATTCAATGACTTGATTAATATTGAAGGACAAAACACACAGACACCTATGATTAATGTACAGGAAAAATATAGTCACAGGAATAACTACCAATGTCTCAGAAATGGAACATATTCCCATTACCCCATCCTCTGAACTTATGCTCAAAATAGAGGAAATTCCTCCTCTTGATGTATTTTATAGTCCACAACACAAGGCAATGGTAAGAAGACAAAGGAAGAAAAGGAAATTGGAAAATGTGCTCTCTCATGATGCTGAACAATTAGATGTCCTATGGCAAGATCCTACTACTGATCCAACTGAAAATCTCACTAAATTATCTCAGATCACAGGGGCATATGCCTCCGCAGCCATTGATAAAGCATCTGAGGTAAGGAAACTATTTAATGAAAAATAAGATCAAGTACAAGTTTTGCAACAACAACTGCAACAAGCCAAAGCCAACAATGAAGCATAGAAACATCTTGAAAAATTACAACAGGACTTCCAACAAATGCAGATAGGATATCAGAATAGTTTGACTGAAAAAGAGAAACAGCTACAGGTTATGCAAGCGATGCACAAGGATGATCCCAAGCTTACATAATTTATCACAGAGTATATTTCCTTAAATGATCAACTACTGCAGCAACAAGAAATATTATGCCAAAGAATATCACAGTGGAACTCTTATTGTGAAGAAAGTGATAAAATCACTAATCATGTCGTAGACTTACGACATGATTATGATTCAATTAATAAAAGAGTTATTGACTATTTATCTTGGCAAGAAACAGAGGATGGGAAAAGAGCAGGTACACCAATAATCCATGATAATCACAAAGTAATGCTCTTTAATAATTGGGATGCACAAATAAGAAAAGCAGAGCAAGCAGCGGAAGAAGCAGTCACAACAGCAAGAAATATTATTGATTGTATAAATGAAAATTTGAACGAGGCAAATATGATCTCTGAAACTACTCCAGGGTATCTACTGAAAGCACAGCAACTGCAGACAGACTGGAGACATAAGGCTCAAGAAAAGGAAGAATCGATTAAAATATTAACAAAGTTAAATTGGGATTCTTACTGGGCGTGTTTGGTAAAACCACACAGCCAGTGCATGACTCTCAAATGTATCTTCAATTCTGCCTAGAAGATGGCGCCAACTCTTGCCAATTCTGTTTTCATAGGACAGTTAAAGTCTGAAGTCGGCCAGCCTACTCTTCTCAAATCAATGCTAAACACTTGCAATTTCAAAGAACAGATTCACAAGTAGTTAGTTGTTAAGTTTTAATTTGATATTTAGTATTAGTTTTTCTTTATTTTTGCCTAAAAAGAGGACAGTCATTTAAACCGTATCCTAAATTTTTTTAATAATTTTTTTTTAGATTTAGGTAGTAGTATTTAAACCCTTCTCATGCATTTAGAGAAGGGTCCTGAAATTTGTCAAAAACTTGTCCTCAGAACATGCACTTTTGCACCCTCCGAGGAGATTTTCATGAATGAATGGAACAAGATTTATTGATATCTGCGTTCTACTGATGTTTCACTTTTGTACTCTTAGTGGATGTTGGATTAAGAAGAGATAAGTCATTTTTGCTTGAAGCTCATAAGTAGAACTAGTTATAAATGGTACTTTTATCTCTTAACTATTTCTGCTTTTGTGTTAAAGTGATATTTATGTTCAGTTGTTTATATATTAATGCTTGAATGCTTGAGTTATCATTTGGCACTTTTGTACGGTGATAGCTATTTATTTATGCTTAATATATGAGTAGCTTATTATGTGATATGTTTTTCACAACTGTTTCGTCTAACTTTTTATACGAAGTGGTTTATCTTTATTGAATTATTTTCTTATAACAGTTGAATGATCTTTATTACCAATTGTTATTTGAAATCATTTTAGATCACATAACGGAAAGATTACATCCCGGGTTAGTTTAGAATTAGATATTTCTATTTAATTAGAATACAATTGCATGTTATAGATTAGAATTAGAATAAAAGCATTTCACTTAGAAACTTTTAGAAACAAAATATCAATTCTCAACACACACACATATTGGGAAACTGGTCCCATTATCCCCAGTCGGACCCACTATACCAAACGGAAAAGGAGCTGCCAACCAAGGCCCGGACCGAGTGGGTATCCCCCTTGTTGTAGACCCAATTTTCGGGGCTTCAACATATTTGGTGCTAGAAGGAGGGCCCCGAACTATGAATGGAAAGTAATTCAAAATCTAAATACCATTCTGAGAGTAAATCACCCTCACCATCTCCCCCGAATTTCCCATCGCACTTAGAATTTTTAAATCTAGAGCCAGAAGTCAAAAGAACAACGACCACTGCCACAAACCCTGACTTTTTAGAAGAATCTAATATTGAACCTCATGAAGTTGAATCTTTGATTCATAAACTTCAGCAATTTTCAATATCACCTCAAAGATTTGATAAATCTCAAGGCAGTGTGACTTCGCAATATAACCCTGCTCATCCCCTTACTAGATTACAGAGCAAAAAATTTGGTGTTCAGCCAACTGAGTTACCTCTACCTACAAGGAAAAAAGCAAGGAAATCACCTAAAGAGTCTGATAGTGAGACTTTTTCATCATCATCATCCATCTCAACCTCTTCACCGTGAAGTCAACCATCCACCCCTCCACTTCAGACTATTGTTCGTTAGTCCACCATTCTTGTTACATGAAAAAAAATATCCCTTGAAGAAACCAGAGTACCTTTCTTAGAATCTGTTTGCATGTAACTCAAACATTCTGCTTCTGCAATTGGCTGCAACATACCCATAATTATGACATTTAAAACATTCAACATTATTGATCAAAGGAGGGAATGATTCCTTTTGAGAGTTCCTGATTGTTGGTTGACCTTTTGTTTCTTTCAACACTTCAGGTTTTGCATTGACATCCTTTGACTCTTTATCACTTCCTTGTGAACTAGATTCTCCTTTAACAGTTTCATGAAAACCAAGGCCGAATTTAACAGAAGGAGACCTTTGACTACTAAGAATATTGTCCAAAATCTTAGTACTATCTTGAAACCTCAAGAGTTTATCTTTTTCTTCTAATTTACCTTTGAGAATGTTTACCTCAACCTCCAAGCTCTGGCATTGCTTCTTCATACTTTCTTCAACCCTTTTTCCTTCTTCTACTTGATCATTCAACTTTAAAATTTCTTCCTTCAACCAATTTTCTTGTTCTTCAAATGTTTGTAGCAGTTATTCATTCTTCTTATTTGATTTTTCCAGATCCTTTTTGAGAGAGATGACTTCTGCTTCAAGTCCTTCCTTTTCAAATGATAGGGGTTCTTCATTCTTCTTATTTGATGTTTCGAGATCTGCTTTTAGACAGATGATTTCTGGTTCAAGTTTTTCACTTCGATTGGTTGCATAAACGTACAAATTTTGATACTTGTCTATCTATCCATTTTGTATTTCTATCTTTTCATTCATTCTAGAGATCACATCTTTATAGATAGATTCCTTCTTTTTAAATTGATCCCAATAATTAATTTCATCATTGATCTTGAGATTTGCTTCTAGACTCATACTGTTACTTTCACTATCTTCATCATTGCATGCACAAGAAAGTGGATCACAAGAACAACAATCAATACCTGTTTCCTCTTCTTCATTTTCTGCTGCACATGTAATCTGAGGTATCTTCTTTCTTTGAGTAGCTTTCTTCTTTTGCTTCTTTGCCACGAGCACTTGCAGAACTTGGGCAGACTCTTCTTCATCCTCATTTGACATTTCATCATTATCTTCATTTGCATAATAACTCTTTCTCTTTTCAAATTGTTTCCCTTTATCATGATTTTCTTCATAAGGACATTTAGCAGCATAATGACCAACTCTTCCACAATTAAAACACTTGAAGGGAAGCTTACCTTTGAATCTTCCAGTACCTGGTTGGAGTATTCTCACAAAATTTGCTTCTTCTTCTTCCGATATGTAACTTGATTCCTTGACAACTTCCTTTTCTTTTCCTTTTCCACATGCCTTAAAGGCAACTTCTTTGATTTGAGAGGGACCTTCTTTTCTCATTTCAAAAGCAGTTAGAATACCATGTTGTTGAATAATAGTAAGAGTTTGCAGATCTTGCCTTTCTTCAATAACAGATACTTTTGACTCAAATTTTTAAGTCAAAGATCAACCAGAGTAGTATCGGTTATGGTTTCACCCAAACCTCTCATACGATTTACAATATCATCCAGACGTAAAAAGAAACTGGCAATACTCTCATCACTATGCATCCTTAAATTTTCATATTCAATTATGAGTGTTTGGAGTTTGGCACCTTTTACCTTTGTATCTCCTTCATATCTTAGAATGATTTTGTCCCATATTTCCTTTGCTGAATTTAGCTGCATCACTTTAACAAATTCTGATTCAGACAGGCTTCCCAATAAAACATTGACTGCTTTGGCATTGATTTCATATTTCTTTCTTTCTGCTGCATCAGTAGGAATAATTTTCGGATACCGATAACCTTCTTCCATGATTGCCCATACTTCTGCACCAAGACTTTGAAAATATGCTTTTGTTCGTATCTTCCAGAACAACAGATTACTTCCATTGAATAAAGGTGGCCTTAGAGACAATACTCCTTCATGAATTCCCATTGCGACGGATCTCCTTCAAGCGATCAAGCTTCTGTAGAAGGACCTGCTTCGATTCCAATTGTTGGGAAAAATATTGAGAGGGGGGGGGGGGTGAATCGGTATTTTGGGCATACTCAAAACTTTATACTTTTTCTTCCTTTAAAACCCATACGCGACTTTCCTGAAACCAACTCGCGTATACACGCGGATACCCTTCATAAAACTCGCGTATATACAGAGATCTTATTATGCATTTAGTTCTCTACTTAGATATATGAATCATTTATTCATCTGATGTTTAGTTAGCAGTAAGCATGTGTAGTAATAACAGAATAAACCATCGCACATAAGCAACACACATGAACACCAGGACTTAAGGTGGAAACCCAAGTCGGGAGAAAACCATCGCTGCCGTTGTCTCTGTCTTAAATATTTTATTATAAAGAAAACATCTTACAACAATGTACTGGCGCAGACTCATACCAGCACGCAGGCACCCACCTGTAGAAGGATACAACCTTCTCTCGTTTACCAGCCTCTTCTGGAAGGGAGCTACAACCCCCTGCTCTTGTTTACCAGCCTCTCCTGGAAGGGAGCCACTACCCCCTACTCTCGTTTACCAGCCTCTCCTGGAAGGGAGCCACTACCCCCTGCACTCGTTTACCAGCTACCACTGGAAGGGAGCTACAACCCCCTCACTGAAGGCTTCGACCTTCAGCACCTCTGCGGACCACGTTTCATCAATTTTATACTGGATACAACAACTTCCATACAACACAACTTGTAGGCCACTTTTCATCATATTTTCAGACTAGACCCACTCCACACATTTAAGCTCAACATTCATCAAACTGAAACTTATAACCCCATCAATTCATTCATTGAATCATCTATCAATTAACCAACAAATTTATCTTCAATTAACATAATCAGCAGCATATTCATCATTCAAAAAACCCAATTCTGTATGAGTACATCATTGACAGATAGCAGTAAAACAGCAAAACAGATCAGACATTTCATTCCACTTACTTCAGCAAACCCTAGATTCCATACGTGCTTTTACTTCACTGAACCTGCGTATGTACGCGCTTTCATGCAGACCAACCCGCGTATACTTCTGTGCATTATTCAGAAAACCCTATCTGCCCATACGCGCTTTTCCTTAAGCAGACCCGCATATACACGCGCTTTTGCTGAAGCGAACCTGCATATACATTTGTAACTTTGCAGGACTGTGCAGCTCTTCAGATCAGATAAAAAACTCAGATTTCATCCTTCACTTCAGAAAGTATTTTGCCTCATCTCAGATCTAAACATTCCATGAACAGATCTAGGAAATACATATACATTTCAGATCTAGAGATTCCTCTTCATCATTTTCTTCATAGGTGCATCATAGATTCAGATCTATCAATCAAGAACAGAGTTCATCCATGTAGACATTCCTTAGAGAGATTTATTCATTCACAACCCTTACACATGCACACCCTTGCACAATGATTTTCTTCTCCTTATATAGATTTAGCCTTTTTCAATACCATGAGTCAAAACCACACCACGTTCGATGGTATTCCTGGATGGGATCAAATAGATAATCAAGCACTCAATAAAATGGGTCAATACCATGGTAACACCCCTTGGTATTCTAAATTTGGAGCGCAAAAGGGCATACGCGACTTGGGACATACTTTTCCGCATGCATACACTACTTCGCCATAACGAACCCGCGTATGCTTTGTGACACATCATATCTATCATTTTTATGACACTTACTAGAATTCCTTTCTTCTGTTACTTCTGAGCTGATCTGCAGATACATCATACTTCCTTTTAACACATAGATATATCATCAATAACTTCATCAAGCAGGTTCCATCAAAGACAATACATTGTATCACATTGCCAACAATCTCCCCCTTAATTCATCAAGTAGGTTTCTATAAAAGACAACTTCATCAAGTATGTTTCAAGTACAATACGTTTCCATCAAGAAAAACTTCATCAAATAGGTTGCCATCATTCAGGACAACACATTGCATCATATTTCCAACATTCTCACTTCATCAAGCAGGTTGCCATCAAGGACAACACATGCTAACAATCTCATTTCATCAAGTAGGTTGCCATCAAGGACAACACATGCCAACAATCTCCCCCTTTGGACTTGATGGCAACTTTGATGGTGTTTGATCACCACAACATATAGATACATTGAATATAATCATCATCATGATATTCTCCCCTTTTTCAAACACCATGCTACTCTCCCCCTTTGACATCAAGGCTAAAGGGCAGATCAAAACCAAAACAAGGTTTTTCTTCTCATGTAGTCAGAAGAGCTCTGTAGATCTGATGTGCACTGAAGTTATCATGATCCCCCTGAGTTCATGCTGAATCTTCAAACATATTATTCAATGAAGTACATGACTCTATGACCTTTCCTATCACCAAGGACTCATAATTACATCAATGATCCAACCAAGTGGATTTACATATGTGACACAAGTACCCAACCAAGTGGGTTTACACATTTTGACTCAACTACCCAACCAAGTGGGTTTACAAATTTGAACAAGCCCTTTACATGACTGAATATTACAATTTACATCATAGGTCTCATCATGACCTTTTCATCAAATTACAAGTATGAATTTTTATAATCAAGACCAGGGAATCTCAAACATGAGATCAGATCACAGCAAATCAAGAGAATGCCAACAATGCACCCTTTCCACAAGACCAATGCTCCCCCTGAAACTGTGCATCAATGCATCCTTTCCATATAACCAAAACTCCTCCTTAGCTTGTGCAACCTGAACACTTTCAACAACCAATCATCAAGGCATCTTCACCCAATATCAGAGAATGAAACAAAAATATAAGAGCTGAAACATCATCAAAGATACCAAACAGTACTGCAGCTATGCTGAAGAATGCTGACCCCAAGTAAAATTTGTTAGCAACTAACCATACGTGGTTTTATTTCTATAAACTCTCGTATATACGCGACTGTCTTTCAGGAAACCCGTGTATCCAATTTTAACCTTCTAATTTTAAGCATTTCTAATCTTGTACAAGGCAGAGACAATTCCCAGCTTCCGTCTGAGATATTCGAATGCTTCCCCGGGATATATGAGAGAAGAAAGATAGGAAAATATAACTATGTTTTCAAGTGTCTTCCAAAATTTGTAGCATAAGTGCATCAGTAACCAGGCCTTCAGAATTTTTGCAACTTCAACATATTCTTCCCAAGAGGAATTATCATATCAGAACAACTTCTGTGACAAACAATCATCCATGTGATCTAATATCACCAAGATCTTCAAGATTCATCTTGATATAACATGCGTAAGAAAAAGATCTCATCCATAGCAACAAACTCTACATGATCTATTCTTATCTCTGAATCATAAGACTTCCAACTCATCCATGAGTGAAACAAAAGATATTCTTGATCAAGAGTAAACAGGGCTCATCCATAAACTCATCATAAGCAACCATGTATCTTGTCATCATCATTTGAGCATAAGTATTACGAGAATTAAGGAATAATCAGATACAATGCCAACAATGCAATCATTAGTTGTTAGACTGATGCTCCCCCTGAATTTGTACTCCTATTCTTGAGCTGAATCATTGTTTTCTTTAACAGAAAATCATACGCGTTTGTCTCCAAAGGAACTCGCGTGTATACGCGGCTTCTGTTCACTAAACCCGCGTATGGAAAGTGAAACACAGAAAATTTCACATTCCTTCATCTCCCCCTGAATTTGTACCACCTGTACCTTTCTTCTTCACATCAGATGCACTGTCAGAAATAAACATAACCAGAATTATCAAAACCAACCATGGGAATCATCATACATTGCTCCCCCTGTGATGATACATTACTAGTCCCTATAATGTATCTCACATCACTCCTGCAGCCATTATGAGAAGTAAGCTTTAGAAGCGAATGACTGCAGTAGGGTCAATATTCCCTATGTTTCTAACCGGTCCTCCTTCCTTTTCCAGCTTTGCTTGAATTTTCTTTTAGTGTGCTGAAAATTCTCCAATTTTTCAGATCTGTTCATCCTGCATTCTTTTTCTACATGTCCATACTTGTTACAAGCATAAAATCTTGTGTGACCAGAAAATTAAGCATAAGGATCATAATGTGTTGTTCTATTCTTCCTTCTATTGCAATCAGCTGCTTTATGACCATACTTGTTACATGAAAAACAATATCCCTTGAAGAAACCAGAGTACCTTTCTTTGTAGAATCTGTTTGCATGTGACTGAAACATTCTGCTTCTGCAATTGGCTGCAACATGCCCATAATTATGACATTTAAAACATTCAACATTATTGATCAAAGGAGGGAATGATTCCTTTTGAGAGTTCCTGATTGTTGGTTGACCTTTTGTTTCTTTCAACACTTCAGGTTTTGCATTGACATCCTTTGACTCTTTATCACTTCCTTGTGAACTAGATTCTCCTTTAACAGTTTCATGAAAACCAAGGCCAAATTTAACAGAAGGAGACCTTTGACTACTAAGAATATTATCCAGAATCTTAGTACTATCTTGAAACCTCAAGAGTTTATCCTTTTCTTCTAATTTACCTTTTAGAATGTTTACCTCAACCTCCAGTTTTTGGCATTGCTTCTTCATACTTTCTTCGACCCTTCTTCCTTCTTCTACTTGATCATTCAATTTTAAGATCTCTTCTTTCAACCCATTTTCTTGTTCTTCAAAAATTTTGAGCGAGATGATTTCTGCTTCACGTCCTTCCTTTTCAAATGATTGTAGAAGTTTTTCATTCTTCTTATTTGATGCTTCAAGATCTGCTCTTAGAGAGATGATTTCTGCTTCAAGTTATTCATTATTCTTATTTGAATTTTCTGGATCTTCTTTGAGAGAGATGATTTCTGCTTCAAGTTCTTCACTTCGATTGGTTGCATAAACGTAAAAATTTTGATACTTGTCTATCTGTCCATTTTGTATTTCTATCTTTTCATTCATTCTAGAGATCACATCTTTGTAGATAGATTCCTTCTTTTTAAATTGATCCCAATAATTACTTTCATCATTGATCTTGAGATTTGTTTCTAGACTTATACTGTTACTTTCACTATCTTCATCATTGCATGCACAAGAAAGTAGATCACAAGAACAATAATCAATACTTGTTTCCTCTTCTTCATTTTCTGCTGCACATGCTTTCTAAGGTATATTCTTTCTTTGAGTAGCCTT
This sequence comes from Pinus albicaulis, assembly GCA_034641835.2. Classification (NCBI taxonomy): domain Eukaryota; kingdom Viridiplantae; phylum Streptophyta; class Pinopsida; order Pinales; family Pinaceae; genus Pinus; species Pinus albicaulis. Next base: position 467,482,322 of record CM076575.1, read on the forward strand.
CTTCTTTTGCTTCCTTGCCATGAGTACTTTCAGATCTTGGTCAGAATCTTCTTCATCTTCACTTGACATTCCATTATTATCTTCATTTGTATAATAACTCTTTCCCTTTTCAAATCGTTTCCCTTTAGCATGATTTTCTTCATAAGGACATTTAGCAGCATAATGACCAACTCTTCCACAAGTAAAACACTTGAAGGGAAGCTTACCTCTGAATCTTCCAGTACCTGGTTGGAGTCTTCTCACAAAATTTGCTTCTTCTTCTTTTGATATATAACTTGATTCCTTGACAACTTCCTTTTCTTTTCCTTTTGCACATGCCTTAAAGGCAACTTCTCTGATTTGAGAGGGACCTTATTTTCTCATTTCAAAGGCAGTTAGAATACCATGTAGTTGAACAATAGTAAGAGTTTGCAGATCTTGCCTTTCTTCAATAGCAGATACTTTTGACTCAAATTTTGAAGTCAAAGATCTTAAGACTTTTTCAACCAGAGTAGTATCGGTTATGGTTTCACCCAAACTTCTCATACGATTTACAATATCATCTAGACGTAAAAAGAAACTGGTAATACTCTCATCACTATGCATCCTTAAATTTTCATATTCAATTCTGAGAGTTTGGAGTTTGGCACTTTTTACCTTTGTATCTCCTTCATAGCTTAGAATGATTTTGTCCCATACTTCTTTTGCTGAATTTAGCTGCATCACTTTAACAAATTCTGATTCAGACAGGCTTCCTAATAAAACATTGACTGCTTTGGCATTGATTTCATATTTCTTCCTTTCTGCTGCATCAGTAGGAATAGTTGCCGGATACCGATAACCTTCTTCCACGATTGCCCATACTTCTGCACCAAGACTTTGCAAATATGCTTTTGTTCGTATCTTCCAGAATAATATATTACTTCCATTGAACAAAGGTGGCCTTAGAGAAAGTACTCCTTCCTGACTTCCCATTGTGACGAATCTCCTTCAAGCGATCAAGCTTCTGCAAAAGGACCTCCTCTGATACCAATTGTTGGGAAAAATACTGAGAACGGGGGGGGTGAATCAGTATTTAGGGAATACTCAAAACTTTATACTTTTTCTTCCTTTAAAACCCATACGCTACTTTCCTGAAACCAACTCGCGTATACACGCGGATATCCTTCATAAAACTCGCGTATATACAGAGATCTTATTATGCATTTAATTCTTTACTTAGATCTATGCATCATTCATTCATCAGATGTTTAGTTAGCAGTAAGCATGTGCAGTAATAACAGAATAAACCATCACACATAAGAAACACACATGAACACCAGGATTTAAGGTGGAAACCCAAGTCGGGAGAAAACCACCGCTGCCGTCATCTCTGTCTTCAATATTTTATTATAAAGAAAACATCTTACAACAATGTACTGGGACAAACTCATACCAGCACGCAGACACCCACCTGCAGAAGGCTACAACCTTCTCTCGTTTACCAGCCTCTCCTGGAAGGGAGCTACAACCCCTTGTTCTCGTTTACCAGCCTCTCCTGGAAGGGATCCACTACTCCCTGCTCTCGTTTACCAGCCTCTCCTGGAAGGGATCCACTACCCCCTGCACTCGTTTACCAGCTACCACGTTTCATCAATTTTCATACTGGATCCAACAACTTCCATACAACACAACTTGTAGGCCACTTTTCATCATATTTTCAGACTGGACCCACTCCACACATTTAAGCTCAACATTCATCAAACTGAAACTTATAACCCCATCAATTCATTCATTGAATCATCTATCAATCAACCAACAACTTGATCTTCAATTAACATAATTAGCAGCATATTCATCATTCAAACAACCCAGTTCTGTATGAGTACATCATTGACAAATAACAGTAAAACAGCAAAACAGATCAGACATTTCATTCCACTTACTTCAGCAAACCCTAGATTCCATACGTGCTTTTACTTCACTGAACCTGCGTATGTACGTGCTTTCATGCAGACCAACCCGCATATACTTCTGTGCATTATTCAGAAAACCCTATTTTCCCATACGCTCTTTTCCTTAAGCAGACCCGCGTATACACGCGCTTTTGCTGAAGCGAACCTGCGTATACATTTGTAACTTTTCAGGACTGTGCAGCTCTTCAGATCAGATAAATAACTTAGATTTCATCCTTCACTTCAGAAAGTATTTCGCCTCATCTCAGATCTAAACATTCCATGAACAGATCTAGGAAATACATATACATTTCAGATCTAGAGATTCCTCTTCATCATTTTCTTCATAGGTGCATCATAGATTCAGATCTATCAATCAGGAACATAGTTCATCCATGCAGACATTCCTTAGAGAGATTTATTCATTCACAACCCTTACACATGCACACCCTTGCACAATGGTTTTCTTCTCCTTATATAGATTTAGCCTTTTTCAATACCATGAGCCAAAACCACACCACGTCCGATGGTATTCCTGGACGGGATCAAATAGATAATCAAGCACTCAATACAATGGGTCAATACCATGGTAACACCCCTTGGTATTCTAAATTTGGAGCGCAAAAGGGCATACACGACTTGGGATGTACTTTTCCGCGTGCATATGCTACTTCGCCTTAACGAACTTGCGTATGCTTTGTGACACATCATATTTATCATTTTTCTGACACTTACTGGAATTCCTTTCTTCTCTAACTTGTGAGATGATCTGCAGATATATCATCCTTCCTTTTAACACATATATATATCATCAATAACTTCATCAAGCAGGTTCCATCAAAGACAATACATTGTATCACATTGCCAACAATCTCCCCCTTAATTCATCATTAGGTTTCTATCAAGGACAACTTCATCAAGTATGTTTCCATCAAGAACAACTTCATCAAATAGGTTTCCATCATTCAGGACAACACATTGCATCATATTTCCAACATTCTCACTTCATCAAGTAGGCTTCCATCAAGGACAACACATGCCAACAATCTCATTTCATCAAGTAGGTTGCCATCAAGGACAACACATGCCAACAATGGGAAGACCTCCAACTAATGCGATTAGTAAAGTTGATCTAGAAAATATCGCTTTAATTGGAGGAAGGTCGAGATCTCATACTCTTCCATTTCTTCTTACTTACGAAGTTTTCAATAAAAATTTGCATAATTGTTTAGTGGATTCTGGAGCTTCATCTAATATTCTACCAAAATCAATATGTGCAAAGTTGAACATTCAACCGCAAAAATATTTTGTCCGCATAGTTCAGTTAGATTGATCGCAAGTTGAAGTGATCAGCGAATTAAATCAGGTTACCATAAGGCTGTCATCTAATCCAAAGGTATGTCAAGTTATCGACATTTTAGTTGCAGATATTCCAGAATTTTATGGCTTAATTCTTAGCAGAGATTGGTCAGAAAAACTTCATGGATACTTTGCAACTGATTGGTCACACATGTGGCTTCCTTATAATGGTAAACCAAATCAGATTCAGGTTGAGCGAGAAAAACATCAGAAATACATAGTAACAGAACTGGAAGGAGAAAATGAACCAGTTGCATACAACAATAATATCATTGGCAACTATTTAGTTGATTCTTTCTTAGGAACTTTTAATGCTCATACTTCACCTTACTTAGAACATTCTGTTTTATCTCAAATAGAAATTTTTTCTCAAACAGATAGTTCTAGATGTATTAATTTTATAGATACTCCTGTAAATAAATCTTTATTTTGGAAGTTATTTTTTGAAGGTTCTACGTCTAATGAAGGAGCAGGAGCAGGATGCATGTTGATTAGTCCAGAAGGAAACAAAATTATGCTAACTTGCAGACTTGAGTTCGATTGCACCAATAATACCGTAGAATACGAGGCTTTAGTCCAAGGATTATACAAAGCAATCGGATTAGATATCAAATATCTACAAGTTTTCATAGATTCTGAAATTGTAATCAGACAGGTACGCAATACTTTACATTGTTTATCAGGTCATTTAAAGAATTATCAATATTTAGTTCAAGATCTGACTGAACACTTTATAGCATTTAATATTTCATTAATTCCCAGACTCCAGAATGCTAGTGCAGACCTCCTAGCTAACGTAGCTTCCAAGCTCATTCCTTCAGAAGACTTTAGCCCTGATCGATTTTCAATCGAATTAATCTTTAGACCCTCGATTCTTGATAACATTACCAATTGGAGGATTTTCAATGATGATTCTGATATTGTAAGCTTCCTCACATCTGAAGGATCTTACACCAATCAGATAATTGATGAGGACCAAAATGACAGACAATTACAACAAGATAGCACTAATAATGCTATGCCAAAGTCAGTAGTCAAGTTAGAAGACCTTTATGATTTGAAAGATCGATTCAAAAGATCTACCAATTCAAAACTGCAAAGTTCAACTTTGAATTATGAATTAGTAAATCTAGGAACCGATACCAAACCATAGAATATCAACCTAGGCCTCGGTCTAGCTCCTAAAGAAAAATTAGCGTATGTTCGTCTTTTGAAACAATACAAAAGTGTCTTTTCTTGGAACTACGATGAACTTAAAACTTATGACACTTCTATCATCCAACATACTATCCCAATGATAAAGGATGAAAAACCTATCCAACAAAAGTTTAGAAAGATCCATCCCAATCTAGAAAATCAGATCAAATCTGAACTCAATAAGTTATTGAAAGCCAAGATTATTTTTCCCGTTCAACATTCTAAATGGGTTTCCAATATGGTTCCCGTTAGAAAGAAGAATGGAGACATTAGAATTTTCATTGACTTTCGAAATCTTAACAAAGCCTGCCAAAAAGATAATTTTCCTTTGCCTCCTATGGAGCAAATATTGCAGGCAGTTGCAGGATCAGAATTAATGTCTTTCTTAGATGGTTTCTCTGGTTACAACCAAGTGTTGGTCCATCCCGATGATCAATTGAAAACCACATTCAGAACCAAATGGGGCACTTACGCATATCAAAAGATGCCATTTGGTCTGATCAACACTGGTGCCACATTTCAGAGAGCCATGGACATCGCATTCAAGGGATTAGTTAACAAATCAGTGGTAATTTACTTGGATGATATAACTGTATATTCCAAGAAACGAAGCAATCATCTTAGAGATTTAAAACAGATCTTCTAACATTGTCAAAGGTATGGAATTTCACTTAACCCAAAAAAATCCTTTTTTGCATTAAGTGAAGGAAAAATTCTTGGATTCATAGTGTCAAAATATGGAATTCATATTGATCCTGACAGAATCAAGGATATTTCTAAAATACCCCTACCTCACAACAAGAAAGCTATGCAATCTTTCCTTGGCAAAATTAATTTTGTAAAGAGATTTGTACCAGATTTTTCAAGAATTGTATCTCCTTTACAAGCAATGATTAAAAAGAACTCAAACTTCAAATGGGGCCAAGACGAATATGAGGCATTCAATCTAATTAAACAAGCAATTGTTAACGCTCCATCTTTAGCAACTCCAAATTTTTCCGATCCTTTTATTTTATATACATTTTCCTATGATAGATCATATGCTACGATACTCACTCAAGCAAATCAAGACAAGGAAGAAGCCCCAATTTCTTTTTTCAGTTCAAATTTACAAGGGGCTGAGTTAAATTATTCAGATGTAGAGAAACAAGCTTATGATTTTTTCAAAGAAATTAAATATTTCAGACCCTTTCTACTTAAAACCCATACAAAAATCATAGTACCGTTTCCAGCGGTAAGAAATCTCTTAGTACAGAAAGATGTGGGTGATAAAAGAGCCAATTGGGTTACTACCTTACAAGAATATGATGTGGAAATCAGACCAGCAAGTATTGTAAGAGGTCAAGGCTTCTGCAAAATACTAGCTGGAGCATCGCTTATTTCTGAAAAACCATATGCAGAGATACAAATGTATGAGGTAAGCATAAACGATGTTGAATCATTATATGCTGATATCATATATTGTCTAAAGAATGGATATGCTCCTCCAAATCTCAATTGCACCAAGAAAAGAGCTCTAAGGTTGAAAGCTAAACAATATTAGCTTGTGAATGATGTTCTTTTTAGAATGAATTATGATTCTGTTCTCCTTAGATGTCTTGAGAATTTTGAAGCTGAAAAAGTCTTGCAAGAACTCCATGATGGACCAGTAGGCGGACATTATGTTGGAGATACTACTGCACATAAAATTCTTCGCGCAGGCTATTACTGGTCCACACTATTCAAAGACTCACATAGCTACGTAAGGAAATGTCAAGTTTGTCAAACCACTGCTGGAAGACAAAAGAAACCATCATTTCCATTACAACTAGTCAACATTGAACAACCTTGATCAATGGGGATTGGACATAATAGGTGAGATCGTTCCTCACTCTTCTAAGCAACATAGGTATATCATTACAGCAACTGATTATTTTACTAAATGGGTAGAAGCAGTTCCTCTCAAGACTGCTAATGCCGAGAATATCATCGAATTCATAGATCAGTTCATAATCACCAGGTTTGGTTTACCTTCTGCTTTAATGTTTGATAATGCATCATATTTTTCTGGTAATGCTATGACTGAATTTGCACTTAAAAGAGGTTTCAAACTTAAATACTCTGCCAATTATTATCCACAGGGAAATGGGTTAGCTTAATCTACAAATAAAAACTTAATCGGAATCATTAAGCGAACCATTGATCAAAATCATAAAAATTGGCATAAGTCTTTAATATATGCTTTCTAGGCAGATTGAATAACACAGAAAACCTCCATTGGCACTTCTCCCTTTAATTTATTTTATGGGAAAGAAGTGGTTCTCCCAACTCATCTAGCAATTCCTTCTTTGGCCTTAGTTCAATATACTGATGAAGCACCAACTTCTTCCTTACAACTAAGACAACTAGAAATAATTAAGCTAGAAGAAAAAAGAGAACATGCCAAAATAACTCATGCTCATCACCAAGCATTAGTTAAAGCTTCTTTTGATTCAAACATGATATCCAGAAAGTATTTTCAGATCGGAGATCTAGTTTTAAAATGGGACAAGGCTCATGAGGAAAAAGGAAAACATACAAAATTTCAACGAATGTGGCTTGGCCCTTTCCAAATTGCAGAGATCATAGGTCCATCTACTTTTATGTTACAAGATTTAACAGGAAAAAGAGAATCTTTATCTGTTATGGACAGATCCTCAAAAAATATTTTCCATAGGAGATCATTCTTCTATTTTGTATATTAGTTTTCTTTATTTTTCATAATAAAACCAGTTGTTAATGGTTACATCTGGAATTCACGAAAAAGATACAAATTGTATTTTATATTTTTTTTCACTTATATAAATAGAATTCTTCTAATAAATTGATCATTATTATTGAAAGATACAGTTAAAAGCTTTGAATCTAGAAATGATACTAGTTTCAACTTTGAAAATTTTGATAAAAAACGACTTTTAGTGAGAAATTGTTTTATATCAGTCTAATGAAAAGTATCAATAACAAAATGAAGATTCTCTGTAGAAAATTTCTTTCCAAAAACTCTACCATTGTCGTCCAGAGTTATCTTAAGGAAATAATGACTTCCTCCCCACCTAGAAAATTCCAATATTCAGGGAATAATCCAATGATACACTTTAACTTAAAGAGTAAGAGGTCTCATCACGAGCCGACTTATCATGATCATAGATATTATAGCTTGCTGACTTTGCCAATACTGCATACCACAACAGGGCAATGACTCAAGATTTTTGCAATCAAAAGACAAGGGGTCTCATCACTGTTAGTCATCAGTATTTTTTCCCTGTTAGTGATGACTAGTTCAACAGCCTAGTTTTCCAACAACTTATCTTAAAATTTTTCAAATTTGCCAGCTGGGAAAAACACCCATAAAACTTTTTTCTCTCCTTACTTTTCAGTTCGCCCATGACAAGTTGAAATCCCATTGTCAAATCCTACCTAACCTTAGCCATACTAAGTCTTCCTGTCAGCTCTAAAAGGACCACCCAAGTCTATTCAAAAAACCTCCCCTACGTTAGGAAGTGGCGCTTTAAGGCATTTTACCCTTGGCAACCATCAAAGGGCCAAAAACCTCCATCTGCTACAGACAAATCATAACAGACCTCCCACTCTGCTAATGAAGTTAGTCACAACTCTAAGTCGCGCCACTTACATGCCCCTAAGTCTCAACAATGCATAGACCACAGTCTCAAGCTGATTATTAGGTGTTTTACATTGTTTATGGATTTTACAAGCGCAGGAAACATGTCATCATCTCAGTAGAAAATTCTTCACTCCACATTAGAAGAACAACTACATCTCAATGTGAACATGAGCCTGAGATACATCTGCAGGGCAAAGATTTATTCATCAAACTCTTGCAGCTTCATTCAGCATGAAAACACAGTAGAAGAAAGACAACATTGTCAAACAGACTTGAAATTTGTCATGGCCAAGAACCTCCTTCATCTATAAGCAGAGGGTTAAGGCGCCTCCTTCATCTACAAGTAGAGGGCGATGGCTGATGTTGACTTAAAGGATTGCAAACTGACTGTAAGATAGGTTTGTTTTTAATAAACAGTGAAACAGTAACTAAAGGTTTCCAAGGGAAAGTGATGATCAAAAACAGGGCTAAGATCAGAAATGTTCAAATTAGGAGAAAGAAGAGTTTTTAGGTCTTATGTCCTAATAAAGAAGATCAATTGAAATTTCAGGCATCATCGTCATGGTGCAACAAAAAGAGACTCCATTGATCAAAGTTATTGTAACAAAATATCCCTGCAGGGGTGCTAGTATGAATGGCTCAAATCAGTGCTTAGCAAGAAGGCACTTCAGTGAAAAGACCTCTGTGTATTCTTGTGTTTCTGTTGGGTTGTGGAATATAGTCTATGGTTTCTAGATATACATAGAAAAAAATCAGGCATGTCATCATTTCCACATGAAAGCAACTCCATTTATAAACAGGTGCTTTTCAAATGTGCTCATAACAGCTGACACATGAAATCTGGCTTATCTCTTCAAGAGGCATCACAATTGAAACTATTGTTCATAATATGAAAAAGGGGTGCTTTGACATACTGTCAGTTTTTTGAAAGCTTGAGACAAACATAGGTCTTCATTAGTTAAAGGTCAAGAGACACCATATTGGTATGTTTTGAGCAGAGAAAGTGTGTTGGAAGTAGTGCCCTTCTTGATCAACACACCATGGCAAAGTCTGAATAAATCCAAATAAATTGCTAGCACCTACAGTTGGAGAAAAATTGATAAGGCACCTGGAGGTAGAGATTGTCAAACCAAGTTAAAAAGATAAGCCATCTCCTTTCAAATGACAAAGACAAGTATGCCATTCAAGAATCACAAGTATAAAAGATATTGAGGTGACAGTTCAATTTCTTCTTTAGCAAAGGGCAATACAAATAAATATATAGGTTCATAAGATGCAAGAAAGACCTTGGCACATTTTTCAGGTCCTAGAACTCATTAAGGGCAAAGTATGCATGCTACTGTCACAAAGGTAGGCATTTTCCCTTTGAAACAAGCCAAAACACTCTGCTGTCACATTTTGGATAAGAGAATGGCTTTTAGGCAGCTACAGGCACAAGATGGTTTTGAGCCCCTAAGGCAAGCAGATTAAATACCTTTCAAAATTAAAGGCACAGTGAGCAAAGGGTAGCCTTTTGAATATATTATGAAGTGAAGAGGTATCATATCAGCACACTTTGAGCAGATGAAAGAATGTAAGAAGAAAGCACCTTCTAGACAGGGGATGATCAAACATGGGTGGGTACAACTGCATTTTACACCTATAGTCAAAATTCATTTCACAATAGTCATCATTAACTCCAAAGCGAAATGTAAGTTTATGTTGCAAACAGAAAAGATCATCCCCTTGCAGAATGACACAGACAGGTATGCCTTTCAAAGGCCAGGGGTATAAAACATTCTGAAATAGCAGTTAGACTTCTTATCCAGCATAAAGGCATCCTGAATGAATACAGAGGATTATAAGAGTGCAAAAATGATCACAAGATGTGTTTTAAGTCCTAGGACTAGGTAAAGGTAATATGAATATGCCACTGTCAAAGAAGAAGTCTCTTCACACATTGCTACAACAGATAAACGGTATAAAGGAAATAGGGGAGTCCGAAAAGCAAAGTTTAAAGTTTTGATTTGAAAGCAAACGCATCTCCAAACCTTTCAAATACACCCTCTCCAAATCAATTGACAAAGCGACCGTTGGGGTTTTCATGGTTTCAAAGGAGTAAATCGAAGTGGAAAATTTCATTTTCAAATTCTCCAAGCAAGATCGAGCCGTCCCTCTGCAATTTCCAAGTGGTGAACGAGGTTTTCAAGTCAATTTTCAGAGTTTTTCAGAGTTGGAGCACCGCGCGGCGCTCTTGGGAAAACTTTTTGCACTGCGCAACAAAGGCGCGCGGCACTCCTATAGCCATGCGCGGCGCTCCTGTAGCCGCGGGTCACGGGCGCCCGACACCGACCCGACAGTCCACCCGGCCATGTTTCTCTCACGGCGCTCTTTTCCTCTGAAGTGCCGCGCACCTGTTGACCGCTTAAGACGCCTCCAAATCGATCCTCAAGGTTTCTAAAACCATTCAAAAGGATGTCCATGACTTGTAGAGGTATTTTGAAACCGCCCTTGGATTTTTCAAAACTGTTGAAGTGGTAAAGGGCTAGTTATTGCATACAAAGACCGTGGTGAAATAGGTCAAACTATGTCTACCATAAACCTTGTTTTTAAAACTATAAAAGGGATGATATGTACAGTTTGAGGGTATATGAATCGAATAAGTGCAAAGACTGAAGGAGTTAAATAAGGCAGATTGTTGAGTTTGACTAAGTTTATATATCATCATATATCTGTTGAGCTGCATATGAGGGTTAAGGTTTTGGTCAAAGGGGAGCTTCTCCACATTTAAATTGCTACATCACCATATATGAAAAACAGTGCTTTGCTGTGTGGATATCCGTTATTTAAAACTGTGCTAGAGTGTTTGATATGCTGATGAAGTGCCTATAAGGAAAGGGGTCTTGAACTCAAAGCTGTGTTTTCACCTTGCCTCATCAAAGAACAAGGGTATCTTATATCTTCAAAGCATCAAAAGGGCAGGTTACCCCTACCAACCACAGAAAAAGATAAGTTGTTGACTGTGTATACTACTTAACTGCCTTTTTGTTCTTCAAGCTCATTTGATAAGTTGATTTTTAGAGGGTATAAAAGCAGTTTTCTAGAGGGACAGGGTTCTATATTGAAAAGGAGCTTTGATTGTTTGAAAGGATAAAACTCCTACAGGCTTTGTTGAAACCTTTGAAATTTAAAAAAAAAACTTTGTCACCTTTGTTCTATAAACAGTGAAATTTACTGTGTCTACACTAAAGGTGACTGTATATGGTGTGAGTTTTGTTGGTTGATTTGCATACTATAACAAGGGCAGGATTGTGAAGTTGGGAAGTTTACTTTGGTCAAAGATACAAAAATAGGTTGTTAACCTCCGAACATCACAGAGCAGAGTGACTTGGTCACTATACACAGCAGATTCAATTGACAGCCTATCTTCCTTTTTCACTGTGTTTTTTCTTCTTAAAGGTCTGCTGGCTGAAATACATATCAAAGGTTGAGAAAGCTACATTTTAAAGGAGAAGAGGTTTTGTATTGAGAGGGATATTGTGCAAAAACATCCAAAGACATTGTTTCCTTATCAAAACAGTGGGTGGACATAGTTTTAGCTTAAAGAAGGCATTTTAAAGACAGTGAGGCAGTTTGGTGCTTCAAGAACATATTTAGCCCAAAATGCCGCCCAGGCAAGACAGAAGAAGCGGTTTACACAAGATATATGAGCCATTTTCTACTGAGGAGGTCAATGCACATCCATCCATCCTCTTCAATTTTCATGAGGTAGGTTGTTTGGATTTCTGCCAGGGAGTACAGGAGGTCAAACGTTTCTCTCCCTTGACACACCTATGTGCCTTGAGGTTCCAAAGCAAACATTTCCAAGTAGCAGGCCTTGATTTCAAGTTTTCCCTGAGGTTGGTATCTAAAGCCACCAAAATCCCATATCTTGGCGAGAAATGGTTCAAGCAGGCCTATCTAGACTTGGATGACTACAAGCCTTTCATCAAGCCCGAGCACAGAGAAACATGCACTGCTATTTTTCCTTTCTCTCATCTTCTTGCTAGCTATGCTCCTCTTATGAAGATAATAATGAAGTACTTTACTTGTGAAGGGAGATTTACCCGAGTTTATTCCTACCATGTCCGACTATTGATGCATTTCACTAGAACTAGGCAGCTCAATCTCCCTTACTTTTTGTGTAAGAGCATCGAGAAAATGGCATCCTTAGTCCAGAAGAAGCCTCCATCTCAGTAAATAGCTTCTCTCTTCCATCATTCTCTGATCAAAATCATCATTCTTCATCAGCTGGAGAAGAAAGGGGTTTCTTGGGATGTTTTTATCAGTCACCCGGATTTCTCCACTGTTCCTCTGGTCCATACATCTCCCACCCCGCCTATTCATCGCCCTTTACCTTCCTCCAGCAGGCCTACTCCTAGAAGGCTCAGGATCACCACAGAACAGTCAGGACAACAAGAAGAGGAGGGGCATGAACAGGTAGAAAAAGAGGAGGTCAAGCATGAAAGAAGTGATGAAGGACATCAGCTTGATAGTGATGGAGGTGAGCAGCAGCTTGAGCCACTAAGTGAGCATGGAGTTGAAGCACAACAACAGCTTGAACCACAAATTGAACAAGGGATTGAGGTAGAACAGCAGCTTGATAGTGATGAACAGGGACAACAGTTTGAGCAGCATGATGAAGGTGAGCAGCAGCAGCCTCCATACAGGGAAAATTTTAAGAACCCCCCTAAATTTATATATATATAATAAATAGGCGAATCCCCATGATACATAGGAAGAATGGAAGGCGATTTTATTAATAATATAATATGTATATATAATTTTTTGGCGAATTTCTCACAAGATTATATTATCCTGTAAAATCATGGCGAATCACCAGTACAAATGGCGAATCACTGCTACAAAATGGTGAATCGTTGTCTAGTGGAGTTCGGGGTGTTGGTTCCAATGAAGATATGGTAATTGAACTAGGAGTAGAAGGAAGAGAACCACCGAGACCAAGCATGGCACATGGTGACTCGTGAGGGAAGTAGTTTTCGTGTAGTTTGGAAAACGCGTTCTTCTAGTTCTGCTAAGCATAGTGTTATTTCTCATGCTACTACTAGAACTGATATTGAGGTTGGAGAGGAGTTTGAGGAAGAATGGAAGGTAGCAGTGGTGGAGAATTACAAAGAGTGCCCCATGATGGGCTCCATCTTTCCCTTTGGTATTTGTGCCTGCAAGACCTTCTGTCCATTGAACCAACAATTAGCCGTTCAACCAACAATCAACTTGACTGAGTTGATTAGGTATGAGTCAAATTAGACTAATCTTCAAAACTATGCTTTGCACTATCCCATATTTATCCCAACTGAAATTTTTAACCTACTATCGGATTCAGGGCTTCAGCCCTGGAGGATGCACGCAAGTTGTTTAAACCCTTTATTAGCCCTACCCAAACTGTTCGTTCTTTCGGCTTATTTAGGGAAGCCATCTGTTAGCTTTCACCACTAAGACTTCCATTCCACTCCACAAGTGCAGAACAACTATAGTTAGACATCAACAATGGTACAAACAAACAAATTCTAAAATGATAAAACCCATGAGTGTAGATCCATTGCGTTGTGTGGGGTTTAGTCTTCATCGGGTCATTTTTTCAAACCTCATAGAGAGGGATTGAGGATGGGAAGCCCTTCTAAGGAATAAAAACTTTCCATGGGCATCTAGGCTTGACTAAAACTCGTACAATCCTATGACAGCATCTCACAAGTGAGCAGATCATTCTTCCATTCAGTATTGATGCTAACCCAGCCTAGGCTCCACCTAGTCGTTAAAAATAAAATTGTAAAGTGCTAAAATTATAACTGAGCTCTAATGTGACCTGATCACCATACAGGAAAGAAAAAAATAATATACTGCAATCAATTTGGATGTCAATGTAAGATCTCTCTGCTGACTTTGCTAATCACTATTTAAATAGTGATGATTGATATGTTCCCATAGGAGATTATCTTTTGGAAATCATCTTGATTTATTTAGGAAAACATTTTTTTATAACAGACCTCCCAAACCATGGTCTGAAGGGGCCAGAACAGACCATCCAAGCCACAGTGAGAATGTAGAAACTGAATAAGCATGGAGTTATGTTTTAACACCGAGCTTCGCTTGCTCAAAATTACAAATCATGTATATTTGTGTTTAGCTTCGACATGAAATCTATGAAAGTTCAATGAAATAAAGAGGGTACAAGAAAAACCAGCTTAGTCCATAAATTGAAGACAATTTTTTTTTCCCATCATTTATTTTTCTTCCACCTGATTTCTGTACATTTAAGGAGGCAAGTTTTCTTTGCCCTGTGAACAATATACAACCTCGTTACATAGAACTCTCTCATTTCATCTATGTTTAAACTAAAAGGAAACTGATCAAGGTAGTGAGGCACCTACATATGATGCTATTTTATCTTTCCCATTTACTGATAGGAAAATAACTTTGTAAGGTTTGGTTAAAACTATCAACTGCTTGGCTGGACATAAATGCTTAGTGCTCCAAATTTCCCTCATCGGGTTCCTTGCACATTCTTTCATATTCCTTTTGTCAGAGGGAAATAATGAAAAGTTTCATGAAGCCCTTCATATCCACAAATACTTCCAATGTACTAGCCGAATACCATTCTCACATTCATTGCCTCAGGGAAAAAAACAACCTTCTTCATTCTTGTAGTATCTAATTCCTCTTGCAGCTTCTTGGAACATGATCAAGAACTTACTTTCAAGGGATCTGTGAGTTTTCACATAAACTAGAATCAGGCACCAAAGACAATGAACGACTTCTGGGTAATGCAGAGCTTTTTCCACTTGACATGTTGAAACTGGACAGGGAGGAATTTAAGGCATATTCAGATCCTGCTTTAGAACAATTTTAACCTTTATTAAATTCCTCCCTTGATGCGCCAGGATGTTGAACTACCACCACCATTGGCCTGTTAACATCCTCACATCTAGGCTGTGAAGTACGTTGCAAAAAGCACTTTATCTGTATTAGCCAAGCAATAAAATAGAACCCAGATTTCAATGTGCATGCAATTGACACTAGGAAACTTGAGAATGCAAGTTTGGTTGGCAGCATGGAATATGGGAAAGTATCATTCTCAGAAAAATCAAGCAAAACATTTCTTTAGGTAATTCAATAAACAAAAAAATAGATCAGTTGGTACACAAAACCCTTCACAGTCTAAAAGCAAACATGGGAAACCATGTGCAGGACTGGGTGTTTACTCAGGCCCAAGAGATGCCAAATATAGTTCATCATTCTATACAAGAATGGAACTTTTTAGACTGTGTTTATCCTCAAGAGGGGGCACTTGCCACACCATTGCAGAAAAAAACTGAATGAGAACAACAAATCATGCGAAGCAATCCACAGCAGACTAAAAGCAATACTTCATGGTACTATACTATTTCAACTGATCTAAGAAGTAAAAGATTTGATAAAACAAAATTTGTTAGCAATAAGATATTAATGCAGGTAGCTTTATCTTAGCCATTTCAATTGAAAAAGTGAACAAACAACATGATTGAAACAGTTAACCAACAACAATATTGATGAAAAGACAAAACTAATCCTAAAAAGGTAAACCACTGTTTTCATAAGGACAGGATTAAAACACAAATAAATTGAGACTGGGCATTCCTTAGTCGATAATAAATTGTAATTTGGTGTTTACCAAATGTAGCAAGTTGACTCAAAGACCGAGGATTAGATATAAGATAGAGGAATAAAGATAACAACCTACACATATAATAAATGCCAAAGGAAGGTTTTGCTTTAGAGAATTCCACTTGGTATGAATGCTACCAAAAAAGTTATATAAATTTGAGGCCTTGGCCATAAAAATCACAGCACATGCACACACACAACCATGTGAGACAGAAGGCAGGAACAATCACAGAAAATACTAATCACCAAATGTTTATAATGGCTATATAGATCCATCATTAACATTAACAATAGAAAATATATATTGGAGAAAGGAGGAAAACCTAAAGATATAAGGACAAGATGTATTAAGGATTTAAAAGGCATTTAGACTTTTTAAAGAAATTATATGCATGCTCATGCCATATTTTGCACATCCAATGTTTTTCTTTTCCATTTCTCGACTTTCTTGTGAATTTCTCATAACTAGTGAAATAGACTTGCAGAGAAAATCAAGCTGAGTGGAAAACAGACTAAAACAGGTCAAGGATAGATTCTAGATGTACTTGATAATGAAATCTACCTTTCTATTCGAGAGTACTATAGGAAATTGTTGACTTCAAGTAAACACCATGAAAAAACACCACAGATTTATTCATCTGAGTTGAAAAAAAATATGGGAGAACAAATTAAAAAAAAAACATTTTAGCTTTTTATTTTCCTTATTTTTTTTCATTTCCCTGTTCTCTAATGTGGCCAAAATGGCAAACCTTCAAAGGTTTTTTCATTTCAGCTGTGTATGGGGAAAAGTGAAAATTACAGGTACCATAAATTGAATGAGCTACCAAAAAGAAATATTGATCATAGGACAACCAAACAAACTATTGACAGAATATAATAACTTTTCATGATATTCATAGATTCATCAAGACTGAATAAGCAAAATCCTAGATTAGTATAACTTTGTCAATAGAAAAACTCAAATAATTCCACTTACCACTCCAATATGCCATTCTCTGAAATTCAAGTTATTGAAATCACTCTCATTCATTTCCTGCATGAAAACCCAAAGTGCATTTGAACGATCAGTTTTGAAAAAGACTATTCATTTAGTTCAATATATGCTCTCCTTGTACACATGTGACAACATTCTATGCTCGTGTAGCCCAAAATGCATTTGCTACTTCCCATCACAGATAATATGCTATACCAGATCTCACAACAATTATGATAAAAAGATAAAGGAAATTCTGAAGGAACAAAGGCTAGTGACATACAACAGATTTTCAAAATGGCATATGAAGATCAAATTTTCCAAGAATAAGTAGCTAGTGGCAACAAGACAACCATGGTAGGAAGTTAGCAATCAACAAGAGGAAGAAGAATGAACAGCCAACACGGAGTTTAAATTGTCAAATTTAAACCAGTCACTTCCCATTCACAAGAGAGCCTATGAAGCTCAAAAGAAGGATATGGTCAAACAAAATGCATACTTAGCTATGGTTTTTTGTAAAAACAAAAGATTAACTATGGTTATTTTGTAGAAGTAATAAAATAGAATAATAATTGATGGAAACAAATGGACTGTATGAAATATAGCCCTCCTCATTGTTCGCAGGCCTCAAACATGGCTCTGTAAATGAAGGAACGCTAAACAAAGTCACAAAAACTTAATACATTCAGAGTTTTCAAGCATCACAAAAGAGAAATATCCTCCATAGAAGAGAATTTATAATTTCTATATTAGGAATCTCAAATAACACACCAAGATAAGAACTATGTAAATGAAATTAGGTGTTAAAGAGCATTAACAGTAAAAAAAAATAGAAGAGACTAAAGACTAAGGTCTCTGATGTATGTAACATCTATGAATTATGAAAGTGATAAAAGACAGGGGATGCAAGGAGGCATAGGGTAAATTATCATAATGCAATGCACACAAGAAGGACGTGCAAGTTAAGCCTTATATTTCTACTCTCCGAAAATAAAGGAATTTGACAACTACATAATTGCAAGATCTAACCTCTGAATAAGAGTTCATATCAATATGACTATCAATTTTGTACTCGCTGACAAGTTTCTATATAACTAGGATTGTAAATAAAGCACCCAAAAATTTTAATGCTAGATGTTCCCATGGCAATACAATATGAGGTTCTACAGAAGCATTTATTTTTTCTTATCTTTGTCGGATTAAAACTTTCACGTGTTTTAATATCAAGAAAAGAGTTAACTTCCAAATATGAATACAAAGAAAATATGTAAATAATAACACTTAGAAGTAAGCAATTTCAAAGTAACAGGAAGAAACAGTCGAGATTTAACATACAATACTGAAAATAGGTGGCAATGTTCTTTGTCTTGTAGAATTATGAGTTGGGATAACTGTGAAAAATGGGGACAACTCTCGAGATCTGAAAGTCCATCTGATTTAAACAGAAAAGAGATAGTATTAGTAATTATCATCACCGCCGCTGGATTTCTTCTTCTAACTAAAAAAGGATGCCTAAAGAACAAGTGTTTGTAAGTGCATTTCAAAAAGAAACAAAAAATTGTTTTTATATGTGTAGTGGAAGGATAGCACAGAAGAAACCACTGAAATAAGCAAATGTTCCACAAATAAACAAGTTTTCCATCCAGGTGAAATGTCTATCACCCAAGAAATCCTTTAGCCTTGAAAGAAATATCATTGCTAATAGTAACTACTAATGCATGGATGTAATTATGAATGTCGTATACTAGGGATAGGCAGGCCACAGGACAGGTCAGAGGACTACATCTCAAACCTAGAAATGGGCCCCCAGTATTAGATAATGAAATATCTGTGGGGCACAAAAGAAGATCAACTCGGCTATTTATCATTTTCTATTTTTATTGCGTTGGACTGAAATTATAATCCCACAAAAAGCAAATCACCTAGTACTCTTCCTTTGATGGAAAATGCAATTTTAGGGAAATGTTGAATATTCATGGAACTCCAGAAGTACGAAATAAAAAACAGAGGGATGAGTTATCCAAATTATTTAATAACATAACTTGAGATTCCATACAATACTTGAACATATTTCTCCATTTTTGTACTGATTCCAACAATCATTATATCTTAAAAGTTAAAGTTCTAGACATTGGAACTCAATAAAGTTAACGTGCTCCATCCACAGATGACAGAATCTAGAACCAAAGTCAGTGAGAATAGCTGAAGAAAGAAAAATAATATGATCTCTTTAGCTAGTCTACTTTAGCAGGCATGCCTCAGGTGATATCATTGTAAAGATGTCATATATGATGCTACTACAAATCAGAAAATGATAAGAGAAACATATCAAATACCAAATTTGGTAAAATTGCTACTACATTTGTATTCAAGAGCAAGTGAAGGGCCACTTCAAGTAGAATCTTGGAATTCAAATACTCTTGGGTTTGGTAAGAGAATTCACTAAGAGATATAGTATAACAGAATCATTTGAGTTCATACAGATAGTATAACAGAATCATTTGACTTCATAGAATACATGTGCTGTAGGTCCTTATTTGTTTTGTGTAGCTTGGAAAATTTCTTTTGGTGAAAAAAAAATATGCAGGTAGTCTGGGCATTTAATTTAGCATTCAATAAATTCAATAGCAGAATCTATCGATACATGGTTTAAGCTTCTGGCATCGTAAGCTTGAACATCACTATATACAGAATTAAAGGCTAGTAGCCTAGTACTAAGATTTGGCATTGCCCGTGTACAAGGAGCAGAAGGATAGCACAATCCTGTCTCTTTGTTCATAAGATTGCCTGTTATAATCTCCACATAAGAATACAACACAAATAAAATGATCCTCCCTTTGGAGTCTGGACAGGCAACTAACCACAATTTAGGCCAGCCCTCGTACTACAAAGGAACAAAACATTAATATGCACCAAAAAATCCTAAACAGTGTAGATAATAGATAGGCTCTATGTTAGGTCACACCTATTAAATAGGAAAATAACTTAAGGTTATTGTAATTTTTAAGAAATATTCAGGAAAACCTTCTGTTTTCAGCAATTGATCTATTGATCTAGTTGAGCACATTTCCAAGAGACGATTCATAATTTCTCTGCAAACCATTAACTAAACAATAGACGCGACAGATATCTAACCCACAATTTAATATGCAGGAAGTCTGACTAAAAACAACTTCAAACCCAAAGAAGTCACAGGAAATGAAATTAAGAAAGATCAGGAACCAGTTTCTTCTCACATTATATATCCCTCTGGGCAGAATGGTGATTATACAATAATGAAAAACTAAAAACCTCTACAGATAAGCTTGGAAACAACACTTCCAACTGGATAATTGAATTAGACTTTGATACATTCTAGAACTGTAAAATAAAATTGACTAAGGGAACAGACATAAAAAATTTCCAGTTGTACAATTTAACCTTGTTAAAAGAAAGTAACCAAGACTGACCAACCAGACTTCAGAAATTAATCACATTTATTTGTTGTGTCTGTTCCTCATCGATCACTCTTTATCTCTGTTGGTGTCAAGTTAACATGTATTGATTCCATCCTTGCAATCTTTGGTCAAGTTATTAAAGGTCTCCACACGAGTCTTTGCCCTGAAGAAAAATTTTGTGTCTACTTCCACTCTCATGTAACCATCAAAATCAACAGGTTGGCCTTTGTTGAGAAGAGTAGTCTCATTGTACCACTCACTATTCTTCGCCCATAAATATTTATAATCATCCAGGAGAGAGACCTTGAAACTGGATCTCAACTTGTCAAAATAGTGGTAATCTGGCTCGTTGGTAGCAATATACAATTTCCTCTGATATTGAATTAAATTGGTGAGCTTGCTCAAAATTGCATCAGGTGAGGTATCTCTGTGTAGATTGGGCCAGAGTTCCTTGTCCTCAACTTTTTCACCTCTAACAACGTGGACTGCATCATAATCTCAGTCAAGGCTTCCACTGATTGCTGAGACAATGTTCATCCGCCGTTTAGACTGTTAGTCTCCTATACCAATAGGTGTCATATTTCATGATTGTCTTGATTGAACTATGGAATATGTTCAAACCTTTTCAGGGAGCAAAGGTGTTCCATATTCTTGTAAACCAAAAAATTCAAAAAATTAAAAAAAAAAATGTAAAGAGGGTATACCCTAAAATAAAAATCAAAGGGTAAAAATAATAAAAATGGCCAAAAAGTAAAAGAAATGAACCCCATCAAAAACAAAGGCCAAGGAAAGTGTGCAAGTCTAAATGCCACTACTTTTTACTCTGATGTAATAAACAAATTGTGTGCAGCTTGTCAAACTTTTGCCACAATTTATGAAGAGTGAAACTGTTTAAACTTGACTCATTCATTTTCAATTTTATGTTGTAGAATAGAGAATAAGTATCTGACCAAACAATTTAATCTTGGCAGATAAGTAGATAGGTAGAGTTAATAAAAGGTGCTCAACAGTTTAATCTGAGCCCTTGGATGTAATAAGGGTAGAAATAGATAGATTTATCATGTAAAAAGAAAAGGTTGAAAAGGGTTTGCAAGTCTAAATGCACCCTAATAAAGAAGAGAAAATGGTAGTAGTAGATAGGATAGGTAGATGGTGTTACAAAGTTTTATCTGATGAATGATGCTGCTACATGTTTTTGATCCTTTACTTTCATCACAAATACTGAAGCAGGAAATACACTGGAAAATCACAGCAAGCAAATTCAAAATCATTAACTTCCCTCATCACTTTCCCCTTAAAGTTTTACTAATTTCCCCCAAAGTACTAAGGTACTTGGAGATCAAAGGGGCTCAAGGCATTTCCTTGACTTTTGGAGGGACCGGACCCTCGGCCCAATGATCAAAAGACCTAAGTACTTAAGATAATTCATCATTATAATCATTCACCTTTAACCTTTTCCTAAGTAAAATCCCATTTTGCTTAGGAAAATCATGCAAAACTTCCATAAAATCCCTCAAAATAACTTACTATTCTAAGTTTAAGTGTTGAAGATGATATATTGTAATTTACTTCACAAATTGTCACTTTCTTAGATGTGCAAAGTATTTTGAGTTCCCTTGTCCTTTTGTCATATTTACATTTAACTTTATTTTACTAAATCCCTAGTAAAATACCTTATCCTAAGTATATAACTCCCTTTTTATAAATAACCCAAAAAACCCTATATTATATAGTTTAACCAAAGTAATTATTTTCCCAAATATTCATTAAAAACCCCGCTTCACAAGCCCTTTGGTTAAATGTATCTTTATATTATAATCCCGCCCTTATGGTAATTAAATAATCTTTATTTGTTACCACATAATAAAAACATATATGAAAAAGCTTTAAACATGCGATATGTATGTTTAAACACAAAAATATGAATAAAACTAAAGTTTTGATTTCAAACTAAAACTTCAGAAAAACCTCGTGCCACCGTGGCCCATCCACGAGGCATCCCACCCAACAAAACCCCGCCTCGATCCCTTTTCCATTATAATTGCAGGATTAATTAGTTATCAGAACTAATTAATAACCTTTCTTCCGCCAATCATGTGCCACCCGGGACGATTAATTAAACGTTAAAAATCTCGGGCCTGCGTGATAACCACCCCACTATCTCCCCGTCCTTTCCACCGTAAGATCGCCTTTCCACAGATCAACGCTCCCTATTAATTCCGCTACCCATCCTTTGTCAGCATTTTAACCAGCGGGGAATTGGTGGTATTTGACCAGTCTCCCATCCACGTGTCGTTACTTTAATGGAATCGCTGCCCGCTCGTCCAAAACCACTCTTATCCATAAGCGGTGCGGGGACTAACCGCTTACCGCCCGGCCTTCCTGCCCTACGTCAGCCCGTACCAAAGTGACGTCACTCCTCGAAAAACTAAAACCCCTCTTTTGCCTTTGGAAATAAAACGAATTTTCGCGTTTTTTGTCATTTTCATCATTTGAACGCGACTGTGCTTTCCGCTAAAGAATTCGAATTTTCACTAAAATCCACTGTTCCATTTGATTTCGCTCCAAGATTCCGCGGCAACTGGGATCGAGTACCCTCCTGCCATCGCCTGATACCTGTTAAAAGCCAGTTTTTCTCCAAGAACAGGTATTTATCTTACAGCACCCCGAACTTCAATAGAAAGTCTGTTTTCCCTGTTTTCCACTGAATCAGTGTTAAAATATTATTGCTAAGATCATTCCCTGAGTTTTAAAACTGTGAATTATTCCCCCGAAACTGCAATTGTGCCAATTTCCCTCATTAAAACTGAAATCGTGCCTGTCCTGTGAAGAAAACCCAGAAACTTCCATTTTGAATACACAAGAACCAAAATGGAAGCTCCGGCAGCCCTGAATGTAACCCCATTGAACGCCCCTCATAGAGACCTGGATTTCATTAACAAATTGTTTGATTTTAGCAGGTTACCATCAGAATATGGATTTGGACCAACAATTTCAATACTAGTTGACAAAATTGTTTACTCCAAATTCTCAGATTTTAATTCAATATCTTCATTAAACAAACAGTTTGTATACAAATTCAGAGAGAGATTAGAATGATGAAATGTGCACAGTGAATGGTAAAAGTGAAATGAGAAATTACAGGGATAGGAAAAGCATAACAGTTAAAGAGTATCAGTGGTTAAAGTGTATTAGGTAAAAGTCAGTGAAAGTTAAAATGAAGTTACAGAGTAGTCAAAGGTAAACAGTAAAAGTAAATACAGAAGGCAGTAAAATGGTAAAAAGAGATGAGAATACTTTCACCAATATTGAGGTTTGTATAAAGTGAAAGTAAAACAGTCAAAAGAGCAAGAAAGTAAAAAGATGAAAAAACATAACAAGAAGGAACATTTTTGCAGAAATTGCATGTTTTAGTCATTGTTTTGCAGAAAATATTGTGACCAATAAAAGATGAATTTTGAAAAACTGAAGGAGGTTTATGTTCTTAAGCGGGCCTTCTACAAAAACCTCTCTCACTTTTCTAACAGCCATTTTGGTTTTGGAAATATTAAACAATGTTGGAAAGCACTTTTTGCAGAAAATTCCAGTTTAAGTCATCATTTTGCAGAGAGGATTGTGGCCAATCCAAAATAATTCATACAAAACTGAAGGAGGTTTTTGTTCCTAAGAGACCCATCTACAAAAACCTATCTCATTGTTTTCACAGTGATTTTATAATGAGAGATACATGTGCATCTTTACAGGCCATTTTTCAGACTCTGTAAAACTCTGTTTTACACATATTTTTTACAGAGACTATTATGCATAGCTGGAGAGGAATTTTGGGAAAAGGAAAGATCTTTATCTCACCAACATATTTATCTACAATAACCTCTTTCACTTTTTACATATCTATTACGGATTGAGAAATACAAAGATATCATTGGACCCCAAGTTTGCAGAATTGTTGGAGCAGATTGCACAAAGAAAGGAAGCAGTTAGTGACTTGGATGCCTCATCATCAACTAAGAGTTGGATCAAATTCAAATTCTTCTCTTTGTCATCACCTATCCATACAAAATATTTCCAAATAGATGCATTAGTTTGAGTGTCCTTTAATTAAGTTCTATTTATGTAAATAGTTGGAGAGATTTGTGAACCAATTTTGATATTTGTTTCAAGATATTTTAGTTTAGAATTTGTATAAATACTCCATTCTTGGAAGCATTTGGGGGGGATTCTATTACTCTGCTGTAACATTGAGATTTTCGGAATAAAATCTTTTGGAGAAATTTACTTGTGGCTTGCTGGATGACGATTTAAAGCATTGGACTTGTTGCAGGATTCATGTGTTGGACTACAGTTCAATAAGTGTTTCTACCCTTTGTCTGCAATTTTATATTAGTTTATAATACCATCTTATCCATTTCTGAATAATTTACATAAAGGATTGAAACAGAATTTGCTTAATTGTACTCTGTTTTCAAATGTGGTTGTTCTTAATGTTTTCTTCTAAATTAGTTATAAGCATGAATTCTTAAATGCTCTTGCTTTGCTAATTTAAACACTGATGATTACTATAATAAAGAATTCTTCATTGCTCTTTATTTGTAGTCATTTCATTTTTCCCTTTTGAACATGGTGAAAGATTCTTAGCTGCCTTTCATCCCTTCAAGATCATCCCATCCACTTTAAATTTCAAGGATTGTTCTTTGTCTAGCTATCTTGCCCTGTAATACCATCTTGTGCTTAGAATAGAAATCCAGTAAAGCCATCCTTTGACTCCATAGCCCAATGGACTGAAAGCTCTCAACCTTGCCCTTAGTTTGTGGATTCCACCATTTTCCCAAAACAAACTTTTGAATCTATAACTAGCCTAAAACCTTCCAAGAACAAAGATAAATCATAAAGAGAGAGCCCTCTCTGGATGCAGATTGGCTAGATTCTGCATCTAAAAGGTTGGTTTGTGGTTACCTCGGGTATACTTTCCTCTTACGCAACTTCTAGGAAAACCTGAGTGATAACATAGTGGCGACCATACTGGGGATCTGAATCATTTTATTGATACTATTGTTTGATTTATAAGCTATGGACAGAGTCTGAAGATCAGCCAGGTAGCCTTTGAAATTGTTTTTGCTCTGCAATTGCAAAAGTAAATAAAAGCTGCTTCAGTCTATCTCTGATTTAGCTTATACATTGAACCTTAGTTTCAAATGTTTAATCAGACTCTCTAGTTTAATAAATCTTTGAGAAAATTTTAATTAAAATCTTAAATTTCTTGAAGAGTTTGTAGAAGTTGTTTTGAAAATTCACAAAAATTTAGTTTCCTGAAGAACTAACTTTCTCTTCAGAATTGTTTTACAGGTTTAGATCTGATCTATGATGGTGGACAGAGATCAAACACACAAAGGTTAAAATCATCCACCTGGCGACTCCAAATCCATTTCACAATCAAGACTCCACTGGAGGAATGAACCTGGAAGAACAATATGGAAAGATCAGGCTTTCAACTTGGATCTTAATCCAAGACATTATGTTCTTTTTCGTTAAGAACGTTTTTCAATATGTATTGTATTTTATATAAGGATCTAACTTGGTTGTACAGATACCGTGGCCTTTCATTATGGCTGATTTTCAAGATGATCCAAGAATAAAACGAAGATATGCTCCCATGAGCAGAGATCACATACCTGGATTTCCACACAAACTACCAAAGGTAAATTGGAGTGAAAATCTGCCTATGTTTCAAGATGAGAATATTGATGATCCTTTACTACATCTCCTTAAATTTCATATACACTTATCAAGATTGAAGGGTGATTGGCATGAGGATTGCCTCATGAAGATATTCATGGGAACCTTAGAAGGAAAAGCAAGGGAATGGTATGAAGCTCTCAAACCCGCAAGTTTGTTTACTCTAAAAGATTTTCATAAGGTATTTTATGAGCATTACAAAGAAGATTTTCCATCTTTATCATTAGCTGAAAATTGTTGTGATCAAAATAAAGATCTTATAAATTACCTTAAAAATATTAATGAAGATTTTGGAAATTGGTCTCCTGAAGATTTATTAGAAGAAGTCCAAAACTTTCATTCTCAAGTTAAATGTCATAATAATCAAGAGGAGTTAAACAAAGATGAAATAAGTCAGGAGATAAATCAAGATCCACAAAACCCCTTTGTATTAACAAATGATGTTTCATTTAATGTTTTGAATGGAGTTAAAGAAAATAATCAACCTCATGATCAACTTTTAGATAAGGGAAAAAACAATTGTCATTCCAATCTAAGAATTCATAGATTCCCACCCCCCCTCACCAAAGAAGAAATCAATTTGCTTCTAAACACGCAACCATACTCAAAATATTTACATAATGAAGAGATTGTTTCAACTTCTTATAATGTTGATGAATGTACAAAAGTTTTTATCCATGAAGGGACAAAATAAAAAATTGATGCTCATGTTATTCTACCTTCCCAAAAAGGTGTATTGTTTGATATCACGCCTATTGAACAAAACAATGATTTTCAAACAGACTGCAACCAATCTAATCAAGATATATTGGGATTGTTGGAAGAGAAATATGCTGATCCAATGTTTATAATTAATGACATTCCTTCTTCTGAAAATTTGCCTAAATATGATCAGTATGATTTCCCAATTCAAGATAATTTCACAAAACAATCACTAGCTATTTTGAGGGATGAGATATTAAAAATTCAGTTTGATGAGGATTTTCTAAGAGCTTTCTTTCTTCTCTTAAAATCAAGAAAATGTTCTCCTCATGTTAAAAAATGGATTCTTGATATAATTT
The DNA here is from genome assembly GCA_034641835.2 of Pinus albicaulis. NCBI lineage: Eukaryota > Viridiplantae > Streptophyta > Pinopsida > Pinales > Pinaceae > Pinus > Pinus albicaulis. The sequence goes on from CM076575.1 coordinate 467,509,315, forward strand.
CTGAAAATTATGAAAATGAAATCAAACTTTTGCATTCTCAAATTCAGTCATACAATTTCCGAAATCCTAAAGAATTCTTTGAAAATCTTCCTTCTCCAAAGCAAGAGGAAATTGTACTATCTTTTGACTTGCATATTGAAGATGATTATTCTTTCAAACACAAAACTGAAGAAATAAGTTCATGGTCTAATATTCATAATTCAATTGAACAATTAGTCATTGAAGGCCTAGAAGTAAATAACATATATCATGCTTTTAATGATCCTATAGCAAATTATATGGAGAATATTTTTACCTCAAATCTGCAAACATGTTTTATCTATGAGGATCAAATATATCAACAATTGCCATTTCACATCTTATCGTTGACTATAAAGGCACATGATCATAACATACTTCCAATTTTGATCATAAGCAATCAAGTTAACCATTTATTGTTACATCTACTTGATTGGCTTCATTGGCATTTTTGTATTACCTGATTCAATAAGATTTTTAGTAGATTAAAGTAGGTAAATGAGTGCCAATAAGCTCAGAATTTTGAGCAATTTTTTTTTAGTTTTCAATTTACAACTAGTTTTTCATTAAGTTGGTTTGAAAATTTTTGTGTGTTGTTTTAGTTTTAGATCAGATTTCAGGTTGCAGAAAAAGGACTATATTCAATTCAAGATTTTCAGCCATAGCTAATGCATCAGTTTTGATTAGATGGTGACTTCTTGAAGTTGAAGCCCGAAGTGAAGGCCCTAAGCTTCAAAAGTTTCACTATCATATGTACAATAAAGCTATCAGAAGAAGGAAATTACATGGTTTAGTTTGAAGACATTTTAAGGCATCTGACCTGCTGTTCTTGACTTTTCACAAGGAAAAGCCATCCCCAAGTGGAGCCAGTGTTAGTCTCCTATACCAATAGGTGTCATATTTCATGATTGTCTTGATTGAACTATGGAATATGTTCAAACCTTTTCAGGGAGCAAAGGTGTTCCATATTCTTGTAAACCAAAAAATTCAAAAAATTAAAAAAAAAATGTAAAGAGGGTATACCCTAAAATAAAAATCAAAGGGTAAAAATAATAAAAATGGCCAAAAAGTAAAAGAAATGAACCCCATCAAAAACAAAGGCCAAGGAAAGTGTGCAAGTCTAAATGCCACTACTTTTTACTCTGATGTAATAAACAAATTGTGTGCAGCTTGTCAAACTTTTGCCACAATTTATGAAGAGTGAAACTGTTTAAACTTGACTCATTCATTTTCAATTTTATGTTGTAGAATAGAGAATAAGTATCTAACCAAACAGTTTAATCTTGGCAGATAAGTAGATAGGTAGAGTTAATAAAAGGTGCTCAACAGTTTAATCTGAGCCCTTGGATGTAATAAGGGTAGAAATAGATAGATTTATCATGTAAAAATAAAAGGTTGAAAAGGGTTTGCAAGTCTAAATGCACCCTAATAAAGAAGATAAAATGGTAGTAGTAGATAGGATAGGTAGATGGTGTTACAAAGTTTTATCTGATGAATGATGCGGCTACATGTTTTTGATCCTTTACTTTCATCACAAATACTGAAGCAGGAAATACACTGGAAAATCACAGCAAGCAAAGTCAAAATCATTAACTTCCCTCATCACTTTCCCCTTAAAGTTTTACTAATTTTCCCCAAAGTACTAAGGTACTTGGAGATCAAAGGGGCTCAAGGCATTTCCTTGACTTTTGGAGGGACCGGACCCTCGGCCCAATGATCAAAAGACCTAAGTACTTAAGATAATTCATCATTATAATCATTCACCTTTAACCTTTTCCTAAGTAAAATCCCATTTTGCTTAGGAAAATCATGCAAAACTTCCATAAAAACCCTCAAAATAACATACTATTCTAAGTTTAAGTGTTGAAGATGATATATTGTAATTTACTTCACAAATTGTCACTTTCTTAGATGTGCAAAGTATTTTGAGTTCCCTTGTCCTTTTGTCATATTTACATTTAACTTTATTTTACTAAATCCCTAGTAAAATACCTTATCCTAAGTATATAACTCCCTTTTTATAAATAACCCAAAAAACCCTATATTATATAGTTTAACCAAAGTAATTATTTTCCCAAATATTCATTAAAAACCCCGCTTCACAAGCCCTTTGGTTAAATGTATCTTTATATTATAATCCCGCCCTTATGGTAATTAAATAATCTTTATTTGTTACCATATAATAAAAACATATCTGCAAAAGCTTTAAACATGCGATATGTATGTTTAAACACAAAAATATGAATAAAACTAAAGTTTTGATTTCAAACTAAAACTTCAGAAAAACCTCGTGCCACCGTGGCCCATCCACGACGCATCCCACCCAACAAAACCCCGCCTCGATCCCTTTTCCATTATAATTGCAGGATTAATTAGTTATCAGAACTAATTAATAACCTTTCTTCCGCCAATCATGTGCCACCCGGGACGATTAATTAAACGTTAAAAATCTCGGGCCTGCGTGATAACCACCCCACTATCTCCCCGTCCTTTCCACCATAAGATCGCCTTTCCACAGATCAACGCTCCCTATTAATTCCGCTACCCATCCTTTGTCAGCATTTTAACCAGCGGGGAATTGGTGGTATTTGACCAGTCTCCCATCCACGTTTCGTTACTTTAATGGAATCGCTGCCCGCTCGTCCAAAACCACTCTTGTCCATAAGCGGTGTGGGGACTAACCGCTTACCGCCCGGCCTTCCTGCCCTACGTCAGCCCGTACCAAAGTGACGTCACTCCTCGAAAAACTAAAACCCCTCTTTTGCCTTTGGAAATAAAACGAATTTTCGCGTTTTTTGTCATTTTCATCATTTGAACGCGACTGTGCTTTCCGCTAAAGAATTCGAATTTTCACTAAAATCCACTGTTCCATTTGATTTCGCTCCAAGATTCCGCGGCAACTGGGATCGAGTACCCTCCTGCCATCGCCTGATACCTGTTAAAAGCCAGTTTTTCTCCAAGAACAGGTATTTATCTTACAGCACCCCAAACTTCAATAGAAAGTCTGTTTTCCCTGTTTTCCACTGAATCAGTGTTAAAATATTATTGCTAAGATCATTCCCTGAGTTTTAAAACTGTGAATTATTCCCCCGAAACTGCAATTGTGCCAATTTCCCTCATTAAAACTGAAATCGTGCCTGTCCTGTGAAGAAAACCCAGAAACTTCCATTTTGAATACACAAGAACCAAAATGGAAGCTCCGGCAGCCCTGAATGTAACCCCATTGAACGCCCCTCATAGAGACCTGGATTTCATTAACAAATTGTTTGATTTTAGCAGGTTACCATCAGAATATGGATTTGGACCAACAATTTCAATACTAGTTGACAAAATTGTTTACTCCAAATTCTCAGATTTTAATTCAATATCTTCATTAAACAAACAGTTTGTATACAAAGTCAGAGAGAGATTAGAATGATGAAATGTGCACAGTGAATGGTAAAAGTGAAATGAGAAATTACAGGGATAGGAAAAGCATAACAGTTAAAGAGTATCAGTGGTTAAAGTGTATCAGGTAAAAGTCAGTGAAAGTTAAAATGAAGTTACAGAGCAGTCAAAGGTAAACAATAAAAGTAAATACAGAAGGCAGTAAAATGGTAAAAAAGGATGAGAATACTTTCACCAATATTGAGGTTTGTATAAAGTGAAAGTAAAACAGTCAAAAGAGCAAGAAAGTAAAAAGATGAAAAAACATAACAAGAAGGAACATTTTTGCAGAAATTGCATGTTTTAGTCATTGTTTTGCAGAAAATATTGTGACCAATAAAAGATGAATTTTGAAAAACTTAAGGAGGTTTATGTTCTTAAGAGGGCCATCTACAAAAACCTCTCTCACGTTTCTAACAGCCATTTTGGTTTTGGAAATATTAAACAATGTTGGAAAGCACTTTTTGCAGAAAATTCCATTTTAAGTCATCATTTTGCAGAGAGGATTGTGGCCAATCAAAAATACTTCATACAAAACTGAAGGAGGTTTTTGTTCCTAAGAGACCCATCTACAAAAACCTATCTCATTGTTTTCACAGTGATTTTATAATGAGAGATACATGTGCATCTTTACAGGCCATTTTTCAGACTCTGTAAAACTCTGTTTTACACATATTTTTTACAGAGACTATTATGCATAGCTGGAGAGGAATTTTGGGAAAAGGAAAGATCTTTATCTCACCAACATATTTATCTACAATAACCTCTTTCACTTTTTACATATCTATTACGGATTGAGAAATACAAAGATATCATTGGACCCCAAGTTTGCAGAATTGTTGGAGCAGATTGCACAAAGAAAGGAAGCAGTTAGTGACTTGGATGCCTCATCATCAACTAAGAGTTGGATCAAATTCGAATTCTTCTCTTTGTCATCACCTATACATACAAAATAGTTCCAAATAGATGCATTAGTTTGAGTGTCCTTTAATTAAGTTCTATTTATGTAAATAGTTGGAGAGATTTGTGAACCAATTTTGATATTTGTTTCAAGATATTTTAGTTTAGAATTTGTATAAATACTCCATTCTTGGAAGCATTTGGGGGGGATTCTATTACTCTGCTGTAACATTGAGATTTTCGGAATAAAATCTTTTGGAGAAATTTACTTGTGGCTTGCTGGATGACGATTTAAAGCATTGGACTTGTTGCAGGATTCATGTGTTGGACTACAGTTCAATAAGTGTTTCTACCCTTTGTCTGCAATTTTATATTAGTTTATAATACCATCTTATCCATTTCTGAATAATTTACATAAAGGATTGAAACAGAATTTGCTTAATTGTACTCTGTTTTCAAATGTGGTTGTTCTTAATGTTTTCTTCTAAATTAGTTATAAGCATGAATTCTTAAATGCTCTTGCTTTGCTAATTTAAACACTGATGATTACTATAATAAAGAATTCTTCATTGCTCTTTATTTGTAGTCATTTCATTTTTCCCTTTTGAACATGGTGAAAGATTCTTAGCTGCCTTTCATCCCTTCAAGATCATCCCATCCACTTTAAATTTCAAGGATTGTTCTTTGTCTAGCTATCTTGCCCTGTAATACCATCTTGTGCTTATAATACCATCTTGTGTTTAGAATAGAAATCCAGTAAAGCCATCCTTTGACTCCATAGCCCAATGGACTGAAAGCTCTCAACCTTGCCCTTAGTTTGTGGATTCCACCATTTTCCAAAAACAAACTTTGAAACTATAGCTAGCCAAAATATACCAAGAGTAAAAGATAAATCATAAAAGAGAGCCCTCTCACGGATCTGATTAATGTGCATCTAAAATTGGTTTGTCTTAGTTACTTTCGGGTATACTTTCTCTTACAACTTCTAAACTTGGTGATAACATAGACTTTATATGAATCACTGAGCCTCTCAATATATTCTCATTGACCTTCACGGACAGTGCTAAACAATTATCGGGCTCTAGTTGATCAAATCACTCCAAATGATTGTTACTTTGGCTTCTCTTTTCAATCGCATGGGACTGACTTTGTAGTCAGTTACTTTCCTGATAGGGATTTGATCCTTTTTATGATCCCTATTCCATTTCTTCCATTCTTGTAGAAATTTCCCCTCCTCAATGAAAGAGGTGCTCTCTTTCAAATTCTCGAAGTCATAGTAGTACCGAAAGTCCCTCCCCTCCTCATCCTTGTTGCTTGGAGTGTACTTAGAAGAAAGGCGAACACTAATATCCATGACAAATGTTCTATTGAGGTATTGCGCCTCTCCCAGTGCATAGAGAAAACTCCACAAGTATTGGTTCATCCCCTTGCAGTAATCTCCTCCACGGGAATAATATAAGTATTTTCCTTTCCTGAAACTACATTCGGATATGGTTATGGGGACTGTGTCATTTATGTTTTCATCATTAACTAGAAAAGAAGCATTTGAAGAAGGAGATGCGATGTGATGAACTGGATCACTGAAGTTGCCTGTGTCTTTTCTTATCTTCCCTGGCCGAGCATTCTTTCCCGAGTGCCACCGGCCAGCATCTATGACCTTATATTTGCAATTTAGATCGAAACCCAGTGTGAATCTTCTAAAATCCCTATACTTCCTCCATGATTTTTCCTTCTTAGATCTGAACCTCCATGCTACATCACATTCATTCGGTTTGGAACCTCGAACAGGCAATTGGTACTCAAAGATATTAATACTTTTGAAAACTTTCAAATTAAACTTCTTGATTAAAACTAAAACCTTAGGATCTGAACAGTCTATCGCCTCGTTTGGATCACATTCAGTTGTGGGTGCCTGACTAGTAACATTTTTTTCTTCTAATTCAATTGTTTTCATTGTAACAGGTTGCTCCTCTTTAATAGCTGGGATTGGTGCTCTTTGCCGTGCAGAATTTCTTTGGTCTAGACTCAAAAATCACAGAAAAGTAAGTTGAACATAAACAAAATGGAGAACATGCCGGTCTGCAAATTTGGAAAACCATGTCATTCTGCAAATTTTAAATGCTCTTCAGCTAGCCCAGGATTTAAAGCAGAAATTAACAAAGGCAGAAAACATTGACAGAAAGCACAATATAGAGATCACCAAAAGTAAAACTAAGAACAGATGCAACGGAAACCAAGATCATTATACATTCTTTCAATAGGTTTCATATGTTGAACATTGGACAGGCTAGAAATTGAAACCAGCACATGACCTGGTTCAATTGAAAACATAAACTAACAAAAAAATGCTTCATAGTAACGAAATCATATGAACTAGTTAGGGGATTTCCCCAAAGCCAGTTGGTAAAGGCATTGTTATCTTTCAATGCAGAGGTACAAAGTTCAAATCGTATGGAGCCCTTCTCATGTTAAAATGAGTCACTGTTTGAGATTCAAAGCACCCCATAGATTAAACAAAAACCATTACCTCTCTCAATAAAAACAATTATATAAACTGCTTTAACAGCTCAGCAGCAAGGGGGGAAATGAATTTCAATGGAATATATATTAAAACAATGGAACCTATTCCAAAGCAAAATCAATGCAGACTACCCACCTCGAGAATGCCCTAACAGCGGAAGGGATCTTCACAGCCAGTCGTGTTTCAAATTTAAGATCACGCACCGGTACATAGAATAACTTTGGCAGAAACAGCGTGAGGATGAAGAGGCGTGCGACGGTCCTCTGGATCCAAGAAAAGGATGCCCAACAAAGAAAATCCTTAATTGGTCACTGTGTAGATCTATGACTGAAACAGACCAGAGAGAGACGGACCAGAGAGAGTCGGCCTCGCTCAGCCAGCAAGAACTTAGAAAATCTGTGTGCACAAAGCCCAGCCACCTCTCCGAACCACTGGAAACTGAAAAAATGGGGCGAATGCCATAGAAATCTGGAAAATCGGGGGTGAATTCCATGGAAACCTAGAAAATCAAGGGCGAATTTCATGTTTCCAGTTTTGTGCGCCCTTTTTTTTGTGGGCTAATGTTAAATAATTAATTAATTTTAAAATATTTTTTGGGCTAAGTTTATTAAACTTTAAAAAATGGGTTTTATATAAAAAATTCGCCCTAATAAAATTTAAAATCCCTTAAAATTCGCCTTTGGGCTAAAATTCGCCCCTAAAATTTTCCCTGCCTCCATATAGCATACAACAGTCCTCTCATGATACATTACAGCCTCTTCAAGTTGCACAACAGTTTCAAGAGGAAAATCTTTTTCCGGAAGGTGACAAACAAAGTGACAAGGGCAGAGCCATCATGCCTTCATCTCCCGAGAAGACTAAGCCCAAGACAGCAAAGAAGAAAATGATCAAGGTGGTCACTCCAAAAGTAACAAGAATTATCCGGAGAAAAAGAAAGTCGCCCAAGAAAGCTCTCACTAGTTTGCCAAGAAGGAAAAGTGCAAGATTAGCCTTCAAGGGCAAAGGGAAAGGCAAGATAGGAGAAAGTCAAGAACATGGAGGTGCATTGGCTATCATCCCAATCCAAAGTGATGACATCGATAATGAAGCCCGCATTCTGGAAAACCTTCTAATCCATCGAGAGGGCCAAATTGAAGCATTGGAGAAGGACCTTCATCGGGAAAAGAACTTCAATCATTTCTTGGAGATCCAAAATAGACAAATGAGTGTCCATATGGCAGTTTATGAAACACGGGCAATTAAATACAAGAATGAGGCTGCCAAAGCACAAGAAAGAATAGAGGAGCTTGTAGGTAATTTTGATGAGGGTGAAGAAGAAGACCAGCCTAGGCGGAAGAGGCCTAGAACCATAGGGCTTAAAAGAGCCCTGGAAAAGCAAAAGGAAGAAGAACAAGCCCATCTTCAATCCACTCCCCTCACTGCACTACTTGAGCGAGAAATTGAAAGCAATAAGGAGGCATGGCTAGAGAGAGCCAATAAACATTTAGAGATGAAGCTTGAGAAGGCAAACAGAGACTTGGAGCTGCAAAGGAAGATGACACAACACTATCAAAAGCTAAATCAGTTTGCCCGGCGCAAGCTAAAGGTCACTCAAGAGAAACTAAAGAAAGCAAAGGGGAAGCGCCCGGCACGGAAAGAGAAGAAGGGCACATCAGCACTTGACATTTTGGCTTCAGTTTCGGAGCATGTTGCCCAGGACCCTTGAGGGTCATGCACACCAATTTTGGGCCCATTTTGACAACTTTTGGTTTTTTTGGCATTTTTGAGTTTTTGATCAAAAACTCATAAATTCGCCATTTCATTTGGAGGATTCATCAAGGGAGGAGAATGGTATAATTGGATGCAATAATTTCATGAGCATGCCCTCAACGATTTTCAGAACATTTGGAGATCATTTTCCCCCTCAAAACAGCGAAAAAGGCTCGCATTTTTCACACTTTGCCCGGTCTATTAGCAGAGTGTTATTTTCTGGTTTTTTACACACAGGTGCAGATTTGGAGGACTTACAGGCATCAGATTGGGGAAATTTTAGTTGCATCGAAAAGTAGACACTCAGAGCTTTCCAAAGAGCTATCATGAGCCTCGTTTCGACATCAGAAAGGCTGCCAAATGTTTCCGGCAAGTCAGGGGACCTTTTTCTGATGAAAATTTGAAGTATTTTTGTAATTTTTGAACCTCTAAAATCTGCTTTTTCCAAATGTGCGTTTAGCTATTTTTGCACATGAAAAATTATGCAAAGTCAATTGAATTCTCTTTTTTAGCATTTTTTAGATATTTTATGAGATATTTTTGTGCCTTGGGCTTTGCAAAGCCTCAAGGACAAGATTAGATATTTTGATTAGGCCAATAGGATGGCAAGTTGAACCATGAGGTTTTCCTCACTTGAGCTTATATATTCCAAAGACCTTCATTGTAAAACAAGGCTGAACTTGAGAAGAGAAGAAATATATGTTCATATGAGCTTTGGAAGAAAATACTTGTGTTATGCTTTTGGATTGCCTCTTGGATGTTCTTGGATGAATGATGAAGGATTGTTGATGGATTTCATGACTTGGTAGAATGGTATAGTGTTCCTTTCTATGTTTTGTTTTCTAGTTTCCATTCATGATACATATTTCTTGCTTTCTATAGATCAGTAGAGAAAAAAATTGAGATATACCCTTGGAGGCACCTCAGATTTCCTGAATCTTCATAGTTTTCATGTTTTCTTCTTCCTTAGTTGCATTAAATAATTCTTAACTGCTCTTTAATAACTTGAGGATATTGTTGCTTGTTTCATTCATAGTTCTATACATGCTAAGTATGACTTACGGTACGCCCTGCTTACCTATGGCTAGCTATAGTTCCATCCATGAAACTATCCCTTTGACTGATTAGATTATCATCTTGTTGAACCAAGGAGGCCTAGTTCCGATCTAGCCCTTTGCCTAAAACTATGCGAATCTTGTTGTTCAAAGTGCCCAATAACTTAAAGAACTGTGTTTAGGCGTTCCGGCATAGTGTTTTGAGTTGTTATTCCGTCTTATGTGTTTTCCCCAAAGTCTGATAGCCATTTCCCAAAGTTAGAGGGTCATATACTTCTATGCATGTCTTGAATGTTTACTTCTATGTATTGATTAGCTTATAGTCACATTTTGCATGATTAATGGTTTTCCCTACCATGTTTATGTTGTCTATTAAACTAGTTATGCTTGGAACTCTTTGTTATTCACAAACTTGATGTCCATTCTGTTCCATTTTGCCTGAAGATCCTTTCTACCTTGAAACAAATCGGCCCTTCAACAACCTTGTATCGTCATCTAATAGCTTTCTTGACCTTTGACCCCATAGCCCAGTTAATCTAACATCTTGTTACCTATTTTATATCTTTGATCAGTTTCATCCCTCACAACTTAAAAAACTAAAACCCAAAAAAATTACTTCATAACTAGCCTAAAATCAGAACACAATAAGCAAACACACAGATATCCCTTACACATATAGAGAGAGCCCTCTCTGAGTCCAGGAAGGCTAGGTCCTCGGGCTCCAAAGCTTGGTTTGATGTTACACTGTCATTTGGCTTGCCAATCAGCCAAATCACGGGAACCTAACAATCACGAGCCAGCTTGTTCAGCAAAGTTATAAATCAAGTGAATGGCACTGTCGTAAATTGGCTACCAAACCAAGACATTTTTCTTTAAGGATAAAAAATAAAATGAAAGCAATAAGTGTGGATGTGGATTTCTCTTTGAAAATTGTATATTTCTCTAAGTAGGATACAGGATCATTGTTGGGTAACAGGTAACCATGTCGAGGCTATAAACGCTTGCTGGCAACAGAGGCTCTACCTACGACAAATGAGCATATTTAAAACTGATTTATAGAGAAGTCTTTGTTTTTATCTCTATAAACCAAGTAGTGACTGATAAGATACAAGGACTAGCTTGAGGAAGTAAATAGTCAAAATTGAATATAGAAGAAACGAAATATCATTGATAGATAAAAGCAAATGTACTTTGTCTTTTTATTATAAAGTTTGATTTTCTGGAAAATTTTCTATTTTGAAAGTTTAGAAAATTCAAAAGAAAAGCAGAGATAATTGGTTCTTCCAAGCGAATCTCCAATTTTTGTGGCCAACAACAACCCCCCTTTTTATTTAGTATTGTCACTAATACTAAATAAGTGGGGACCCTTATTCAAAAAATTTAAAAAATTTGATTAGTGCTTGTTTTTCATTTTTTAATAAAACTTACTATCATAAACTTAGGAGAATATTCCTTGAAAAATCTAAAAAACTTAAGTTTTATGATAGCATAAAATAAAATCATTCTTTAAAGAAATATCGCATCGCAAAAAAGGTAATGAATACCTCCATACAAGCGGAATTCCAGGATTGCGAGATTGCGATGCGAAACTATGCACTAAAATAACATTCATCGCATCGCATGCTTCAAATGTCATATCTTACATTGAAAAACCTCAAACCACCGATGTGCGATGACACATATCGCAAATCGCGTTTCGCAGAAAAACACATTAACGGATGTTTGTCATATGTTATGCTCTTGCGATTTTGCGATATTGCGATGTAGCGATATTGCGATTTTGGGATATTGCGCTATTGTGATATTGTAATTCCACGAGATTGCGATTTGCAATATTGCAAAAGCAAATCTCAGATCGCCTTATTGCAGATCTTTAAGGCTCATTATACGGAAAAAATCTTTCCATAAACCGAGACCTGGTTATGTGCTTTAATGTTAATCAATGAATTGGTTGTCAATCATTAATGAAAATTTATGGTTTCGTTCTGATTGAAGAGCTATTTCACGTAAGGTGGTATATTTTATACATCTTCAGCATTTAAAACTTTCCCATCACCTTTTTCCTATCATTATTCTCACTTAATTCGTAAACTGCAGGAGCGAAGAACAAAGAACTATACAAAGCAGTATTCAGGGTATTATGGGAAAGAAATACAAGGCCCTGAGTTCTGAAGATAAAGAAATGACACCCTTGTATACAGACACCGCCTGTAACAAAGACACTGGTATTACTACTTGGGAGGGCATGTATAATCTACTTGAGGAAAAGAACCATAGAGTAATGGAGGTTACAACTACTGCAGGCTCACATGGGTCTTCTGATGCATCCATTACAGAGCTAGCTTGTTCATTCTTGCACCGAATAGCAGCGAGGCCTAAAATTTTTCCATACACAGATATGGTTAAATGGGTACTAGACAGCATGGATATTACAAACAGACAGTTTAAGACTCTGGGTCAAGAACTCATTGGTTCATTCACTCCAAAATATTTGAGACTCATGTATCATTTGCCAGAGCCACAGTCGACTTATAACAAACAGTTCATGGAGAAGTTTACCAAAGAAAATGAAAACCTGGCAGAATGCACCAAGGACTAGTCAAGGAGAGACGAACCACTAAAAAAGGATAAACATGGTATGCATAGTACTGGTTCTCTCACTTCTCCGTATTGTTTTGCTGCTGCTATGCTCTGTAGGCTTTTTGGAAAGCCAAACATTAATAAGTTTTCATCTGAATGGCTACCATTATTGAATGCTGCTGTTAATGCTACTATTGTGGATTGGGCTAAGATATTATCTGACAACTTAGCCACAGCTATTTTGAATTATCGGTCCAAAAGAACTGTTTCTTAGAGAATTTATCCCCCTTTTTACTTATCCGCTTATGTAATGGATTCAATCTGTTATGTTTCTAATTTTCCTTTAATGGGTTGGAAATGGACGACTCAAGACCCCTTACCCATTCATATTTATCACAAAGAATTTTGGGATTCCATGTTCATTCCCTATTTTTACAAGATTTTCCATGGAATCATGTTTCCCCTGTACAGAATGTTATATGATAAAGACGCTCCAAGGTTTTCTCCTGAAGAAAAGGTAGATATACTTCCTGTTGCGAGATGGTTTGGAGAAGAATTGTTTACATATGTTAGGGTATTTGGAAGTTTTTCTTCCCCTCGTGTTTTACCTTTGTATGTTCCTGATAAACTCATGGCACGAGAAATTGCTTATCAAACCTGCGGAGAAGGAGGTTTGACTAAAGATTTAAAGGACAAAAAGAAGGCTATCTGGCCACAATTTCCTGTGGCCTGTGGGGCCTTTTCATTATTTGATGTTGGTCATGCATTCAAAGAAGTAAACAACATTACATATTTACATTTATTCAAGTTTCCAAGAAGACCATTCGATCCCTATGATATTGTTAAAAATTTCACTACTGCAGTCAAGATAAGAGTGTTTTCTAAAGAAGATGATCTTTTTGATGACATGTTCCAAGAAAAAAGTACACTTAAAGAGGTTCTACATTCGGCTCAAATACGGTTTCCTCTAGCAGAATTTCAAGAATTCAAGATATACAGGGAAAGGAGGTTAAATAGTATCCCTTTAGATAAATTACACCTGGAACCCATAAGGGAACCAACTCCCAGTATTAGTCTCAGTGGAAGTTTAGGTACAGATAGGTCTAAGTCTAAGTCTGGGAAAGAAACCTCTGAACACTCTAAGAGGTCTGACAATGACCATGATAAAAGTGAAGGGTCAGTAAGAGATACTGCCTAGTCAAAGGAGCTTTCACAGCAACAGGTTTCAACCTCTCCACAGTTAAATCTGCCGCCTCTCATTGTACAACAACCATCAGTCAGAACTGAGTTAGATAAGGAATGGGAGACATTCAATGATTTGATTAATATTGAAGGAAAAAACACACAGACACCTGTGAGTAATGTACAGACAAAAAAAAATATAGTCACAGAAATAACTACCAATGTCTCAGAAATGGAACATATTCCCATTACCCCATCCTCTGAACTTATGCTCAAAATAGAGGAAATTCCTCCTCTTGATGTATTTTATAGTCCACAACACAAGGCAGTGGTAAGAAGACAAAGGAAGAAAAGGAAATTGGAAAATGTGCTCTCTCATGATGCTGAACAATTAGATGTCCTATGGCAAGATCCTACTACTGATCCAAATGAAAATCTCACTAAATTATCTCAGATCACAGGGGCATATGCCTCCGCAGCCATTGATAAAGCATCTGAGGTACGAAAATTATTGAATGAAAAAGAAGATCAAGTACAGGTTTGTTGAACCCTTAGTTAAACTGAGAGGGGGGGGGGGGTGAATCAGTTTCACACATTCATGAACTTTTAACACTTTTCATTAAACCTTATTTACACCTTCATTTAATGTCCAACTTAATATGTGAGTGATCTTAGAATTTGAGCAGCAAGTATTAATATAATATAGCAGTAGACTTAATATGAAAGCAGCAGGTATTAAGCAGATGATATAATTCAAATCAACACATAAACATCATGCACAGAGACACCAGATATACGTGGAAACCCATAAAGGGAGAAAACCACATCTTATTATTGTTGTGATGCAAAGGCAAGCTCCAACTTCCTCTCACCACTGTTTTTCTGCAGGCACCAACCTACAGGAGGCTCCAACCTCAATTCTGCAAGCTGCAACTTGCAAGGAAGCACCAACTCCCTTCAATTTTCTGCATGCACCAACCTACAAGAGGCTCCAACCTCATTCAGCTACAACTGACAGCTATCAAGCTGCAACTTGATAGGGAAGCTCCAACTTCCTCAATTTATCAGATTGAATGTTTGCTTATTTACCTCAGATATCAGCTCTGTTCTGTAGCTTCTCTTTCTGCTTTTCTTTTCTTAATCTTCTCTGCCTGTCTCTTCTATACTCTGCCTTCTCTATATTTACTCTCTCTAACCTCTTTTATGCATATCCATTTAATATTATTTATATATTTCCTCACATGAATGTTTGTATTTCAATGGGAATTTGGAGTGACCAGTCATGACTCTTTGGCTTCTGTCTTCTCATTCCTTTTATTTACTCATTTAGAAAATATAACTGTAGGTATCAATTTAACATTACAGTGGGATATTTTTTCTTTTCCGGAGACTTGCCAATGCATCACAAACAATAAAAATCAATTAAAACATTTACAATCAAATTACAATGAGAAATCCAGCTCAACTCATTTAGTCTTTTGGCTTGCTACGCATTTGTATTTTCTTTTACTGTGTTTGTCTTTTCTGTGACTGTGTTTTATCTCTTTTCAGCTCTGTTTTCTCTTCTGTCCTCTGCTTTGGTGTAACTGCTGCATTTTATATATAAGTGTAACTGCTGACTTTAACTCTGAGCAAATTCCAACGCTTTTCATACAGCAAGTGTCTTGTTGATGTGGTGATTTCTGCAAGTGGAACATACATACACCACGGCCTTTGTTTTATGGCCCGATACAATTGCACACATCACAATTGTATTATATTAAAAATCACCCTCCACCTTAAGCCGAGGCCCGTGGGTCCACAAACCATGCGACACTTTTCAATACAATCGCAACAACTTTATATATATATATATATATATATATATATATATATATATATATATATATATATATATATATATAACAGCGCCTTCACGGATTTCCGATTGCAATTGATATGCGGACCCGACCATGTTTTATATGGCGGAGTTTATATGACTATCGCGTCCGGCTTTGCTAGTCACAATCGCAAGCTGCCTTGCTCCAATGCGATTGATATGCTCCACAAATTTCTGATTGCGATTGATATGCGGACCCGACCATGTTTTATATGGCGGAGTTTATATGACTATCGCGTTCAGCTTTCATTGCAATCGCAAATATTTTTTAACATGTTCCGCTTTAACTCTGATGCGATTGGTACCTTTGCGATTGTTCCGATGCGATTGATCGCAATCACAACTTTCTGTTGTGATGTTCTGATGCCTTTATATTCTTCGATGCGATTCATAAGGGTCCCACCTTATATTACTTCATTTCTTTTGATCATCAAAAAAGACTGAAAGTCGACCCCTAAGGAGAGCGGGTCTACTGTAATCACTCTGTCAGCATTTTCCTTTCCATTAGCTTCGGTTACTTCCATGTGGTCTTCTCTGATTTCTTCAAGTTTTATTTATCAAATTCAAGGAATTTGATGAATAAACATTATTTGATAAATAAATATTATCGAAAAGTTTTGGCAATTAAATTATATAACCGAACTTTATATTAATAACTAATGCTTTTTGAATAAATGAATTTTAAATAGACCTTTGGTTCCAGCCCCACATACATAATCGACGGCCCAATCAAATGCTCGTACCACACCTGGTTATCTTCCACGCATTTTTATCAACCGATCACCGTCCGATGGGCCCTTCCCAGATCAATGGCTCTCCACGATATCGCTCGGCTTCCCTGGTCGAACGATAACGTGCGATGGCGCGCTATGATAGCAGTTTTTCACGGGTCCACCTCGCCACGTGTCGCATACCCTATGGAATCGCTCCCCTACCAGGAAATACTGCTTATCTCCGAAAGGCAGTGCGATATGGGAAATCTGGCTTCGCAATTCCGTTCACGGTTTAGGTACAGTGCTTAACCCCGGTTCACGTCGGGTTGTGTAATCCTTCGTATGCCTTAACTCCGGCTCACAACTCGGGTTTATTTCAATAGAGTTTTGGTCCGATAATTTGGTGGGGAGTTTCATAGTAATACAGACAGAGGACTGCGTTGGAGTTCAATTCGCAGAGTTTATCCAAACAATTCACGGGAAGAATAGACAGAGAAAAACAGAACGACCAGTACACAATCGCCTCACAGTTACACAATTCTTCACAATTAACAGTTCGGGACAATCCAATGGCCAACGAGCACTGAAATTATTTAACTGGAAATAATTGTTAGCACACAGAGATTTGTTTATATATATATATATATATATATATATATATATATATATATATATATATATATATATATATATATATATATATATATATATATATATACTTGCCGCTTGGGTTATACGATTCCCGGAATTGTGTTTATGTATCCTCTAGCTGGGTTAGCGAATCTCGGAATTAAAAATGACTCTGCCTCTGCTTGTGATAACGACTCTGCCTCTGCCTCTGATAATGGCTCTGCCTCTACTTCTGCCTCTGCCTTAGCTGCTTCTGCTGTTCGACCTCTGCCTCTGCCTTCGCTATACATATTACCTGCTGTTGTTCTTTGCCTATCTTTGCATCTGTTGCCTTCATTGCCATCAATGACAATATTTCCAACAGTCTCCCCCTTTGGCATTGATGGCAATACACTTTCTTTGTGGCAATACACTTTCTATGTTTACTTTCTCTGTTTACCTGCTCTTCCTCCTGTTGCTTGCTCTTCCTCCCCCTTTTACATCAATGGAAAGGGGTTTGAATTCTTAGTGTAGCTTCTATTCTTTGATCCTGTGATTTTATCCTTTTTCAATATTTCGTGCATTTCCTCTCTTTGAAATTTTCTGACTTTGTACGCTGTTGCTTCAATCTTTGGATTAGATTCACATCGGGTTCACTACTCTTCCGTGTTCGGTTCACGTCGGGTTCACCGCTCTTCCGCTGCACCACTGACCTTTTCACCTTTTTATTGATTCTTTTATGCTGAATGTATTTTGATCCTGAGGACCTAGTTCATGCTTCCCTTGCTGGATGATCTCCCCTTGGAATGATATTTTCGTTTCTGTTCTCCCCCTGAAACTGTGCTTTCTCTTCATATCAGAGAGTAGCATCTACAGATACTACCCCTAGTCTATTTATCAAATATTCAAATGGTTCTCTAGCAAGTGGTTTGGTAAATATATCTGTTGTCTGTTCTTTTGTTGGCACATACTCCAGTTTTACTATCTTCTGAGCTACTTGTTCTCGAAGAAAATGATACTTGATTGGGATATGTTTAGTTTTAGAGTGAAGCACAGGGTTTTTAGATATACTTATAGCACTTGTATTATCACATTTGATTGAGATAGGTTCATCAATGCTTACCTTCATGTCATGAAGATTTTGCTTCATCCACATGAATTGTGTACAACATGCTGCTGCTGTTATGTATTCTGCTTCTGCTGTAGATAGAGAGATAGATGTTTGTTTCTTGCTTAACCATGCCACCAGAATTTCTCCTAAATAGAATGCACCTCCACTTGTAATTTTCTTGTCATCCACACAGCTGGCCCAATCTGCATCTGTCTATGCGGTCAAAGTGAAGTTTTTTCCTTTAGGATACCAAAGCCCATGCAATGTTGTTCCTTGTAGATATCTGAATATTATTTTTAATGCAAGAAGGTGATTTTGTTTAGGTGTTGCTTGATATCTAGCCACTAGTCCTACTGCTAGCATGATGTCTGGTCTTGATGCAGTCAGATACAACAGACTTCCTATCATGGATCTGTAGAGTTTCTGATCTATATCAGCAGACCCATCATCAGCACATAGCTTGCATCCCGTGATCATGGGAGTTGACACAGGTTTGCAGTCCTCCATTTTGAACTTTTTCAACATGTCTTTCAAGTATTTTTCCTGTGAGATGAATTTCCCTGTGTTCTTTTTCTGAATTTGAAGTCCTAAGTAGAAACTGAGTTCTCCAATCATGGACATCTCAAACTCTGATTTCATCTCCTCAGCAAATCCTTTAGCTAGTTCATCTCTGTTGCTTCCAAACATAATGTGATCAACATATACTACAACAATCAGGAGTTCATTTTCATGGGCTTTTATGTATAGATTGTTGTCTACTCCTCCTTTCTTAAATCCTTGTTTTTGCAAATATTTATCCAGTCTTGAGTACCAAGCACAAGGAGCCTGTTTCAGTCCATATAGAGCCTTCTTCAGTCTGCACACATTGTCTTCTTTGTCTGTCAATGAGAAGCCTTCTGGTTGTTCCATGTAGACTTCTTCTTCTAAGTCTCCATTCAGAAATGCAGATTTCACATCCATTTGATATAATTTGAAGTTTTGGTAGCAAGCAAAGGCCAGAAACATTCTGATGGCTTCCATTCTGGCTACAGGGGAAAATGTTTCATCATAATCAAGTCCTTCGATTTGTGAATATCCTTTGCAGACCAGTCTGGCTTTATTCCTGATTACTTGTCCTTGCTCATTCATTTTGTTTTTGAATACCCATTTTGAGCCTATGACATTTTTCTCAATGGGTCTAGGAACTAATTCCCAGGTATTGTTTTTCTCAATTTGGTCCAATTCTTCATTCATAGCATTTACCCAAGACTTGTCCTTACTGGCATCTTCAAATTTCTTTGGCTCTATTTGTGACAACATGGCTATGTATACCTCTTCAGTTTGTTCTGTTAGCTACCTTCTTGTTTGGACCCCTACTTTCTTGTCTCCAATGATCTGATCTTCAGGATGGTTCTTCTGAGTATATCTTGAGGGAGCTTTAGAACTCAGCTCTGTATCTTCTGTTGTCTTGCTTGTTTCCTCATCATCTTGGTTTTCTTCTTCATGGTTGTCTAATGGACTGCAGCAGTCTGTATCTCTTGTATTGTTTGGAAGTTCTTCATCAAATCTCACGTCAATGCTTTCTACTATTTTTCGAAGAGTCTTGTTGTAGCACCTGTACCCTTTACTTTTGGATGCATATCCTAGAAATATCCCTTCATCTGCTTGTTGAGCCCCAAAGATGTTCTTCTCTTTCACCACATTCTACTTCATTTTCTTTGTCCCTCATCAATTATAGGCTTAAATTATCAATAAGATTAATTAAAATTGCTTTAAGAATTTATATAATGACTAACTTGTTATATTTTCATGATTTTGTTGGTGTAGTAATTTTTGGCTAAGACTCGGCTACAGAATACAGGCATTCCGTAGCCAGTCGTCTGTTCTGCAGCTATCCTCATGTTTATGTAGGTTCCAGGTGTCACTGCAAAGAAAAAGGCATATGGGTGAAATCCACAAAACTTCCCCATCATCTCTTGCTCCCCACGAAGTCTGAGTTAAATTCTCCAAGCGGTTATGCACGTAGAAGAGAAGCAGTTTCCTATCAAAACACGGACTCTACAGATGTCCGCAGTAAAGCACAAGACTGTTAATAAGAGTTTTAATTTGATTAGAAGTGGGAAAGACATTTATCCCTGTTTTTCTCAAGAGTAGTTATGCAATTTCATTATAAGTATGACTCGGGAGACCGAGAAACTGTTGGTTAGATTTTGTTTTTGTTGCTAGATCTCATAGGACCGTGATACTCTGTTTTGAAATATTTCTCCTTTAATGAAATAAACATCACTTTATTGCACGAGCTGAGTCAATCTTGAGTATATTTGTGTGATAATCCAGTGGTAGAGGGCCCTTGCTACCTGAGAAGCTTTGTTCATAAGATTTAGATAAGTAACTTAGCCTCGTTTCATTCCTAGTTCAATTGACTTTCTGAACTTTGCATTTTTATTTCACTTGCATTGGATGCTACAGTTTAGTCTCGTTCTTACGTATTATTCCAAAATATCACTAATGTCGAATGACATGTAACTGCAGTATTTTAGGAGTTAATTTTACATTCTTGTGCTCAATTACATCAGTTGTTACAGCTAGTCATGATCTTATAAACTCTTCCAAAATATCACTAATTTCGTATGAGACATAGCTGTGGTGTTTTAGAGCTTTGTTGTATTTTGTTTAATTTTATGTTTTCATGCTCATTTACATAACATGTTGCAGCCAGTCCTGTTCTACAAACTATTCCAAAATACCACTAATTCCGAATGAGACAGAGCTGAAACATTTCAGTGATTAGTTGCATCTTTAGTCTAGTTGTAATACTCCAGAGGTAGATGTTACTCTAGTTTAATTCTGTCACCGTGTTTCAAGTTTGATAATGGCACTCTAGTATAACTCTGTCCACTGTACTTTAAGTTAGATTGGTGACATTCTAGTTCAGTTCCAGCTCACTGTATTTCAAAGTTAGGCTAAAAGCATTCTAGTTTAGTTGTGATCACTGTGTTTCAAGTTTGATCAATTGCATTCTACTTCAGTGTTATCCATTGTTCTTTAAGTTGTGTTGATTGTCAAAATTAAACTTCACGACCTTCATTGTTTACAAACTAATCTTGTTCTGACTTTCTATTAATGCATCATCATATGGATAGGAATGAATTAGTGATATCAGTTTAAGGCCTTGATTGTTCTGCAATCTTTTGCAATTTCACAAATAAGCCTTTTTCCCAAAACTATTATAGAAAATCTCTAACTTTCAGATGAGGCTTAGTAGTGACAAGCTGAGCTGCAGAATGGAATAATATTAGCATTACAAGTCAATTCAGAGTAGAAATCTTATTGTGTTACAAATAATATTTTCAATTGTGTTCCAATAAACCTCTAGCCATGGATGAGATTCTTTGTAATATTGTAAGATGATTGTGTACTTAGGAGAACCTAATTTGTATTAAACTTGTTCTTTTCTCAAACTATTCCAACATACTCCTAATGAATGAATTGGATGAGTTAATGCTATCAGTTATTGAGTTCATGTTGTGGTTTATTTCCTTACTAGGAGTCATTATCAAGCTTTGCATTTGCTGTTCTTTAGTGTCATATACAGTTTAGAATAGGTTTTTCTCTATTTTAGTGTAACCATCCACTTCTCTTTATCAGCACTTAGTTCTTTTCCTTTTTAACATAAAACCATAAAACCAAAAACATTAGAAAAACACTAAATACAACGTAGTGAGAAATAGATACCTAGGCATATATAGTGCACCTCACTTCAGCAGTTTACTAGCCCTGGTTGAAAATTTATCACCTCAATTTAGGAACACTAAGTTGAGCATTACATTTTGGCGCCGTTGTCGGGGAAGTGTAACTAGGTAGCCTTGTTTCTTACCCCCCAAAAACAATGATATGCGTAGAGAAAGAGACTCAAGGGGTAGATTCATAAGAAGCAGAAGCTTGATTCCTAGAACACCACTTGTTTCACCAAGACCAAGAGCCAGCACACCTCCAACTCAAACCCACATTCCACCCTTTACTGATCCTAGAATTCCAGAGGACTTAAGATCAGATATTCCATTAGAAATACCTTCCACTTTACCCACTGAACCTGTCTTAGAAGAAGATTCAAGAACCCCTGCTAGGGACATAAAATTTTCAACTTCTACGGAAGAATCAACTATGGCAGAAGAAGGGGGAGGAGGAGTCTTTAATGGAGAACACACACTATTTGGAGGGGGTAGAGGTAGAGGTAGAGGAGAAGGAGGCAGAGGTGTAGAAGGAGAAGGAGGCAGAGGAAGAGGTAGAAGAGAAGTGGGAAGCTCTTTTGGGTTTCCTATAGTAGATGAAGAAACCAATACAACTATGAAAAACATTTCACCCTCTGTCCTTCCAAACTTTTATGGACTTAAAACTGAAGATCCTGAAACCTTCCTATTTGAATTTGAAGTCCTATGTAGAACCTATGACTACTTACAAGATGCTAAAAAACTTAAATTATTTCCTTCAACATTGAAAGGAGCAGCATTGAAGTGGTTTATGAGTTTGATCAACAGTTCTATTAGGACATGGGAAGACATGAAACAAGAATTTCTAGAGAGGTATTTGGACTACTGTATGCCAGCCAACCATAAGGAGGAAGTGTTTAAAATGCTAGAAAAAGAAGATGAAAATCTGGAAGATTTGTTGGAGAGATTTAACTACAACATCAAAAGAGCAAAAATGGAAAACTTAGACCAAGATTCCTTGAAAGCTCTCTTGTTGAAGACAATTAGGGATGAATGGTTAGATATCCTTAACATGATGGGAAAAGGGGATATATCTCATCTCACATTACCTGAAATAGTGTTACACTAAAAACTGTCATCCTGACATTTTGCTATGAGTATGAGCTCATTATTACTCATACTTCCTCCTTTTGCAAGTCTAACATATCAGTTCTTCATGTCAAGCCTTGAAAATTAGAAGAAAGTTCCTAAAAATCCCCTAAACTTTGGTATCGCACTTTCTCTATTCATTGTCTGCGGTCCCGCACCTAAAGTTCAGCTCTCCTGTGGAACTATACTGCACGTTCTTTGTGTTATAGGTGCGGACCTCTGTAAAACTCAAAAAGGCGAGAAAGTAAAGTTAAAAGGTTGATTTCAGATCAATTCTAGAAGATTCTAGATGGGAAATTTCGAGAATGGATACGCTTTAATAAGGTTCATGCATCCCTTGCTTGATGGAGCTAACCCCTTGATGTGAGGAGCTTATCCCTTTGAAGGAGGATTCTATCCCTTCATACTTGGAACAGAAAATCTCCTCTTTTCCACTATAAAAAGAGGCATTGGGTAACCTAAAAGGAGAGTTCAAGCTTTAGGATATTTGAGGCTAAATGCTGTTAAGATTCAGACTCTATTAATTAAGACTTTCTGTGAGGAGAGATTACATACCTCTTTTGGTCTTGGTTGAAAGAGTGCAAAAGCTTATCAAAGTAGAAGAGATTCCTGCTTCGGACCCCAGGAAGACCTGCATGACATCAAGGCACAGGTTGTAAAGGTTTTCTTTCATTTGAAGTTAATACAAATATACTCATTTTTCTCAATAAGCTGTCTATTCATGGTTTATTTCATAGATTCCTTGATCACTATGACAAGTATGGTTTATAATAATGTCTATACAGGTGCTATGTAATATTTTGCTTGTTTGTGACTGCAGGTTTATGAAGAACACTCCTTCAAGTGCACGAGGGACGACAAAAATTTCAAACAAGTGTTGGAAATAAGGTAGGCCTTGCACCTATATAGAATTTTTATGAATCTTATATGCTTAGAGAGAAATTAGTATAATTGGTTGTTTGTTGCTAGTTACTTTTAGTACTAGAGAGATCGGTTTTGTCTGCAAGACGGATTAATCTACAAAACAAAATGGCGACCATACTGGGGAAATAACTTGTTGTTTTTGGTTCTCTTTTATTTTGATTTGAGGAAACATTTTTTCCTGGTTTTTGATTGATACATATCTGTCTAGGTAATTTAGATTTTCCCTGTTTTTGAAAATTTTGAAAAATTTATGTTTTTCTATAATTTTTCCTAGGACCGCACTCTGCCTTCTTTAGACAGAGCGGGTAGTTTTGCGCTTTCTGTGAGATAATAGTGCGGGACCGCACCTGGTTATACCGATAGCCTGCGGACCCTGTTAAAATTTTAGAAAACCTCTAGATTTCTTTCTGTAGTTTATTTTTATTTGGATTTAGCATCTTTGGTTTCTACCCAAACTGATCATTGTTTCTGTCAAGAATTTTTTGTGAATGAACTCCAACAGTATTGATGTTTTGGTGATTTTCTAGAAGATTTTGCATTTTGGATTGTTTTTCACTTGGTCTTTGTAGTGATTCGAAGCATTGACAGTTTGAAGTATCTCAGATTACATTGATCTTTTTGTTTTTTTGCTGAATCCGACCTGATTGTGGAAACATCCTTTATTGAGAAATAGAGCCATTTGTTTCTTTGCGAATCTTCGGAAAAACTTGGTTGAAGGTTTTGAATTTCATTTTTATAAAAAAAAAAAACATATTTTGAATGTTTTTGATCTGTTTGTTATTTAGAACAAATAGATTCTTATTTTGCTGAAAAACTAAGGAAAACATTCTAAAAAAAATCTTAAAGCTTTTATTCAAATTAGAATCAATAGATCTCAAGATTAATTTTTGTAGTTTTGAGTAGTTTTTAAAAATTTTGTAGCTTTCTTTTGAAGGAAAATTCTTTTGTAGCTTCGAATTTGGAAAGAAAAAGGATTTTGTTATGAGCTTTGATAATTTATCTCATTATTGAAAAGACAAAAAATATTTTCTTTCAATTATTCTTTATGTTTAAAGAAGGAATTGTTCATTAAAAATAATTACCTCCTCCTCAACGCGTGTTTAAGTGCATCAAAAGATCGATCAGCGATCTCATCCCAAAAGAACGGAATGTTCTGTTTCAACAACCGTGTAAAACCCTTTGTAAGCTCGGCATAGTTAGGAATAAACCTACGTAAAAAGTTTGCTTTCCCCTGCAAACTTTGGAGTTGGCGCAAAGTAGAAGGAGGAGGTAATATTTTCTGCCCGATGCCTTAGGATGAATAACTATAGATGAACTTCCAATTTCTATTGATCTAATTCTACCACTACTGGATGATACCAGAGCCCGAAGCCCTTCAAGCTGACTTGGTGAATATTCAGGGGGTTTCCCTTGTATTCTCCGGGATTGTCTCGGCAATTCCGCCACGATTAAAAATTATCTAATCACACGCCAAAAAAAAAAAATTCAATGAAAACACCTAAAGTCTCTAAGAAACAAACAGTTGAATCAGATGCTTAAAAAATCTAAGAGTTCAAACCACACACAAACAGTAACTTTCCGTACTAAAAACACTAGTTGGTGATGAAATCCAACTTAGTAGAATTTTAATACGAAAAGGGCGGTTGGAACAGTTACCCCGACAACCTGCTTAATGAAACAGACCGGTGCAAGTTTCTCCACTATACCATCTCGAGTGAAGATAACCCTCCGGAGAGTCCAAGTGAGTTTAGCCGACGTCTATTCCAGGTATAGTGGGATCTTCCCTCCACCGTCACCTTAGGAAAGAATCCTAAAGATTATGGCCTCTAAGGTTACCAACAGAAACAAATATACCTTGGGGAACAGTCTACGATCTGACACACACGCAAGGGCAGAGTAACAAAGCTCAATTCCCTTGAAGGCTCCTTAAAATAATTCAAGGTATGCCAACAAGTGACCCCTGGCTCCTCGACAATGGTCTATCCGAGGTTTACCGTTGTTAATATGTGTATATCTTCTATCGTTCCCAATGAGGAAGGATTGATTACCCCACTGGTTCAGATATGATCTCGTGCTTGACTCCTTTAAGAGGAGCTTCCTAGAGCATACATGCAACAATTGGAATTCTTCCTACCGCAAGATTTGTCTACTTGTTTGTTTTAGCTATCTTGGAGAGTTAATTAATCGCTACTCCAAGATACTAGCCTAAGCTATGTTGGTGATAAGAGCCTTAGAAATAAAAAATTACTAGATGAATTTTAATTAAGCGTTGCTTTTATGAGCTGTTCCTTAAGTCAATGGGTGCGGAAATGAAACTTTGATGATGTGAAGACTCGACTTCCAAAAACACTAAAAATGCACCTAGAAATGATAATCAATTCTTTTTCATTCAATGAACTTTGTATCTAAAGAAAGAGTTGGAGAATGAAATTCTTTTTAATGAACAATTCCTCCTTTAAACATAAAGAATAATTGAAAGAAAATATTTTTTTTCTTTTCAATAATGAGATAAATTATCAAATCTCATAACAAAATCCTTTTTCTTTCCAAATTCGAAGCTACAAAAGAATATTCCTTCAAAAGAAAGCTACAAAATTTAAAAAAAATACTCAAAACTACAAAAATTAATCTTGGGATCTATTGATTCTAATTTGAATAAAAGCTTTAAGATTTTTTTTAGAATGTTTTCCTTAGTTGTTCAGCAAACTAAGAATCTATTTGTTCTAAATAACAAACAGATCAAAAACATTCAAAATATGTTTTTTTTTTATAAAAATGAAATTCAAAAGCTTCAACCAAGTTTTTTCGAAGATTCGCAAAGAAACAAATGGCTCTATTTCTCAATAAAGGATGTTTCCACAATCAGGTCGGATTCAGCAAAAAAACAAAAAGATCAATGTAATCTGAGATACTTCAAACTGTCAATGCTTCAAATCACTACAAAGACGAAGTGAAAAACAATCCAAAATTCAAAATATTCTAGAAAATCACCAAAACATGAATACTGTTGGAGTTCATTCACAAAAAATTCTTGATAGAAACAATGATCAGTCTGGGTAGAAACCAAAGATGCTAAATCCAAATAAAAATAAACTACATAAAGAAATCTGGAGGTTTTCTAAAATTTTAACAGGGTCCGTAGGCTATCGGTATAACCAGGTGTGGTCCCACACTATTATCTCACAGAAAGCATGAAACTACCCGCTCTGTCTAAAGAAGGCAGAGTGCGGTCCCAGGAAAAATTATAGAAAAACATACAAATTTTCAAAATTTTCAAAAACAAGGAAAATCTAAATTATCCAGACAGATATGTATCAATCAAAAACCAGGAAAAAATGTTTCCTCAAATCAAAATAAAAGAGAACCAAAAACAACAAGTTCTTTCCCCAGTATGGTCGCCATTTTGTTGTGTAGATTAATCCGTCTTGCGGACAAGACCGATCTCTCTAGTACTAAAAGTGACTAGCAACAAACAGCCAATTATACTAATTTCTCTCTAAGCATATAAGATTAATAAAAATTCTATATAGGTGCAAGGCCTACCTTATTTCCAACGCTTGTTTGAAATTGTTGTCATCCCTCGTGCACTTGAAGGAGTGTTCTTCATAAACCTGCAGTCACAAACAAGCAAAAGATTACATAGCACCTGTATAGACATTATTATAAACCATACTTATCATAGTGATCAAGGAATCTATGAAATAAACCATGAATAGACAGCTTATTGAGAAAAATGAGTATATTTGTATTAACTTCAAATGAAAGAAAACCTTTACAACCTGTGCCTTGATGTCATGAAGGTCTTCCTGGGGTCCAAAGCAGGAATCTCTTCTACTTTGATAAGATTTTGCACTCTTTCAACAAAGACCAAAAGAGGTATGTAATCTCTCCTCACAGAAAGTCTTAATTAACAGAGTCTGAATCTTAACAACATTTAGCCTCAAATATCCTAAAGCTTGAACTCTCCTTTTAGGTTACCCAATGCCTCTTTTTATAGTGGAAAAGAGGAGATTTTCTGTTCCAAGTATGAAGGGATAGAATCCTCCTTCAAAGGGATAAGCTCCTCACATCAAGGGGTTAGCTCCATCAAGCAATGGATGCATGAACCTTATCAAAGCGTATCCATTCCCGAAAATTCCCATCTAGAATCTTCTAGAATTGATATGAAATCAACTTTTTAACTTTACTTTCTCGCCTTTTTGAGTTTTACAGAGGTCAGCACCTATAACACAAAGAAATTCGTTAAAGGTTCACAACAACCTGCTGTCTTGAAGGATCCTTTTCCAACTCAAGATAGTAAAATGATTGGTTCTACCTCGACTACTTTAGAAGAACCTATTATGATGATGTCTCATGTCAGGGTTGCGACACGATCGCAAGATTACGGTACTAAGAATCTTGTTGATGGTAAAGAAGCAGAATATTCTAATGCAAATACATCAACTACATTTCCTCCTATTTCTGGTCTGCTACAGATCGAGAAACCAAATCCAGAATTAATAATCAAACCGCCTGCTAAAGGTGTTCTTCGTAAATCAGCTTTCAATCCACATGTGAGAGCTGCTCAGAATTACAACATTGTTGAAGATTTAGCAATTTATCCTTCAGCAATGTCAGCTTTGGAAGTGCTGCAATCATGCCCAGCACAGCGTAAATTATTATTGTCTGCCATAGGAGCTGTTGATGTTCAGGATTCTAACCTTATAGTCTTCGATTTAGAAAATAGTACACCTCGTCTACCTCATCAAATGGCTTTCCAGATTCCAGTGTTAGTAAAAAACAGACCAATTTTTCGGACTGTGATTGATGAGGGAGCTTCAACGTGTATTATGTTGATTCAGTGTTGGAAATTTCATGGTTCTCCTACACTTAACCAATATCCGACGATTCTTAAGGCTTTTGATGGTCGAGGTTTTCACCCTTTTGGTATTTTGCAGGATTTACCCATAGGCGTCGAAGGTAAAATCGTAAATCTAGATGTGGAAGTGGTTGATGCCCCTCTAGATTACAACCTTCTTCTGGGTCGTAGTTGGTCCTTCCCGATGACTGCTGTTGTCTCTTCGGTCTTTCGACTCATAAAATTTCCATATCAAGGAAGGATCGTAACAATAGATCAGTTAACTTATTTCACTTCCGACCCAGCCTCTACAGAAACAATCCAGCATGTTGGTAAAATGGCTATCCCTTACAAGGATGTTGGAGTAGGTTTGGTTAAAGATTCTGGTTTACTAGGAACTTTTTCCTTTCCTCCTCCTAACATATCGCCTTCTATTGCAAATATTCACATGATTTCGTCAGACACTGTTATGTTTGATGATCCTTGGATCGTACCTTCCGAATCCGAGTTAGATTCATTCGATGGTGTGATGCCTTTGAGTCCATTTGAAATTGCGTACCAGGCTGTACAGTCATTTTCCAACCCCTCTTCAACCGAGACTGATCCAATGAATGGGATCCAAGAGGAATCACTTTCTATATCTAATTCATTTACAACGACATTTCCTGAACTTGTTCATACTGATGAGCAAATTCGTGAGTTTTTGTCTGTTGATGACTTACCATGGGAAGATCTCCATCACCGATCTTCATTTTTACCTGAATTAGATCATTTTAAAGATGATTTCGCTTCAATTGTTACTACCGAATATGTTAAAGAACCATAGAATCCATTGCAAAATCCTGATTCTGAGTTAAATTTGGGAAATATATCTCGAACGGTTCCAATTGACATTTCAGTAAAACCAGGAATAATTGAAAACATTCATATAGGTGCTTGTTGTACAAATGATGAAATTCAGACTTATAAATCCCTATTTCAAGAATTCCGTGACGTGTTTGCCTGGTCTTATGAAGAAATGCCAGGAATCGATCCATTGATCGTTGTTCATGAAATTAAGACTTACCCGGATGCCAAACCTGTTCGTCAATGATTCCGTCAAATTCATCCTAGAAAAGCTTCTACTATCAAAGCAGAAGTTGAAAAATTACTTCGTGCAGGATTCATTTATCCAATTCCCTTGACGAATTGGGTATTGAATATTGTTCCTGTGACTAAAAAGCAAGGAACGATAAGAGTATGTATCGATTATAGGGATATTAATCGAGCCTGTCCAAAAGACAATTATCCAACTCCCTATATCGATCAAATAATCGATGATTGTGCTGGCAGTGAATTGTTTTCCTTCATGGATGGCTTTTCAGGTTACAATCAAATAAACATACTCCCTGCTGATCAACCGAAAACAACTTTTATTTGTCCGTGGGGAATGTTTTCTTACTGTAAACTACCTTTTGGATTAAAGAACGCTGGAGAAAATTTTCAAAGGGCTATGTCTTATGCATTTCATGACATTAAGCACATTGTACAGCCTTACCTCGATGATTTACCTGCTCATTCATTACATAGGGCCGACCATCTCACTCATTTACGAGAAATCTTTATGAGATGTAGGCATTATCGAATTAGGTTGAATCCGCATAAATGTGTTTTCTGCGTAGAATCAGGTCGATTACTGGGTTTTGTTGTCTCAAAAGTAGGCATTCGTGTCGATCCATCGAAGGTTGAAGCAATTGTCAAATTACCTCCTCCTTCAACTTTGCGCCAACTCCAAAGTTTGCAGGGGAAAGCAAACTTTTTACGTAGGTTTATTCCTAACTATGCCGAGCTTACAAAGGGTTTTACACGGTTGTTGAAACAGAACATTCCATTCTTTTGGGATGAGATCGCTAATCGATCTTTTGATGCACTTAAACACGCGTTGACCCATGCACCGTTATTGCATTCTCCCAACTACAACCAAGATTACATTTTGTATCTCGCTGCTTCTCATTCCACCATTGGGATGGTGCTAGTTCAGGAAGACGAATCTCACAATGAACATGTGATTTATTATCTTAGTCGGAATCTGCATCCGACTGAAATCAAATACACACATGTGGAGAAATTGGCCTTGGAAACTGTCCAAGCTGTTCAAATATTTAGACATTACATCTTGTTACGTAAAACCAAAGTAATTTCTAATTGTAACCCTATGATGTATATTTTGACCAAACAATTTCTAGGGGGCAAGTATTCTAAATGGATAGTTATCCTGCAGGAATTTGACTTGGAGTTTGAAAAATCCAAGGCAAAGAAATCTTTGGTATTTGCGGAACTGATGTGTGATTTCCCCTCTACTGATACTGAAACAGTGGCAGAAGAGTCCATTGCGGACGAATATTTGTTTCTCATCAGTACACTTGATCCATGGTATGGAGATATTGTTGTTTATCTCCAAACCCAATATTTTCGGCCTGACATCTCATGATCTGAGCGACGGAAAATACGCTTCCAATCCCAACAATATAATATCATTGGTGATACACTTTACCGTCGTGGAGCGGATTCTGTTTTCCGACGTTGTCTAACTCATGAAGAAGCTGAAAAGGTTTTAAATGACTGCCATTATGGAGCATGTGGTAGTCATATGTCTGGGTATGCCACAGCTCAAAAGATATTGTGTGCTGGTTATTTCTGGCCAACGTTATTCAAATATTGTATTTATGCAGTTCGGAAATGCCATAATTGTCAACTTTTTGATCGAAAAATGCGCGCGCCACCCGCTCCTCTTCACCCTATAATTGTTGTTGGTCCTTTTGCGAAATGGGGTATCGATTTTATTACATGTAACCCTCACTCGGCCGGGGGGCATGCATATATTATCTTAGCAGTTGATTATTTTACTAAGTGGGCCGAGGCGATGCCTACATTTTCAGCTGATGGCAAGACTGCTGCAACTTTCGTATTTAATCACATAATTGCTAGGTTCGGTGTTCCTCAAGCTATTATTACGGATCGTGGAGGTCACTTTCGGAATGTCATGATGACTGAACTAACAGACCAACTTGGCTTGTGCCACGATAGTTCCACTCCATATTATCCGCAAGCCAATGGTCTGGTTGAGGCCATTAATAAAGTTTTAGTCTTCATGATAAGACGAATTATTGGTATTCACAAGACGAATTGGAATTCCATGTTATTTTCAGCACTTTAGGCATATCGAACCTCAGTCAAAACATCAACGGGTTTCACTCCTTTTCAACTAGTTTACGGTTTAGAAGCTGTGTTTCCAATTGAATGCGAAATTCCGTCACTAAAATTAGCCGTAGAATTACTTCCAGCTATGTCTGAAGAGGAGAAATGTTTCTTGTACTTAGCCCAGTTAGATGAGAATCGATGAAATGCTACAATAGCAAACGAGGCTCATGTTAAACGGATAAAAGCTCAGTATGATAGAAGTGTGACCCCTCCAAATTTTTCAGAAGGAGACCTAGTTTTACTTTACGATCAAGCTAATGACAAGCTAGGAGCTGGGAAATTCGTGCCTATGTGGCATGGTCCTTACATTGTTAAACGAAAGTTAGCAAAAGGGGCCTATGAGTTGATAGATTTTGACGGTGTCCCTTTGGATAAACCCATAAATGGGCTTTATCTAAAGCGATATTATGCTTAAAACTTGGTGTGGAGATTTTTTAGGTTAGATTTATTTACTGCTAGTGTGTTTTAGATTAGAAAAGTGTGCCTAGTTTAGAAGTGTATTTTATCACTATTCTTGCTTATCTGAGTTTTACTCTTGATATTGCAGATGTCGACGTCTCTTCAAACCTACATTGGTTTTGCTGATGGTGCCTATCGTAGTACACGGAACATTTCTTCCACAACTTGGGTTATCTATTCACCTTCTGATGAGTTAGTATCCATGCATGGGGTAAGCCTTGGTCAAACGACGAATAACATTGACGAGTATAGTGCAGTGATTGAGTTATTATCTGAATCCATATCATTTGGAATTCGGAGTTTGATTGTTAGGTTAGATTCTGAACTTGTTGTATTACAACTTAACATAATTTATACCATTAGAAATCCAGTGTTATTACGGTTATTTTTAAGAGTTCGTCTCTTGGAATGTGAATTTAATTACATTGAATATCAGCATATTCCAAGACATTTAAATACATTAGCAGATGCAATTGCTTCTAGTATGATAAATCGACATTTACAATAATCAAAACAGTAAATAAAACGCATTCATAACATGTGCACAGATAGCCGGTAAATAGTGATATATCATAGTATAGAAGTGTTTTCAAAAAAATATATACATCGTCTTCGATCATAGGTTGGAAACACCTTATGATCGGCAAAAAATGATAACACAAAAAGTCAAAAATATGATTCTACAAGATCATCCCATCACTGATGGTGATCACGATAAGAAACCACTGCCCGAGCCACCCTACATAGGAACCTCCTAAAAGGTCCTGAAACACCAATCACGTATCTCTGCAACCTAAGTGGAATATCATCTATGCTCGTCTCTGGAATATCTAGAGTCAAATGCTCTAGGTGATGCTCTAAATCAGTCAAAATTTCCGCTGATTGGCTTGCTGGGCTGGTGCAGCTGCAACTGGTTGTCTTCTCTCATAAGGTTGGAGATGGGCTGGTCGCTGTGGACCCACATCTGTATTCAAAAAAAAATTGGTTATTAGTTTTCAAGATGATAAAAAAATAAAAAATTAGGATTTAGCAAACGTTGAAAAATGATTGTACCTGAGTCATCCCACTGTTCCCCGGCTGGGAGAGCCATCTCTCGGTCGCTGCGGAAATCTATCCTGGCATATGGAAAGTCCTCTATCACAAAAAGTTGGCAATCCAGCCAACGAAAATATGAAGGAGGAAATCGAACAATCTCAGTACCCTCAATAGCATGACAAGCCATCAATGCGGACCAACGAACCATCCTAGGTTCTCGAAGTCGACCGGCATCAACATCAATACTCTGTGGAGCTAGCATGGGGATCCTCTCTAGAGCAAAAGAGACGACGATGGATCCATATCCAAAGTTATTCAGTTTCCCATTTTTTGCTCTAGTTAGTTGGCCTTTTACATTAGCCAACACAGCTTCACACTAGTTAAAGATGGTGCCGCGAAAATAGTCCACAGCAATACGCATTTGGGAACCGGTAGCTACATGCAGCACAGCACTCCCGCACAGTTTGGTAATAGTAAAAGCAATAAATTTCAATTCAGGATGGATGATGTGTTTTATATCAATCCGTTTGTCCCTAGGGTTTGCCTGGTCATTGCAGAATTCTAGTTGGAGATTAGAGACAGACTGGCCACCTGGCCTAGTCCCAAACAAAGAAACTTGTTCGCCCCTCTTGGACAAACCAGTCAGAAAATATATATCCTCCAGCTCAATTTCGAGCCGGTGGCTACCAATAATGAAGCACTGGTCCTGCACATTCCATCTGTTTACCAACCATGTCAAGATTTCGACCTGTGCCCTCATGCCTGAGATGGCCCATAATTTATACAAACCGCATGCTCTTAATGCTTGCTGTGTGGGAAAATGGATTATTGCGGCTTCATCCACATCCTCATGTTCACGTTCTCTCCAAATCAACATCTTGATAATCCTACAATGCATAAAAAGGCAAGTTAGAACAATCTTATTTGAAAATTTTTGGGAAACAAATGAGAAATTTGCATTTTAAATTTGACCACGTGGGTACCGCACCCGGCCTTTGTAAACAGTGCGTAGGAATGCACGCGAGCTGTGTGTTGGGTGCGGACCCACGAATTTTTTCCACATAGAAAAAATTTGCGGTTCGCAGGTCGCATGTGTCGCACTTGCGGACCCCTGCGGGCGAATTTTTAAACCATATTTTTCCCTAAAAATACAAATTAAAGCCTAAAAATGAATTTGAAACAGATGGAATATAAGATTAAGAGGTCGTGGATTACCTGGGACTGACGGTTCTCGATTTCGTTGGATGGATTTTCCAGAATCTTCACAGGAACTTTCTTACCCAAAAGCTTTTTACTTTTCACTCTGAACTTGAACGGTAAAAATGAAATTGAAAAAGTCCTTTTTATAAGTTTTTTCGAATAGATGAATTTTTAATTTGTTTATTTTTCACTTTAAAAAGGGTATTTTGAAAGCATTTTTACTTATCTTAAACAGGTATGTGTAATGTTTCAAGTTTTTGTGCAGAAATTGGATTTTTCAGGAGAATTGATCATTTTTCAACAAAGAGCATATTTTTATCCTTTTTTCGAACTCGTTAAAACTTACGAAAAAGTGAAAACCATGAGTACATTTTTATCCCTTTTTCGAACTCGTTAAAACTTACTGAAAAAGTGAAACCCTAGAGTCCTCTTTTAAACCCTTTTCAGACTCTCTAAACATGAAAAGATTACCGAGCACTTGATTATTTGAACTCGTTAAAGTAAATGAATGATCGTCCTTTCAGTATAAGTTTACCCCTTTTCCGGACTGAAATGGACTATTTACGAAAAAGGTATACGTTGACTAATTACGGTCAATAGAGTTCTCTCCCGCATTATTTTATCCTTTTTCGGGCTCGAGAGACTAAATTTACGAAAAAGAACACCCACGGAGTTTTCTTAAGTTTTTCTTTTGACTCCCTAAAATTGAAAAACACTGAGTTTCTCCTATACTGGACTCGTTAAAACTTAACAGTAAAGGACCTGTTCAATTTTAAACAGGAACGAACCACTCCTTCTTAGGGTTTGAATTTTAAACTAAGTTGGACTCATCCGAAGGATGAGCTTATAATCAAGCAAATGTTATCCTCCTCAAGCTTGTCAAAAATAAAGAGGTACTTGCCAGAAATGGTGGGGGAAAAAGAGAAAAATGGGCGTGTTTGTTGTATTTTAAATTTTTCGAAAACCCAGTCAACCACTCTTGAACACGACACTTTTATTCACCTGGGTTGGGAAATCCTTTGCCTAACAGTTAATCAAACCATATTGAAAGTCTTCAGCCGGTTTCTGGGTATTAGCTTTGGGTCAATTGTTACCAAGCCATCTGCAGTGTCGTTATGTGTTCAAGAGGACAGTTCAAATAAACCATTCATCTGCAAAATATCTGTCATCCATTTTGACCATCCCTGAGTCAGTCCTTGCCAATATATTTTCAAAACTTGATCTATGATTTCGTGTTGTGGGCTTGCCTACGACAGATCACTTTCTATCGACATCAGCAAATTATCTAGGAATTTGATCTAGAAATTGTCAGTACCTTGAAATCTGCATGCCTCAATGGCAGGTTTCTCGCCTTTGACGACAGGTTGCATTATTGACCTTCGATCGAATGATTCCGTGACATGTTCGACTTCAGCTCATTCATTCACATTTCATGGATTGTATTGGGTACTTTGAGAGCCATTGAAATTACTGGTGGTTATTCTCACACTTGTTAACAGTTTACATCAATGACTGGTAATCAAGTGGTTTCTACCATGTTCGACTTCGACACATTCATTCACATGGATAGAATCGTACTAGTTCGAGATGCGGAAATCAAGACCCTGGATCTAGTTTCCACCATCTAGGCTGCGAGGAATTTTGTTAACATCTGTACAGTAGACTATTTATAAACAAATGGTTGCGTCCATACTGTGTCTACACATATCTGCACTATGATGTATTCAAAATCATTCCTGTATCAGAACGATTTGAGTTAGTTAATTTTAATCTGAGTATGGGAATGCCTACCTCAGTGATGACATGTATACATATATATTTTGCATTGAATGTTTTTACAGGTTTCGACTGGGGTGTCCACAGGATGATCTTTGAAATGATAAAGTACTGCACTCTTCATATATGACAGACTTCAGCTTCTTCTATTCCAGACTTTGCACTTTAGGGGGCAATCTGTTACACTAAAAATTGTCATCCTGACATTCTGCTATGAGTATGAGCTCATTATTACTCATACTTCCTCCTTTTACAAGTCTAACATATCAGTTCTTCATGTCAAGCCTTGAAAATTAGAAGAAAGTTCCTAAAAATCCCCTAAAATTTGGTATCGCACTTTCTCTATTCATTGCCTGCGGTCCCACACCTAAAGTTCAGCTCTCCTGCGGAACTATACCGCACGTTCTTTGTGTTATAGGTGCGGACCTCTGTAAAACTCAAAAAGGCGAGAAAGTAAAGTTAAAAAGTTGATTTCAGATCAATTCTAGAAGATTCTAGATGGGAATTTTTGGGAATGGATACGCTTTGATAAGGTTCATGCATCCCTTGCTTGATGGAGCTAACCCCTTGATGTGAGGAGCTTATCCCTTTGAAGGAGGATTCTATCCCTTCATACTTGGAAAAGAAAATCTCCTCTTTTCCACTATAAAAAGAGGCATTGGGTAACCTAAAAGGATAATTCAAGCTTTAGGATATTTGAGGCTAAATGCTGTTAAGATTTAGACTCTGTTAATTAAGACTTTCTGTGAGGAGAGATTACATACCTCTTTTGGTCTTGGTTGAAAGAGTTCAAAAGCTTATCAAAGTAGAAGAGATTCCTGCTTCAGACCCCAGGAAGACCTGCATGACATCAAGGCACAGGTTGTAAAGGTTTTATTTCATTTGAAGTTAATACAAATATACTCATTTTTCTCAATAAGCTGTCTATTCATGGTTTATTTCATAGATTCCTTGATCACTATGATAAGTATGGTTTATAATAATGTCTATACAGGTGCTATGTAATCTTTTTCTTGTTTGTGACTGCAGGTTTATGAAGAACACTCCTTCGAAGTGCACGAGGGATGACAACAATTTCAAACAAGCGTTGGAAATAAGGTAGGCCTTGCACCTATATAGAATTTTTATGAATCTTATATGCTTAGAGAGAAATTAGTATAATTGGCTGTTTGTTGCTAGTTACTTTTAGTACTAGAGAGATCAGTCTTGTCCGCAAGACGGATTAATATACACAACAAATAGCTGAATTATTTATCAACCTTCCAAGAGGGAAATCTAAAACTGTGAAAGGACCAAGAGACCCTGCTCTTGCAAGGGCAAGTAAGTCTGCTTCTGGGACAGTAAGTAGGGAAGAAATAGGACATATGCTTGATGAATTCAAATCTGATATCTTGGGGAGTCTTAGTGAACAGATAGACACCCTTAAGTTTCAAAACAAGCAAAAAGCTGAATCTGATGCCTTAAAAATATTCTGTCCCAAATGTAGAAAGAAACATGCCTTGAGAGAGTGCCCTTTGGATGCCAAAGTTGTGGAGACTTGTGTAATTTTTTCAGAAAAACATGAGACCAAGACTTGTCCTTCACTTCATGGTCTTAAAGCTGTCTTTCAAGAAGATACTCCTACAAGTTCCACAGAATCTCTCAATTTTTTCTTCAGGAGGCCTTGGCAAGGACCTCAAACACAAGGATTTCATGATCAGATGTATAATAAACCCCCACAAAATTGGAATCCTTGGTAGCAACCTTGGCCCCAATTTCAAAATCAATCACAAACTTGGGCGCAAGGAGCACAAAATCCCTATGGAAGATACTCTCAGTATTATCAATATCCACCATCCTATCCACCATATCCACATTTCCCTCAACAAAATTTTCAACAAAATCCTCAAAACCCACAACATCAAAATCAACCACTTCCATTACCATTTCCTCAGAAAAAAAATCAGTTGCCTGCCCAACCCATACCAAACCCCAACAATAAAAATCCTCAGAAAACATACATGATAGAAGGCCAACAGTTTCCAACTTATTTGATCACTCCTTTAGACCTTAGTGATGTTCAACTTAGGTCTGGAAGGATACTTGAAAAGAGGAAACCTTCTGTAATCATACAAGAGCAAGACAATTCTGAGGAAGATTCTTTACGGGTAAATAAAAGTCTTGAAGAGAACACAACTTTCCAACACCCAAAAATTGAAAAATCAAAACAAAAAGAACCAATAATTTCAACTCCTATATTAGAGCATCCATCAACATCCACTTCTACACCTCCCTTCTAGGGAAAATTTTAGGGGCAAATTTTAGCCCAAAGGCAAATTTTAAGGGATTTTAAATTTTATTAGGGTGAATTTTTTATATAAAACCCATTTTTTAAAGTTTAATAAAGTTAGCCCAAAAAATATTTTAAAAATAATTAATTATTTAACATTAGCCCACAAAAAAAAGGGCGCACAAAACTGGAAACATGAAATTTGCCCCCGATTTTCCAGTTTCCATGGCATTCGCCCCCGATTTTCTAGATTTCTATGGCATTCGCCCCATTTTTTCAGTTTTGAGTGGTTCGGAGAGGTGGTTGGGCTTTGTGCACACAAATTTTCTAAGTTCTTACTGGCTGAGCGAGGCCGAATCTCTCTGGTCCGTCTCTCTCTGGTCCGTTTCAGTCATAGATCTGCGCAGTGCCCAATTAAGGATTTTCTTTGTTGGGCATCCTTTTCCTGGATCCAGAGGACCGTCGCACGCCTCTTCATCCTCATGCTGTTTCTGCCAAATTTATTCTATGTACCGGTGCGTGATCTTAAATTTGAAACACGACTGGCTGTGAAGATCCCTTCCGCTGTAAGGGCATTCTCGAGGTGGGTAGTCTGCATTGATTTTGCTTTGGAACAGGTTCCATTGTTTAATAGATATGCCATTGAAATTCATTTCCCCCCCTTGCTGCTGAGCTGTTAAAGCAGTTTATATAATTGTTTTTATTGAGAGAGGTAATGGTTTTTGTTTAATCTGTGGGGTGCTTTGAATCTAAAACAATGACTCATTTTAACATGAGAAGGACTCCATACGATTTGAACTTTGTACCTCTGCATTGAAAGATAACAATGCCTTTACCAACTGGCTTTGGGGAAATCCCCTAACTAGTTCATATGATTTCGTTACTATGAAGCATTTGTTTGTTAGTTTTTGTTTTCAATTGAACCGGGTCAGGTGTCGGTTTCAATTTCTAGCCTGTCCAATGTTCAACATATGAAACCTATTGGAAGAATGTATAATGATCTTGGTTTCCATTGCATCTGTTCTTAGTTTTACTTTTGGTGATCTCTATATTGTGCTTTCTGTCAATGTTTTCTGCCTTTGTTAATTTCTGCTTTAAATTCTGGGCTAGCTGAAGAGCATTTAAAATTTGCATAATGACATGGTTTTCCGAATTTGTAGACCGGCATGTTCTCCATTTTGTTTATGTTCAGCTTACTTTTCTGTGATTTTTGAGTCTAGACCAAAGAAATTCTGCACGGCAAAGAGCACCAACCCCAGCTATTAAAGAGGAGCAACCTGTTACAATGAAAACAATTGAATTAGAAGAAAAAAATGTTACTAGTCAGGCACCCACAACTGAATGTGATCCAAACGAGGCGATAGACTGTTCAGATCCTAAGGTTTTAGTTTTAATCAAGAAGTTTAATTTGAAAGTTTTCAAAAGTATTAATATCTTTGAGTACCAATTGCCTGTTCGAGGTTCCAAACCGAATGAATGTGATGTAGCATGGAGGTTCAGATCTAAGAAGGAAAAATCATGGAGGAAGTATAGGGATTTTAGAAGATTCACTCTGGGTTTCGATCTAAATTGCAAATATAAGGTCACAGATGCTGGCCGGTGGCACTCGGGAAAGAATGCCCAGCCAGGGAAGATAAGAAAAGACACAGGCAACTTCAGTGATCCAGTTCATCACATCGCATCTCCGTCTTCAAATGCTTCTTTTCTGGTTAATGATGAAAACATAAATGACACAGTCCCCATAACCATATCCGAATCTAGTTTCAGGAAAGGAAAATACTTATATTATTCCCGTAGAGGAGATTACTGTAAGGGGATGAACCAATAATTGTGGAGTTTTCTCTGTGCACTGGGAGAGGCGCAATACCTCAATAGAACATTTGTCATGGATCTTAGTGTTTGCCTTTCTTCTAAGTACACTCCAAGCAACAAGGATGAGGAGGGGAAGGAATTTCGGTACTACTATGACTTCGAGCATTTGAAAGAGAGCACCTTTGTCATTGAGGAGGGGCAATTTCTAAAAGAATGGAAGAAATGGAATAGGGATCATAAAAAGGATCAAATCCCTATCAGGAAAGTAACTGACTACAAAGTCAGTCCCATGCGATTGAAAAGAGACAAAAGTACAATCATTTGGAGGGATTTTGATCAACCAGAGCCTGACAATTATTGGTATCGTGTCTGTGAAGGGTCAGCGGAGAAATATATTGAGAGGCCCTGGCATCTGCTGTGGAAGTCTAAACGGCTGATGAACATTGTCTCAGCAATCAGTGGAAGCCTT
The DNA here is from genome assembly GCA_034641835.2 of Pinus albicaulis. NCBI lineage: Eukaryota > Viridiplantae > Streptophyta > Pinopsida > Pinales > Pinaceae > Pinus > Pinus albicaulis. Next base: position 467,549,917 of record CM076575.1, read on the forward strand.
GACTGGGATTATGATGCAGTCCACGTTGTTAGAGGTGAAAAAGTCGAGGACAAGGAACTCTGGCCCAATCTACACAGAGATACCTCACCTGATGCAATTTTGAGCAAGCTCACCAATTAATTCAATATCAGAGGAAATTGTATATTGCTACCAACGAGCCAGATTACCACTATTTTGACAAGTTGAGATCCCGTTTCAAGGTCTCTCTCCTGGATGATTATAAAGATTTATGGGCGAAGAATAGTGAGTGGTACAATGAGACTACTCTTCTCAACAAAGGCCAACCTGTTGATTTTGATGGTTACATGAGAGTGGAAGTAGACACAGAAGTTTTCTTCAGGGCAAAGACTCGTGTGGAGACCTTTAATAACTTGACCAAAGATTGCAAGGATGGAATCAATACATGTTAACCTTGACACCAACAGAGATAAAGAGTGATCGAGGAGGAACAGACACAGCAGATAAATGTGATTAGTTTCTGAAGTCTGGTTGGTCAGTCTTGGTTACTTTCTTTTCACAAGGTTAAATTGTACAACTGGCAATTTTTTATGTTTGTTCCCTTAGTCAATTTTATTTTACAGTTCTAGAATGTATCAAAGTCTAATTCAATTATCCAGTTGGAAGTGCTGTTTCTAAGCTTATCTGTAGAGGTTTTCAGTTTTTCATTATTGTATAATTACCATTCTTCCTAGAGGGATATATAATGTGAGAAGAAATTGGTTCCTGATCTTTCTTAATTTCGTTTCCTGTGACTTCTTTGGGTTTGAAGTTGTTTTTAGTCAGACTTCCTGCATATTAAATTGTGGGTTAGATATCTGTCGCATCTATTGTTTAGTTAATGGTTTGCAGAGAAATTACGAATCGTCTCTTGGAAATGTGCTCAACTAGATCAATAGTTCAATTGCTGAAAATAGAAGGTTTGCCTAAATATTTCTTAAAAATTACAATAACCTTAAGTTAGTTTCCTATTTAATAGGTGTGACCTAACATAGAGCCTATCTATTATCTGCACTGTTTAGGATGTTTTGGTGCATATTAATGTTTTGTTCCTTTGTAGTACAGGGGCTGGCCTAAATTGTGGTTAGTTTCCTGTCCAGACTCCAAAGGGAGGATCATTTTATTTGTGTTGTATTCTTATGTGGAGATTATAACAGGCAATCTTATGAACAAACAGACAGGATTGTGCTATCCTTCTGCTCCTTGTACACTGGCAATGTCAAATCTTAGTACTAGGCTACTAGCCTTTAATTCTGTATATAGTGATGTTCAAGCTTACGATGCTAGAAGCTTAAACCATGTATCGATAGATTCTGCTATTGAATTTATTGAATGCTAAATTAAATGCCCAGACTACCTGCATCTTTTTTTTTCACCAAAAGAAATTTGCCAAGCTACACAAAATAAAGAAGGACCTACAGCACATGTATTCTATGAAGTAAAATGATTCTGTTATACTATCTGTATGAACTCAAATGATTCTGTTATACTATATCTCTTAGTGAATTCTCTTACCAAACCCAAGAGTATTTGAATTCCAAGATTCTACTTGAAGTGGCCCTTCACTTGCTCTTGAATACAAATGTAGCAACAATTTTACCACATTTGGTATTTGATATGTTGCTCTTATCATTTTCTGATTTGTAGTAGCATCATATATGACATCTTTACAATGATATCACCTGAGGCATGCCTGCTAAAGTAGACTGGCTAAAGAGATCATGTTCTTTTTCTTTCTTCAGCTATTCTCACTGAATTTGGTTCTAGATTCTGTCATCTATGGATGGAGCACGTTAACTTTATTGAGTTCCAATGTCTAGAACTTTAACTTTTAAGATATAATGATTGTTGGAATCAGTACAAAAATGGAGAAATATGTTCAAGTATTGTATGGAATCTCAAGTTATATTATTAAATAATTTGGATAACTCATCCCTTTGTTTTTTATTTCATACTTCTGGAGTTCCATGCATATTCAACATTTCCCTAAAATTGCATTTTTCATCAAAGGAAGAGTATTAGGTGCTTTGATTTTTGTGGGATTATAATTTCAGTCCAACGCAATAAAAATCTAAAATGATAAATAGCCGAGTTGATCTTCTTTTGTGCCCCACATATATTTCATTATCTAATACTGGGGGCCCATTTCTAGGTTTCAGATGTAGTCCTCTGACCTGTCCTGTGGCCTGCCTATCCCCAGTATACGACATTCATAATTACATCCATGCATTAGTAGTTACTATTAGCAATGAGATTTCTTTCAAGGCTAAAGGATTGCTTGGGTGATAGACATTTCACCTGGATGGAAAACTTGTTTATTTGTGGAACATTTTCTTATTTCAGTGGTTGCTTCTGTGCTATCCTTCCACTACACATATAAAAACAATTTTTTGTTTCTTTTTGAAATGCACTTACAAACACTTGTTCTTTAGGCATCCTTTTTTAGTTAGAAGAAGCAATCCAGCAGCGGTGATGATAATTACTAATACTGTCTCTTTTCTGTTTAAATCATATGGACTTTCAGATCTCGAGATTTGTCCCCATTTTTCACAGTTATCCCAACTCATAATTCTACAAGACAAAGAACATTGCCACCTATTTTCAGTATTGTATGTTAACTCTCGACTGTTTCTTCCTGTTACTTTGAAATTGCTTACTTCTAAGTGTTATTATTTACATCTTTTCTTTGTATTCATATTTGGAAGTTAAATCTTTTCCTGATATTAAAACACGTGAAAGTTTTAATCCGACAAAGATAAGAAAAAATAAATGCTTGTGTAGAACCTCATATTGTATTGCCATGGGAACATCTAGCATTAAAATTTTTGGGTGCTTTCTTTACAATCCTAGTTATATAGAAACTTGTCAGCGAGTACAAAATTGATAGTCAGATTGATATGAACTCTTATTCAGAGGTTAGATCTTGCAATTATGTAGTTTTCAAATTCCTTTATTTTCGGAGAGTAGAAATATAAGGCTTAACTTGCACGTCCTTCTTGTGTGCATTGCATTATGATAATTTACCCTATGCCTCCTTGCATCCCCTGTCTTTTATCACTTTCATAATTCATAGATGTTACATACATCAGAGACCTGAGTCTTTAGTCTCTCTTTTTTTTTTTTTACTATTAATGCTCTTTAACACCTAATTTCATTTACATAGTTCTTATCTTGGTGTGTTATTTGAGATTCCTAATATAGAAATTATAAATTCTCTTCTATGGAGGATATTTCTCTTTTGTGATGCTTGACAACTCTGAATGCATTAAGCTTTTATGACTTTGTTTAGCGTTCCTTCATTTACAGAGCCATGTTTGAGGCCTGCGAACAGTGAGGAGGGCTATATTTCATACAGTCCATTTGTTTCCATCAATTATTATTCTATTTTATTACTTCTACAAAATAACCATAGTTAATCTTCTGTTTTTACAAAAAACCATAGCTAAGTATGCATTTTGTTTGACCATATCCTTCTTTTGAGCTTCATAGGCTCTCTTGTGAATGGGAAGTGACTGGTTTAAATTCGACAATTTAAACTCCGTGCTGGCTGTTCATTCTTCTTCCTCTTGTTGATTGCTAACTTCCTACCGTGGTTGTCTTGTTGCCACTAGCTACTTATTCTTGGAACATTTGATCTTCATATGCCATTTTGAAAATCTGTTGTATGTCACTAGCCTTTGTTCCTTCAGAATTGCCTTTATCTTTTTATCACAATTGTTGTGAGATCTAGTATAGCATATTATCTGTGATGGGAAGTAGAAAATGCATTTTGGGCTACACGAGCATAGAATGTTGTCACATGTGTACAAGGAGAGCATATATTGAACTAAATGAATAGTCTTTTTCAAAACTGATCGTTCAAATGGACTTTCGGTTTTCATGCAGGAAATGAATGAGAGTGATTTCAATAACTTGAATTTCAGAGAACGGCATATTGGAGTGGTAAGTGGAATGATTTGAGTTTTTCTATTGACCAAGTTATACTAATCTAGGATTTTGCTTATTCAGTCTTGATGAATCTATGAATATCATGAAAAGTTCTTATATTCTGTCAATAGTTTGTTTGGTTGTCCTATGATCAATATTTCTTTTTGATAGCTCATTCAATTTATGGTACCTATAATTTTCACTTTTCCCCATACACAGCTGAAATGCAAAAACCTTTGAAGGTTTTCCATTTTGGCCACATTAGAGAACAGGGAAATGAAAAAACATAAGGAAAATAAAAAGCTAAAATGTTTTTTTTTTTAATTTTTTCTCCCATATTTTTTTTCAACTCAGATGAATAAATCTGTGGTGTTTTTTCATGGTGTTTACTTGAAGTCAACAATTTCCTATAGTACTCTCGAATAGAAAGGGATATTCCATTATCAAGTACATCTAGAATCTATCCTTGACCTGTTTTAGTCTGTTTTCCACTCAACTTGATTTTCTCTGCAAGTCTATTTCACTAGTTATGAGAAATGCACAAGAAAGTCGAGAAATGGAAAAGAAAAACATTGGATGTGCAAAATATGGCATGAGCATGCATATAATTTCTTTAAAAAGTCTAAATGCCTTTTAAATCCTTAATACATATTGTCCTTATATCTTTAGGTTTTCCTCCTTTCTCCAATATATCTTTTCTATTGTTAATGTTAATGATGGATCTATAGAGCCATTATAAACATTTGGTGATTAGTATTTTCTGTGATTTTTCCTGCCTTCTGTCTCACATGGTTGTGTGTGTGCATGTGCTGTGATTTTTATGGCCAAGGCCTCAAATTTATATAACTTGTTTGGTAGCATTCATACCAAGTGGAATTCTCTAAAGCAAAACCTTCCCTTGGAATTTATTATATGTGTAGGTTGTTATCTTTATTCCTCTATCTTATATCTAATCCTCGGTCTTTGAGTCAACTTGCTACATTTGGTAAACACCAGATTACAATTTCTTATCGACTAAGGAATGCCCAGTCTCAATTTATTTGTGTTTTAATCCTGTCCTTATGAAAACAGTGGTTTACCTTTAGGATTAGTTTTGTCTTTTCATCAATATTGTTGTTGGTTAACTGTTTCAATCGTGTTGTTTGTTCACTTTTTCAATTGAAATGGCTAAGATAAAGCTACCTTCATTAATATCTTATTGCTAACAAATTTTGTTTTATCAAATCTTTTACTTCTTAGATCGGTTGAAATAGTATAGTACCATGAAGTATTGCTTTTAGTTTGCTGTGGATTGCTTCGCATGATTTGTTGTTCTCATTCAGTTTTTTTCTGCAATGGTGTGGCAAGTGCCCCCTCTTGAGGATAAAAACAGTCTAAAAAGTTCCATTCTTGTATAGAATGATGAACTATATTTGGCATCTCTTGGGCCTGAGTAAACACCCAGTCCTGCACATGGTTTCCCATGTTTGCTTTTAGACTGTGAAGGGTTTTGTGTACCAACTGATCTATTTTTTTGTTTATTGAATTACCTAATGAAATGTTTTTCTTGCTTTTTCTGAGAATGATACTTTCCCATCTTCCATGCTACCAACCAAACTTGCATTCTCAAGTTTCCTAGTGTCAATTGCATGCACATTGAAATCTGGGTTCTATTTTATTGCTTGGCTAATACAGATAAAGTGATTTTTGCAGCATACTTCACAGTCTGGATGTGAGGATGTTAACAGGTAAATGGTCGTGGTAGTTCAGCATCCTGGCGCATCAAGGGAGGAATTTACTAAAGGTTCAAATTGTTCTAAAGCAGGATCTGAATATGCCTTAAAGTCCTCCCTGTCCAGTTTCAACATGTCAAGTGGAAAAAGCTCTGCATTACCCAGAAGTCGTTCATTGTCTTTGGTGCCTGATTCTAGTTTATGTGAAAACTCACAGATCCCTTGAAAGTAAGTTATTGATCATGTTCCAAGAAGCTGCAAGAGGAATTAGATACTACAAGAATGAAGAAGGTAGTTTTTTTCCCTGAGGCAATGAATGTGAGAATGGTATTCGGCTAGTACATCGGAAGTATTTGTGGATATGAAGGGCTTCATGAAACTTTTCATTATTTCCCTCTGACAAAAGGAATATGAAAGAATGTGCAAGGAACCCGATGAGGGAAATTTGGAGCACTAAGCATTTATGTCCAGCCAAGCAGTTGATAGTTTTAACCAAACCTTACAAAGTTACTCTCCTATCAGTAAATGGGAAAGATAAAATAGCATCATATGTAGGTGCCTCGCTGCCTTGATCAATTTCCTTTTAGTTTAAAAATAGATGAAATGAGAGAGTTCTATGTAACGAGGTTGTATATTGTTCACAGGGCAAAGCAAAATTGCCTCCTTAAATGTACAGAAATCAGGTGGAAGAAAAATAAATGATAGGCAAAAAAAATTGTCTTCAATTTATGGACTAAGCTGGTTTTTCTTGTACCCTCTTTATTTCATTAAACTTTCATAGATTTCATGTCGAAGCTAAACACAAATATACATGATTTGTAATTTTGAGCAAGCAAAGCTCAGTGTTAAAACATAACTCCATGCTTATTCAGTTTCTACATTCTCACTGTGGCTTGGATGGTCTGTTCTGGCCCCTTCGGACCATGGTTTGGGAGGTCTGTTATAAAAAAATGTTTTCCTAAATAAATCAAGATGATTTCCAGAAGATAATCTCCTATGGGAACATATCAATCATCACTATTTAAATAGTGATTAGCAAAGTCAGCAGAGAGATCTTACATTGACATCCAAATTAATTGCAGTATATTATTTTTTTCTTTCCTGTATGGTGATCAGGTCACATTAGAGCTCAGTTATAATTTTAGCACTTTACAATTTTATTTTTAACGACTAGGTGGAGCCTAGGCTGGGTTAGCATCAATACTGAATGGAATAATGATCTGCTCACCTGTGAGATCCTGTCATAGGATTGTATGAGTTTTAGTCAAACCTAGATGCCCATGGAAAGTTTTTATTCCTTAGAAGGGCTTCCCATCCTCAATCCCTCTCTATGAGGTTTGAAAAAATGACCCGATGAAGACTAAACCCCACACAAAGCAATGGATCTACACTCATGGGTTTTATCATTTAAGAATTTGTTTTTTTGTACCATTTTTGATGTCTAACTATAGTTGTTCTGCACTTGTGGAGTGGAATGGAAGTCTTAGTGGTGAAAGCTAATAGATGGCTTCCCTAAATAATCCGAAAGAACGAACAGTTTGGGCAGGGCTAATAAAGGGTTTAAACAACTTGTGTGCATCCTCCAGGGCTGAAGCCCTGAATCCGATAGTAGGTTACAAATTTCCGTTGGGATAAATATGGGATAGTGCAAAGCATAGTTTTGAAGATTAGTCTAAGTTGACTTGTAACTAATCAACTCAGTCAAGTTGATTGTTGGTTGAACGGCTAATTGTTGGTTCAATGGACAGAAGGTCTTGCAGGCACAAATATCAAAGGGAAAGATGGAGCCCTTCATGGGGTACTCTTTGTAATTATCCACCACTGCTACCTTCCATTCTTCCTCAAACTCCTCTCCAACCTCAATATCAGTTCTAGTAGTAGCATGAGAAACAACACTACGCTTAGCAGAACTAGAAGAACGTGTTTTCCAAACTACACGAAAACTATTTCCCTCACGAGTCACCATGTGCCATGCTTTGTCTCGGTGGTTCTCTTCCTTCTACTCCTGGTTCAATTACCATATCTTCATTGGAACCAACACCCCGAACTCCACTAGACAACGATTCACCATTTTTTAGTAGTGATTCGCCATTTGTACTGGTGATTCGCCATGATTTTATAGGATAATATAATCTCGTGAGAGATTCGCCAAAAAATTATATATACATATTATATTATTAATAAAATCGCCTTCCATTCTTCCTATGTATCATGGGGATTCGCCTATTTATTATATATATAAATTTAGGGGGGTTCTTAAAATTTTCCCTGCTCCCTTCCCAGAAAGATTAAAAATTGATAGGGGTGTAGAAAAACAAATTATGATGCCTAATTATGATTTCCTAGATGAGCTGAGAAATGTTTGTATTAAGATCCCATTATTGCAAGCCATCAAGGAAATTCCAATCTTAGCAAAAACAATAAAGGAGTTGAGCATGAAGAAAACAAGAAAAAGAATAAGAGAGACAAAGAAAATTCAACTGGCAGGAAAAATAGCAGACATCATGATGGGTAAGATTGCTATTCCAAAGTATCTAGACCCAGGAAATCCAGTTGTTAAAATTCACATCAATGGAATTGAAATCCAAAACACACTCATTGATTTAGGAGCAGCAATCAATATTATGAGTAGACAAATCATGGATAAACTGAAACTTCCTAATATTCTTTTTACACCCACATTATTACAATTAGCAGATAGATCTGTGATCAAAATTGATGGGGTAATAGAAGACATTCCAGTGTCCCTAGACTCTTGGGAGTATCCCGTGGATTTTATGATCCTAACTCCTAAGAATAATCTATGAGGACATCCTATTATATTAGGAAGACCTTGGTTAGCTACAGCTGATGCTTTCATTAGCTGTAGATCCGGTGATATGTACATCTCTAATGGTTGTTCAACTAAGAAATTTACCTTGTATCCTCCAGCAAGAACAATTACAGAATTAGATGATACTCAATGGATAGAGGATGAAGAAGACTTACAACCTCTCTTCACAATTTCAGAAATTAGTGAAGATAGCCAGATTCTGAATACCTTGGAAAACTTTGAATCCTCTTCGGAATATAAGCACGAAAAATTTCAAGAAGAATCTAACATTGAGTTTTTGTCATCAAGGCAGATGTCTCTCTATTCCATGGATAAATTTGGCAGCTCTACAATTGAGATATTTCCAGGCAAAACTTTAAACATGAACAAGAACATAGATAAATCTCAACAAGAAGAGTTAGTCAAGATATTACAGAGACATTCTTCTTCATATGCATGGGAGTACACTGATATGAAAGGGATAAGCCCCAAGACTTGCACTCATCACATCTATATAGATGAAAATTGTAAACCAATCAGACAACCTCAAAGAAGGATGAATCCAAATCTTAGGGAGATTGTTAAAGAAGAATTGCAGAAATTATTAAATGTCAACTTTATCTATCCCATTTCAGATAGTCAGTGGGTTTCTCCTTTGGTAATTGTACCAAAGAAAAATGGTAAATGGAGAGTATGTATCAACTATCGAGAATTAAGCAAAGCTACTCTTAAAGATCATTTTCCCCTACCTTTCATAGATCAAGTGTTAGATACATTAGCTGGAAAAAAGTACTTCTCATTTTTAGATGGGTTTAGTGGTTATAATCAAATCCAAGTAGCACTAGAAGATCAAGAAAAAACCACATTTACCTGTCCTTGGGGTACCTATGCTTACCGAGTATTGCCATTTGGACTATGCAATGCACCCGCAACATTTCAAAGGGCAGTACTAGAAATTTTTTCAGATCTAATACATGATTTTGTAGAGGTATATATGGATGATTTCACAATTTATGGAAACACATTTGAAGAAGCCTTAGCAAACTTGGAAAAAGTCTTAAAAAGATGTAAAGAAGCAAATCTTTCACTAAGTCATGAAAAGTGTTTTATGATGTTTACTGAAGGAATTGTTTTGGGACATCACATTTCAGGGGATGGGATTAGAGTTGATGAGTCAAAAGTTGAAGTCATATCTAACTTATATATTCCAAGTTGTCAAAAAGATGTTAGGAGTTTTCTAGGATTTACAGGATATTATCGAAGGCTTATAGAAAACTTCACCAAGATAACATCTCCACTTTTCAAATTACTTACCAAAGACTGTAAATTCAAGTGGAATCTCGATTGCCAGTTAGCCTTTGAGACCCTGAAAACAAAAATCTCTGAAGCACCTATTTTAAGGGGACCTAACTGGAAGTTAAATTTTCATATTTCAACAGATGCCTCAGATACAGCTCTAAGAGCAGTATTGGGACAAAAAGACCTGATTCCTTATGCCATCTACTATACCAGTAAAAAATTGACTCCTTTAGAGTTAAACTATATTGTAACTGAAAAAGAGTTTTTAGATGTTGTTCATGCCATAAACAAATTCAGACACTATATAACAGGCTATGAAACTTTTGTTCACACAGATCACTCTGCAATTAGATATTTAATGAACAAATCAATTACTAATGGCAGAGTCATAAGATGGTTATTGCTTTTACAATAATTCAACATTACGATTCTAGATAGGCCTGGAAAACAAAACACAGTAGCTGATTTCCTATCTAGACTCCAAAACATCCAAGACAATACCCCAGTTGAAGATCAATTCCCTGATGAATATCTTTTTGCAATTTCTACTCAAACTCCTTGGTTTGCTGACATTGCTAATTATTTAGTTTCAGGGAAATTTCCTTCAATAATGAATGAAAGAGACAAAAGAAAGATCATTTATGACAGTGAAAAATATTCATGGGTTGCTAATGAGTTATACAAGACAGGTCCAAATCTTATCATTAGGAGATGTGTTCGGGAAGATGAGATGCCTGAGATTCTCAAGGCATGTCATGATGAACCTTGTGGCGGACACTTTGCTGATAAAAGGACAGCCTATAAGATCCTTCATTTAGGATATTATTGGCCATCCCTGTTTAAAGATGCTAAAGAATATGTCAAAAGGTGTGATAGTTGCCAAAGGGTAGGGAAACCTTCTCCTTCAGGTGAGATGCCATTGCAGCCTTAGGTACATATTGAACCCTTTGAAAAATGGGCTTTGGATTTTGTAGGACCTATTAGTCCTCCATCAAGACAAAAGAAATATATATTAGTTTGCACTGATTATGTTACTAAATGGGTAGAGGCCAAACCATTACTTTCTGCTACTGAAGCATCTGTAGTTAATTTTCTTTTTGAGGATATTTTTAGTCGTTTTGGTGTCCCAAGGGAAATTGTTACAGATCAAGGAGCTAAATTTACATCAAATCTAGTGGAACAAATGATGGAGAGGTACAAAATCAGACGCAGAAAATCTACTCCCTATCATCCACAAGCAAATGGTCAAGTGGAATCTACTAATAAGGTCATTGAAGGGATCCTAATGAAAACTGTTCATTTGCATATAAGAGATTGGGCAGATAGGCTTCCTGAAGCCTTGTGGGCCTATAGAACCACATGGAGAAGCACAATAGGCCATACTCCTTATGAACTTGTTTATGGAAAGCAAGTTTTGTTTCCCATAGAGTTCCAGATTCAAACTTTCAAAATGGCATTTCAGCTAGGACTTGATCTAACAGAGGCACAAAAGCACAGATTGGAGCATATTAATGAATTGGATGAGATCAGACAAGATGCAGTTCAGAAAACAAGTGTAGTCCAACAGCAAAGGACTAGATGGCATGACAAGTATATCAAGGAAAAGAAGTTCAAAGAAGGTGACTGGGCTCTCTTGTTTGATTCAAAGTTCAAGGATTTTCAAGGTAAATTCCAAACACATTGTCTTGGGCCATACGAAATTATAAGAAATTTTGATAATGGAGCAATAAAAATCAAGACAATAGATGAAGAGAAGGTCACTTTTCTTGTAAATGGTCATAGATTGAAGCTGTATCACAAGCCACTTTCAAGAGAAGAATTTGTCAAGAGATTCCAGGAAAACAGTGATATGAAGTTAATGAAGAAGAATTTTTCTTCTTCATCAACTTAATTGAATTTTCTGAAGTTAGATATTGAAAAAAAAATAAAAAATAAAAATAAATAAATATATAATAATAATAATAATAATAATAAATAAAGTATAAACATGAAAACTAATCTCTGATTAGCATGTTTATACAGAAAAGATAGAGTGAAAATCATAATCTTTCTGACACTTTAGCTTTTCAAGTTTGTTTTTTTTTTCTCTGCAAGCAGCTATCATAAAATCATAAGTGATTCACATCCCACTTATGATCCATTTCACTCCATTCATCCATACTTCATTCATTTCATTCCATGGTCCACCTCATTTCCATCTCAGAGTTTTAAGATTGATTTCTTTCTGCAATTGAATAATATAGATCAGAAGCTGCAGGCCACTTTTTCACTCCACTTCATAGTTGTGATTCATTTCATTCCATCATTCACTTCACTCATACTCCATTACACCAAATTTCATTATCCATTTTTAATTCATTTCATACAATATTCCATCGTTCCATTCATGCTTCAAACCATTCCATTTCATGTTTCAAGACTTCTACAGGTACATTCTGCAATCAGTCAGACATTCTGTAGCTAGGAAGACATTCTGCAGCCAGACAGACATTCTGCAGCCAGAGACCCTGAAGGCACTATCTAGTAAACATTTGATTTAGCAGTAAATTGATCTTGCATATTCAAAACAACAAGCAAAATCAAAGGAGTTATGAGGAACTGAAGATCAATGATTGAGGACAAGGCATATCAAAACCACAAAGAAAATCAAAGGAAAAGCAAAGGTATGAAATTATTATGGTGACAAATCATGAAATTTTAGCATAGTTAATTCATATATGATTCAAAAAGTTTATTTTAATTAGTCGTGTTGATCATGCCTATCAACCATATCATAAAAAATTTGAACAAAAACCCTTCCATCTTACCATATTCGATCATCATTTAAAAACTTAACGGTTAAAGTACTGAAGTGATTTAATCAGTCACGTCACTAGGCTAAAGTATTTAATGATGATTTTGAATTTATTAACGAAATATCTCCGCGGTATTTTCTTCCGTGATAGCTTTGAACTCATTAATCCGTGTGAATTATCCTCACCGCATTACACTCATTTCATAACCACTCCATATCATTCCTTTCCGCAGCCAATACTTAGCCATTCCGCTCTGTAAAACAGAGGAAACATCTTTGGGGCAGAAACATCTCTTTAACAACCATTTTCACTGTGAGCAAAGGAGCAGTAATTTGAAGGTTGAAAAGAGAAGCTATGGGTCTCATAGTGAGGACCGAACCAGTTGGAGCCAAGTACTTGGAGGGTTATCCACAAATCAAAGAAATGTTACAGCAAGCAGGGTGGTTGCAATTCTTGGAAAAATTCAGTCGTTTTCAAAAAGAGGTGACTAAAACATTCACACGGTCTTCAATGGAGCCGAGGTTGAAATAGGAGACATTAAATTCACTGTTACAGAGGCTTTCATTGCAGAGGCAATGGAATTACCTAGAAAAGGGGAAAGGTGGTTCAAAAATAGGGAATTCCATAACGAAGCATGGAGGCAAATGCTTAAGACTCCAGGTATGGATGTTTTCATTTTTAAAAAGGGTATTCCTAGCTCGGCATTAAAGAATAAGTGGAGGAACATGTTGCTCATTTTGCAAAAATTTATCACCTGTGAAGGTAGATTTGGTACCCTCTATGTCTATCATATTTGGTTAATGATGCATTTCTTCGATGAGGAAATTAATTTTCCCTTTTTCCTACTTCATAGTCTGAAAAGAATGGCCTCAAACGTTCAAAAAAGGGTTCAATTTCTAGAAACAACTTTGTATCACCATGGTTTAGTCAAAATATTAATTGAACATCATTTGAGGAAAATGGGAGATAATTGGGAAGAGTTTCTAGTGAGGAACCATTTTGAGGAACCCAAAGAATCTCCACCTGAAAGCAAACCTACAAGAAGAAGTAGGAGAAGGGAAATTTCCAAAGCTATTGAAGTTGAAACTGGTAAATCAATTCAAGAGGACAATGAAGAGATGATTTCTGAGAAATTGGCTCAAATAAAGAAGCAGCTTAAGAAGGAGAGAATAATAAGAAAATATGTTAAATATAGAGGAGAAGGTCCATCTCAACCAAGACGGAGCCACAGACTTAGAGGTATACTAAAGAAAACATAGGTTAGACAAACAGGGATCATAAACATTGAGGATGAAGAAACTCCAAAAATTGACCCAGCACAACAACAAATTTACAATTATATTGAGTCATTAGATAGGAGAGCTTCAGAAAGTAGAGACAGAACTCCTAGCCCACCAAAATTTGAAATTGATGTGCTAAGAAGAGATAAGTATGAGTTAGAAGTACTCAATAGGCATATCAAGAATGAGAATGACATTTTGAGGGAGCAGGTGAAACTAAAAAGTGATATGAATTCAACTCTGTCTTTACAAATGGAGAAATTGTACAAGGCCAGTGAAAAATTGAAGAAGAAAAACAAAAAGTTAATCAGGGCACTTACAAATTTAAGATTCAAGTTAGTGATAAGAAAGCCCAGAAGACCATTGACTGTCAAGCAAAGCAGAAGAAGAGGGTTGGATGTCCTAGCAGAGGTCTCAAAGTACATGGAGTAATTGCATGAGGACATGAAAAAACCTTGCAGTGGGGGTATGTTGAGCCCCAAAGATGTTCTTCTCTTTCACCACATTCTACTTCATTTTCTTTGTCCCTCATAAATTACAGGCTTAAATGATCAATAAGATTAATTAAAATTGCTTTAAGAATGTATATAAGGACTAACTTGTTATATTTTCATGATTTTGTTGGTGTAGTAATTTTTGGCTAAGACTCGGCTACAGAATATAGGCATTCCGTAGCCAGTCGTCTGTTCTGCAGCTATCCTCATGTTTATGTAGGTTCCAGGTGTTACTGCAAAGAAAAAGGCATATGGGTGAAATCCACAACACTTCCCCATCATCTCTTGCTCCCCACGAAGTCTGAGTTAAAGTCTCCAAGCGGTTATGCACGTAGAAGAGAAGCAGTTTCCTATCAAAACACAGACTCTACAGATGTCCGCAGTAAAGCACAAGACTGTTAATAAGAGTTTTAATTTTATTAGAAGTGGGAAAGACACTTATCCCTGTTTTTCTCAAGATTAGTTATGTAATTTCATTATAAGTATGACTCGGGAGACCGAGAAACTGTTGGTTAGATTTTGTTTTTGTTGCTAGATCTCAGAGGACGGTGATACTCTGTTTTGAAATATTTCTCCTTTAATGAAAGAAGCATCACTTTATTGCACGAGCTGAGTCAATCTTGAGTAGATTTGCATGCTAATCTGGTGGTAGAGGGCCCCTGCTACCTGAGAATCTTTGTTCATAAGATTTAGATAAGTAACGTAGCCTCGTTTCATTCCTAGTTCAATTGAATTTCTAAACTTTGCATTTTTATTTCACTTGCATTGGATGCTACAGTTTAGTCTCGTTCTTACGTATTATTCCAAAATATCACTAATGTTGAATGAGGTGTAACTGTAGTATTTTAGGAGTTAATTTTACGTTCTTGTGCTCAATTACATCAGTTGTTACAGCTAGTCATGATCTTATAAACTCTTCCAAAATATCAATAATTTCGGATGAGACATAGCTGTGGTGTTTTAGAGCTTTGTTGTATTTTGTTGAATTTTATGTTTTCATGCTCATTTACATAACATGTTGCAGCTAGTCCTGTTCTACAAACTATTTCAAAATACCACTAATTCCGAATGAGACAGAGCTGAAACATTTCAGTGATTAGTTGCATCTTTAGTCTAGTTGTAATACTCCGGAGGTAGATGTTACTCTAGTTTAATTTTGTCACCGTGTTTCAAGTTTGATAATGGCACTCTAGTATAACTCTGTCCACTGTACTTTAATTTAGATTGGTGACATTCTAGTTCAGTTCCATTTCACTGTATTTCAAAGTTAGGCTAAAAGCATTCTAGTTTAGTTGTGATCACTGTGTTTCAAGTTTGATGAATTGCATTCTAGTTCAGTGTTATCCATTGTTCTTTAAGTTGTGTTGACTGTCAAAATTAAACTTCACGGCCTTCATTGTTTACAAAATAATCTTGTTCTGACTTTCTATTAATGCATCATCATATGGACAGGAATGAATTAGTGATATCAGTTTAAGGCCTTGATTGTTCTGCAATCTTTTGCAATTTCACAAATAAGCCTTTTTCCCAAAACTATTATAGAAAATCTCTAACTTTCAGATGAGGCTTAGTAGTGACAAGCTGAGCTGCAGAATGGACTAATATTAGCATTACAAGTCAATTCAGAGTAGAAATCTTATTTTGTTATAAATAATATTTTCAATTGTGTTCCAATAAACCTCTAGCCATGGATGAGATTCTTTGCAATATTGTAAGATGATTGTGTACTTAGGAGAACCTCATTTGTATTAAACTTGTTCTTTTCTCAAACTATTCCAACATACTCCTAATGAATGAATTGGATGAGTTCATGTTGTGGTTTATTTCCTTACTAGGAGTCATTATCAAGCTTTGCATTTGCTGTTCTTTAGTGTCATATACAGTTTAGAATAGGTTTTGCTCTGTTTTAGTGTAACCATCCACTTCTCTTTATCAACACTTAGTTCTTTTCCTTTTTAACATAAAACCATAAAACCAAAAACATCAGAAAAACACTAAATACAACGTAGTGAGAAATAGATACCTAGGCACATATAGTGCACCTCACTTCAGCAGTTTACTAGCCCTGGTTGACAATTAATGACCTCAATTTAGGAACACTAAGTTGAGCATTAAACTGCTGTTGCATCAAATTTCCCAAGATTTTCATCATTATTCTTTATGTAACACTTTCTTCCAAAGATTCTAAAATGTTTAATTGAAGCTAGTTTCCCATGCCATAGTTCATATGGAGTCTTATCACTGCTTGGTCTTAAGTGGGCTTTATTAAGGATATGCACCGCTGTGTGTACTACTTCTACCCATAAGGTTTGAGGAATATTACTCTCTTGCATCATGGCTCTGGAAATTTGTTAAACAGATCTGTTTTGTCTCTCTTCTACTCCATTCTGCTGAGGTGTCCCTGCAATAGTAAATTGTTGTTTTATGCCATATTCATTGCATAGATCTGAAAAGTCATAATCTGTGAATTCACCTCCTCTGTCCGATATGATGCATTTTAGCTTGCATCTTGTCTGATTTTCTGCTAATGCTTTGAATATTTTGAATTTGTTCAGAGCTTCCGATTTATTTTTGAGAAA
The DNA here is from genome assembly GCA_034641835.2 of Pinus albicaulis. Taxonomy (NCBI): domain Eukaryota; kingdom Viridiplantae; phylum Streptophyta; class Pinopsida; order Pinales; family Pinaceae; genus Pinus; species Pinus albicaulis. Next base: position 467,566,812 of record CM076575.1, read on the forward strand.
TGCAACCCATGTCATTTTGGAGAAATCATCTATTATCAGCGTGAAGTAGGATTCTCCACTTGGTGTTTTGGTTCTTGTAGGTCCACACAAATCCATGTGCACAAGCTGGAGTAGTCTTCTTGTTGATAACTCATCTTTGGCCTTGAAGGATGTGCAAGTATATTTGCCTAATTTAGATGATTTGCATATGGCATTAGAAGGCCTTTTTATTTCCGGCATGTCTCTAACAGCTTTCTTCTTGCTTAGTCTGATGATGTGATCAAAGATGAGATGTCCCAGTCTTTTATGCCATAACCATGACTCCTCAAGTTTGCTAAGATGGCATGCTTCATCTTCATCTTTCACAATGTAAACATTACTCTCTGTTCGAACTCCTTTGAGCAGAGTCTTACCTGTGGTGCTTGATCTGACTTCACAATCTTGTGCTCTAAAAAGAACTTCACAGCCTTTGTCCCACATCTGACTGACACTTAGTAAATTTTCTTTCAGCCCATCTAAAAATAGTACATCTTGGGCCTTTCCTCTGCCATTGTCTATGCTGACTGAGCCTTTTCCATTGATCTTACCTAATTTATCATTGCTAAAAGTAACATTGCCAGATTTCTTTTCATCAAGAGTTATAAACTTGCTTTTGTCTCCTGTTATGTGTTTGGAGCAGCCACTGTCCAAACACCATTGGCTTTTCAGATCTTGAGCAGTTAGAGCCAGGTCACACTTATTCTCCTTTTTCCACTGCAGGCATCCTTTTGTTTGATATCTTTTGTGAGATGATGATTCACATCCCTTCAGAGGACATTTGGAAGGCATATGTCCAACTTGATTGCATATACAGCATTTGATCATAGTTTTTGCAGAATTGTGAGTATGAACAAAATTTCTTTGATTCCTAAACCTCCTTGAGGTGTTGAACATCAATCTTTGTCCATACTTTCTACACTCAATGATTTTATGACCAAATTCCTTACAATAAAAACAGTAACCATAGAAACTATTTGCATACCTGGTGTAAGGTTGTCTTTTCCATTTGTTTGATTGAGGCAGTCTCTTCAATGTTTGCATCTTTTGCTGGTTTGACTTACTCCTCCTTGCATGGCAATATGCAGCAATGTGTCCCAGCTTGTGGCAGACATAACAGGTGGCATTCTTCATAGGAGGGACGAATCTCCTTTGATGGCTTCCAAATTTGACATATTCAGAGGCATATGTCCCTTTCTCTGTTGTCTTAGTATTTATTACATTCTTAACTCCTAGTGATTTCTTCTGATCTTTGTCTTCCTCATTACAGGTTTCTTCTTTGGTAGGAATTGTTTGAGCTGCTTCATCATTCTTCTTTGCTTTTACAAAAATAATCTCTCTGTCAACCTTTTCTTTGCTTTTACTTGATTCTCCTTCATAGCCTATTCCAATTTTTATCATAGGGGATCTTTGAGCAACTTGAATTTCATTCAACTTACTAGAGCTTGTAATCACTTTCCTTTGAGCATTTTCTAGATTCTTCCTGGGACATACTACTTCTTCTTCCAGCTTCTCTTGTTCTCGGGTTTTATCCTTAATTCGCTGAAGTAACATGCCTTCTATCTTCTTGGCTTCTTCAAGCTCTACCTTCAGCTGCATGAGGACTTCTGAGTTTCGTTATTCTCTTACATACTTGAGAAGAATGTCCTTTTTTTTCTGCACTTCAGTTTGAGTCTGTCAATCTCCTCCAGAGCACTTCTTAGCTCCCCCTCAAGGTCGATTTCCCCTTCTTCTTCTTCATCTTCTAGCAAGAGTCCTTCAAGTTCTTTTATGGCCATCAATAAGAATTCAGAGGTTCCTTCTTCACTTGAGGGTTCATCTGAATCTTCAGATGTACTGCTGTCTTGTTGAGCATAGAAGGATTTTCTGCTAACCTTCTTTCCTTTCTGCTAGTTCTTTGATTTAATTTTCTCTGACTCTAGAGCCTGATTCCTTACTTTCTTGTGAGGAAACTTAGCAGCATAGTGTCCAACTCTTCCACAGTTAAAGCATTTGAAAGGGATTTTGCCTTTGTATTTACCTGAGCCTCTATCCATTTTCTTGACAAAATTTTCCTCTTCTTCATTTGAGCAAGAGCATATGTCTCCCTCTTCTTCTTTCTTCTTTTCTGTTTTAAAGGCTGCCTCCCTCGTACTTGGATTTTTCTGTGGGAGCCTCATCTCATATGCTATTATATTTCCAAGTAGTTGGTTCATGGTCAAGGTCTCCCAATTAGCTGTTTCTTCTATTGCAGATACCTTGGGATTAAACTTGGGTGGAAGAGATCTTAGAATATTTTGTACAATTATAGCTTCTTTTATGTTTTCACCAAGAGCCTTCATGTTATTTACTATTTCTGCAACCCTTAGAAAGAAGCTAGCAATGTCTTCATCATCATCCATTTTTAAGTTCTCAAACTGGGCTCTATAGACTTGAAGTTTGGCAGTCTTTACTTTCTTGTCTCCCTCATGGATGTTCTCCAGAGTATCCCACATTTTTTTGGCAGTGTATTTGTGCATTACTTTGATAAACTCTGCTTCACACAATCCATTCAAGATGGCATTCATAGCTTTTGCATTAGCTAAAAAATCTTGTTTGGTTTCTTTCTCTGAGTCAGTTGCCTTTGGGGCATATCCATATTCCACAGTAGCCTAGACTTCTATTCCTAGAGACATTATGTATGTTCTCATTCTGATTTTCTAGAAAGCATAATTTGCACCTGTAAAGAAAGGGGCTTTATTGGTAGAACATCCTTCTTTACTAGCCATCCTAAGAACCTAGGATCTCCTTTTAGTTGTTAAACTGGTACAAAGGAACCGACTCTGATACCAATTGTTGAACCCTTAGTTAAATTGAGAGGGGGGGGGGGCATGAATCATTTTAACACATTCATGAAGTTTTAACACTTTTCATTAAACCTTATTTACACCTTCATTTCATGTCCAACTTAATATGGGAGTGATCTTAGAATGTGAGCAGCAAGTATTAATATAATATAGCAATAGTCTTAATATGAAAGCAACAGGTATTAAGCAGATGATATAAATCAAATAAACACATAAACATCATGCACAAAGACACCAAATATACGTGGAAACCCATAAAGGGAGAAAACCACATCTTATTATTGTTGTGATGCAAAGGCAAGCTCCAACTTCCTCTCACCACTGTTTTTCTGCAGGCACCAACCTACAGGAGGCTCCAACCTCAATTCTGCAAGTTGCAACTTGCAAGGAAGCACCAAATCCGTTCAATTTTCTGCAGGCACCAACCTACAGGAGGCTCCAACCTCAGTCAACTACAACTGACAGCTATCAAGCTGCAACTTGATAGGGAAGCTCCAAATTCCTCAATTTATCAAACTGAATGTTTGTTGATTTACCTCAGATATCAGCTCTGTTATGTAGCTTCTCTTTCTGCTTTTCTTTTCTTAATATTCTCTGTCTGTCTCTTCTATACTCTGCCTTCTCTATATTTACTCTCTCTAACCTCTTTTATGCATATCCATTTGATATTATTTATAGAGTTCCTCACATGACTGTTTGTATTTCAATGGGAATTTGGAGTGACCAGTCATCACTCTTTGGCTTCTATCTTCTCATTCCTTTTATCTGCTCATTTAGAAAATATAACTGTAGGTATCAATTTAAAATTATAGTGGGATATTTGTTCTTTTCTGGAGACTTGCCAATGCATCACAAACAATAAAAATCAATTAAAACATTTACAATCAAATTACAATGAGAACTCCAGCTCAACTCATTTAGTCTTTTGGCTCGCTGCGCATTTGTCTTTTCTTTGACTGTGTTTGTCTTTTATATGACTGTGTTTTATCTCTTTTCAACTCTGTTTTCTCTTTTGTCCTCTGCTTTGGTGTAACTGCTGACTTTAACTCTGAGCAAATTCCAACGCTTTTCATACAACAAGTGTCTTGTTGATGTGGTGAGTTACGCAAGTGGAACATACATACACCACGGCCTTTGTTTTATGGCCCGATATAATTAAAAACATCGCAATTGTATTATATTAAAAATTTCCCTCCACCTTAAGCCGAGGCCCGTGGGTCCACAGACCACGCGACACTTTTCAATACAATCGCAACAACTTTATATAACTTTATATATATATATATATATATATATATATATATATATATATATATATATATATATATATATATAACAACGCCTTCACGAATTTCCGATTGCGATTGATATGCGGACCTGACCATGTTTTATATGGCGGAGTTTATATGACTATCGCGTCCGGCTTTGCCAGTCGCAATCGCAAGCTGCCTTGCTCCAATGCGATTGATATGCTCCACAAATTTCCGATTGAGATTGATATGCGGACCCGACCATGTTTTATATGGCGGATTTTATATGACTATTGCGTCCGTCTTTCATCGCAATCACAAATATTTGTTAACATGTTCCGCTTTAACTCTGATGCGATTGGTACCTTTGCGATTGTTCTGATGCGATTGATCGCAATCACAACTTTCTGTTGTGATGTTCCGATGCCTTTATATTCTCCGATGCGATTCATAAGGGTCCCACCTTATATTACTTCGTTTCTTTTGATCATCAACAAAGACTGAAAGTCGACCCCTGAGGAGAGCGGGTCTACTATAATCGCTCTGTCAGCATTTTCCTTTCCATTAGCTTCGGTTACTTCCACGTGGCCTTCTCTTATTTCTTCAAGTTTTATTTATCAAATTCAAGGAATTTGATGAATAAACATGATTTGATAAATAAATATTATCGACAATTTTTGGCAATTAAATTATATAACCAAACTTTATATTAATAACCAATGCTTTTTGAATAAATGACTTTTAAATAGACCTTTGGTTCCGGCCCCACATACATAATCGACGGCCCAATCAAATGCTCGTACCACACCTGGTTATCTTCCACGCATTTTTATCAACCAATCACCATCCGATGGGCCCTTCCCAGATCAACGGCTCTCCACGATATCGCTCGGCTTCCATGGTCGAACGATAACGTGCGATGGCGCACTATGATAGCATTTTTCTGCGGGTCCACCTCGCCACGTGTCACATACCCTATGGAGTCGCTCCCCTACCAGGAAATACCGCTTATCTCCGAAAGGCAGTGCGATATGGGAAATCCGGCTTCGCAATTCCGTTCACGGTTTAGGTACAGTTCTTAACCCCAGTTCACGTCGGGTTGGGTAATCCTTCGTATGCCTTAACTCTGGCTCACAACTCGGGTTTATTTCAATAGAGTTCAGTCTGATCATTCGGTGGGGATTTTCATAGTAATACAGACAGAGGACTGCGTCAGAGTTCAATTCGCAGAGTTTATCCAAACAATTCACGGGAAGAATAGACAGAGAAAAATGGAACGACCAGTACACAATCGCCTCACAGTTACACAATTCTTCACAATTAATAGTTCAGGACAATTCAATGGCCAACGAGCACTGAAATTATTTAACTGGAAATAATTGTTAGCACACAGAGATTTGTATATATATATATATATATACTTGCCGCTTGGGTTATACGATTCTCGGAATTGTGTTTATGTATCCTCCAACTGGGTTAGCGAATCTCGGAATTAAAAATGACTCTGCCTCTGCTTGTGATAACGGCTCTGCCTCTGCCTTTGATAACAGCTCTGCCTCTACCTCTACCTCTGATAACGGCTCTGCCTCTGCTTCTGCCTCTGCCTTAGCTACTTCCACTATTTGACCTCTGCCTCTGCCTTCGTTGTACATATTACCTGCTGCTGTTCTTTGCCTATCTTTGCATCTGCTGCCTTCTTTGCCAACAATGACAATATTTCCAACAAGGTTCTGCAACAACAACTACAACAAGCCAATTCCAAAAATGAAGCACAGAAACATCTTGAAAAATTACAACAGGATTTCCAACAAATGTAGATAGGATATCAGAACAGTTTGATTGAAAAAGAGAAACAGCTACAGGTTATGCAAGAGATGCACAAGGATGATCCCAAGCTTACAGAATTTATCACAGAGTCTATTTCCTTAAATGATCAACTACTGCAACAATAGGAAATATTATGCCAAAGAATATCACAGTGGAACTCTTATTGTGAAGAAAGTGATAAAATCATTAATCATGTCGTAGACTTACGACATGATTATGATTCAATTAATAAAAGAGTTACTGACTATTTAGCTTGGCAAGAAACAGAGGATGGGAAAAGAGTAGGTGCACCAATAATCAATGACAATCACAAATTAATTCTCTTTAATAATTGGGATGCACAAATCAGGAAAGCAGAGCAAGCAGCGGAAGAAGCAGTCACAGCAGCAAGCAATATTATTGATTGTATAAATGAAAATTTGCACGAGGCAAATATGATCTCTGAAACTACTCCAGGGTATCTACCGAAAGCACAGCAACTGCAGACAGACTGGAGACATAAGGCTCAAGAAAAGGAAGAATCGATTAAAATATTAACAAAGTTAAATTGGGATTCTTACTGGGCGTGTTTGGTAAAACCACACAGCCAGTGCATGACTCTCAAATGTATCATCAATTCTGCCGAGAAGATGGCGCCAACTCTTGCCAATTCCATTTTCACAGGACAGTTAAAGTCTGAAGTTGGCTAGCCTACTCTTCTCAAATCAATGCTGAACACTTGCAATTTCAAAGAACAGATTCACAAGTAGTGTTGTTAAGTTTTAATTTTAGATTTAGTATTAGTTTTGCTTTATTTTTTCCTAAAAAGAGGATAGTCATTTAAACCGTATCCTACATTTTTGTAATAAATTATTTTTAGATTTAGCTAGTAGTATTTAAACCCTTCTCATGCATTTAGAGAAGGGTCCTGAAATTTGTCAAAAACTTGTCCTCAGAACATGCACTTTTGCACCCTCCGAGGAGGTTTTGATGAATGAATGGAACAAGATTTATTGATATCTGCGTTTAATATCTACTACTGATGTTGCACTTTTGTACTCTTAGTGGATGTTGGATTAAGAAGAGATAAGTCATTATTGCTTGAAGCTCATGAGTAGAACTAGTTATAAATGGTACGTTTATCTCTTAACTATTTCTGCTTTTGTGTTAAAGTGATATTTATGTTCAGTTGTTTATATATTAATTCTTGAATGCTTGAGTTATCATTTGGCACTTTTGTACGGTGATAGCTATTTATTTATGCTTAATATATGAGTAGCTTATTATGTGATATGTTTTTCACAACTATTTCGTCTAACTTTTTATATGAAGTGGTTTATCTTTATTGAATTATTTTCTTATAACAGTTGAATGATCTTTATTACCAATTGTTATTTGAAATCATTTTAGATCACATAACGGAAATATTACATCCCGGGTTAGTTTAGAATTAGATATTTCTGTTTAATTAGAATACAATTGCATGTTATAGATTAGAATTAGAATAAAAGCATTTCACTTAGAAACTTTTAGAAACAAAATATCAATTCTCAACACACACACACATATTGGGAAACTGGTCCATTATCCCCAGTCAGACCCACTATACCAAACGGAAAAGGAGCTGCCAACCAAGGTCCAGACCGGGTGGGTATCCCCCTTGTTGTAGACCCGATTTTTGAGGCTTCAATAGGTGGCCACATGCCAACCCCAAAAGCCACGGTTAACAATAGTTGTTAGCAGAACTCAAGGTAGAACTCACGTTCAAACCTGCAGTTGAAGAGGTCGGAAATCCGGGTTGAAGTGTTGGTTAGCGTATAAACCGAATGGAATATTGTCATTTAACCGTTGAAATGTGACCATACGGTGGAACCCTTGCGGGTGACATTTACTACGATGGTTGGTGGTTACGTTAACGTGGCCATGTAATAGTGTTTACCCATCAGCGGTTCGCAACCCCTGATTTCCATTTCATAAAATAATAAATATAAATTGTCGCCAATAAGGTTAAGAACTAACTTGTAGTGCAGACGATAAGACTTGTGCGTGCCCGGTGGGAGTTCTCAAGGTCGAGCCTTTTGGACCCTCCAAACTTTTAGTATGTCGTTTCAGGGCCACGTGGTACCTTTTCATTGACCCTCCAAAATCATACAACCAATAGAATTTAGACACTTTTCAACCTACGGTTGGTTCTAAGGAAGGAATATTCCTCAAAATATTCCCTTTTGCTGACTGTGCATCCCTTTTTGCTGACTGTACATCCTAATCAAACTTGGTCAAATTGTCAAAAATTTACTTGTTTGGCATTTTGATCAGAAGGTGATATCTCCCTCATACGACATCGGTTTTTTGAACCATTCGTGGCATCGAAATCAAGAAGAAGAGATCTACAAAACCATCCTTGTTTCAACCCAATCCTATAATTTTAAGTTTGAGAAAAATTTCTGAACTCCTAATCACTCCTATGCCATAACTCACCCTCATCTCGGCTTGCCACTTTATCTGCTTTACCCATAAATTCTGTGTAGCCATCTACATCAAGTTTGTAGAGATTCTTCACATGAATCCCAATATTCTTGTCTTTTCCTATGGCTTTGTGATGAAGGAATGCTTTCCCTTCACTGAAAACCACATCATAATCTCTATCCTCCAACATAGCAATTGAAGCTAAATTCTTTTTCAATCTTGGTACATGCATTACATCTTTTAATAAGAAGGGGTTACGTGACTATCTCTGGAAAGTAACTATACCAATATCAGTAGTGCTATACCTCCCATCATCACCCATTTCGATATGTGTCTGGAGATCCTTCTCCTCCAAGCTACTGAAAAGTTCTTTGTCTCCCATCATGTGGAAAGATGCACCACTATCCAAGTACCACACTGATCCCATCACACTAGAAACCATGCATGTCATGATTGAGAAGTGAAACTCAAATTGCGAGGCCAAAGCCTCACCAGATGCAAATCTTGAAGCCTTCTTGTTCTTCTTCTTCTATGGACAATTAGTGGCATAATGTCCATGCTCGTGACAGTGAAAACATTTCACTGTGGAAATGTCACACTTCTTGCCTTATTTTCCGGTCTTAGATTTGGAATAGGATTTATTTCCCTTTCCCTTCTTTTCCTTACTAGCCAAGGCACAATTTTCCTCATCATCAGTCCTAGATGAGGATCCATCCTTGGTATTCCGCCTGAATTCTTTTTGCACCAAATCTGACTAAAGTCGCTCCTAGTCTGGTAGCTTCTCCCTCCCATTGACAGAGTCTTGATAACTATGCCAACTCTTGGGAAGGCCTAGAAGAGCTAGGATCACCAAGTCATCATACGTTGCAGTAGTTCTGACACTCCTAAGCTCATCTCGACATTGCACAAACTTTTTTAAATATTTCAGAATTGTGTCACCTTTCTCTATTTTTATTTTCTTGAGCTTGTCGGTTAGTGCCAATTTTCTATGGTCACTGCTACTCTGAAACAGATATTTTAAAGCCTTCCACAATTCATATGGATTCGCTTTTCCATGGAGACTTAAGAAAATGCGGTCTCCTATGCCCTCTAATAAGATCCTCCTCGCCTTTGCAACCTTCTTTTTCCAAGCATCAAGAAGAGCAACATCTACTACTGCAGGCTTAGAATTTCACTATCAATGAATTCTTTCAACCCATTGTCCTCCAAAATTTCCTCCATCCTATCTTTCCATGCAATATAATTAGAACTTCCTTCAAGTGCATATTCCAATCTCAAGCCATTGAAAGCCATCTTGATCTTGATCCACCTGTCGCACCAAAGAATACTTTTTAAAATTCTAATGCTATTAAGCATAAACTCAATTTCTTATCCACTATAGTGATTTCCTGTGCTCTAATACCATGTAGAAATTATACAAACAATATGTATATCAATGCATTCAATCTAATCATGCGATATGCTAAACCAAGATACTAAATCCTTCTACAAATCAATTGCGAAAAATAAACACGATCGCCAATCACAAGTAAAGAAAGAAGAAAATCAAACCACAACACAAATATTTTCCCAGGGAAAGCTTGATGCTCAAAACCCCTCTATCTCCTATTGTATACTCACCAAGGAAACATGAAACAATTACAATGCACTTTTCTCACAAGAGTCTCCTACACTCTCACAACTGTCTCACACTGATCCAGACAAAATCGACCAACACTTAGCCAATTCTCAGCCTCTGCTTAGCCTAACTTTCTTGCACAATTCATGTGGAATGAAACCCATATTCTTTAGGAATTTCAACCTTCCAAAACTATGCAATGCTCATGGTAAATCCTATGCATGCAGGCAGCCTACTAATAATACAACTGATAGTTAAAATCCCTTTAACGTCTATCTCAACTGGGTCTCCATAAAAACTGACATGCATGCAGCTATTAATAGTAAATCATCAGTTACATAACATATCATTGCATGTGAATTAAATCTGATTTAATTCTCTTGACCTCTCACTAGTGCAACAAACAGTTACAACTTAGTTAAACTGATTTTAACTCAATTAATTGAGTTAACTGATTTTTCATTCATTAAACTAATGCACTAACTACAACTTGGACTCAATAACTAATAGAATCACTCTACATGCATCACCAACCACCCTCAACTCGAAATTTACGAAGCTAACTAAGTTTATCACACTCAGCTAACTATTACAATTGATTATGAGATACGATTACATTTTATTGTCCAATTTAATTAAGGGAAAATTAAATTAGACACACATTTCTTTTTGACTTTTCAACATCTTCCTTTCAAAATAAAACGTCTCAAGGATAGACCTTCAATTTTGTAATTATTTATACTTAGAATCCCCCTCTTCAACATTCAAAATACTGGGAGTTGTTGGGTGTGGAGCCTGATTATCTTGTTTACTTTGTATCACAACATTGGACCCCTGTACCTTAAAAGGGGCGGCAACGCCGCCCATAATTAATTGCTGCCGTGGGGGGTCCAGGGGGGGGGGTAGCGCTTTTCGGAGCCCCCCCCTGGCAGGGGTTTTCAGGGGCAACGCCCCCGCAGCTAAAAACAGATGTAAAATTGCCTTGTAAAAGTATAGTAATTTCTAGTCAATCTGGGCCGTTCATTAGGCAAATGATCTGACGGTAGAAGTTATCTTTAGATTAGGGTTTTTTTCCCTAGAAGGCAACCCCTCACTTTTATGAGGGCATTGTATTGCGGCTGTGTATTGTATGTGTATTCTCAGAGCGAGAAACAGAGAGGGAGACTGTGAGAGAGAACAGAGGATATTACAGCGGATCTGTTGTAGGTTTTGTGTCTTCATTTTTGCTGGATAATAGAAAGGAAGGACTGGCTGTTCGGGGTCGACATAGCCCAAACTGGGTGAACCACGTATATCTGTGTCTCTCTAGTTTTATGTGTTTTGTGTGCTTTTATTTTCCGCATATTTTATGTGTTGCATTGCTCTGTAATATTTAATTTTCTAACAACTGGTATCAGAGCCAAAGGTATATTTGGCTGATAAACTCACAGGAAAGAAGGGTTCCTGGTTCGAGTGGGAGAAATGGAGAAATATGGTAAGTTTAGGGTCGAGAAATTTAACGACCAAAACTTCCCGCTGTGGAAGATGCAGATGGAAGATTATTTGTATCAGAAAGATCTATACCTACCATTGAGCAGAAAAACAAAGAAGTCGGCGGCCATGACAGACGCAGAATGGAACATTCTTGATAGAAAGGCACTCGGAACAGTACGGTTGTGGCTTGCAGCATCATTCGCCTTCAATATTTTGAAGGAAACAACAACCGAGGGTTTGATGCAGACGTTGGCGAAACTATATGAAAAACCCTCAGCCTCAAACAAGGTATTTCTTATGAAAGGACTATTTAATATGAAGATGTTGGAAGGTGGATCTGTTGCAGACCATTTAAATGAATTTAATACAGTTACCAGTCAGTTAAGTTCTGTAGGGGTAAACTTTGATGATGAAGTTAGAGCTCTGTTATTCTTGTGCTCATTTCCACAGAGTTGGAATGGTTTAGTAATGGCCATTAGTAACTCTGTCTCTGGATCTAGTACTTTAAAGTTTGATGATGTTGTTGGTGCTATCCTTAGCGAGGAAATGCGACGGAAAAGCTCCGGTGAGACATCAGGTAATGCTTTGAGTGCAGAGTCTAGGGGAAGAAGAATGGAAAGAGGAAAGAGCTTGGGATATCGTAGTAAATCAAGGAAAGGCAGATCCAAGTCCAGATCGGGGATAGTGTGCTGGAATTGCGGAAAGAAAGGACACCTAAAGAAAGACTGTAGATCTCGGAAGGGAAAAGAAGGAGACACACAGCAAGAAAACAATCATGAATCAAATGTGACAGGTGATGTGTTACAAGATGCTTTGATTCTTTCTTTCGAAAATGTTACTGATTCTTGGGTTGTAGATTCAGGGGCTTCATTCCATGCCACACCCGATAAGAAATATTTTCATGACTATGTTCAAGGAGATTTTGGACAAGTTCGTTTGGGTGATGATAAACCCTGTAAAATTGTTGGAATGGGTAAAGTTCTTGTAAAACAACAGAATGGAAACCAATGGCTACTAAAGGAGGTAAGGCATGTTCCAAATCTGAAGAAAAATCTCATTTCAACAGAGCAGTTAGGCAGTGAAGGTTGTGTGACAACTTTCACAGATAAAACTTGGAAGGTCACCAAAGGAGCGTTGGTAATAGAAAAAGGTGAAAAGGTTGGTACATTGTATTTATGCAATGGTATTTCTAACTTTGTTAATGCTTTAACTTCCAAAGGAGCAGATGCAGCATTATGGCATCATAGGCTTGGACACATGAGTGAGAAGGGAATGAAAATTCTTCACTCAAGAAATTTGCTGCCAGTTTTGAAGAATGTTGATCTGGATTTCTGTGAGAATTGCATTTATGGAAAATAGAAGAGAGTCAGATTTCTCAGAGTTGGGAAAGAAAATAAGAGCGAAAATTTCGATATTGTGCATACATATGTATGGGGACCTACTCAGGTATCATCTCTCGTTGGATCTCGTTATTATGTTACTTTTATTGATGATGCAACTAGAAAAACATGGATTTATTGTATTCAGAATAAATCTGATGTATTTGATACTTTCAAGAAATGGAAAGCTTTGGTTGAGATTGAGACAGGAAAGAAGTTGAAGTGTCTCAAATCAGACAATGGAGGTGAGTATTGCAGCAAAGAGTTTGATAGGTACTGTTCAGAGCATGGAATTCGTAGAGAGAAGACAGTTCCAAGAACACCACAAGAAAATGGTGTGTCAGAAAGGATGAACAGAACAATCATGGAGCGTGCAAGGTGCATGAGATTGCATGTGGGATTGCCTTTACAATTTTGGGTAGATGCTGTAGATACTGCTATTTATCTAATAAACAGAGGGCCTTCAAGTTCCTTAGATGGTGGTATTCCAGAGGAAGCATGGACAGGTAAAAAGGTAAACTACTCTTTTTTAAAGCCTTTTGGTTGTGAGGCCTTTGTCCATATTAATAAAGAAAATAGAACAAAGCTTGAGGCAAAATCAAAGAAATGTACCTTTATTGGATATGGTGCTAATGATTTTGGTTATTTCTTATATGATTATGAAAATCACAAAATCATTAGGAGCAGAGACGTAATATTCAATGAAAAGGTCTTGTATAAGAATCAGCTGTAGGAAAAGAAACAGGAAAAATAAAGCAAGGAATACACAGTTCTTGATGAGATATCTGAAAAAGTAAAGGTGCCTGAAAATAATAATAATCAACAACCACAGCAGCAGCAACCACCACAACAACAACAGGCACCTCAAACACCTTAAAGTGTTGTTAGAAGATCTACCAAGATAAGTAGACCCCCTGAACGATACTCTCCTTCATTATATTATTTATTGCTGACTGATTCTGGTGAACCTGAATGTTATGAAGAAGCAATGCAGGTTGAAAGTAGGAAGAAGTGGGAGCTAGCCATGGAAGAAAAGATGGACTCCTTAATGCATAACCATACTTGGGACTTAGTCAAGTTGCCTGCAGGTAAAACTACATTGAAGAATAAGTGGGTTTACAGGCTGAAGGAAGAAGATGGAGGAAAACAAAGGTACAAAGCTAGACTTGTGGTGAAGGGGTTTGCACAGAAGAAAGGTATTGATTTTGATGAAATATTTTCTCCTGTTGTTAAAATGAATTCAATTAGAACTATTTTAAGTCTTGTAGCAGCGAAATATTTACATCTTGAACAGTTAGATGTAAAGACAACATTTCTCCATGGAGATTTGGAGGAAGAGATATACATGCAGCAACCAGAAGGATATGAGGTAAAAGGGAAAGAAAAATTGGTGTGCAGGTTAAATAAGAGCTTGTATGGTTTAAAACAGGCTCCAAGGCAGTGGTATCTAAAATTTGACAAGTTTATGTCTGAACAAGGTTATACTAGATGTCACTTTGATCATTGTGTTCATCTAAAAAGGAAAAATGATGGCAGCTATATTATATTGTTATTGTATGTAGATGACATGCTTGTTGCAGGGTCTAACATGCAGGAAATAAATGTGCTCAAAAGAAAATTTGAAAATTCATTTGCAATGAAGGATTTGGGAGCTGCAAAACAAATCCTTGGTATGAGGATAACTAGAGACAGGAAAAATCACAAATTAACACTGTCTCAGAATGAGTACATAGAAAAAGTGTTGAAAAGATTTAATATGCACAATGCAAAACCAGTTAGTACACCTTTTGCTAGCCATTTCAAACTTAGTAAGGAGATGTGCCCAAAGACCCAAGAAGACATGGATTATATGTCTAAAGTTCCATATGCATCAGCAGTTGGAAGCTTAATGTATGCAATGGTCCGCACAAGGCCTGATATTGCACATGCAGTGGGAGTTGTAAGCAGGTACATGAATAATCCAGGAAAAGAACATTGGATGGCAGTAAAATGGATTCTCAGATATTTGAGAGGTACCACAAATCAAGCATTATGTTTTGGTGGTTCAAACATTTCTCTACAGGGATATGTTGATGCAGATATGGCAGGTGACAGAGATAACAGGAGGAGCACTACAGGATATGTATTTACTGTAGGTGGAACAATTGTTAGTTGGGTTTCAAAAATCCAAAGTGTTGTTGCACTTTCAACAACAGAAGCAGAGTATGTTGCTACTACAGAGGCTAGTAAAGAAATGATTTGGTTACAAAGGTTTATGGATGAATTGGGTAAGAAGCATGATATGGGCACACTATACAGTGATAGCCAAAGTGCTATTCATCTTGCAAAGAAATCAACATTTCATTCCAGGACTAAACACATACATCTCAAGTACCATTTCATACGGTCAGTATTGGAAGATGGAGAGTTGAAGCTGGAAAAGATACACACTAGCCAGAATCCTGCAGATATGCTAACAAAAGTTGTAACCAGGGAGAAACTGAGAATGTTCTCAGTTTCAATTGGTCTTCAAGGATGACAATGAAGATGAGAAATAGCCAGGTCCAAAGAGGAGTCATTGTCCAACAAATGAAGCAGCGATGGAGTTGCTACAATCAGTCTCCAAGTGGGAGATTGTTGGGTGTGGAGCCCGATTATCTTGTTTACTTTGTATCACAGCATTGGACCCCTGTATTTTAAAGCATGTAACGCCGCCCCGTAATTAATCGCTGCCGTGGGGTCTAGGGGGTGGGTGGCACTTTCGTGCCCCCCACCCCTTGGGCTTTGGGGCAGCGCTCGAAGCTAAAAAAACATATGTAAAATTGCCTTGTAAAAGTATAGTAATTTCTAGTCAATCTGGGCCGTTCATTAGGCAAATGATCTGACGGTAGAAGTTATGTTTAGATTAGGGTTTTTTTCCCTAGAAGGCAACCCCTCACTTTTATGAGGGAATTTTATTGCGGTTGTGTATTGTATGTGTATTCTCGGAGCGAGAAACAGAGAGGGAGACTGTGAGAGAGAACAGAGGATATTACAGCGGATCTGCTATAGGTTTTGTCTCTTCATTTTTGCTAGATAATAGAAAGGAAGGACTGGCTATTCAGGGTGGACGTAGCCCAAACTGGGTGAACCACATATATCTGTGTCTCTCTAGTTTTATGTGTTTTGTGTGCTTTTATTTTCTGCATATTTTATGTGTTGCATTGCTCTGTAATATTTAATTTTCTAACAGGAGTGTTCAAGCTAAATTGTTTAGAATGATATATGAACCTGTCTTTTTGCTGGATCATTTTGAACATTCACATCTACCTTTGTTCTTGTAGGTTTATCATGGTCTTGCAATTTTATAAATCTTGAGAGCATGACTTCTAAGATTTCTTCATTGACCTGTTATTCTTTCTTTTATTTTCTTCTCTAAATCTTCTTGTACCTTATATTAGATCTCTTCTTCATACAATATTCCACCATTATCTACAATCATGAGCTATGTGTCCATAGTTATTGAATTTAAAGCATTCCATATGATCCATGAAAGATAGAAGAACTAGCATATACTTCTGGTTGATGAAGCCTCGTACTTGAAAATAGTTTCCTTTAGCTAGATTGTTAATATTTTGTCTCTCTTTTCTGCTTCCTGAACTTGAAATATTAGGATGGAAACTTCTTTTGTTTCTTTAAAAATCATGCATCTATTCCTTCTGCCATTCATTTTCCTTTCTGATCATGTTTATTCCTACTAAAGCTGCATCAAGTTCCCTTTCCTTTTGAATAACTTTGGCTTCAAGTATTTGATTTTGCTTCCTTGTTTTGTTAAGATCACTTAAGGCACTGGTCAATTCTCTCTCCATATCCACTTCTACTTCTTCTTATTAATCGTGGCTAGGATATTTTCTTTGAGTATCATCATCATCTTCATCTTGACCTACATGCTTCTTTAAGAAGATATTTTAAACATTTTCCCAAATATGTTTGGCTCATGAGAATTGACCTACATCATATTTCACAAAATCTAGCAAAGCGCTTAGAATGGAATTCATTACTTTTTTATTGTCAAAAATGTTGGGTAATTTAATTGTTAGTTAAATTAATTTTCATTAAATTTATAAACCCGAGGTTCGTGAACTTGAGAAGTATACTTGCACAATATATGCTAGGAATCAACTTTCAATTTCAAAAGGGAATGCTAATCTATTGAAAGAAATAGAAAAACTGAAATAAAACCTATTCATGGAAAATGTCTAAGATGAGTATGCACACACTTTCTTTTTCAAAAGTCTTAAATTCAGAACTTGGAAAGAAATATATTAATCTATGAAATTTAAATGACAATTTACATGAAAGTAAACTTACTCTATTAACATGAAAATAATTATATTCTAATGACACGAAAGTAAATCTATATTTATCCACAGGAAAGTAAATATATTCCAATAAATTGAAAGAAAATTTAATCTAGAAAGCAGCAAATCCTATACTAAGAAAGCATTCAATTCTTAAACTATGAAATTTAATGCAATTCAATTGTGAGTTAAATTACTTGTCATTAAATTGTCAAACCTAGGGTTTGTGAACTTGCAAATTTTACATGCACAATATATGCTAGGAATCAACTTAAATTTAAGAGTAAATTAATCTAGTGAAGTGATGGAAAACCTACTCATAAAAAAATTCTAAAATGACTATGCACACACTTTCTTTTTCAAAAGACTCAAATTCGGAACTTGGAAAGAAATATTTTAATCTATGAAATTGAAATGAAAATTGATATGAATTGACATGAAAATAAATCTATTCTAATTATATGAAAGTAAATATATTTTACCGACTGGAAAGTAAATCTATTCTAATGAATTGAATCTAGAAAGCAACAAATCCTATGCTAAGAACACATTGAATTCTTAAACTATGAAATTTAAAGGCTAAAAGAAATAAGAGATCAATTGAAATTACTAATGTGTGCATTTTTAAATTAGAATCATTCATAAATATCTATCAAAAAATTTGAAAAACAATTAATTTATGAAATGAGAGAAATAATGCTTAACCTGCAAAAGAACATAAATGGAATGAGTATGAAAGAATGTAAACAATTCATCTAATCAAAAGAATTGAATTGAAAATAAATAAAGTAAAAAGATAAAGCATTACAATACATCCCATACTCAATAGGTGGCCATTCCAAAGTTCATGAGAGGTCTAAAGTTGAGAAAACTCTTAATCAAACACCAAATGAAGGAACAACCATATTAAATTGAACTACAATGGTATTCATTGCATCAATTATAAGCATAGTGCCAATATTTAACATCCAAAACTCCACATTGAAGCATGAGCATAGCTCCCAAAATGTTCACACCTTTTGAGAGAAGTAGGCACTCCTATTTATACAAAAAGTAAGATAACTAACTCATAAATGTAGATCCATAAATATCTCCTAGATCCATAAATCTCTCCTAGATCCAAAAATATCTCATGTGGTTACGACCATGTGTTGACATCTAGTAATTAACATATATTCATATGCTCACACAAATATCTCCTAGCTTTGATATGAGACACTTATGAAAACTTCCATGATTATTCTCCATGAATTGTGCTTTACCAATGATCCCAAACCTTCAAGAGTTTGAAGATGAATTCGAATTTGAATCTCGGATGCCAAATAAGACTGTCATGGAATCTTCAAATATGCCTACACATGTCACAAAACTCATCCAAATTTTATATATAAGTGAGTACATGTTATTTTTATAATGTTTAACTATAAATTCACTTAAAATACCAAAATAAATGTATTGGAAAATAATGTATCTAAACACAAATTTAATTATGAAGATGGTCTTAGTGTTTGGTTATGGAGCTATGAAATATGATAAATTATGAAGAAAAGTGAAAGAAATGGGGTTGAAATGAATGACCATTTGGAGACCCAACAACCTCCTTGACTCATCGGTAGATGTGTTTCCAAAAACATTTAAATATTATACATCATATCCAATAGCTCCCAAATATGATTTCATTATACCTTTCCAAAATTCATAGCTCGTTTCATCGAACACGGGAACTAGACCAACTGGTTTCTCTTCATCAATTATAATAGGTCTTGAAATTGGTGCAATATTGGACACTTCCTTTTATAGTTTGGATGTCTGCTTCAATTGAAATTCCCATCTATGATCTCCTAAGATCTACTTTCCAGTTTTCAGGCTGCAAGTGAAGGAACCCACTATGATACAAATTATTGGAAGATTTAGCAATATTGAAGTAGGGGGTGTATCAATATTGGGAAATTTTTAAAAATTTTAATTATATCATGTAAACATTAAACAATTAACAACATCATTCAACAATGCACAACATAAAAGACAATACATAAAATATTTTTGGGTGGAAACCCTTATAGGAGAAAAAATAGTGAATACTTTTAATGTAAGTCTTAAATATTACATCAATATGAAGTTCCAACTTCCAAGATTCTCTAGCAACAACTGGAAGGAGGCTCCAACCCCTTGATTTATCAGCTCCAACTAAAGCAATGTGCCAACACCTAGTTTTATCAACTCAAACTGAAAGGATGTGCCAACACCATGTTTTATGAGCTCCAACCACCTTGTTTTATCTGCTCCAAATAAAAGGATGCCCTAACACCCTACAAGCTCCAAATTTCCCTAGCACCACCTTGCCACCTTGAAGTGTTCTTATGCTTCAACATGAATGATCTGTCTATGAAAACTTGAAGGATTTTAATGAAATTTGCAAATTAAATTTTATGTTTTTATATCCAATTAAACCAGCTGAAATAACTCACTAATAAAGTGATTAAACTTATATTTTCAGCAAATAACAAAGACAATAATACCATAACAAAAACAAAAGACAACAAATGAGGAAGGATTTCACCCCTCCTGGGCTACATCTCTTGATCCATCTTCCAATGTTGGGCCTCTTTAATTATGCTAAAAAATATGTTTTTACATGGATTTGCAGTGCTCAGAATGAAAAAATATTGTCTCGAATGGCTCCAAAATAGTAAAAATCCCCCTAGATGGGCTCTTTCTACACTCAAAAAGGTAAAAACAATGATTGAGTTGTGCTCCATAATAGTTTTACTACTAATTGTGCAACAATTCGCACCCACCTACAATCCATCCTAAAAAAATTTCACTTTTCGGCCACGTGGAGCGACAAATTTTCCCCGCGTTAGCGAGATTCACTCCTGTTTGGGTGTAATTGTTGAATGCTTTAAATGCATGGTGACCCCCACGAACTAACGAAAACAGGCCAAGTGGCGCATTCGAGGCCGTTGATTTCGAGCCAGTTTGAACTACCGTGCCAAAACCTTAACCCATCTCCAACCAAGGTTGAAGGGTGGTAAGGTTAATGCTCGTCGGGGTTTTGAACTACAGTTGCAAATATGGTAAGGTTTGTTTCACCATCGCCAGGTTTTGATCTGCGCGCAAAAATTTAAACCAAACCCAATGCTCTAGAACTGTGGTCGACATGTGGGTGTAATGGTGGTTCTGTCATGGTTTGAACTGTGCAATGGACCATGGTTGGTGTATGTTGAACCATGGTGTTAGGCACAGGGTTAACCCCATGCTCCTAGCTACCTTAACCTGCGGTCTAGTGGGTTGGGGTGAACCAGGGGCCAATGTTAACCCCGGCCCTGACCCCCAATGTGCAACCTGTTAAAATTTAAATAGGGGTCAAAAATTATGGTTTATAAGGAACACCAGTGGCGCAATGGTGGAGCACTGTTTTTCCACCCCAAAGGTCGCCCATTCGATTCGCATGGAGGTCAGTTCAAACCATAACCAAGTTTTACCATGTCATCAAGAGGTTACATGGTAGCCAGTCATTGGCCCACATTGCCCTCCCCCATTGGCCCAGTCAAATCTTAACCAACCAATAAAAATCCTCTATTCACAAGCCAACCACCAGAGGACACTTTCAAACAACCATTGGCCAAGAAAAATACAATCCACTGCCCAATCACCTACCTAGTCAGCACATAGACTATTGACTGAGCGTACCTACAACTCAATTACAAAAATCTTAGTTATTTGAGAAAACGACCAGAACACGATATCAGGAGCATACAATATCAGTTTTGAGTGAAACAAGTTGCATTGGATTCAGGGTGACAACATCTTAGTTTTGGCACTAGTTTCGAGCACTTTTGAACACTTTAAATTTTTAGCATTTTATTGATCTACTAGATCAATGAAGGAGACTCCAATATCTGCCTTGCACCACCCCGCCGCCCTACTCAGGAGGCTACTAGTTTCCTTTAAGGCTTCGACCTTTAATTAACCATAGTGGAACATGTTTCATATATTTTAAAACTAGATCCACCTCTGCTCAATATCAACATAAAGAACAGCGAGTCAATATGTTGACTATGTCAATCTATAATACCAATACAAGGTCATAAAAAAAAATGCCAAATATCTCCTCACTTAGCTTTGCAACTCAACATTATACTCTCATTTGAAAACCTTTCATCAATAACTTTTCCAAATACAAACCCTATCAAATAAAAATCCTTGTGTACTAATTGAAGTAGATATGTGAGCTATTTCAAATCCCTGTATGGGACACTTTCCTGAGGCTCATATCACTTGTTTGAGGTACCTTTCAAATGGTTCAAAGGTTATCCATATGTTAACTTGTTGGTATTTGGATCAGACTTGTACACTTCTATGACTCTCCTTTAATACCATTCAAGACATTGTTCTGATTTTTTCTAGCATTCCTCAATTATGAGGCCACGTTTGTGACTAATTTGAATATGTGGTAAAAAAACTTGTCTCAACCCTCCTTATGTCACATACCATTGAATTCAACTAAACAAGCGAGTAAGGAGACTACTCGTAGAGGTCTAGAACTTGAGTTCACCGAGATTTTCATGTGCTGATGAGAATACTCTCAATGTATATATTTCAAAGAGACTTGTTAAATTTTGTCCAAAGATAGTTAGTTTTGGTAGTTTGACATTTTTCAGTTACATTAGTAATTAAAAATACAATTTTTATTTGTGCAACAAAAGAAGAAACTAATCACTAAGAAAGGGTTCAAAGATTTGGATATTTTGGTACATGTTCAATGTATTTATCTTTTTCAAAGATGAGTTAATGAAAATCGGTTCTAATTCCAATTTTGATTAGAGTTGCAGTGTGTTCCTTCCTCTTATTTGTGTATTTATTTTTTCACAAAGTGTTTTCTTCTATTGAAATTGATGTATGAAGCAACACGAATTTTATTTTTCTTATGAGAAATTAGCATGAATTAAAAGTTGCAGAATTACATATGTGGTTGTTAGCTGCAAATGGTACCTGTAGTTTGAGGAGCATGCAATATTAGTGCTCCAAAATTTTCAGAAAATAGATTAATACATTTTCTAACTCCTTATTCCATTTATTATTTAATTCTCAATGTTAAAACTTGAATTATGTTTTCTTAACTTATAAAAATCTTGCATCTTCTAGTTTTACTTCTTATTGTCATAATTTGAAGTCTGCAATCCTTGGATTTTGGCCACTCTGATTATCAGTGATGTATCTTAGTTAAAGACTTAATTTCACTTATTTATAGTATAACTCCAACCAATATTTTTAAATTTTTATGGAGATAAAGAAGCATGAGCACTGACTCCCTACATCTAGGAGTTGTATCAAGTTTTACAACTCTAACCAATGTGATAATTAATAATAAACTGAACAAAAATGTAGATATAAGAACTTCTTTCATTAAAAACATTTAACAACATTTTATTTAATTCCCAATGATTACCCTTATATAAAATTTTATTTGACTACCCTTCCATTTGTTCTTATGGAACAAATAGTCCCATTTACTTCTTACTTTGCAACATCCAGGGATCCTACCTAGCCAAGGAGTTCAGCCATACAAAAATATTGTTATAATATAGGTGTAACACTATAAATTTTACTCATATGATTAAAATATTTGCAACTCTCATCCACTAGGCCTATATGGAAATATGTAGATAGAACAACAATAAATATTGTGTTTTTTTTGTTTTGCGGTGGAATTTTTTGTTTCTTCAAAGATTTCAATTTCTTCCCTACCACATCCATGTATGGAATACCCTACAACCATAGCATTATAAGTGACTATATTTGTATTTATGCATGAAATATGCATTTTATAGATAATTCAAATGTCCAGAATTACTGATATGATCAACCATGCATGCATGGTGCTTTGTCTTGAGAGTGATGATATAATCTTAACTCATGCAAACAAAATATTTCCAACCCTCATCCACAAGGCTAGCATGTCTACATCAAGACAATATACTCACAAATGTGATGTGGTTCGACTTCATGCCAATTTTCAGCATTGTCCATTAGAAAATTGTTATCATGTTTTGTATTCATCCTTATGAAAAAGAAGAGATTGAGGATGATTAACTTCTTGAGAATCATTTTCCTTTATGTTAGAGTTGATCCTTACAGCCCTTCGTCAGAGATCATTTCGATTTTTTCATATCATTTTTAGGTGTCTCGCTCATTCCACTTCATTGCATTTCACTAGGGGCATGCCATTGACTGACAAGAGGGTCTGGTCGTCTTGTGTTTCCTCATGCTTGTACCTGCAGGGCTAATTAAAATTCCTAAAAAAACACTGAAGTTCAGGTCACTTCATTCATGGTCATAAATGATTATTTTTCTCAAAAAGAGTCTTTAGTCCTAGAGTCTAGGGTTTTCAGTCTTTTGGTACATGTAATAAAAGCCCGCAGGCCTTGAGGTTGGTTTCAAAAGGCTCCTATTTCACGTTTTTATTCTCAAAAACATTTGAAGACATTTCTAGTCCAAAACTCTGTTTTGGAACTAGAAATTGTCAGATTTCATTTTTTGTAATAATTGTGTATTTGTTCCACCATAAGAAGTTCAAAAGCAGCCTCTGGTCTTTGCCAAAGCCAAAATGCCAAATCCCTGCAAAAACAACCAAGTTTCATCAGTTCGAGACTCAGAAAAACAGTGAAAAGCCAAAGATAGAATTGCATTAAAATGATAAAGGGCCAAGAAAGCCAAACATTACAAAAGTGGGTTATGGAGCAAATTAAAATCAAATCTGATTTTTATGAGATATTTTTCAACCCATATAAAGCATTGAAAACAAATCATTTTCACAAATTTCCCAAAGCAAAACCGAGTTGGAGTGTTGAAGTCTAGTTTGAAGTGTTTCAAAGCAACTGGAGGTGGAAGTGCGTGCGGCGCACAGAGGAGGCGGGCGACACACAAGAGGCGCGCGACGCACTGGGCTTCACAGGCCCGTGCAAATTAGCACGCGCGCGACGCACATACTGCACGCGGTGCACTGGGTAAGCGCGCGACGCATAGAGTATCAGGGCCGGAAATTTTTGCTCCTTCGCCCAGATTCATACCAAATTGCCTCAAACTGCTTGCAAGTAGGTTCTTCACGTTTGCTCAATGAATTTTAGACATGATTATGGTGTTTTGAAAGTGGAGAAACAAGTGTTTAATGTGGAGAAATGTAAACCCTATGTTTATTTCCAAATTCACTTCTTAGGGTTTTGAAACAAATGTTAGTGATTGTGTGGGGGTTTGCAAACTTGTGTTGTTGATATATATGCTCATGCATCTACTGTCAGTGGTGTCTTTGCTCATTATTTACCTTAGCCTCACGCTCTCTCTTTGCCATTACATCACTGCTGTCATTGTTATTGCCATTGTCATTTTCACACTATTTATCATTCATGTTATGACATAGTCCCATTTTCACTTGTCCACATCCTCCATTGACATTGTCAAACGCTGCAAGGGCTATTGTCACTTTGTTTCTAATAGTTATTTCCTCCATATTACACTCTTTTCTACTCACTTGTCAAATCCTCTTATGATTAAATCAGTGACTTTTTTTCATGCAAACTCATTTGACAGAGCCATTACCACTGTGGCTTTCCTATAACACTTTGATACACATGTGACATATTTGGGTTTTGAGCATACACTGAACTCTTGTTTTCACTATACCTATATCAGCATATATATTGCAAACATCTTGTTTTCAAAGCCATGTCAGAGACGGATTCAGTTTATGAGCAGGAGTATGACAGTGATTCCACAGCAGAGGGTAATGTGCCACGGAGGTCTCACAAAAGTGGAAAAAGTGGTAGGCATGTCAGGGAGGAGCCTACTTCTTTGGCTCAATTGCAGGCTTGCCTGCTTGCAATGGATTGTTTTCAGCATCAGTCATGTTTCCAATACTATGAGATGATTTCATAAACCCAGCATCATCATGAGCTAGCTCGTCTATTTGTTCTACATTTACATGATGGCCGTGTAAACCTTGCCGGAGTAGATTTCATTCTGTCACCAGAGACCATTGCTCAGGCCACCGGAATACCAAACATAGGAGAGGAATGGAACAAATGACAGCAGCTAGAGAAATCCTACTATGAGCCATACATCAAACCTGGGTTTATGAGGCAGCTGAGCAGGGTATTTCCATTCATATTTCTGAAGGATGAGTTTGCACCATTGATGAAACTCATCATTCGATATTTCAGTTGCGAGGGCAGATTCTCGCGCCTCTATGCGTACCATGTCCGTTTGTTGATGCATTTCACGAGGGTACGTATGATGAGCATTCCATACTTCATGTATCGCAACATAGAGTGGATGACATTTCTTGTACAGAAGAAGACCCCAGCACAGCAGCATAGCAGCATATATCATTACGCGCTGATCAAAATCATGGTGGTACATCAGTTGACACAGCAGGGCATTACTTGGGAGGATTTCATCTCCCGTGACTTCTTCGCAGCGCCACAGCCGCCTCCCGAGGTAGTTCATGATGAGGGAGAGCCTTCACACCACCCTGACATTCCTGAGACCGAGCATATCAGTGCTCCAGTGTATGTGACATACCAGCGAGGCCACAGGGCCTTATTTGCAGCTACACGACGAGTACTATCTCCACCCGGGGTGGAAGGGGTCTCGTTGACTTCATCAGCAGCACGAGTATTATCTCCACCAAGGGCGGAAGGGGTCTCGCCTTCTTCTTCGGCACAGGTATAGATTCAGGACAGAGGCAAGAGGCCTATGCACAATGAGGGCCCATCAGGCATTCAAGACACTGATTTCACATTCATCGATGTTGATGCGAGCTCTCCTAGGTCGAAGCTGAAAGAGATCATCCAGGAGAAAAAGGCCGAGAATGACACGCTGAAAGAGAAATTACAAAGATCTCAGTGGGTGATAAACTACCTGGAGCAGCGTAACAAATAGCTAGAGGATCAGCACACACTTTTTGAGCTGCGGCGAATCCGTGAAGATCGACAATTGGCCCGGAAGAGACCCGGCGACATGACACCAATTAAGTGAGAGACATGCCTCAAACATGTTAAAATTCATCTGGAGAAGTTGTTGGAAAAGGCCAACAGAGACAAAGACATGCTTCGTCACATGAAAGGTCATTATTGGGCCCGCATGCACGTCTGCAAAGCAAAAATGAAGATTCTGAAGAGGAGGTTGAGCAGAGCACTAAAATGGCGGAAGAGGCCTGATCCACTTTGGATTTTGGCCAAGGCTTCGTTGGCTGGGCATGATACATGATGGAGGGTCTTCACTCCGAATTTAAGCAAATTTGAAGAATTTTTTGTCATTTTGGAAAATTTTGGTCTCAAAACAGATTTTTCAGCCCAACGCGTAGTGCGTCGATGCGCACGCTTATGATTGGGACACTTGCTGGAGGAAAAATTTATACTTTTGGGTTTTTCATGGTAATTTATGCATGCTCTAGTATGGCCAAAGCATTTCACCAAGTTCTGGATTATCAAAAGGGCCAAAAACACCATGAAAACCACCTTTCTGCCACCTTTTCCACCAGCAGGAAGTACTTGTGGGAGAATGCAGTTTTGGAGGGGAAAATGAGCTCCAAACTGGGAAATTCCACTTGGGCTGGATAGCAGACATCCAGGGCTTTCCAAAAAGTTATCATGATCTTGATTTTTATGCCAGGAAGTGCCCCAAAATCAGGCTGAAAGGCGTGCGACGCATAGAGCTCAGGCGCGCGACGCATAGAGATTTTTGGTCAATTTTTCATCTTCCAACTCAGGATTTCGGCCAGTTGGACCAGTTTTTCTTGTGGGTGTAATTTTTGAGTTATATTGATGTAATTTTATGGTTTGAATGTAACTTGGACTCACTTTTACCTATTCTAGATGATTCACTCCTAAAAAAGTAAAAATCAAGTGTAAGAATCAGTTTCCTTCCTTTTAGAGGCAAGTTGTTTGGCTGCCTAGATTCTAGCTCCTTGTTTAGAATTAGTTGAAACTGCTCCTAGAAGGAGGAATTCGACCCCTAGAGACATGGGAAGGGGTTAGGATAGTATATATGATGTAATTTCTGAGACATTCTACAAGTTGGACTCTTGGGAAAAGTTTGGCACACTATTGTACATATTTTTTCACATTTTGGCAAAGGAAAGATCAGAGGTTTTGCAGCACCTGTTGGGATTCTTGTGGCTTTCAGTTCTTGATGGTGTTTTCTCTCAGTTTATTGTAAGTTCTTTCATGTTTAATGTATCCCATTCCCTTCTTATGCTTCTGAAACTAAATGAATGAGTAAATGAGGTTGAATCCATTGTTTCCAGTGCTCTGCCTTTAAATTTGTTTAGTTTTACATGTTTTCGTTAGTTTGGAGAGGATCCATGTTCTCCCTTGCCCTCTTCAGCTCCTTGTCGTTCTGATCCATCCATTCACATAATCAAAAGCATCAAGACTACTACCTACCTCGCCCCAACTCGAATTCTGCAAAGATCTGGCCTCATCCCCGAGCCCAAAATTGTTTTTCCCATTTTTTTCAACAAAAAACCCAAAAAATCAAAATCAAACTTTCCTATCTCTTTACTAGCCTAAAATCAGTATTCATTATAAGTCATCTCAGCCCCTTTGAAGACCTTTTGCCGAGATAGACCCGGAGAGAGCCCTCTCCTGTCCTCGTAGGGCTAGCTACGAGGCTGAGCGTGATTTGATGTAGCCTTGAGTTTTACCTTATTTCAGCCTAAGGTAGATTTGAGCGCTAACATAGTGGCGACCATACTGGGGAAATCAATCTCAATGGTTTTCTTGTTGATGTGTTTGTTTCATGAGTCTTAGACGGAGTCTGAAGTCACGCCAGGTAGCTTTCGAAACGCTTTTGCCATGCATAAGCGGAAGTAGATAAACGCTGCTTCAGTCGATCTCCGGTTAGCTTGTGAATGCAACACTTGATTTGCAAATCACCCCAGTATACTTATTCGTTCTAGACCTTTGGATGATTGAGTCTAGAAGTCGATAGGCTGAAAATAATCTATTGTGTCCCTTGAATTTTTCTTGAGTAGATCAATACATTGGCTTCAAAAAGGCATACCAGATCAAATCCTGATCCAAATCCGCCTCCAGTATATGAAAACCCCAACCTAATCCCAAGAATTTTCCGTCGAGAAGCTCCCATTATTCCTTTGGTCAAATCTCACTCATACCCCACTGTTTTTGAATACATTGAAGATATTGAGTTTGACGATCAGTTTGAGTTATCATTGTTTGAAACCAAATCCGAAAGTGCCACTGGTTCTACCGTCATCAATCCTGAGTTCATCAAGTATCTAGAAGTTGAACAAGCAAATAGATCTATCGATAATTATATTCTGAATCTTCAAAACTCCATTGTGGCAACCAACATTCCCGAATTCATTGAATCTATTTCGCAAACTCTTGGGCCATCTGAGATTGCATCCGGTTCACGAATTCCCACTGAACCTCCCTTTATCCCTACCATTCCCGTACAGCCTGGGATCTCTGATCAGCAATCAGCAGTAGTTCCTCCCCCATCTCCACCGCATACACCTCGTTCACCTACTGCTCCCATTCCACATGTTTCTCCGAGACAGCAGATTATAAATCCACCAAGAGCCATGGCCGCGAGATTCGCACCTCTTGTTTTACCTGCAAATTTGGATCCTATGCCTGCTGATTATCAGAGCAAGATTCCAATATTCGATGGCACTCCACAGAGTATATCCGCTCAACAACATATTGTCATAATGACAGATTTCTTGGACCTGCATGAAATAGATGAAGAAAATGTGTCCATGAGGTTGTTCGCCCAGACTTTTGGAGGTGAGGTTCGTAAATGGTTCAGAGCTCTACAGCCCGCAAGTATCAATACATTACAAGAGATTCAGACACAATTCTTAGATCGGTGGGAGATGAAAAAATATCCACTGCAGATTACTTCCGAGTATACCAGCATTAAGCGTAATCCTGGTGAGTCTGTTCAGGATTATATTATCAGATTCAATACAGTTTATAATGCAATTCCAGATGACTTAAGACAGTCTAAAAAGTCAGCTCTCCTTAAATTCCCGGATGGTTTCGATCCGGAGATGGCTTATTCACTACGAGATAGAGATCTGCCTACCTTGGAATATCTGCAGAAGATTGCTGTTAGTGTTGAGGCGAATCTGAATGATAAGAGAGCTCGGTTGAAAGCAGAGAAAAGAGTGACCATAAAAGAAGAAGATTCCACATCTACATCTGAACAGCACTTGCTTCGTGAGATGGAAAAAATGTTCAAAAGAATGACGCTTGATAAGCCAGAAACGCAGATTCGTAATCCCAACTACCGTGGCCAGCAGCAACCACAGTTCAGAATTAAGCAGCGTGAACAGAGAGCACAAGAGCCGGCAGCCCAACAGCAGATTAAAACACCTCTTTTGCAGAATTTTGTGAGTCAAGATTCAGACGATGACGATGATGTAGTAGGTGAGCAAAACCACTTCTTTACTCCCGATGATCTACCCATTTACATCACTGAGGATGAAGAATATGGAGAAAGTTCAGCTGCACAGAAAGATGAGGATTTCATTTTAGCAAATGATGCAGATCTGGAGGAAGAATCAGATGAATACCAAAGAGGATATATGAATTCTTTGTCCGCTCAGCAGAAGCAATACTCATTGAGAAACAAAGATGTGCCCATAAACCCAATTCAGAAGAGAAAAGAGGCTTCAGCACCAAAGATGGATTCGCCTATACCACAGAAGAAAGGAAAAGAGACAATTGATCCCGCAGCTATTAAATCATCATCAGAAGAAAAGGAAAATCAGTCAAGTATAATGAAGGATAAGGCTGAAAAGAAGGAAGTTCCGGTCAAAGAGGTTGAAAGAGTTTCAGCCTTTAGTTTGGAAAATGAAATTTCCAAATTAAAGGTATATATTCCTTTGACAGAAATTATGAAGAACAGCAGCTATCGAGGTCAAGTCTTCAAAATTCTGAATTTTGATCCAATGTTTGACACGGTAAATATAGAAGATGATCATCCTGAATTGATATTTGGGCCTGCTTTAGATGGTGAGTCCCCTGACAGTGATGTTCCTCCCTTTTATATCAGTTTGAGGTTGCATGAATATATATTGCACAATGCCATGTTCGATTCTGGTGCTTCGCACAATCTTATGCCAAAGGCGATCATGGAAAAGTTGGGTTTAGATATTACAAGGAAATACCATGATTTGTATTCATTTGATTCCAGCCACGTGAGATGTATCGGACTCATCAAAGATTTGGTTGTAAGTTTAGATCAAATTCCTGCGAAGAATGTCTTGATGGATGTGGTCGTGGCGGACATTCCTCCTCGATTTGGGATGCTCCTTTCTAGATCTTGGGGGGGAAAAGTTGAAAGGTACACTACAGTTAGATTTTTCCTATGCTACAATTCCAGTATTCGGTCAAATGAGAAAGTTATATCGAGAGCAGAAGATGAAATACATGATAACAAGCAAGGAGAAACCAATCAATCATCCTGTAAATTATGTACATACCGACTTAGAGTCGTTTGTTTTGTTTGCTGATAGTTTTAATGATATAGATAGTCAATTATTTCAGGTAGAAGATATACCAGAGATCACTGAAAACTTTAGAGAAGTTCTGCAGAAAGAAAGATGAGAAAAGCAAGCTACTGTTGAGAAATCAGCTGAAGACGATGGGCAGCAAACAAAAAAAACAGAGCAGACGCAATTTCAGCACTTAGAGGAGGATGAAGATGGTCTTTGGACCATGGATTTTGATGGCGCGGTGGGTAGTGATGGTGCTGGAATTGGTGTTTGGATACGCAGTCCATTTTCTGCTCCGGATAAAGTTCCAAGCAATGTGAGAGTATGTTCCTACAAACTAGCATTTGATTGTTCTAACAATGAGGCGGAGTATGAGGCTTTGATTGCTGGCCTTAAGATTCTAAGAAAGCTGAAAGTGAAAATAATTGTAGTCTATGGTGATTCAGAGTTGGTGATAAATCAGGTAAAGGGTGAATTTCAAGCCAAACATCCTCGCATGAGGGCTTACCGTAATGCAGTTTTAGACATTTTGAAGTTATTTTCTGATCATACCTTGACATGTGTGCCTCGTATACAAAATGGTGTTGCTGATGGACTTGCTAAGGCAGCAAGCAATTTAAAAATCCCAATGAATTCCAGCAACAAGTTCGAGATCCATGTGAAGCACCGCCCCACCGTTCCAGACAATCAGCGATGTTGGCAAGTTTTTCAGGATGATGAGGAGATTAGTGATTTTCTGCAAAATAAGGGAAAGTTTAAAGATACCTCCATAGATACAGAACATGATGATGGTAACGATGATATACAAATAAATCAAATGGAAGTGCTGCAACTTAAAGATAACATCATTCCTAAAGGATTGATTCCTTTAGAGGAACTCTTTGATCAGGACGATGTAGCCCGCAAACCGACATTGAGGCCAACTGAAAAAGGTGTTGAAGAGGTAAATATTGGGACAGCTGAAAATCCCAAGATGGTAAAGTTATCCAAGTCATTGTCACCAAAGGTAAGAGCGGAGTATGTGAGATTGTTGTCTTCATTTGCTGATGCTTTTGCATGGGATTACTCAGATTTAAAAACATATGACACTAATATCATTCAGCATACTATCCCTATCAAACCAAATCAGAAGCCTTTCCGTCAGAAGTTGAGGAGAATCAATCCAAAGCTGCTACCATCGATTGAAAAAGAGGTAAATAGGTTGTATAAGTCAGGAATCATTGTGCCTATCAGATTTTCCGATTGGATATCAAATTTGGTGCCCGTGAGAAAGAAGACAGGTGAGATCCGTTTATGTATCGACTTCAGAAATTTGAATAAGGTATCATTAAAAGACAATTATCCGCTGCCAAAAATGGACCATATATTGCAGCGAGTAGTTGGAGCATCAAGGATTTCACTACTCGACGGCTATTCAGGATATAATCAAATTTTAGTGCATGAGGACGATCGTGACAAAACTGCGTTCACCACTCCATGGGGAACGTTTCATTATGCAAAGATGCCGTTTGGTTTGAAGAATTCAGGTGCCACTTTTCAGCGTGCAATGGACATGGCTTTCGCCAACGAGAAAGATTTATTGTTGGTTGTTTACCTTGATGCTTTAACCGTGTTTTCAAATTCTGATGAAGAACATTTATATCATTTGAAAGTTGTTTTCCAGAAGTGCAGAAAATATGGCATTTCGTTGAATCCAAAAAAGAGCCTGTTTTCCATGGATGAAGGCAAGCTCCTTGGCCACATCATATCGAAAGATGGCATTCGTGTTGACCCTGCACGTGTTGAAGCCATCCAGCAAATTGAACAGCCCCGGAACAAGAAAGAAATACAATCCTTTAATGGTAAAATGAATTTTATGCGTCGTTTCATTCCAAATCTTGCTGAGCATCTTAGAGAAATCACGAACATGCTGAAAAAGGATAGTCAGGTAAAGTGGACAGAAGAGGCGGTGAAATCATTCAATTTGGTAAAGTCAGCTCTTTCTTCAGCCCCTATTTTAATCAGCCCGGACTACACACAGGACTTCATTTTGTTTTCGTTTGCTTCTGAGCACACTTTGGCAGCTGTTTTAATGCAGAAAAGGGATGGAGTTGAGAAGCCCATTGCTTTTTTCAGTCGGATAATAAGGGACAGAGTGTTGAAATACAACATTATTGAGAAACAAGCACTTGCGCTTGTAAAGGCTTTGAAAGATTTACATGTGTATATACTGCATTCCCACATTATAGCCTATGTTCCTAACGCAGCAGTTAAAGATGTTTTGGTACAGGAAAATCCAGAAGGAAGGCGGGGTAAGTGGATCGCTGCGTTGTTAGAATATGATGTGGAGATCAAGCCAACCAAGCTAATCAAAGGACAAGGACTAGCCAATCTCATGGCTGAAACAAATCTGCATGCTCTAGATATAAATTTGATTGCTGCCATGTCTGATGAAGATGAGGAGAGTACATCATTCAGGTATCTGATATTTTTGTTTCTTCCCCTTGGTATGCTGACATTTTATACGTACTTCAGAATTTGTCTCCACCACCCGAGATGCCTAGAAATAAGAATATAACCTTGAAGTTGAGGGCTGCAAAGTTTTTCATATTGAATTTTGCATTATATTGGAAAGACCCTGGTGGAATGTTATTGAATTGTTTGGTAGAGGAGGAAGCCAAAAGAGTTTTGGAGGACTTTCATAGAGGTGACTGCGGGGGCCATCTGTTTTGGAAAACCACAGCGAATAAGATTCTAAGGGCAGGTTACTATTGGCCTTCTTTGTTTTCTGATGTATATAAGGCTATTAAGAATTGTCACGAATGTCAAATTTTCGAAGGGAAGCAGAAACTACAGCCTTTGCCTCTCAAACCAATTGAAGTCAGTGCACCATTTCAGCAGTGGGGGTTGGATTTCATTGGGGAAATCCATCCGGCATCTTCCGGACAACATAGATGGATATTGACAGCAACGGATTACTTCACGAAGTGGATCGAGGCCATTCCCACTCGACAAGCCACGGATGCGGTAATTATCTCTTTTCTTGAAAACAATATTCTGTCACGTTTTGGGTGTCCTAGTAAGATAATCACAGATAATGCAGCGGCCTTCAAGTCGAAGAGGATGGTTGAATTTTGCTATAAGTACAACATCAGCTTGGGACATTCGACTGCCTACCATCCGCAAGGAAATGGCTTGGCGGAATCTTCAAATAAGTCTTTGGTAAATATCATTAAGAAATTGCTGGAAATCAATAAAAAGGGCTGGCACAAGAAATTAGTGAATGCACTTTGGGCTGATAGGGTAAGTCAGAAAAGATCTATCGGCATGTCCCCTTTCGAGTTGGTGTATGGGGTAGACACAGTTTTTCCCACTTCCCTTGCTGTCCCGGTAGTCAAATTGCTTCAGGAAACTGGTAGTGAGGAAGATCCCATGCAGCGAAGGATTAATCAGATGATTCATTTACAGCAGACACAGAAGGAGGTCTTTCAAAATACATTCAAGTTGCAGGAACGCATAAAGAAGATCTATGACAGAAAGGCAAAAGCAGATAAGTTTCAGCTGGATGAGGTGGTTTTGAAGTGGGATGCTCGAAATGAAGATAAGGGAAAGCACGGCAAATTTGAAAACCTATGGAAGGGTCCTTTTAAGATTGCAGCGTATCGTGGTCAGAACGCCTTTCTTCTCAAGGAAATGAACGAGGATGATTTTCCTGGAGGGTCGATCAATGGTCGGATGCTCAAGCAATACTACTTTTGAGTATTTTCTGTTGATTTCATCATCATTGTATATATCGTTTTACATCTGTTTCATCGCAAGTGTGGACTAATCTCTTTTCTTCAGTCCGGGGCTCGAAGTGAAGGCTATAATTCTGGAGATGGAAGTTAGTTGGTTTGTAGTTTGTCAAGTTAGTATTATCAGTCTTTTAGTTTTAAAATCGAGTCAGTTTCCAGTCAGTTTTCAGTCAAGTTTTCAGTCAAAAGTTTATGTGTTATCTGTTGAAATAATGACTCCATCGCCCAATGGATGAAGGCACTGTCTGACTCCCCCAGAGATATGTCGTTCTTGGCATCTCCTTGGAGCCACCATCCCCATTGGAGCCAATGTTAGAGTCGGTCCTTACAGCCCTCTGTCAGAGATCATTTCGCTTTTTGCATATCATTTTTAGGTGTCTCGCTCATTCCACTTCGTTGCATTTCACTAGGGGCATGCCATTGACTGACGAGAGGGTTTGGTCGTCTTGTGTATCCTCATGCTTGTACCTGCAGGGCTAATTAAAATTCCTAAAAAATCACTGAAGTTCAGGTCACTTCATTCATGGTCATAAATGATTATTTTTGTCAAAAAGAGTCTTTAGTCCTAGAGTCTAGGGTTTTTAGTCTTTTGGTACATGTAATAAAAGCCCGCAGGCCTTGAGGTTGGTTTCAAAAGGTTCCTATTTCACGTTTTTATTCTCAAAAACATTTGAAGACATTTCTAGTCCAAAACTCTGTTTTGGAACTAGAAATTGTCAAATTTCATTTTTTTTAATAATTGTGTATTTGTTCCATCATAAGAAGGTCAAAAGCAGCCTCTGGTCTTTTCCAAAGCCAAAATTCCAAATCCCTGCAAAAAAAACCAAGTTTCATCAGTTCGAGACTCAGAAAAACAGTGAAAAGCCAAAGATAGAATTGCATTAAAATGGTAAAGGGCCAAGAAAGCCAAACATTACAAAAGTGGGTTATGGAGCAAATTAAAATCAAATATGATTTTTATGAGATATTTTTCAACCCATATAAAGCATTGAAAACAAATCATTTTCATAAATTTCCCAAAGAAAAACCGAGTTGGAGTGTTGAAGTCTAGTTTGAAGTGTTTCAGAGCAGTGGACTGGAGGTGGAAGTGCGCGTGGCGCACAGAGGAGGCGCGCGACGCACAAGAGGCGCGTGATGCACTGGGCTTCATAGGCCCGTGCAAATTAGCACGCGCGCGACGCACATACTGCGCGCGGCGCACTGGGTAAGCGCGCGACGCGTAGAGTATCAGGGCCGAAAATTTTTGCTCCTTCGCCCATATTCATACCAAATTGCCTCAAACTGCTTGCAAGTAGGTTCTTCACGTTTGCTCAGTGAATTTTGGACATGATTATGGTGTTTTGAAAGTGGAGAAACAAGTGTTTAATGTGGAGAAATGTAAATCCTATGTTTATTTCCAAATTCACTTCTTAGGGTTTTGAAACAAATGTTAGTGATTGTGTGGGGATTTGCAAACTTGTGTTGTTGATATATATGCTCATGCATCTACTGTTAGTGGTGTCCCTGCTCATTATTTACCTTAGCCTCACGCTCTCTCTTTGCCATTACATCACTGCTGTCATTTTTATTTCCATTGTCATTTTCACACTATTTATCATTCATGTTATGACATAGTCCCATTTTCACTTATCCACATCCTCCATTGACATTGTCAAACACTGCAAGGGCTATTGTCACTTTTGTTTCTAATAGTTATTTCCCCCATATTACACTCTTTTCTACTCACTTGTCAAATCCCTGCATGACTGTAAATGCAGATCAAGCCATGCAACTCTACTACGCAGCCATTACCCCTGTGGATTTCCTATGATACTTTGATACATATGTGACATATTTGGGTTTTGAGCATACAATGAACTTTTGTCTTCACTAAAACTATATCAGCATATATAT
This sequence comes from Pinus albicaulis, assembly GCA_034641835.2. Taxonomy (NCBI): domain Eukaryota; kingdom Viridiplantae; phylum Streptophyta; class Pinopsida; order Pinales; family Pinaceae; genus Pinus; species Pinus albicaulis. Next base: position 467,603,157 of record CM076575.1, read on the forward strand.
TGCAAACATCTTGATTTCAGCGCCATGTCATAGACAGATTCAGTTTATGAGTAGGAGTATGACAGTGATTCCACAGCAGAGGGTAATGTGCCACGGAGGTCTCACAAAAGTGGCAAAAGTGGTAGGCATGTCAGGGAGGAGCCTTACTTGTCTAATTTATGTTTGCCTGCTTGTAATGGATTTTTTCAGCATCGGGCAACTGCTTCAACACTCTGAGATGGAGTTGCAACCTAAAGATCATCATGAGCTAGCTCGCCTTTTTGTTCTACATTTACATGATGGCCGTGTAAACCTTGCCGGAGTAAACTTCATTCTATCACCAGAGACCATTGCTCAGGCCACCGAGATACCAAACATAGGAGAGGAATGGAACAAACGACAGCAGCTAGAGAAATCCTACTATGAGCCATACATCAAACCTGGGTATTTGAGGCAGCTGAGCAGGGTATTTCCATTCCAATTTCTGAAGGATGAGTTTGCACCATTGATGAAACTCATCATTCGATATTTCAGTTGCGAGGGCAGATTCTCGCGCCTCTATGCATACCATATCCGTTTTTTGATGCATTTCACGAGGGTACGTATGATGAGCATTCCATACTTCATGTATCGCAACATAGAGCAGATGACATTTCTTGTAGCGTAAGAAGACCCCAAAGACAAGAAAGAGACAGCAAGAGGATTTTATTGCTTACCATCAAAATCATAGGTATTCAAGACTTTACAAGATAGGTATTACTGGGGTGATGGATTTCATCTTCGTACTTTCGCAGCCAAACACGCCCGCCCCGAGGTAGTTCATGATGAGGAGAGCCTTTAGCCTTCCACCACTGAAATTCTCGGTGATCGCTGAGCATATCGCTCTGGGCAGTATGTGGACATATCAGCGAGGCCACAGAGCCTTATTTGCAGCTACACGATGAGTACTATCTCCACCCGGGGTGGAAGGGGTCTCGTTGACTTCATCAGCATCGTGAGTATTATCTCCACCCGGGGTGGAAGGGGTCTTGCCTTCTTCTTCAGCATAGGTATAGATTCAGGACAGAGGAAAGAGGCCTATGCACGATGAGGGCCCCTCAGGAGGCCAAGATACGGAATTCACATTGATTGATGTTGATGCGAGCTCTCCTAGCTCGAAACTGAAAGAGATCATCCAAGAGCAGAAGGCCGAGATTGACACGCTGAATGTTAAGTTGCAGAGAGCTCATTGGGTGATAAACTACTTGGAGCAGTGTAACAAACAGCTAGAGGATCAGCACACACTTTTAGAGCTGCGGCGAATCCGTGAAGATCGACAATTGGCCTGGAAGAGACCCGGTGACATGACACCAATTGAGCGAGAGACATGCCTCACACATGTTAACATTCATCTGGAGAAGTTTTTTTCAAAGGAAAATAGAGACAAGAACATGCTCTGTCACATGAAAGGTCATTATTGGGCCCGCATGCACGTCTGCAAAGCAAAAATGAAGATTCTGAAGAGGAGGTTGAGCCTAGCACTAAAACGGAGGAAGAGGCCTGATCCAATCTGGATTTTGGCTGAGGCTTCGTTGGCTAGGCATGATACATGATGGAGGGTCTTCGCTCCGAATTTGAGCAAATTTGAAGAAGTTTTTGTCATTTTGGAAAATTTTGGTCTCAAAACAGATTTTTCGGCCCAACGCGTAGCGCGTCGACATGCACGCTTATGATTGGGACACTTGCTGGAGGAAAAATTTATATTTTTGGGTTTTTCATGGTAATTTATGCATGCTCCAATATGGAAAAATCATTTCACCAAGTTTTTGATGATCAAAAGGGCCAAAAACACCACGAAAACCACCTTTCTGCCACGTTTTCCACCAGAAGGAATTACTTGTGGGAGAATGAATTTTTGGAGGGGAAAATGAGCTCCAAATTGGGAAATTCCACTTGGGATGGATAGAAGACATCCAGGGCTTTCCAACAAGCTATCATGAGCTTGATTTAGATGTTGGGAAGTGCCCCAAAAGTAGGCTGAAAGGCGCGCGACGCATAGAGCTCAGGCGCGCGACGCATAGATATTTTTGGTCAATTTTTCATCTTCCAGCTCAGGATTTCGGCCAGTTGGACCAGTTTTGCTTGTGGGTGTAATTTTTGAGTTATCTTGATGTAATTTTATGGTTGGCATGTAACTTGGACTCACTTTTACCTATTCTAGATGATTCACTCCTAAAAAAGTCAAAATCAAATGTAAGAATCAGTTTCCTTCCTTTTAGAGGCAAGATGTTTGGCTGCCTAGATTCTAGCTCCTTGTTTAGAATTAGTTGAAACTGCTCCTAGAAGGAGGAATTCGACCCCTAGAGGAATGGAAAGGGGTTAAGAAGGTCTATATGATGTAATTTCTGAGAGATTCTACAGGTTGGACTCTTGGGAAAAGTTTGGCACACTATTGTACATATTTTTTCACATTTTGGCTAAGGAAAGATCAGAGGTTTTGCAGCACCTATTGGGATTCTTGTGGCTTTCAGTTCTTGATGGTGTTTTCTCTCAGTTTATTGTAAGTTACTTCATGTTTAATGTATGCCATTCCCTTCTTATGCTTCTGAAACTAAATGAATGAGTAAATGAGGTTGAATCCATTGTTTCCAGTGCTCTGCCTTTAAATTTGTTTAGTTTTACATGTTTTCGTCAGTTTGGAGAGGATCCATGTTCTCCCTTGCCCTATTCAGCTCCTTGTCATTCTGATCCATTCATACACCTGATCAAAAGCATCAAGACTACTGCCTACCTTGCCCCAACTCGAATTCTGCAAAGATCTGGCCTTATTCCCGGACCCAAAATTGTTTTTCCCATTTTTTCAACAAAAAACCAAAAAATCAAAATCAAACTTTCCTTTCTCTTTACTAGCCTAAAATCAGTATTCATTATAAGTCATCTCAGCCCCTTTGAAGACCTTTTGCTGAGATAGACCCGGAGAGAGCCCTCTCCTGTCCTCGTAGGGCTAGCTACGAGGCTGAGCATGGTTTGATGTAGCCTTGAGTTTTACCTTATTTCAGCCTAAGGTAGATTTGAGCGCTAACACTTTACAAAATTCTGTTGTAAGTATTCTTGAGAAGAAATACACAATTTAAAAAAAAAAAAAAAACCTAATTGTTTTTAGCTATTACTATTTCAGATCTAAATTGACTAGTGGGTTATCTCTTGTGACTTGTTCTAGAGTATCTATGTTATGACATTGACTTATCATCTCTTGATTAACTAAGGACTCTTCCATCCTTGTGTTAGTGACCTTGAGAATATGTTTGGTTAGGATGAGATACCAACTAGGCTATTTTTATTTATCCTTTTGTTTTTGTTTTTCAATGAAATATTATTTGATCTACATGCTAACAAAGTATTGTAGAATATCGTTATTTCATGGTCGCGATTTCAAGTCTAGGGAGCTTAAAGTCACCTTAGCTACTCCAAATCCTATCTTAAGTGTTGAAATTTAGAATTTAATTTACAAATAGCTACATGATTTTAAAAAAATGATGGAGGTGCAACTCTATGCCATGTTTTCACTAAGAAAAGAGTGGCTAACAGGGTAATCAATAGTGTTAAGGGGGCCCACAAAATAGGGATAAAGTGGAAAAACCATGGCAAGGAATGGGAATTTAGGCTCTTCAAGATGTTGAAGTAAGCCCCAAAGCAATAATATGATGGAGAAAAAAAGAAACTGAGAGGAAATAATTTTAAGAAAACTCTATGGACCAACAATATGAAAGAGAGTGGAAAAATCATGAGAGAGAGAGATCCAAACCATTCTAGAACAACAAATGGCAACACTAGTGCCTAGTGTGATGAAAAAGGTGAAAATATATTATAATAAGGAGGCCAGGAGAGTTATCAAGTATAAGTGTTGAAGTACTCACTTGACACATGCTTTAGATACATTATCCTAGGCTTGGAATCTAAAATTCACCTTGCTTGTCAATTGAAACTTTAATATTGATAGTTATTTGTTTTATCGAAAAATATCCCTTCTTATCAATCGAAACTTTAATATTAATGATTTTTTTTTCTATTCTTGTCATTTTATGTCATGCATATTTAAATTTTCAGGTTTCGTTTTTGAGGGAGAGCAACATGGGTTGATGTGATAGATGTCTAATGGATGGAATATGTTAAACATGAATTGACAAAGTGGGTATTAGTAGATTGAGGAAAAAAATTTGGTTGTGCAAATATAATGTTTTGTGTGGAAAAATCTCGTGCAAGGTATCTATGACATCGATTGAAATATGTGTTCTTTGACTACATTTTTCACTTATTCAATGCAGTGTGAGTTTAAACCAATTATTATTTACTTGCCAATTTTTATGCAACATGAATCTATTGAAAATGATGGGGCTATAGTATACTTCTATCGATATGTAATGAGAAAATCATTTGTAAATTTTTTTTGTATTAGTAAAACCACTCCCTATCACTAAAAATGAATGCCCATCCCTAAAAATGCACACATTGTCTCAACAAACGCATGCCCTTCCTTAGAAAATGCACACCTTATATGATGAAATGTACTCCCTGCGTCAGGAAATGCACACCCTACCTCATAAAATGCACACCCTACCTTAGGAATGCATACCACACCTTAGAAAATGCATTTCCTTCCCTAGGAAATAAATTCATTGTCTCAAGAAATTAACACATTGCTTGTGATGCTTCCACAAATTAAATTTGACAAGTTTTATCTAGATATTCTACAGTAATGGTTCTATCCATTTTTTCCACTATTATTGAAATGGAACCAGTTCTATTCTAAAACATTAATAGAATGTATTTCAAATTTTTTTTTTTTATTATCATAAGGTGTGGGTATAGGTTGAAAACCTTCTCAAACTCTTCTATGGGAATCCATGAATAGTGAAGGCAAGACATTGTCTTCCACTTCACTACTAAATATTGTTTAATTATTATTTTAGTTGAAGGCTCAGAAGTTGAATCATAATCATTGTTAACATATGTTGGCCTCATCTATAAACCTAAAATTTTATCAACCTTGGATATGGATTAACACATTGATTGAATGAGGGAAGTTCTGTATATCTTAAGGGACAATTTTTAGTAGTGTTGTCACACTTAAAATGAAACATAATAGGGTATATACCACAAATTCATGTGCCTAAAATAAAATTAGGCCCCCTATGTCCAATTCATAATAAGCATGGATTTTAGTGTACAACATAAATTTGTTCCCGCATCATAAATTTGATGTGCTCAAGGAATATTCGACGGAAAATTCCCGCCAAGTTTGCAATTCAAATGGCCACCTATTTGTCCCTATTCTAATGAAGGGTGCACATGATATTAACTCTCCTCCAATCTCTAGGTGTATTCATATGTTCCTTTGATTTTTTATGGAATGGATCATCAAAATTTTGGTGGATAAATTTTTTCCATAGATACATGTGATATTTTGTTGTGTTAAATGCACGAAAACTTGCTACAATTGTTGGAGTTGCTACATCATGAAAGTTAGTATGGAAACAAATATTTGTTCGATCATACACTCCTTCGCACTCCCCCACCAACATAGTAACACATGTCAGCTCTTTTCATTGAACACGTGATAAATAATTTTTTCAATGGAGCTCTAATGGAAAGGCTCATCGAAAGTTGGTGCGATGAAATTACCCCATAAATTCCATGTGGCACCTTTTTTTGTCAAATATATGACAATGGGATATGATGATCAATGATGTGATAAAACCTTTTAAACAAAGTATCCTAAATTATTTCACATCAAACTCACATGAGTTTTTATAACTATTATTGTAAATATGTTTTAAAGTATGTCATATGTACTAGTGGGAGTTCTCCTAGAAAATCAAATCAATTTGAGCCAGGGATTTTTCCAAGCCTAATCATTAGATAAAGTGGGGGAATTTATTAATCCTTGAAGGATATGGGTTATGTTTCTAGGAAAACCAAGTTGGGGTGTAATAAAATATCATTCCATGAGTTTTCTATTATTATGGTTTTCTATAGGTTTGTTGCCTTCATGTTATATTTTTTAGTAAAAAGTGGGGAAGCCTTGTTATTTAGTGTTCCCCCTGCTTGTAATTTTATGCCTTGATGTTCCATATGTGAAATGGAATATGTAGGATATTTAAGCCATTTTATGGTGTAAGTGCACTAGGTGGATTTATTGTTTGGTTTTGGGGTGGGTTACCTTGGAATTTATGGTATTGGAAGGGGATTAGTTGGTGGCAATGGTAATTTTGATTGTTGGGGAAATTAAGGGAATTGTTTACTTCCTTTTGGGGGTTATTGTTGTTTTTTGGTAACTTGTGTGTTTTATTAAGGGATTCCATTTCAGTTTTGTGGTCATTGATATCCATGGATTGGTTGTACTAACCAAGTTTTACACGACGTAGGAGTATATCATGGAAATGATGGTGAGGGATATATCAATTGCTTTCTAGACCAATAATTATTGGAAAAATGAGAATATTTGTAATCCTTACCTATTTTTATGCAACCAACTCACAAAATAGAAGAAAATATAGTCCAACGACTTAAAAATTAGCCTCTTCGAAGGGGAAACCTCCTTTACATTACATAAATGAGCAATTATTGAATTATTTAAATGATAAAACCTCCTTGGTATACATAGGAGTATAAGGGGTCATAATATAATCATAGCCTACATAAAAATAATAATGTAAGGGCGCAATAATAAAAATAGTGGCCTTATATGGGGCACAAAAATAACAACATGGGGGATACATAGGCACAACAATAACAATAGGGGGGTTATACTAACAATAAAAATAAGGGGAATACACTAGTATTATAGGGACCTAACATGCCCCTCTTCTTGAAAAAAATTGTTGTCCTCAACACTTGAGAAGTTCCAAATGATTTTGTATAAAATTCTCATCCTCCCATGTGGAATCATCAGCGGGTAACTTCTTCCACTTAACGAGATACTCTTAAATTAATCGTTTTCGTAGTTGTTAGGTTCTTGTTCCATGACTACTTGAGGCTCAAATATGATTTTTCCTTATTTTTCAAGTTTTGGAAACATTGTTTGAATTAGGATATTGTCACTGATAACCTTCTTTAAGCATGAAACATGGAGAACTAGGTGTACTTGGGAAAATGCAAGAAAATCCAATTTGTATGCCATAGTACCAACATTTTGCAACACCTTGTGTAGAAATTAATAGAAATTCTATACCAATGGATTAAATTTGATTATGTAATTTACTAAAACAAGATATTGAATCCTTCTACTATATTTGTGGAATATAACACACGATCGCTCAATCACATGCAAGTAAGAGAAAAGAAATTATCAATCACACAACACAAGATGTTCTTGGGGAAAGCGCCTGCTCAGAAACCCTCTATCATATATTGTACATCGTCAAAGAATCATGAAAAAATACAATGCTTTCTCACACCGAGAAAATCCTGCACTCTACTGATTGTCTCACTTTGATCCAGCTCAAAATTGACTACCAATTCTCAAGAAAAATCGACAAACACTTAGCCAATTCTTAGGCTCTGCTTAGCCCAGCCTTGATCACACAATCCTTATGGAAATAAATCCCTATTAAATAGGAAATTCAACCTTCCTTGATTGCACAATCCATAATGGCCTTCCTGTGACTTTATAATTGTGCCTGAGAAATTCGCTAATATTACAACTAATAGTTATCTTCCCTTTAACCTCTGTCTCAACTGGGTCTTCATCAGAACTGACATGCATGCAGCTATTAATAGAAAATCATCAATTATATTATTTATCACTACTAGTGAATTACATCTAATTTAATTCAATCGATCTCTCACTAGTTCATCACTTAGTTAGAACTAGTTACACTGATTTTAACTCAATTTATTTGATTTAACTAATTACACTCACACCACACTAGTGCTACAACTACAACTGGACCCCCAAAATATTATAATCACTCTACATGCCTCATATTAGACCCTCAACTAGAACTTCTTGAGCTAACTCAGTATTTCTGACTTAGTTAACTGATACAAGTTGTTATGAGATTAAATTACAATTTATTGTCCAATTTGTTTAAGGAAAAAATAAATTAGATGCCCACATTTAGCACTAATTTGTAATTGAATTCCTCACCAATGTGTGACTAGAATCCAACACTAGTATGTGGTCAATTTTTGTCATTTTTGGTTGCCAATTTCACTGTTTCTAGTTGCAAATTTCAACACTCCCTCTCAACAAGAAAGGAATTCAATATATACTGATCTGGTACCTTTGGAATGTTATGCATGAAACACTTCTCTAATGTTGTTTTCACATGAAACTCCTAAAACTGAATAGCCTTCGAACAACTGAATTAGTATAATGCATCTATCATCAAAGTATTCTGACTACTGGATCCTACTGCACTTGTCTACTGGAATCTCTGCATTGTTCCCAACATCTACATTCATGCCCTGTGCACTGCTGCCAACTCTGATCTGCACTCCAGTACCTGACATCTTCCACTCTAATTTCTATCTTCCTGACATTTGATTGCATCAATCCAACTGATCCTTCTTGCTACTTTTGTACTATGGGCTCCTCGTAGCCAGGTTAGATCCATGAGACACACCATCTCAATGGACCCTGCCCAAATTTCCTCTTGCAATTGTATCTGCACATCGCCTCGCCTCACACTTAGAGGTATAGTTGCACGTACTCCCTCTTCCCACCTAGCTCATAATTTCCCCCTCCTAGAGGTCTCTGCTTGTGTGGACTCTTCCACTCAATCTCTTCTCTACTTCTCCAATTGTGGTTGCTCCACAACCTTCTGAGACTGCTTTTGAGGCTACATGTTGAGATATAATTTCTCCCTCTCAACCACCAAGTCATTTACCACTGCTTTTCTCCTCAAATCTTTGCATGCATCCACAACCTTAAGAGAATATATGCTATTTAATCTTACATCGATTTGTTTCACTTGTCCCATGGATATGTGTTTAAGGAAAACTTTTCATTTTATAAACATCACATCATAACCATGGCCTTACAATACCGCTACGGAGACAAGATTCTTCCTTAGGCCTGGAACATAAAAAACATCTACTAGTCTGAGAGGGGAGACAGAATCCCTTTGAAAGGTAATTGTACCTATGTTGGTCACGCTATAGCTCCCATCATCTCCAAACTCTATGTTCTACTGGAGGTCCTTCTCCTCCAAGTCACTGAAGAGATCCCTATTTCCTGTCATATGGAATGAGGCAACGCTATCTAGATACCACAAGAATCCCATTACAATGATATCCATGCATGCAATGAGAGTAAAATCAAGCTTAAACTATGAATCCAACGCTTCACCCGTTGCAACTGCATGCTCCTTTCTTGCCTTATTTTGTGGACAATTTGAGGCATAGCGCCCATGCTCGTGATAGTGAAAACACCTAATCTTAGACAAGTCTCTCTTTCCCTCTTTGCCTTGGGACTTATTTCCCTTAGATTTATTTCCTTTTCTGACCAATGCACAATATTGTTCTTTGTTGGTGTTGGAGGTCTCGTCTTTGGTGCTCTGCCTTATCTCTTCTATTACCAAGTCGGACCACAAACGCTCCTAGTCTTGTAACTTCTCCCTCCCATTCACAGAGTCCTCATAACTATGCCAACTCTTGGGAAGGCCTAGAAGTGCTAGGCTCACCAAATCATCACCAGATATGGTCACACCAACACTTCAAAGCTCATCTCAACATTGAGTGAACTTCACCAATTATGTTGGTACCGACTCGCCCTCCTCCTTCCTGATCTTTCTAAGCCTGTCTTTCAGCGCAAAATTCCTGTGGTCACTACTATTTTGAAATAGATTTGTCAAGGCCTTCCACATATATGGAGTCACTTTCCCATGGATACTCGAGACAATATGATCTCGAACTCCCTCTAACAATATCCTTCTCGCCTTTGCTACCTTCTTCTGCCATGCATCAAGAAGTTGGGCATCTACTACTGCAAGCTTCAGAATATCAAAATCTATGAATTCCTTCAACCCATTGTCCTCCAACACTACCTCCATCCTGGCCTTCCATGCAATATAATTCGAATTTCCCTCAAGTTCATATTCGAGTCTCAAGCCATTGAAAGACATCTTGATCTGTTGTTGGATCCTGAAGAATAAATCTGGAAATTTGAAACAGTTCAAGACAAACTCAATTTCTTCTCCACTATTGTGATTCCTGGTGCTCTGATACCATGTATAAATTATATATAAACTCTATACCAATGGATTCAATCTGATCATGTAATGTACTAAAGAAAGATAATGAATCCTTCTACTATATTTGCGGAATATAAAACACGATTGCTTAATCACATGTAAGTAAGAGAAAGGAAATTATCAATCACACACCATAAGATGTTCTTGGGGAAATCACCTACTCAAAACACTTCCATAATATATTGTACATAGTCAAAGAATCATGAAAAAATATAATGCTTTCTCACACCAAGAAAATCCTACACTCTATTGAATTTATCACTCTGATCTTGCTCAAAACTGACTAGCAATTCTCAGGAAAACTTGACAAACACTTAGCCAATTCTTAGCCAGCCTTGCTCATGTAATCCCTATGGAAAAAAATCCCTATTAAATAGGAAATTCAAACTTCATTGATTGCGCAATCCATCATGGCCTTCCTGTGACTTTATAATTTCACCTGGGCAATTTTCTAATAATAAGACTGATATTTATCTTCCCTTTAACCTCTAACTCAACTGGGTCTTCATCAGAACTGAAATGCATGCAACTATCAATATTGAACCATCAATTATATGATTGATCACTACTTGTGAATTAAATCTAATTTAATTCACTAGACCTCTCACTAACTCATCACTGAGTTAGAACTAGTTAAGCTAATTTTAACTCAATTAATTTGAGTTAACTGATTACATTCACAACCACACTAGTGCTAAAACTGCAACTGGATCCCCAAAATATTATAATGACTCTGCATGCCTCATCTTAGACCCTCAACTCAAAATTATTTAGCTAACTCAGCCTTTCTGACTTAGTTAACTGATACAAGTTGTTATGAGATGAAATTACAATTTATTGTCCAATTTATTTAAGGGAAAAATAAATTAGACGCCCACATTTAGCACTAATGTGTAATTGAATTCCTCACCAATGTATTATGGGAATCCAACACTAGTATGTGGTCAATTTTTTTCCTTTCTGGTTGCCAATTTCACTGTTTCTTGTTGCAAATTTCAACACCTTGTAGGGACCATAGTACTTGGGTGATATTATTAACCTTCTTAACCTACTTGAGGGACATTTATTTGTATGGTTGTAGTTGTAAAAATACTGAGTCGCCTACATCAAAAATTCTTTTATTGCAATGTTAATTTGCTTGTTGTTTCATTCGATTTTGTGCCAGATTGAGGTTATACTTTAAGAGTTGGGGAAATTGGTTGATGCTCGATGTGATATTCCACTACTTTAACCTTAGAATTTTCTCTTAAAGATGATGTGATGGATGGTGGATGACATACATAAAGTGCCATAAATGGGGTCATTTTTACTGCAGTATGGAAGGAAGTTTTATACCACCATTCAGATAGAGGTAACCACTTGACCCATTTTGTTTGTTTATCAGATACAAAGAAACGAAGATATCCTTCCAAAAATGTGTTCACTATCTCATTTTTCTCGTTAGATTGAGGTTGATAAGATGAGCTATGAGCTAGTTGAGTACCAAGACAAGAAAATAATTTTGTCCAAAAATTTCCAGTGAAAATGGGATCTCTATCAATTATAATAATCTTTGGGTTTCCATGTAGCTTTTGAATTGTTTCCATAAATGTAGTAGCAACTGTACTGGATTTAAAAGGATGAGATAATTCACAAAAGTGTGCATACTTGGTAATTCTATCAACTACCACCATGATGACACTCGTTCCTTCATACTTGGGTAAACGTGTGATAAAATCCATTTATACCTCCTCCCAACGCTGACTTGGAATGGCTAAAGGTTGTAACAGACCCTAGGTCTTAATTATCTCAACTTTTTTTTGCTGGAAAACCAAACATTCTACAACAAACTTCTGAATATCAGATTTAAGGCCATCCCAAAAAATTTCCTTCTTGACTTTGTGGTAGGTTTTTAAAAATCTCGAGTTCCCTCCTAACGGGGAGGTGTGCAATTAAAATAGAATCTTGTGCTTGAGTTGGGAATTATTACAAATATATAAGCGATCTATGTACCATAATGAATCATTTTTCTAGCTAAATGTCTCAGATGTACTAGGATCTTGATGCAACTTTTGAATGAGTGTCCACACCTCTTCATCATTCTTCCATTCATCCCTTGCTATTGTTATCCAATTAGGCTCGATAATAGAAATGGAAAAAAAATGCTTGTTCATCCTCATCCTTTATTGAGAGTGCATATGCAATAACTTTTTTCTTCCATTTTTTGTAGATGATTTCAAAGTCATAACCCAACATCTTTATGATCCATTTTTGTTGCTTTCACTACAAGGAAAATACCCTCTACGAGCTAAGGTTATAAAGGAGATTTTTAGTGTTATAAAATTGGCCAAAATTTTCAAAAACACATTTTCTACAACATCCGTTTACGGTTACTGAGGTTTTGGCGGAGCTTTTAACGAAATTTCAACACAACTAAAAAAACTGGGCAACCAAAGGTTATTACAGATGTTTTTTTCATCGATGCGCTACTAAGGTGTCAACGCACCAGTGCGTGTCATCTAGAAGGTGGCCCAGGGTGGTCAAAGGTGCATGCACTGGGTCGTCAAGGTATAAAACCGCACTGGGGCACATTGTTGGTGATACAACGCACGGGGCCATTCTAATTGGTCTTGGGATTTTTGCAGTGCCCATAGGTCGCCTAAATGCACCAATACGTTGAGTTATAGAAATGCACTGGTACGCAGTATCATACAAACACACCGTTTTTTCTAATTCATATTGGTACTTGTGCGGTTCCCATAGGTCGTACAAATGCCCTAATTCGTAGACTCGCATAAATGCACTGGTGTGCAGTATCTCACAAACGCACCAAGATTCATAATTGGTATCGGTATTTGTGCGGTGCGTATAGGTCATAGAAATGCACTAGTGCGCTCTTCATACAAACGCACTAGTTTACAGTAACTGACACGCATTGGTGTTCATTTTGTATTTTTTAGAAACATCGACCTGTGACAGTGCAATTATTGTGATTTTTTAAAATTCATTATTCATCAAAAGTTGACACATCTTATAACAGTATTAATATTAATTAATTTTTTATTAATTCATTTGAATGTGATTTTTAGATTAATTTGTTATATCATATCATAATTATTGTGATTTTTTAAAATTCATTATTCATCAAAAGACGACACATATCTTATAACAGTATTCATATGAATTAATTTTTTATTAATGCATTTGAATGTGATGTTTGGATTAATTTGTTATATCATATCATCAAATTTCACATCTCTTCATTATAATATTTAATTATCCGTCAATTTAATCAGTGGTGTTACATTTCTGTAATATTCCAAATCAGGAATTTTCTACAACAGTGAGAATATCTTAAGATATTATAATGTTCAAGATCTAGCAATATGAAAACACAACAATGGAGTAGCAGTGACACTCAACTCATAGAAATTTGAGAAATATCCATAGCCATCTTATTAATAAATAGCAGCAACAAATTAATACAAGACCTTGAGGAAAATGTTACTCAAGATAGGCAATGCTCAGCCTCAAGAGACAAGTACATAAATCAAGATAAAACACTGCTACACAAGTGTGCCCAAGCTATGACTGCATAGTTTTATAAGAGAAATTGCATGCTAACATATTTCAAATACATGGATATACAAATATATGGCCCATACAACATTAGGAGTGAAGATCTCAGCTTCCAAAGGCTACCTCAAGTCAATCCTGGAAGGATTGGCTATAATATACAAAATCTGCAAAATGTCGGAGTTGCTGGGTAGTAGCTACAACTCAAGAACTGGAAATAAGTGGAGAAGGCTAAAGATGCTACATCCAATGAAAATAACTCCTCCAATGGATCTCTAAAGTGAAAGGCTGATCCTCTCACCTAAGATCTCACCCTCCAAACATATCTGCAAAGCCCCACAGCATTTGCTCACTGGGAATAATGCAGTCACTGAAGCAAACTGCGTTGTAGGGCCAAGTGAATGGGTTGGCCCAATTCCAAGATCTGAAATCATCTCCAAATTCCTCCAAACTGATCTCTCAAAGGAAAGAGAGACTCCTCCTCTAAAAAATAGCTAATGGAAGTGGTGTAGTGAACCCTCACTGCAACACCCTACAACACAACATTATCCTGCTACAGAAATAACGCTGTCTTGGAGGAGGATGCTTGGCCTCAAGCCTGGATGTGAGGAAAATAAATGCAATCCCTCAAGAGGCCTCTCAAGAAGGATAGTAAATCCTAAACAGGAATTCCTCGTGCTAAGCAACACTGCAACTCAGCTAAACAACTGGAGATTGCACAAAGTCTGAATAGACCATAAAATCAATAATACATAACATGAGAAACAATGGTTGCCTTGCCCTCCTTTTAAACAAGTGAAGGCCCCCTCTCCATGGATCCCACTCCTTTTATGGTTTCCTCCACCAAATGACCCTCTTCCCATTCATACTGCATTGTTTCTCTAAGTGTTCTCCACCTCTTATCCAAGCACTGTTGACTTGGTCAAACTTGACCTTGTCCACTTGCAAATGACCTTGTTCACACATGAGGGTGTGAAAACCAGCTCCAATGATGATCCCCTTTCATACTATGAGGGATTTTATTAAGATTTTGATTATGCAGGGGCCTCCTTACCCATTTATTCTCCTCCTAGGTGAAATTAGCAAAAAATAATATTCCAATTTATTGTAGGAAAATTTTGAAATATTACAGTCCTCCCCTCCCAAATGTTGCTTTTCCTTAAGAAACTGCAAGGATAGAACTGGAAAGCCTCCTCCCAAGGCATGGAGTCTATGATGTGTTGAGGAACATCTTCCTCATGTGGATCTTCCATCCCCCAAGAAATCATCCATGCAAAATAAGCTACCTCCCAACATGGCAACTCCTAAAATTCATCTTCCACCTCTGGCTCCAGCAATGTAGGTGGGCGGAAAATCTGATCTTGGTAGAAAAAATAGCCTACCCCACGCTGTCCTCCTCTCCACTTAGGATAAGTGTAGAGTTTATATTGATCCTGGGCTGCAATGATATTTCCCTCAAATGGAAAGATGGAGATTAGACCTCTAAGGATCTCTCCTCCAACGTTATGAAACATGTTGGCCCAAATAATCTCATATGTGATGAGTTGGAATTAATCATCATATGGCATAAAATTCCTCATATGGCTCACCTCATAAGGAAACAAATGTGTTTTTTTAGTGGGCATACCATCTCCCATGCTCCCTCTAGAACATGTAGTGCAAAGAGTGTGGGAGTTCTTTCCCTCCAAGGACACATTCACCCAATGTGCCTCTCCTCCAATCATGCTCCCAAGAAAAGCTTTAGCAATATCAACCAAGGGAACCATAAGGAGAATCATGCTGGATACGATGTAAAGTAAAGGAGAAGGACAATGGTCCCTCAAATGTAGCCAACGCAGTTTGACTCTCCACTGCTATAGAAAATAAAATGATGGGTGGCCTCCCCACCATTTTCTTGTTGCCCCAATCTCTTCACAGGTCTGGATAAAGTGGATGATATAATTTGCAATGTGAGTATGTTCTCCATGAGAAATCCCCTCCCCATATCCACTTAGGGAGTGATCATCCACAATGGCCTTATGTAGACCACCAAATCTAGAAGGAAGAATATCTCTCCTTTGAGCAAATCCCTACATATATATGGTTAAGAGATGCATACATATTGTTTCGGGGAATTAACACCCTAGAGGTTGGTTGGGATACAACCTCCACAGAGCAGGGGCGTACTACTTAACAGAGACTCACACAACCATGCACGTTCAGAAAAACTAAACAGAGCAGAATGAGAGATTTACCCGTTGGTCCTACGTTTGAAGTAGATCCACGTGGAGTCCAAACTCCCTGCAACCGTCCTTCCTCCTTAACCTGAAATACAAGAAGAAACAAGCACAAAGGACAAGTTGTACAGCATATTTCTACTCTATATGTTAGTGAGATTCATATAAAACATTAAATAAATCATAATGAATGCTTGTATAACAAATATTCTCATACATAAAATCATACACTAACACGTTTATTTCGGAAATAGCATGATACTTCTGTATTATAAATAGTACGTACAAAAGTAATCAAGTGGAGAGATCACCTCATCCTTCCAAGGCCTTCGCAGACCGTCGTCCGGATCCGTCCAGCCCTTGCCTCGCTAAGACTCCTTCCAAAATGGTGCATACGAGATAACATATAAGGGGATGTGTATCTCAAGGAAACAAGGGTTTCCTACAATGAACTGGGAAAGTGCAGGAGGCACGGGGAATCAGACTTGGATAGGGAATACCAACAGAGTATAATATCAATAATTCTCTCTCCCTTAGGCCATACACATGAGGGGCTTTTATACTCCCTCCAATTAGTTTCAACAGTTGGAAACAGTTGGCCACGTGCTGGGGTGGTTGAACTACCTGAGTAACCATCAACCCAGCCCGAAAATAGGGAATTTTTATATATTTTTTAATCATTTTAATGGCATACGCGGAAAATTCTAGCTGGACTCGCGTATACACGCGGAAAAGCACGGGCATAGTCGCGTATGGGGGATTTTACACTGTTTTTAAGTGAATTTGTCCAAGTCTGTAGGAATGGGTGCCCAAAAACCATGAAGCAATCATGAATCATGTCAAAGTGAGAAATGATGCTATAACAGATGCCCCCTAATATATGAGGTCAGAAGGGGTACATGATGGCCGAAATGTATTATGCACATAGAAAGAACTTCGCAAGGACAAGAGAGGACTTCACCAGATTTCAGCCTGCCAAAAACTAATGAAAGAAAACAGAGAGTCAACTCATGCTGAGGCGGGCATACCCATGCTCAGTCAAAAATACATCATATAGAAAGTAGTGAATAGATCCAACATGTATACAAGTATAGCTGAACTGAAAGTACACAATGAATCATTTGAGCATGGCCCGGAAATACAAGTCTGAATCAATGTCCAAGTATCACATATAGAAAGCTGATCAAAGATGGTGCAACTGGATGTCTGATCAAATAAGTAACTGAATCTCCAAGTACCGGATCATAAGAGGTGGATCAAACGGTACAATCACGCAACTCGAGGACCAACATATAAGATGTTGCTGTGCTGAACTGCAACATATAAGGGTGGACGGCATCACTGGCAGAAACTGAAAGGACTGTCAAAAGTGAACCGAAACATGCTGATGCAACCCGAGGTCTTCACCGATCACTATGGCACAATTCTACACAATGGGAATAAATGAGCTGAAGTCGACCATGTGAGAAATCGTTGGATTACCGGGCAATGATGTATCCCATTAACCAACGCGAGACAACCCACCGATAATGATAATGAGTGTCAAGGTGCCCCAGTACAATCCGACAAGTGCGAATGAATGAGTTGAAGTCGAACACTTGAAAGAATCTACCAATCAGGAGGCAATGATGAATCCCCACTGTCGATAGCGAAGAGTCTGCCACTGATGACTGCAAACCCTAAGGTACTGACAAAAAGACTCTAGACCTTATTCCTAGAGCAATGAGTTGGAGTCGATGGGAAAAGATCTGCTGGAAGGAAGGCATTAAGGCATCCCACATCAGTCCAGCGCGAGTGTAACCCGCAAGCCAAGATTTGGAAGGAATCGGACGAAGGAGAGTGATGGAACCAAAACCGAAGTACGTTTCCGACGTGCACAAGATGAAGCTAGCGCACGGAAGAAACCCTCTGAACCAACCAATAATGAAAGCCGACACAGAGGCGAGAAATCCACCGATAGGGTCAAATGGAAATCAAGGTACTGCACGAATCCCAAGTGTGATAATGTGTGCTGACGTCGAACACAGGGGAAACCACTCAGTCAAAGACCCATGATGATGATCAAATGTTGAGCACGAGGTCACCTATCAATGATGGAAATAGGCCCAAGGTGCGGCTCTAGGTTTGCTCTCAGAGCAATGTGTCGTAGTCGATAAGAGACAAACCCGCCCGCAAGAAGTCAATGGGGACCTTCTCAAACCAGCACGAGCAGAAGACCAAAACATCTGATGTGATAGAACATGATACTGACAAGACCGGGAAGGCCGACTGAATAATGAGTCAAGAGACACCGTAGAATGGCCGACTCAGGCTAGACTTCCCTTGAACAAAAGCACGACTCTGTGATGACCATGGCAGTAAAAAGTGACACTGTATAAGTCTGTCTTGCAGGAGGCAAAACAAACTCTCCATATGATTGGAAGAGATAACCAACCGGGGGAGAACCGACAAGTGAAACATGGTAAAGGCTGAACCTAGGTCAAACTAGAACCATCCCAAATGAAGGAAATATATATAAGTATATGTGCTTTGTTCAAGGGCGACAAAACTGACTCTGTACTGCCATCGAAATAACGAAGATACATCCCGTTCCCGCTCTTTTTGTTATATTTAATTTTTTTGTCTTTTTTATAATAAGCCTGAAAAAGAATAAAAGAATGCTATGGTACAATGGATAGAACGAGTATCAAGAAAGCAGATGCACTAGTTCCTGGGATTGAAACAATCCTATGCTCAATGCAAGGTGGCGAAAACTGGTCAGTGATACTCAGAGGAACGTTCCATCCATGGGTACAAAGGTGTCAAGTCGTGATAGCTAAGTGCATGCAACGGTTAACTTGTAAAGAAAGTCAAGGTCAAAAGTTGGCTTAAACATCGAGTCCAAATGAAGCCGGCTAAAGGCCAGGATAAACAAGTAGCCAATATGCAATGCAGTAATACAACTTAACGACACCAGGGAGCCTCTAGGGTAAAAGCCAGAAAAAATGATAAGTGATGAAGAAGAAGAATGAAGCTTCAACACATAAGACATGGCGGGACCAAAGAGGACTCTTAGGCCTACATAAAAAGTGCGCATTGGGCAACAAGTGATAGCGAGGAACCAACTAGGAAGCCCATGTAGCAGTTGCCCACCATCAAGTCATGATTAAACAATCGGCGAGTGAAATGGGTGTAATACTCATGACCTGATGGGATCGACCCTAAGGCAAGTGATCAGTATGGAGGCTAGTATGCAAGATGCAACGGAAAGTGATTCCCTAACCTATATGCCAGTGAAGATCATATACCTGCCGTGACGAGTCGGAAATAATGGATCAAAAACTGGGAAAAGTCTCAAAATCGTCAAAATGTACCTGAAAACATACCAAACTGGGCACTTCCAAGCAATCGAGTTATACAGCATAAGATAGATCGAAAAAATAAGCATAAGGAATTTTTTGCGAAAATTTTCAATTTTTAGCCATAAATACACAAATTACCTCTCAATTGGTTCATTATTGCATAGCTGATTTGGAAAAAGAGCTCTGGAGCTAAAAACTTGTTTTGTCAAATCAGGGACAACCGACCGTCGGAATTCAGCGAAACTTCAGGTAGGCTCCTTAATCATCCCGTTTATTCATTTTGTCCGTTTGAAAATTAAAATTAAGTGATTTTTTTCTTAGAAACCCTTGCTAAAAATTGCGTACCTGCGCATACGCGGGTTTAATGAAGGCAAGTCGCGTATACACGCGACTGTGCATAGGGAAAGTCGCGTATGCGCAAGTCCGTAACCAAAAAAGCGTTTCTAATGCAAATTTTATTGAAATTTCTCAGGATGACCATCTCATGGAGGGAACGTGAGCATAGTGCAGTAGACCAAGAGGTCATGTAGGACCGCGCAGCTCAAAACATCCTCCGAAACTGCGGATTGTTAAAATTCTTCAAAATGCCCAATATGAAAAGTAATGTGCGATTGCTTGAAATGCTCGTAAATTACTGGGAACCAGATCAGGATTGCTTCATAATTGATCAGATGCCACTACGCATAGAAGTGGAGGATATATATTTCATCACTGGACTCTCCAGGAGGGGAGACCTAGTAGACCTTCACGGAAAACCCCTGGGAGGGTTAACTGTGGAAGATTATGTCCACTTATATTGCGTAGATAATTCCAAAAAGGTTGGAACGCAGATTGCAATTAGAGATATCAGGGATTTGCACATGAAGATCCTCCTTTTCACCATCGGCAGAGTGGCAGGATCTGCCTCACTACATCAGGCGTCCAGGACACAAATGAGTATAGCTGTAGAGTGTTTGATTCACGTCTACGATTGGTGCACAGCCCTGCTATAGAACATGAAACAACAACTGACTTCTATTCGCCAGGGAAAAACTAAACACTTTGAACAATGTTACCGATGAAATAGGTAACCGCAATGTTACCTACTTTTTTTTGGTAGCATAAAAAGCACCCGATTTTGAAAAGTGGTGATGCAGAATCACCATTTTTTTTTTTGGTGCACATTTTTGACACTCTAAAATTTTTATTTACAAGGTGAATATTTTGTTTAAATGTTAGTGATTTCTATGCTAATTTTGAAATGTATTGATGCGAAACATCAATTTTTTTTTTTTTTTTTTTTAGAGTGGTGATTTTCATGCTAATTTTGAAACGTATTGACGCTGCATCAACCATTTTTTTTTAGAGCAGTGATTTTCATGCTAATTTTGAAACGTATTGATGTTGCATCAACCTTTTTTTTTAGAGCAGTGATTTTCATGCTAATTTTGAAACGTATTGATGCTGCATCAACCTTTTTTTTTTAGAGTGGTGATTTTCATGTAGGTAATAAAACACAAACTTAGATTAAAAAAAATATATAAAAACAATAAAAAAAACCAATAAAAATGTAAAAAAAAACAAAAATAGCTCATAAAAAGAAAAAATTTAAACAAAAATAAATAAAAAAAACAAAAATATTTGAAAATTATATCAAAGGAAATGACAAAATTTGAAGAAAAAAAACACATAATTTAAAGAAAAAAAACAAAAATTCACCAAAAAAAAAAAAATCAAAAAAATCAAAAACATTTTTTTTCGAACTTATTAAAAAAAACAATATATTTAAAAATATATATATATTTAAAAAAATTTTAAAATAATTAAAATTACAAAATTAAAATTTAGGAAAAAAAAATTTAAAAAAAAAAAATTTAAATTTAAAAATATAAATTAAATAATAATAATAATAATAAGGAAAAAAATACAACTTTTAAAATTTACAAAAAAAACAAATTAAAAAAAAACAATTAAAATTGAAAAAGAAAAAGAAAATAATTTTTAAAAAAAAAAAAAAAAAAACCTATCATTAAAAAACAAAAAAAATGAAAAAAACCACGTGCAAATAATTAAAAAACAAATATACATAAATTTAGTGTTTTTTTTTTTTTTTTTTAAGTGAAACCATTTATAGATTTTAAAAATGAAAAACTAAATAAACGAAAAAAATAAGAAAAACAATTAAATTAAATTAAAATTTAAAAATTTTAATAAATAAATTTTAAATTTTAAATTTAAAAAAAAAAATTATTCTATAATATTAAATATCAAAAAAATTAAACAAATTGAATTTAAAATAAAAAAATTGAATTAAAAAAATAATTTTAAATTTTTTGAAATTCAAATTTTTTTTTTTTAAATCAAATTAAAATAAAAATATTAAAAATTAAAAAAAAATAAAAAAATAAAAATAAAATCAAATAAAAAATAGATGTAAGTATATATTTAAAAAAAAAAAAAAATAAAAAAATAAAAAAAAACGAATTTTACTTCAAATAAAAATATTAAATTAAAAAAGAAATTTATTTTTTGAAAAAAATAAATTTATTTTTTCAAATTAAAATTTTTTTTTTTTTAAAAAGAAACAATTAAAAAAAAAATTAAAAAAAAAACAATTAAAAAACAATTTAAAAAAAAATCAATTAATAAAAAAATTTAAAAAAAAAAATCAATTAAAAAAAAAAACAATTAAAAAAAAACAATTAAAACAAAAAATTAAAAAAAAAATCAATTAAAAAAAAAACATTTAAAATTTAAAAAAAAAAAATTTTAATGTTTTTTTTAAATTTTTTTTTTTTAATTGATTTTTTTTTAAATTTTTTTTTAATTGTTTTTTTTTTAAATTTTTTTTTAATTGTTTTTTTTTTTTTTAATTTTATTATTTTTTGTTTTAAATTTATTATTATTATTATTATTTTTAATAATTTTTATTAAATTTCGCCCATTTTTTTTATTTAATTGATTTTTTTTTTTTTAATTTCATAATTTTTCATTGTTATTAACTTTTACTTTTAGTTTTTTAATATAATTTTATAAAATTCAATAAATTTTTTATATTTTTTTTAATTTATTTCGATTTAATATTTTTTTTTAAATGTTTTACTCTTTTTTTTTTTTTTTTTTTAATTACGTAAATTTTTTATATTTTTTTATTTCAATTAAAATTGTGTATTTAAAATTAGATTTTTTTAAAAATGAAACTTAATTTTTTTAAATTATTATTTTTTTTTAATTTTTTTTTATTTAATTTTTTTTTTATATTTTATTTTTTATAGTTTATTTGTTTTTTTAATATATATTGTTTTAAATTTGATATTTTTATTGTATTTTATTTTTATTTTTTATTTTTAATTATTTATTTTTTTTCCTTTTAATTTGAATAGTGTTTTTTTTTTTTAAATTTTGAATTTTTAAATTTATTAAAATTTAATATATTTCCTTAAATTTAATTATTTGTTTTACATTTCTTTTTCTTTTTTTAAATTTAATAAGCATTTTCTTTTTCTTTTTTAAATTTAATTTCTATATTTAATTTTTTTAATTTCCTTCCTTTTTTTACTTG
This sequence comes from Pinus albicaulis, assembly GCA_034641835.2. Lineage (NCBI taxonomy): Eukaryota > Viridiplantae > Streptophyta > Pinopsida > Pinales > Pinaceae > Pinus > Pinus albicaulis. The sequence goes on from CM076575.1 coordinate 467,626,024, forward strand.
TTTTTTTTTTAATAAATTTAATATTTTTATTTTGTTTTTATTTTTATTTTTTAATTTCTATATTTTTTTAAATTTTAATCTTAATTTTTTTTTGGTTTATTTTTTATTTTTTTTCCTTAAATTTTAGGTTTTTTTTAATGATTGAATTAAAATTTTTACTTTGTTTTTATTTTTATTTTTTTTATCTTCATATATTTTTAAATTTTAAGCTTTTAAATGTTTTTATTTTTTTAATTTATTTTTTTTCTTAAATTTTAGGTTTTTTTTTAATGTTTGAATTTAAAAAATTAAAAAATGTTACTTCTATTTTTAAAAATGCCAAAAGTATGACACAATTTTTTTTTTTGTTATTCCAGCATCAACTGGTTTTGTTTTGAGGGTGTTTTTTCAATCATTTTTTCAAGAAACAATTTTGTTTTTACCATAATTTTATAAAATGTTGAAAATTGACCTTCAAAAAACGAAGTGCGTTCTGGAAGACACACGTTTTTTTTTGGGGTGTTTTTTCAATCCTTTTTTCAACAAACAATTTTGTTTTTAGCATAATTTTAGAAAATGTTGAAATTTGACCTTAAAAAAAAAACAAGTGCGTTCTGGAAGACACACTTTTTTTTTTGGGGTGTTTTTTCATGTTTTTTGAGAGTTTTTGGGCTAGAGTTCCCGTTTTGAGGTCAGGTTACCTATTTCATCGGTAACTATGTTTTTGGCTATGGTACCATTTTGACAACATTCTTCTTTGAGAGGGTTCCAGCTTTGAGACCCAGAGTCATCTCGACTATCAGCAGCCCGCGGGACCCAAGAATTGCCCGTTGGGCAGACATGATGAAGAGACTGGGGGGCAGCGAGGTACCCCGGACCACGTGGGACGATGAGTTCTTCCTATGGTGGGGAGAACAGATCATCGCAGTGGACGACTATCCCTATGCTGGGATGGATTTCCGAGGAGATCCAGATCTAGTACTTCCACCCGGCGCAGCATGGGGAGCAGTCGGTAAGTTTTTGCAAAAATTTTTGACTTATATGATTTTTTGGATTTTTCAATTATGTATGAAAAATGAAAAACAAACATGTTTTTGGATTGGATTCATAATGACTGACAAAAAATGATCATGTTTCAGATGTTGGACCAGTTCGTCCTGAGGGCCTACCGCGCCACAAGCGCCGCAGAGGTGAGGCGGAGACAGTGGATTCCGACAGGACTCTCCAGGCCGTGCAGAGAAACTTGGAGGGACTGACCCGCCAAATCCCTATGGCTACCGTGGAGGACTTGCCGGAAGCCGTCTAGAGACGGGTTGTAGGAGTACCCCGGGACTGGGTTAGATTATTCCGCCGAGTGGCCACTGCAGTTATGTTCTATAGGAACACGACTTCTGGGCAGGGTCCTCAGGAGTAGACAGATTTTATATATTAGATGATTGTATATTCTTTTTTGAGACTGAACATGATGGGGCATAAGCCCAAGTTTTGTACGAGATTATGGATCCAAATTTTGTAAAGTTTTTTGACACTCTGATGATATATATACAGCGATATTTGATGTGATGTGATAAATGTATCAAATGTATGATGTTTTTGATGATTAAAATTTATTGTATTGAATGATTAATATGCCAATTCAATGCTTGATTAGCTAATGAGTCAGCAAACCAATTGTCAGCTCAAGGAATATGAATGAAAGTTAAAAATTGAAATGACCTTTGTAACAAACGTACCCTCAAGAACAATCGTAATAAAAATGGATCTCGTACCCGATAAGTATTGTTCAACTGCGACACCACCAGCTGAGAGTCCAAGAAAAATACCAACGAATCAACACTCAAAGATATTGCCTCCGAGAGTAGATGAACAACTACAGTGTATTCTGCTATATTATTGGAAGCAGGACCAATGCAGACCCCTCTTGATACTAACAGCTGACCGGATGGATAATGAAGCACCCAAGCTGCGGAAGCTAAGTTCCGGGTGTGTCTACTAGCACCATCGGCGAAACCAAAATGACTTATGACATCCAACACAACCTGCCAAAGCAGATCAAAAACATCATCACCTCATCAAAAATCGAAAATCAATCAGATATGTACAAAGCAAAAAACTACTATATACAAAGCAAAATGCCAGGCCAAAGCCTAGGCATAATACTTCTTCAAATAGAGCCCATTTCGGGGCTCCGACAACTCGTTCCCTTCAAAGTCAAATTCGAAGGTATAAGTTTTCCCATGGGACTTTTAGCGGACATAGGGGCCATACTAACATCGACGCAAATTTTCTCGCTTCAAGGCATCTTTCTCTTGGGCACAGACCAAAACAAGGTCACCTTCGAAAGACCCTAGGCTTGACCGCCTTATCATATCGAACTTTGTTGTTTTTACAAGTGCCTATTCATCGTGGCAACATCTCGTACGCCGCCATCGAGATGTTCAAGAAGAAGCGTCGCTATCAGCGAACAAGAAGAAGCACAACAATGACTATGAAGCGAACCCTGACCAATGGGAAATACTTTATCTCCACCCCGTGACCAACTCAACGGAGAACAGCCAGGCGAATCGACGCTCCTCCGTATGCCCGTAGCAACTTGATATAGCATAATGTGCCAGTTGGATCTATGTTTATCAATTGTCCGTTGAAGAATTGTCTTCAAGGATTTATTCACGGCTTCCACTTGCCCATTGGCCCGAGGATAATATGGAGATGAATGCTCCTGCCGGAAACCCAATTTAAGAGCCAACTCAGCCATCATACTATTCTGAAAGTGACTGCCATGGTCAGTGACAATCTCTCTAGGTATACCGAAACGAGCGATAACTTGGTTGAAGAAGAAAAGAGTTGCAGTCTCACCATCGTTCCCAAAAGTAGGCATAGCTTCGACCCACTTTGTAAAGTAGTCTACTGCTACGATAATGTACTTGTGACCTTTTGCCGAAGGCGGGTTACAAGTAGTATAATCCATACCCCACTTTGTAAAGGGTCCGACAGTAATGACTGGAAAAAGCGGAGCTGGATGAGCGCGCATTTTTCGAGTATACACCCGACAAGGATGACACTTCTTGACCGATTCAATACAATCTTTGAAAATCGAGGGCCAGAAGTAGCCAGCACGCAAAATCTTTTGGGCTGTAGCAAGCCCTAATAAATGACCCCCACAAGCTCCACCGTGAGAATCATTGAGCACAGCCTCAGCTTCTTCGAAAGTTAAGCAGCGTCTTAGGATTGAATCAACCCCTCGACGGTACAAAGCATCACCAATAATCAGATAACTTTTAGCTAAGTGACGCAGCTTGCGACGCTCATCTTTCGAAAAATAAGAGGGAAACTTCGCAGTCTGGAGATACACAATGATATCCCCATACCAAGGATCTTGTGGAGAGATTAGAAACAAGTGTTCGTCCGGGAAGGACTCATCATAGATCATCTCCTCTCCACAAGGCAACTCGGAGATCAATTCCGCAAAGACTAATGACTTCTTGGATTTGGCAGACATGAACTCGAGATCAAATTCTTGTAAAATTACAATCCATCTATTATATTTGCCCCCAATCACTCGCCTGCTGAGGACAAACTGAAATGGATTGGCAGCTGCCAAGACATAAGTTTTGCGAAGAATAATGTAATGCCAGAGTCACGTACGCATGGATCGTCGCTAAGGCCACTTTTCATTTTATGTATCGTAGCCTGTGTCCTACCACCTCGACTAAGGTAGTAACAACATGCTCAACAATATACTGTCCTAACTGCAACCACACTCGGATGGTAGATTCTCGTCGCAGCGTACACAAAAGGAAATTCTCTGCTACAATCGGTGATCTTAGTGAGTTATAGTAGGTCAATGCCTTTTTCAAGGCATCGAATGAGCGTGAGCGAAGTCGCTCCAAAGAAAAGGAATCCTTTCAACAACGATATATCCTTTGCAATCTCAAGATATTGACGATAAACCTCCGAAGAAAATTGACTTCCCTTGGAGACTTGTAATGACGGATTGAAGACGGGGGATAACGCCAAGGATACCAACTTGAAGGACTCACCCTTATCCCTTCCTGTAGTTTATAAATCCCAACAACGACCGGATGTTACCGCGAAAACGCACTTGTTCGGATTCAAACGAATTTTATAAAAACGACATCTTTCAAATATTTGCGGGAGGTGACCTGGATGATCCATCCTCTTTCGAGAATGAGCAGCTAGATCATCTAAGTATGCCTCGATGATTTTCTTGATGTCGTGGAAGGCGTAAGACATGGCCCGCCGAAAAGTAGCTCCAGCATTTTTAAGACCAAAAGGCATTTTCTTATATGCAAACGTACCCCAGGGACAAATAAATGCGGTCTTATGTTGATCTTCTGGATGGATAGTAATTTGATTGTAACCAGAGAAACCATCCATGAAGGAGAAAATCTCGTTACCGGCACACTCGTCAATAATCTGATCGATGAAAGGTGTGGGGTAATTATCTTTAGGACACGCCTTATTCAGGTCTCTGAAATCGATGCACACTCGAATCGTTCCTTGCTTTTTATCTACCGGAACGGGGTTTGAAACCCATTCAGTCAGAGGAACTGGGAAAATGAATCCCGCTTTAAGCAGCTTTTCAACTTCAGCTTTGATAGCTGCTACCTTCCTAGGATTAACCGGACGAAGTTTTTGCCTGACCGGCTTAGCGTTTTCACACGTCTTGATCTCATGCTGGACTATAGATGGGTCTATGCCAAGCATTTTCTCATAAGACCAAGCAAAAACATCCCTATACTCTTTGAAGAGCTCGGTATAGATTTGAACCTCTTCATGGGAACATTCAGCTCCAATGAAGACATTCTCGACAATGTTGGGATTCCTGGAGATGTTCATCGGGATAGTAGGAGAGATCACAGCCATGTTCCCTTCAGCATAAACCTGTGCTGATGCTAAAGGGCTCAAGACTGGGTGAACAGGTCCAGGAGACTGAGGACTTGGAAAACTTGTTTCGACTTCGCTCAAGTCAGGTAGGAAGTAAGACCGATGATGCAAATCATCCCACAGTCTATATATACCTGTCATCGCTTCCAGGATGGCCTCTTCAGATGGAAGAGTGGTATCTAGACAATCCTGGGCAGAAGAAGAAGTAAGCATCCAAGCCGGAGCCACATCACCATCCAACTCTTCCAGTGAAAGAGGAGCCGGATCAGATTCTGCAGTGTCAACAATAGACTGATATGCAATCTCAGCTGCAGAAATCGGAAATGCCATACCACCCACTTGACCTTCCGCTAACGTGGCAGTAGGGGAAGGTAAGGTCCAAGGGTCCGAAAAATAATGAGTTCGGAAGAACTCTCTTCGAAGGGGAGCCTTGGAGGATGAAATAGCATTAATAGACAACTTAGGAGGAGGAAGATCGAAAGAACCCATCATGGAAGAATACATTCCAACTCCTAGATTCTCAACAGGCGCCTTAGTATTATCCAACTTAGGAACAGATGAGTCAGAAGGCACATCCAGGTCTACAGGAGGACAGTCCAGTTGATCCACTGTAACGATCCTCCCTTCGTGGGGGAAACATACTATTCGAAATAATGAGAATGCAATAGCATCCATCTCATAAATCCAGTTCCTCCCCAACAGAAGGTTGTAGTCCAAGGTTGCATCCACTACCTCAACTTCTATGTTAAAGGTTTTTCCCCCAACACAGATGGGCAAAGCCGGGACAATACCATGGGGTCTTTGAGAATGACCATCGAATGCAGTAAGAACAGTGCTAGATGGAACAGCTTTGGGAGATCCAAGTGTCTTCCAGCATGCGAGAGACATCACGCAAGTAGAAGCACCCTCATCAACAACCGTTCGAAAGATATTGGTCTTTCGATACGACGATTTAATGTGAAAAGCCATGTGATGAGGAAGTCTCTTCTTAAAATTAGTCATATCGAAAGTAATCAGAAGAGAATTTTTCGGATCAACAGCCCCAATGGCAGTGAGCAAAGCACTGCGCTGAGCCGGACAAGACTGGAGTACCTCTAAAGCTGACATAGCACAAGGACTCTGCGCCAGATCTTCTACAATCGAGTAGTTCTGGGCAGCCCTCATGTTCGGATTAATCGTTGACCGCTTAGAAGATTCTTTTGGCATCCGAGGCATAGACTCGACAGTTGGCTTCGTGATATGAAGCGGCTCAGTAGCATCAGGAACTTCCTTAGCTTTCGAAGATTCCTCTCCGCCATAATCACGGGATCTCGTAGCGACATCCACATGAGCACTCATCATAAAGATGTTCGATGGAATTTCCCCTTCCTGGGCACCTCCAGAGGAAGCCCCAGGATTTTGGTTCGCGCCAACAACTAATTTCTGCCCTTGGGGAAAAGGGTTTGTTAGCACAGCCTGGGAACTAGAAGAACCCTGCTGGGATAACAGGTGCTGGGCATCCTGAATTTTAGGGCAAAGGTGCGTGAGATGGTCTCCAGCACAAAGCTTGCATGGAAACTTCACTTTCTTTTTCTCCTTTTGACCCTCACCAACACGCTCGTTGGTTTTATTTGCATTGCCCTTCCCGTTCTTGCCCTTCTTCTTGTTATTTCGTCCCTTCTTCTTCCCATCGGATTGTTGATTTCCTTTGGGATCGGAAGCTTGGACAGCATTTATGGACAAATACTGGGAAGGTGATGAATCAGCAGGCACAGCCTGACCAGAAGGAGCAGATTGTAAAGACAACTGCTGGAGTTGAGAAAGCAGGCTGGCTGCACTACTATTGACCGATCCGACAAGCCCGTCACGATGCGGACCAGGTTTGGGTTTCGATAAATCCAATTTGGAGCGAGGAGCATTGGGAAAATACTTATAAAGCATCCCAGACTGAGAATAGATCAATTCTAACTGCTGGGCCCTAAAGATGGCCTGCTCCTCAGAAAATACCCCAGATAGGGATACATCTTTTGAAATATCTGACTGCAGAGATTTCAAAAACCACTCGAGAAGGAACTCACTTGGAATATGGGCTTTGATAAGCCTCTTCCTTCTCCTCCATTCCTGAATGTGATCAGAAATGTGAGTTGCCTCATCCTGCTTAAAATTAGCCAGGAGTTCGGTCCCAGCCTCATATCTGACAGGCAACCGAAAATGGTTTAGAAATGTGACAGTCAGTTCTCCAAATGTGGCGAAACTACCCCCAGTGAGCTCTATATACCATTTGGCAGCATTTCCAGTTAGGGTGCATTGAAATAATCTCAACCTAATCGAGTCATCGATCAGGGAGTTCGAAGAGCACCATAAGTGGAAAGTGGTGATGTGGTCCGCCGGATCCTCTCCATTCTTACCTTCAAACTTTGGAATGTCTGAAGGAAGTTTGGTCAGGACCGGAGGCCACCCCGGATTATAACGAATCGGGTCATTAGTTAACTTCGACAAATCTGGCAAGTTTAACGTTGCCAGAAAAGGTAAGCGAGGCGGAGCCGGAGAATTCCATCCTTGATGGGATGGATTCCCAACATTCTGAAAATAATAGCTTGGATTTGATGAGGCACCAGGCTGCCAGAAAGGACTCGTAGAAAATGGAGAAGAACCTCCTCCCCACGCCGAGTTACCAAAACCCAGACCAGTTCCCCCCACTGAAGTATTGATTGAAGAGGAAAGCCCCTGGTAGGGGTTCCACGCATTAGACAGAGGAGAAAAAGACTGATAAGCACTCGATGAAGGGAAAGAAGCATTCCCTTGATGACCTGCGTAAAACTGATTCCCTGCCCCCGCTGTAGTAAAGACAAGATTCCATCCCGTAAAAGTAGTCGAACTTTGCCCCCCAGACCAAGGGTTGAAACTCTGGGTCTGGGACGTAAATGGAAACGACCCTAAAGAAGGATTGGAACTGGGAATGTGCCCAGTCCCAAAGGGGAAACCCTGAAATGAAGCTGATCCACTAGCCATGTTAGACATGGGTGTAGATCCAGCTGCACTGGCGGAAAAGGAAAAAGAGGGATTTCCACTAATGGACATCCCTGAACAGAAGGGACCAGAATGAGAAGCATATGCTTGGGTGAACCCAGAGCCAAACATAGCAGCACTAGAAGAAATCGAAGATGAAGCAATAATGCCCCCTGCCTCGACAGAAGCAAGGGTTTGAATGCCTGCAGCACTCACGGTAGAAGCCGCGTTCCCAGTCGTGGCCATCGAAAGATAAGAATGATATGGAAGATCCGGCGGTCTCTCAGACTCCGGTCTGATGTACTGAACAACAAACGGATAATCAGGAGGAAGAGGAGATGGACCTGTAGCAGGAGGCTCAGGTATATCTTCTATCTGAAAATCTTCTTCCTGAGGAAACAACACTCGTGAGGTGAGCGGAACGCTCCTCTCGGAACCGATACCGGAATCAGCTATGAAACCTTCAGACCTTGGTGGAGGATCTCTCTCCACAGCGTCAGACTCCACAGGGTGGTAACCACCTGCTAAATCGCTCCTACGCCTTCTCGAAGAAGGCTCTGCACTCTCGGGAGATAACCCCCGGATTCTCCTCGAACGTCGAGGCGCTTGATCAGCCACTTTTATAGACTTATTAAATTAGACTCAAAAAAGTGAAAAGCTAGGCAAGCTAGGAGCAAAGAGCACTCACTAAAATAAAAATCCCTGAGAAACAGCAAGCAAACAGCCTCCAAGAATTTCCGCTCCGGGTGATGAGGACCGGACACCAAAATACAGGAAAGCGAAGTATAGGGCCTTCCGAAAGCAGTCTGGGATGATTAGGGCCCAGAACAACTAGCGAAGGTATCAGAAACATTTACGCCGACCTCCTAACGACAGCCTTTGCCGGCTCAAGCACCCAAGCTTTGCAAGGGCACCCCCCAGAAGTACTGCTGAAAGTGATGCGACGTCTGCCTCAGGTACCACGGGTATTCCCCCCCGCAGTCACCTGTGTGGAACCTAGGAAAGGCAACTATGGACACCAATCCGTATCAGAAGCTGGGCGGAACGGTCTTGAGGTCAGATTCAGCTAATCGGAGGGGGGGTATCCCTCTTCTCAACCTCCACTTCCCCTCGCGCTTGACTCTCGGATGAGAGCTTTCCCAGTCCACCTCACGGAGTTGGATTTCGCTCAATTAATCAACTTCTATGTTTGTTTGAGCGGCCTTGGAGAGTTAACTATCCACTCACCTATTCCAAGGCCCTACAACCTAGCTAGTTGGTGATTGACACTTAGTAAAACTTGCTAGTTGATTTTAGATTAAATCGCTTATTTTAAGAGCTGTTATATTAAGTCACAAGGATATGGAGATGAAACCAATGGTGTTTTGACGCAAAAGAAATTAATAAAAACTTAACTACATGCACATGCAGTTCTTTGTCTTTCGATGAAAAGTAATCTCTATACAGGTTCTACGAGACTAAAAATTGTATTTCTCTTTTCGAATTGCAAACTCACACTCACAAAAACTAAGAAGCTAACTAAATGCTGAAATGCACCTAATGCAAATCACTACAAGCATGTAAATCCTAAGATGCAAAAAATCTCTTAAAACAAGGTGAAATTTCCCAAAAAGCTCCTTCAGTTTTAACTCATCTTTTGTTGTCCAGAAAGCCAATTCTTGAAATCAAGAACTCTTAAAATAAGGACACCAAAAACACTTAAAAACAAGAAGAAGAAATCAAATGACAACTCCTCCTCAAAATCAAGCCGAAAAACTAGAAGCAAGAAACTTCACAAAAGCTCCAAAAGATATGGCCAAACGAAAATGAAAATGCAACAACAAAAACAAAAACAAGAGACAATGTTTTTTGAGTTTTTGAAATGCAAAAACAAAAAGCAAAACAAATGTTTTTTGGGCTTTTTAGTTTTATAAAACAAGAGCTCGAAAAGACCAAGCACAACTATCAAAATCCAAACCAAAAAGGACCGAATTTCAAGCACAAACTTCAACAATGCTCCCAAACCTTATAAAGCTAACAGTAGCAAGATCAATAAGAGCAATGGAAGACCAAAAACTCAGCCAATCAGCCTAGACAAATAGTGCAAACTTGCTGCAACAAAAAACTCCAAAGAAGCAAGAAAAGTTCTTTGAAAATTGCAACAAAACCCTAGCCTATGGAACTCAAGAAAAACCAATCGAAAACGAGGCAAAAATCGCAATGCAAAGCACAACACAAAGATAGGAGCGAGTCAGTGAGCAGAAGCTCTCTGTTCTGATAAAGCAGAACAGCCAAGAATGCTCAGAAAGCGATCTTGGAACTCAATCCAGAAGTGCTAGCACCAAAAACAAAACTTTTGCCAAAAGACTAGTTTCCACTCAAACGAAAGAGAGAAAAGACATGAAACCACTTCCTTCACACTCCAGTAAGCACAGAGACACTGTAGACACAGGCCTCCACAGCCAGAAAGGACCAAAAACTCAAGAATCCCAAAAATTCAAAATCTGCCTAGGTATACGCGGCTTCACAGCTGTGCAACCAGCGTGCATACGCGTCTGTTCTAAGGGAAACTCGCGTATACGCGGTTTCCTTCAGACAAAATCGCATGTATACGCGACTGTGTGCAAAAGAAGAAGCGTATGCAAAGGTAAATAATGAAAAAAAACAAAAGAACAAGCCTGGAAAAGACACCAAGACGTCAGACTGACTGCAAGAAAACAAACTGGACTGCAAATGAAAGATAAAACTGTTGGCAACCTACCAAACAGCTGAAACAACCCAATAGGAGAATCACAAGAATGTGATCCCCAGTGGAGTTGCCAGTTCTGTTTCGGGGAATTAACACCCTAGAGGTTGGTTGGGATACAACCTCCATAGAGCAGGGGCGTACTACTTAACAGAGACTCACACAACCATGCACGTTCAGAAAAACTAAATAGAGCATAATGAGAGATTTACCCGTTGGTCCTACGTTTGAAGTAGATCCACGTGGGGTCCAAACCCCCAGCAACCGTCCTTCCTTCTTAACCTGAAATACAAGAAGAAACCAACACAAAGGACAGGTTGTACATCATATATCTACTCTAAATGTTAGTGAGATTCATATAAAACATTAAATAAATCATAATGAATGCTTATATAACAAATATTCTCATACATAAAAGCATACACTAACACGTTTATTTCGGGAACAGCATGATACTTCTGTATTATAAATAGCACGTACAAAAGTAATCAAGTGGAGAGATCACTTGATCCTTCCAAGGCCTTCGCAGACCGTCGTCCGGATCCGTCCAGCCCTTGCCTCGCTAAGACTCCTTCCAAACTGGTGCATACGAGATAACATATAAGGGGATGTGTATCTCAAGGAAACAAGGGTTTCCTACAATGAACTGGGAAAGTGCAGGAGGCACGGGGAATCAGACTTGGATAGGGAATACCAACAGAGTATAATATCAATAATTCTCTCTCTTCCTTAGGCCATACACATGAGGGCTTTTTATAGTCCCTCCAAGTAGTTTCAGCAGTTGGAAACAGTTGGCCACGGGCTGGGGTGGTTGAACTACCTGAGTAACCATCGACCCAGCGTGAAATTAGGGATTTTTTATATATTTTTTAATCATTTTAATGGCATACGCGGAAAAGTCTAGCTGGACTCGCGTATACACGCGGAAAAGTACAGGCATAGTCGCGTATGGAGGATTTTACACTATTTTTAAGTGAATTTGTCCAAGTCTGTAGGAATGGGTGCCCAAAAGCCATGAAGCAATCATGAATCATGTCAAAGTGAGAAATGATGCTATAACACATATAGACAAATCACTATGCAAGTCAACAATACTCTTACCATATGTTTTTCTAATATAAATGGAGTGGCTCATAGATGAGTCTCCCCTCGTACTCAAAGGGAAAAGAGTTGACTGTGCTAACTCTTCCATATTCTCATGATCCATGGAGTGCCTCCTCAAGTTCTTCAAGTGGTTCCTCTCACAAGAAGAAAAGAAATGTAATGTGGCAATCATGGTTGGCCCATGGTTCCTCCTTATGTTTACAACATGTATAGTAGGGAGAATCATGCTCCCAATGCACATCTTCAATCTCAAGCCCACTCTCCAATCAAAGCTCCCCATGAAAGCAAGGTACAAACATATCAGCAATACATGGAAGCAAGGTACAATAAGAACAAATTTCCAAATGACAACCGGAGAGTGAATCATAGTTCCACCCATGGAACCAGCGCAGTGCATCCTTTTCCTGCATCAAAATGAGAAATAACAAGTGCTTTACCAACCACTTGTTTGCTGCCATAATCATTTTACAAGATATAAGCATGAAAGTACAAAAGGGTGTCAATGGTGCACACCAAAAATCATGTGGCTTTCCCCACAAACCACCAATGAGATAGCCAATATCAATGCAAAAAATGGCTTCAAGTACATCATCATACAATATGCAAGAAGAAATAATCCCCCTTGGGACAATATGTTGCTCATAAAAAAATAGGAAGTACAAAACATAAGGTGAAATTGTACATCCTCCATAACATACTTGAGGACTTGAGCTGAAATGGCTCAACTAAAAATGCTCCCTTACTCCCAATGAGTAGGAAGGTGGCTGTGACATCCTCACCATCATCATCCAGCCTATGCATCTCTCCATATGTTGAAACTAAATTCCCTCCCAAATGAACTCCTCTTCCAAGGCAAGATATGCATCAAAATGCATGGAAAAGAAGTCCTCATGTGTTGCATGCAGCAGCTTCTCCTTGAGACTAGAATATCTAGTCAAGAATATTATTCCATGTGAATAGATGACCATATCATCCACCATACATCTATCATCTCCGTCCGGGTCATCAAGAATCATGCATGCACCAAGATCCTTGGAGTACTCCACCAAGAGCTGAGATCTCCAATAAGGATCAATCCTCCTAAGGGACAGTGCTGGTGATCTGGCATGTGAAGCTCTCTTCCTGCTGTTGTCTGCTACTTTGAAATCCCCCATGCCAAAGTTCTCCTCCAGACTCTTCACCTCTATAAAATCCAAGAGCGGTGAATCCAAAGACAAGATGTCTTTCATCAATGATAGATCTGGTGGCCTCCCTAGTGGAATGCCTCCATGTACTGAGACATCAATGTCAAGAGTGGAATGTACATATAAATATAAAGACTTGTCCCTACTCTCACTGCACAATCTAGTCTCCCTCTTAGGTGTATCAACCTCATGAAATAGACAGGGATGTGTGCTCCTCATCACAGGATGTTGGTCATCCTCCCCATCTCCTCCTTTTATCTCCATAGTTCCACACCTCATCATCAATGGCACATGTAAAGCATGAGTTGTGCCTTGATCTCCACACATGAGATCCTGGGGACTACCTTGCAAAGATGCAAGCATCCCTCTAGTTGGATCAAGAGCTCCTCCTTCCTCTGCATGAGGTGCTAGATCAACTCTAGAATTGACAGCGTTGTTGCCCTTAGCCTCCTCAACATGAGTGGGAAACCCTCCAATGATTGGATCCTCTTTTGGAAAATGGATCCTTTTACCTCCTTGTGCCAAAATACAATATGAAGGTCTTGCCTCCAACAAAGTATAATGCAAGATATCAGCCTCCTTTATAGTTCTCTGAAGTGATTTTGAGTCTATGGTCTCCTCCAACACATGTAAGGGTTTTGTTTGTTTAGATGAGTTTGTTTCCTCCACATGTGTTTCAGAACTCTTCCTACCAAATCTCTCCATCGAGATTTTAATGAACCTTGCATAGGAATAATTATTTTCATTATTTAAAGTAAAGGACTCAAATAACCACCATGCATAGACCTTACCTCCAAAGTGCAACACTGCTATTCTGATGGCTTCATCTTCGGAAATCTGATGCTGCTTCAGAAAGGTGTCCAGCTCTTCCACCCAAGCCCTGGGTGAACATGTAGGGGACCCATAAAAGATATATAGAAGAAATCTATCCATATTATGCTTCTTGTTCCTCCTCACCATGATCTTGAAAAACTCCGGGAAAGTAATATGATCTCTAAACTTATGATTTTGAGATTCATACTCATGCAAGAAACCACTAAGAGTTCCTCTCTTCAGCATTCCTCCTTCTTCTTTCTCCCTTATGGAAAAATTGGCCATGTGACTGCGCTGTGCATAATAGGGTGTGGCTGCATGCTCACACTCCCCATAATAAAATCTAGAGTTTGACTCAGTTTCAAACCCTCTTAGAGATTCTCTACATATCTCCCTCCTTATCTTCTTGAAATCTTCATGAATTTTCTATATAGATCTTGGAATAAGATTTGTAAGCTTATCTTCATTCCTCTCTCCACATAATGGAGTCTTCATCTTCTCTTTTCTTGATAGCATAATGGCTGAGATCCACAGGCTGAGCCAAGATTATGCTTTGATACCAATGTAATATTCCAAATCAAGAATTTTCTACAACAATGAGAATATCTTAAGATATTCTAATGTTGGAGATCCAGCAATATGCAAACACAACAATGGAGTAGCAGTGACACTCAACTCATAGAAATGTGAGAAATATCCATAGCCATATTATTAAGAAATAGCAGCAACAAATGAATACAAGACCTTGACGAAAATGTTACTCAAGATAGGCAATGCTTAGCCTCAAGAGACAAGTACATAAATCATGATAAAACACTACTACACAAGTGTGACCAAGCTATGACTGCATAATTTTATAAGAGAAAATGCATGCTAACATATGTCAAATACATGGATATACAAATATATGGCCCATACAACATTGGGAGTGAAGATCTCAGCTCCCAAAGGCTACCTCAAGTCAATCCTGGAAGGATTGGCTATAATATACAAAATCTGCAAAATGCCAGAGTTGTTGGGTAGCAGTTGCAACTCAAGAACTGGAAATAAGTGGAGAAGGTTGAAGATGCTACATCCAATGAAAATACCTCCTCCAATGTATCTCTAAATTGAAAGGTTGATCCTCTCACCCTCCAAACATATCTGCAAAGCCCCACAGCATTTTCTCACTAGAAATAACGCAGTCACTGAAGAAAATTGCGCGATAGGGGCAAGTGAATGGGTTGGCCCAATGCCAAGATCTGAAATCAGCTCCAAATTCCTCCAAAATGATCTCTCAAAGGAAAGAGAGACTCCTCCTCTGAAAAATAGCTGATGGAAGTGCTGTAGTGAACCCTCACTGCAACACCCTACAACACAACATTATCCTGTTGTAGAAATAATGTTGTCTTGGAGGAGGATGCTTGGCCTCAAGCCTGGATGTGAGGAAAATCAATGCAATCCCTCAAGAGGCCTCTCAAGAAGGAGAGGAAATCCTAAACAAGAATTCCTCGTGCTAAGCAGCACTGCAACTCAGCTAAACAGCTGGAGATTGCACAAAGTCTGAATAGACCATAAAATCAATAATACATAACATGAGAAACAATGGCTACCTTGCCCTCCTTTTAAAAAAGTGAAGGCCCCCTCTCCATGGGTACTGCTCCTTTTAGGGTTTCCTCCACCAAATAACCCTCTTCTCATTCATACTGCGTTGTTTCTCTAAGTGTTCTCCACCTCTTATCCCAGCGCAATTGACTTGGTCAAACTTGGCCTTGTCCACTTGAAAATGACCCTGTTCACACATGAGGGTGTGAAAACCAACTCCAATGATAATCCCATTTCATACTATGAGGGATTTATTGAGATTTTCATTATGCAGGGGCCTCCTTACCCATTTATTCTCCTCTTAGGTGAAATTAGCAAAAAATAATATTCCAATTTATTGTAGGAAAATTTTGGAATATTACAATTTCACAGCAACAATGGAGAACACAATAGAATAAATTAAAACATATTGTTGAGATTGCAACAAGATGATGAGCTTAGTGGAAAGAAGTCGCCTTCACTAAGTGGGCCCGCAGGCTATTTTTGGCGCAAAGTCTATTTTTAGACTATGTCTATTTTTAGACATATGGATCATGTTCTATGAGTTGCAGGATGCTATTTGTGGATGGTTGGTCAAGTTGGAAAAATATATGGACTTCTATTATTAGACATATTGGGCAGAATCTATTTTTAGATTGCTAGTCTAAAAATAGATATGTCAAATATTATTAGCTTTTAATAATATTTGGACTCTAAACATTATCTTGTTCTCTTGGAGCACTTCAGTTAAGTGCACAGATGTGGCACATGAGCTGACAGAAGGAATTACGCTATTCCCGAGGGTTAAGTGGAGTTATTTCATGGATACTTCAGTTAGAACTCATGTGAGAGAGTTTGGTGGAGTTGATTGAGGAAGTTAATGGAGTTGTGTTCAGTTTAACTAATCTAAACATAGTTGAGCTATTTGTATCCAGTTTAACTAATTGATACAATTAGCAGAGAGTGTGAATGAATTATTAATTAATTCACTAATTATAAACTCATTAATCAACTAAAGAATGCATCAGCTTAACTTCAAAGGCATGGATAGTTTCAAGGGAGACCAATGCAGAAATGGGTGAAAGAGCAGGTTAACTATCATTTGTGACTATACTGTTGCATATTTGCAACAACCAGTGATTGGAGGAGCCCATGAGGATTGCGCAGTACAAGCCAGGTGGTTTATGTTATTTAATGATCCATCCTATAGCATTGATTACGCAATAGAGGCTGGCTATCAGGTGGCAGAGATTGGAGCATGTGTTTTGCTAGATCTAGCTTGATTAGTGTGTAGCAATTCGAGGTTGTGCAGAGAGCTTGTGAGGAGCTTTGTACAATGATTGTTACATGATCTCTATGACATATAATATACATATAGTTGGGGTTTTCAACTTTAATCTTTCCCATGAAATACTGTGTTCATATGTGTGATTGTTTATGGTTTTAATGTGCGCATGCGATTGTTTTTATTTCCGCAATTAATGATCAATGGTAGAAGATATTTTGTATTGTGCATGAAGATAAAATAGTGTGTTATCAGGAGAATATCGGTGTATAACATATCAGTTATCAAATTTCTACATGGTATCAGAGCGATATTGATCATTGGAGCAATTGCAAAACATTGAAGAAGTTGAGTTTTGTGTTGGTGGAATTCGAATTTGCAGCAGTGTTTTCTTGGTGTCGAAGTTGAGATGTCTTTCAACGGATTGTGATTGGAATATGCCCTTGAGGGAAGCTCAAATTATATTTCATGGAAGGACAGGATGGAGGCGGTGTTGGATGACAATGGGTTGAAGGAGTTCATAGATGCAGAAATTCCAAAACCTGCTTCTAGCGATGTTGCCGCACTTGACGCATGGCAAAAGAAGACATCAAAGTATAGAAAAATTTTGTTGGAAGGTATAAAGGATCACATAGTGTCTAGCCTTCATGGTAAGGCTTCTCCATTCTTAATGTGGAAAGCATTGACAGACTTATTCCAAAGCAAGAGCGACCAGAGGAAGTTGGCGCTCAAAGATAAACTCAGGAACATAAAAATGGAGAAAGGCGACAGTATGCCCAAGTACCTCACGAAGTTCATCCAATGGATGAGCCGGGAAGTGTGGGGGTTACCGCCGATGATGAGGACTTGGTGAGCTTGCTCTCTTGGGAGGGCTTCCGAAGAGTCAGCATTCCTATCAGGACTGTCAATGGTTCCGGAGAAATTGCTAGAATGGGAGCGACTTTGGTCGGATCTTGTGCAAGAGGAGATAAGGCGAAGTATCAGTGATGGCTCTTCACATCAAAGAACTCGATGAAGAAAATTGTGCTTTGATGCCAAAGAAAAGAAGGGGAAGAGCAAGAAGCATGCTTCTCAATCCGGTGCGAAAGGCAAGAAGCAGGACATGTCCAAGGTGAAGTGCTTTCACTGTCACCAACATCGACATTACGCCACTAATTGTCCACAGAAGAAGAAAAATAAGCAGGCTGCTGGATCTATAGCTGGAGAGGCCTTAGCCTCACAATTTGCGCTGGATTTTTCGCTGATCGCATGCTTGGTCTCAAGTGTGATGGGTTCGGTGCGGTTTCTTGACAGTGGTGCGTCTTTTCACATGACAGGAGATAAAGATTTGTTTACTGATCTGGATGAGAAAGATATTGGAGTGCATATCGAGATGGGCGATGATGGTAGATACAAAGGCGACTCCCGTACCTGCATTCATTTCCTTTGAGAGGGAGTCCGGGTAAACCCTTCGTATTGAAGGAAGTGATTCATGTTCCAAGATTGAAGAAGAATCTTATTCGTGGCGATGTTAAGACAAGGGATATGATGTTGTCTTTAGAGAGGGAAAGGCTTTCCTGCGCAGTAAGGCAACCGGTGAGACCCGGAGGATAGGGGTTTGAGTTAAGAAACTTTATCAATTGCAGGTAGATGGCTGCGCAGCAATGGTAGGCAAGGCAAAAGGAGTGGTGAGCCGGGATGATGGCGAGCTGTGGCACAAAAGATTGAGCCACCTTCACCATGGATCTTTGAAGATACTACAACAAATTTCTATTGGGCTTCCTAAGGGCACTCTTGCGTAGTCAGATCAGTGCAAGGGATGTACCTTGGGAAAATTTTTGAAATCCACCTTTCATGAGAAGGATAGCCACGCCACGACGATCCTTGAGAGAATTCACATAGACGTGTGTGGACCTTCTCGCAGCTTCGACAAAGAAGGCTGTGTACTATGTGATTTTTGCCGATGATTTTTCTCGAAGTGCCGGATCTTCTTCATGCAGATGAAGAGCAAGACATACTTAAAGTTGAGACATACTTAAAGTTCCGTGAGTTCAAGGCACCGGTTGAGAAAGAATCGGGGAAGTAGGTGAAGGCTCTTAGAGCAACAATGGTGGTGAATTCATCTCTGCGAAAGGACTTTTGCAGCGCGCAAGGAATTCGAAGAGAGCTCATAGCACCTCATAACCCACGTTGCATCGGGGTTGCCGAGCCAAGAATTGCAACTATCGGGTGCCGCATGGGCGATGTTGCAAGGATCGTGGCCTTCCATACACTTGTGGGCCGAGGCATGCAATACCGCAAGATATGTGTAACCATCCTGAAGAGGATTGTTGTCCTCACAAGATACTTGGCATGAGTACACCCAAGGAGGCATTTTCTGGTAAGAGGCCTAATATTTCCCATTTAAGGATTTTTGGTTCACCTGCCTACATGCATGTGGCGAAGGATGCTAGGAAGAAGTTGGAGCCGACCGCAGAGGTTGGGATATTTGTGGGGTACACTGATATGGCCCACAACTATCGTGTGTATTTTCCAGACAGACACAAGACTGTTGTGCGACGGGATATCAAATTTCAGGAGTAGAAAGCCATGAAGTGTTCGCTTGAGAGGGCGCCACACTTGCATGCAGATGAGGAGATATTAGTTCCTAAGGATGAGCTTCGGGATGTGGATCAGCCACAAGAGGAAGTTCATGGAGTGGAAGAGACCACTCATGTAGCGCCAACCATCAAAGGGTGGAAGCGCACTACAGAAGCTGAGCGACTAGCTCAAGATGCAGAAGGTATTTTACAGGAGCACCCCACATCACAGTTGCGTATAGAGACAACACCGACTTCAAGATATCGTATACATGGCCTGCAGGAGAAAGTGTATCATGATAGAGCCATCCTCTTTCGAGGAAGCTGTGGATGACCCTGCATGGGTAGATTCCATGGTGGAAGAGTATGATTCGATTGTTAGAAAGAGTGCATGGGAGATTGTCCCGAGACCGAAGGGGAAATCACTGGTGGGTTTGAGATGGATCTACAAAGTGAAGCGGGCAGCTGACAGGAGTGTGGAGAAGTATAAGGCAAGATTTTTTGCCTGAGGCTTTTCACAGATTGAGGGGATCGATTATGAGGAGACCTTTGCACCTATTACAAGGTATTCTTCCATACGGACAATTCTTTCTCTCTCAGCGCAGATGGGGTGGCACATTCATCAGATGGATGTGAAGACTGCATTCCTCAACGGAGTCATTGAGGAGGAGGTGTACATAGAGTAGCCCGAAGGTTTCAAGATCTTCAGCAGCGAGTCGCATGTGTGCAGGATCAATAGAGCGCTGTATGGGTTGAAACAAGCACCTCGTGCTTGGTATACACGGATAGACAGTTATTTCACCGGACTTGGATTCACCAAGAGTGAGGCGGATTCGAACCTATACCAGATTGTGGTCGAGGGTAAGTTGCTGATCATTGTACTTTATGTATATTATTTGATACTAACAGGTGATGAACTGTTGATACACCCATGCAAGGCAGATCTTGCAAAGGAGTTTGAGATGAAGGACTTGGGCCTCCTTCATTATTTCTTGGGATTGGAAATTTGGCAGTGGAAGGGTGGACTTTTTGTGTCTCAAGGCAAGTATGCCCGGGAGATACTGGAGAAGTTCAACATGCAATACTGCAAGCCTATCGACACTCCTCTTCTTGGTGGTTGGATGAAAGAGGATGCTACATCAGCAGAGGTAGTGGATGCCATTGTTTATCGACAGTTGGTTGGTTCGCTCATGTATCTAGTCAATACACGATCAGACATATGCTATGTTGTTAACCAATTTTCACAAGCTATGGTTAAGCCTACCAAGCTCTTCTCTGGAAGGTGCAAGCATGTATCGAGATATCCGAGAGGCACACGGATATGGATCATGGTACAGTATAGGAGGATGAGTTGACGTGGTATGGCTTCACCTGATCGTATCATCATGTCGTAGATTGCAAAGTACGAAGATCATGTTGGATTCATAAATTCCCACGAGGACAAGGGGATGTTGATATCTCGACGAAGGCGCTCACTCGTGAGAAAATTCGAATACCACGCGTATGCGGTGATAGGGTTGCTACAATCCTATCTTGTTCAGAGGGAGTGTTGAGATTCAACAAGATGATGAGCTTAGTGAAAAGAGTCACCTTCACTAAGTGGGCCCGCAGGCTATTTTTGGCGCAAAGTTTATTTTTAGACTATGTCTATTTTTAGACATGTCGATCATATTTTATGAGTTGCAGGATGCCATTTGTGGATGGTTGGTCAAGTTGGAAAATAGATGGACTTCTATTTTTAGACATTTTGGGTGGAGTCTATTTTTAGACTGCTAGTCTAAAAATAGATATGTCGAATATTATTAGCTCTTAATAATATTTGGACTCTAAACATTATCTTATTCTCTTGGAGCACTTCAGCTTAAGTGCACAAATGTGGCACGGAGTCAAGGTAAGGAATTACTATCTCGGAAGGCGGATTACCAGATGGATACTTCGCTTAGAACTCATGTGACAGAGTTTTGGGTGGAGTTGATTGAGGAAGTTAATGGAGTTGTGTGTTCGCTTTAACTAATCTAAACATAGTTGAGCTATTTGTATCCAGCTTTTAACTAATTGATACAATTAGTGAGAGTGGTGTGAATTAATTATTAATTAATTCACTAATTATAAACTCATTAATCAACTAAAGAATGCATCAGTTAACTTCAGTGCATGGACAGTTTCAGTGGAGACCAGTGTAGAGATAGGTGAAAGAGCAGGTTAACTATCAGTTGTGACTATACAGTTGCTATTTGCAACACACAGATAGGTGGAGAAGCCCATGAGGATTGCGCAATAGAAGCTAGGTGGTTTATTTTATTTAATGAGCCATCCCATAGCATTGATTACACAATAGAGGCTAGCTATCAAGTGGCAAAATATTGGAGCATGTGTTTTCCTAGATCTAGCTTGATAGTGTGTAGCAATTTGAGGTTGTGCCGAGAGCTTGTGAGGAGATTTGTACAATGATTGTTACATGATATCCATGACCTATAATATACATATAGTTGGTATTTTCAGCTTTAAGCTTTCTCATTAAATACTGTGTTCATATGTGTGATTGTTTGTGGTTTTAATGTGTGCATGCAATTGATTTTATTTCCGCAATTAATGATCAATGGTAGAAGAGATTATGTATTATGCATGAAGCTAAAATAGTGTGTGATCGGGAGAATCTCGTGATGTTACACGCTATTCAAATTTCTACACATATTTTATTATTATTATATATATATATATATATATATATATATATATATATATATATATATATAAGACAGTCTTTGTCATACAAAATGGGACAATTATTGGTATCCCTTTGTCTATCAATTGGGACACTATGTCCATTAAATTAAACAAAATTTCTGATTTCATAGACAAATGTTTCAAAAAATACAACGCCTTGCTTTGATATCCAAACATAGTGATCATCATTTTTCGTTTGAACTGTTGTCACTGCTAGAGCTACTTCCATGACTAGGGTTATTTTCATAAATATTTTGTTCACGATGTTGATTGTTTTCTTCTTCTTCACCTTCCATCTACAAAAATAAAAATAAACTGTAATGAGTGAATATACATTGGTGAGAATAATGAAAATTGCAATATTAAATAATATACATCAATGTAAATCGAAAATAAATGACATACCATAGCAACAATTGACTCATGAACTATACACATTCTTTCAAAACCATGTAATATGCCATCTTTCAATATTTCATCTGTTGGCACAATTCCATACTTTGTTTCCTGCAAATTTTTATACCCCATAACAAATCATATATTTAATATAAAATATTTTTTTGTTCTATTAATTATAGATAGAGCTAAGTAAAACAATATCGATAGATGCTTACAAATTTCGCAATTAATTTATGATATGCCAACATATACTCACAACCCATATTTAACCCAATGTCAATCAATTTGCCTGATGGTTCTTCTTTGTATGTTAGCACCTGTTTGAAGACATTCAATGATGATTTTTGTAAAACAACTTAAAAAATACAAAAATTAAATCTAGTTAATTTTTTATAAGGAAGTAACAATTACTCACAAACTTAGATATCAACCCTTTTCTTCCTTGTCGGCCTGTTTTATGTGTTGAATGGGTTCCATCTTCTTTTCTTTTTAGCAAGAAAATACTTGAAAATTAATATTTAATGCTAAATTGTTTATTTATTGTACCTAATGATAAAAAAATTCAATGATTACATATTACTTTTGAAGCACATTGTTGTTGAGATGACTCCTCCTGCGATGTAATTTTGTCCATTTCTTTGACCATCTCCTTGTACACCTTTTTGGACATTCCTACTGGCATATTTTTGATATCATCCCGTTCATCTTTTGAGATTTTCATAATCTTCCTGAAAATGTAACATGACAATAAACTATTTAATTTGATTATTGATATATGAAAAGTAAATATAACAAAAGTGATATTTATGAATAATATTTATAAATAATTCTAGACAAACATTTAAAGGAATATTACCTTTTCATTCCTTCTTTTTTGTTGTTGTATGCTTTTTCTATTAAAATTCTGACATGTCTCATTAACCAATTCTCTGGAAACTCTTCCTGTAGTTTAGATAAAATTTGGTTCTTGGAATCATTGGATTGATTTTTGTATTGTAAGTGGAAAGAACGTCTATACATTCGTTCCACTAGATCCCTCAAAGTTTTGTAAAAAAATTCCCCCCTTTCGTTAACCTCCAGCACCACTCCAGATGAGCTAAGGAGCAATTCATTTTCATTTGCATGTTCTGTTTTTTTTCTTTTCTTAGAACAACATTCCTTTTCTGAGTTGTTGGTCCCAGTAGAACATTAAACAAATGTGAATTAATATATTGTTTAACACATGTTATCTAATAATTTTAAGTATATTATTAATGAAAAATAAAAAAAGAAACTCATATTGGATCGATAGTATATTTTTCATTCACCTAATTCATCCTTTTGCAATTTTTCCATCAAGCATTTATGCTCTTCTGCTTCTAGATCAGAAATAATCTTATCGAGATTCGTCATTTTATGGCTTTGCATGATACACAGTAAACAATACATATTAGTTAAACTTACATATAGTTCAAAAATAATATTTTTTGTAAAGAATTTACAAAGAACTTGCCTTTTTTTTCTTTTTTTGATGTGTTATCAGTATTTTTGTTACTTTATCTCTTGTTAGCCATTTCTTTACCAATATGAAACATGTACCATATCATTCATTAATATATTTTATAAATAAATTGTCAACTTTTCAGGTAAAAAAAAAAATGTCAAGAAACCGGTGCACCATTCATGGTGTACGCACCGACGTCGGTGCGTAGTGGTCTTATAAACATACCACCAAAACAGTATAACACACGATACATGTTAACCACTGCACCTATTTACACAGAAAAAATATTAAAAATTGTTTAGTGTTAGATTTTGTAGCATAAATGCAACGTGAAAACAAGGGAACACCATACAGTGCTCTCTATGAACTATGAGACCCGCTGCAGTGCGTTGTATGTTACATGGTGCACCGATTAACACAATAAAAACAATTTTTGTGAAACAACACGAGCACGGTGCGTTGTAATGAAATAGTGCACCAGTGCCCTATTTTACATATGGCGCACTGATAAAAAAAAAATTGTTTTTAAATTTTTTATCACACAATACTTCCGCAGTGCGCTGGGATAATCAAATGCACCAGTGTGCTAGGTTACACATCTAGTTTCCAAATCTATCTCCAGTTTCTAATGGTTGCGCGTTTACCCTTGTAATGTTCCCAATTTTAGCCTCAAGCTAAAATGGAACATTATAGTTGCATATTTTCATTTTGTTGAATAAAAGTGGGTAAAGTGACCCATTCATGTAATAAACAGGAATAAAATCCCTTACAATGTGAAAATGGATCATCATGGAGCTGGATTTCACACCCTTATGTGTGAAAGAGGTTAAAATGCAAATGGACAAGGCCTAATTGACCAAGTCAAACTGCGTTGGCATGAGTTGGAAAGCACTAAGTGGGACAATGCAGTTTTAGTGGAGGAATATTCCATGGGGGAGGAAAATTTTAGAGGAAGGAAGGTGGAGACTTCATTGTGTTTAAAAGAGGAACAAGGCAGCCCATTGAGATTATCTTTTGATCATTCTACATCCAAGTCTTGGAGACTTGTTGCTGCCTCTTGATGTTCAGCAGAGTTGCAGTGCCCTCGGGCACGAGGGAGTCCTATTTAGGATTTCCTCTCCTTCTTGAGGAGCTCATGAAGGATTTCCCTCATCCTCCATATTCCAGCATTCAGGCCATAACATCAGCCTACTCCATCAGCGCAGTATCTGTAGCAGATTATTGTGCACTGTTGTAGGGTGTTGCTGGGGAGGTTTCCTACAACACCATTTCGAGTTAATATTTCAGAGGAGGGAGGTTCTCTACTTCTGGGATATTAGTGAGGATGGTTCCCAAGCATATTCCATTATCATTAGCAGGAGGCCAACCACTACCATCAGTTATAACGCAGACCCTCTCATAGACTGCGTTCTAGTTGGAGCACATTTGCAGTGAGGGTGTTGCAGACATTCAGAGGGTGAGATATTTGGTGTAGGGATCAGCCTTGCACTTCAGATTTCCAAGGGAGAAGGGCTCTTCATCAGCTTCAACCATTCAGCCTTCTCCATTCCATTCCACGTATTGAGCTGCTGCTGCTACCCAACAACTCCGGCATTTTTGCAGTTTTGCATATTTCAGCCAATCCTCCTAGGATTGACTTGAGGTAGTGATTGGGAGCTTAGATATTCTCTCCCAATGATGTATGAGCCATTTATATGCAGATCCATGATTTTTTTCACTTAGTATGGCAGTCTCCCTTCTATGACTGCTCAGTCCCTATTCATGGGCATTCTGCTATGGAGCAGCATTTTGTATTTTGGCATATGTTTTCATGGAAGGCTTCTTGCATTGTTCCTTTTATGTTCATTGCACCATTTTGCTGCTGTTATTTCATAATAAAATGGCTCAAGGGTTTTCATACATTTTGGCATAATGTTTATTCACTGCTATTTCTAGCTTATGTCGTTATATTGTTGTAGCTGCATTTTTGGGTTATCTTGAGAGATTCCCCAATATTGTTGTATTTCCCTCTTGGGGATATTGTCCCTTAAAAATTCTCTATAGACAGAGTCTGATAGTGGGCCAGGTAGCCTATGGAGCTCATCCTTCTCTATGGAGGTGACAAATCTAGTAAATTCCCCTTCAGTCTATCTCTGGAATAGATTTTCTTTTTTATTGACATTGTTTTTGAAAAAGGAACATTACAGTGGTATAAAAGCATAATCTTGGCTCAGCCTGTGGATATTCAACCAAGATTCCATCTAAGAAGAAGAGGAAGACTCCACTTTGTGGAGAAGATAAAAGGAGATGAGCTAGCCAAGCTTCTCCCTAAATCCATCTAGGGCTTTCATGGGAGCCACAAGCAAAAGAGAAGGGAGAGATTTGAAGAATCTCCACAAGGGTTTGAAACAGAAACAAACTCTAGGGTTTCTGATGAGGGATGTGAGCATGCAGTCACATCCTTTGATGCACAGCGCAGTCACATGTGCACAGCGCAGTCACATGTGCAGCTTTTTCACGGAAGAGATGGGAAAGAAGGAGAGGTGATTAAGAGGAAAATTCTTGGAGATTTTCTGAGAGAGTATGAGTCTCAAACTCCGGCATTCAGAGATCATCTCAATTTCATGGATTTTTGCAAGTCTAAGGTGAAGGGGAGCCAATAGCAAGATATATTTTTTCTATCTACTTTCGGAGGTTCACCTACATGTTCAGCCAAAGCATGGGTAGAGGAGCTGAAGACCATGTTGCAGCAGCACAAAGTTTCCAAAGGAGATGCTATCAGATTTGCAGCGCTGAACTTTAGAGTTAAGACCTATGCATGGTGGATATTTGAGTCATGTTCTTTACAAGAATACAAATACTTCTTCCTATTTCAAATCCATTGAAGCAATGATGGAAAGATTTGGTGGGAGAAAATCTGAAACACATGCGGAGAAACAAACTAAAATCTTGCATGTAAAGGGAAGAAACATAAACTCAGATCCACTTTAGAATATCGTTGAGAAGGTTGGCATCTTGCATCATAACTTGTTGGAGGCAAGGTATCCATCTCATATTCTTGCACAAGAGAGCATGGAGGTCTCTTTTTCAAAAGGAGATCAAATTTTGGGAGAAGTTTCCCCTACGTGTTGTTGAGGAGGAGGGAAACTGCACTGGTATAGATAGAGTTGATCTAGTGCCTCGTGCAAAGGAAAGATGAGATCTTGCTCCACATAGAGGGATTCTTGTGTCTTTCCAATAAATTCCCTAGGATCTCCCATGTAGAGATCAAGGCACAACTCATGATACACATGTGCCATTGTTGGTAGGGTGCAGAACTATGGAGATAAAAGGAGGAGATAGGGAGGATGATCAACATCATGTGATGAGGAGCACACACGCTGTATATTTTATGAGGATTTTTCACCTAAGATGATGATTGGATTGTGTAGTGGAAGCATGGAGGGTTTTCTCCATTCATACATTTAGTCATCTCTTGGTGATGGTGTCTCACTGCATGGAGACATTGCACGAAGGAGACCACTAAATCAGCAGAGGAGGTTGGATGCTCCACATTTGGGGGCTTCACACCTTGATTTCAAGAGGGTGGAAACCTTGGGAGAGTTCAGCACAGTGAAGAGAGTTTGGGATAGAATCAAGGAGGAGGGAGACACTCTCATTTTCAGCATCACCCACTCTCACCAGTCATACTACGCTGACAGATTTTTCTACAGGGATGGAGGATTGCATCTTCATGATGTAGGATGACTGCTCCACATATTTGATGAGTATAAGGATACTTCCTTTGGGGAAGGACTCTTTCACACATGGGAGTATATGGAGGTTACTCATGCTTACATTGCCCAGGATCGAGAGACTCTTTGCAAGTGACAATTTCTCATGGGAGGCTCATTTTCAGAGAGCCCTTTTTTCTATTTGAGCATGAGCAGCTACATGGTGGGCATTACAGCATTTTGGAGGATGACTTTGGCATGGGGGATGTCAAAGTAGCAGACAGCAGTGTTAGGGGAGCACCATATTGCAGAACACCAGCGCTGTATATGAGGAGGATAGATCGGGACTTCTTAGCTATGCACTTAGATGCATAATTTTCCTTGCTATAGGAGTTCCCTTGGGAGGGAATTCATCATGAAATATATCAGCATATGGAGAGATTCATAGCCTGATTGATGATGGAGAAGACATCACAACCAATTCCCTACTCATTGGAGGTGAGGGAGAATTTTCAGTTGAGCCATTTCAGCTCAAGAGCTCAAGTGCATGAGGGAGAAGGTATAATTTCATATTTTGTATTGTACTTCTTTTCCTTTTTGAGCAGCATGATGTATCAAGAGGGCTTGTACCTTCTTGCATATTATATAAGGTTGTACTTGCAGCACTTTGTAGCATAAGATTGGCCAATCTTCTGGTGGGTTGTGGAGGAGGCCACATACTCTTGGTGTGCACCATTGGCACCTATTTGTACTTTCATGATTCCATCTCATGAGATGTTTGTGGCAACAAAAAAGTGGCTAGGAAGGCACATGTTATGTATAATTTTGATGCAGGCAAGAGGCTCACTGCGTTGGTCCCATGAGAGGAGCAGTGACCCACTCTCTAGTTGTCTTTTGACAGCTTGTTTACATTATATTATGTTTCCTTGTATTGTTGATGTTGTACATTCATAGGGAGAATTATTTGGAGAGTGTTTTATATGTTGGGACAGCCCATTGGGAGCATGATTCTCCCTACTATTCATGTTTTATGTTGCAGGAGATACCATGGGCAACCCATGATTTCCATATTGCTACATTTCTGTTCTTGTGGGGAAAACCACTTGGAGAATTTGAAGAGGCATTTCATGGCTGAATATTTTGAGGGGTAGCTTGGGCCACTCTTGGAGGCCATGCCATTTTAGACCAAAAACAGAGGCAGCCCCATATGTACTACATAGGGAGAGAAGATATTATTGGGATGAAACAACAAAACTCTCCATTCAGCCCCACTACATTGCACAAAACCAGGGGCAAGGTTTTCATTTGGATGATAGCATGGGTGAGTGGATCACCAGTGGGACTATATTTTCCCATGCATGTCATCACTCCTACCTTGAGGAGGCCATGGTTCAGCAGGGAGATTTCCACCTAAACCTTCTATCTTTTCAGGGTGTACACCATTCCGGTTTGCATACTTGGGAAGGAGCATTGGAGGGCAAATTTATTGCAGCATATTTTGAGCAGTGGTGGGGATTGTTGATGAGGAGGCCAAGGAGAAGAAGGGGGAGAAATTTTTTTCTCTCTATGCAATTTCTTGAGGAAAAGCAACATGTGGGAGGGGAGGACTTTAATGTTCCCAATTTTAGCCTCAAGCTAAAATGGAACATTATAGTTGCATATTTTCATTTTGTTGAATAAAAGTGGGTAAAGAGACCCATTCATGTAATAAACAGGAATAAAATCCCTTACAATGTGAAAATGGATCATCATGGAGCTAGATTTCACACCCTCATGTGTGAAAGAGGTTAAAATGCAAATGGGCAAGGCCTAATTGACCAAGTCAAACTGCGTTGGCATGAGTTGGAAAGCACTAAGTGGGACAGCGCAGTTTTAGTAGAGGAATATTCCATGGGGGAGGAAAATTCTAGAGGAAGGAAGGTGGAGACTTCGTTGTGTTTAAAAGAGGAACAAGGCAGCCCATTTAGATTATCTTTTGATCATTCTACATCCAAGTCTTCATGGAGACTTGTTGCTGCCTCTTGTTGTTCAGTAGAGCTGCTGTGCCCTCGAGCACAAGGGAGTCTTGTTTAGGATTTCCTCTCCTTCTTGAGGAGCTCATGAAGGATTGCACTCATCCTCCATATTCTGGAATTCAGGCCATAGCATCAGCCTACTCCATCAGCGCAATATCTGTAGCAGATTATTGTGAAGTGTTGCAGGGTGTTGCTGGGGAGGTTTCCTACAACACCATTTCGAGCTAATATTTCAGAGGAGGGAGGTTCTCTACTTCCGGGAGGTTAGTTAGGATGGTTCCCAAGCATATTCCACTATCATTGGTAGGATTCCAACCACTACCATCAGTTACAGCGCAGACCCTCTCATAGACTGCGTTCTAGTTGGAGCACATTTGCAGTGAGGGTGTTGCAGACATTTAGAGGGTGAGATCTTTGGTGTAGGGATTAGCCTTGCACTTCATATTTCCAAGGGAGAAGGGATCTTCATAAACTTCAGCCATTTATCCTTCTCCATTCCATTCCATGTATTGAGTTGCTGTTGCTACCCAGCAACTCCGACATTTTTGCATTTTTGTATATTTCAGCCAATCCTCCTAGGATTGACTTGAGGTAGTGATTGGGAGATTAGATATTCTCTCCCAATGATGTATGAGCCATGTATATGCAGATCCATGATGTTTTTCACTCAGTATGGCAGTCTCCCTTCTATGACTACGCAATCCCTATTCATGGGCATTCTGCTATGGAGCAGCATTTTGTATTTTGGCATATGTTTTCATGGAAGGCTTCTTGCCTTGTTACTTTGATGTTCATTGTACCATTTTGCTGCTGTTATTTCATAATAAAATGGCTCAAGGGTTTTCATACATTTTGGCATAATGTTTATTCACTGCTATTTCCAGTTTATGTCTTTATATTTCTGTAGCTGCATTTTTGAGTTATCTTGAGAGATTCCCCAATCTTGTTGTATTTCCCTCTTAGTGATATTGTCCCTTGACAACGCTCTATAGACAGAGTCTGATAGTGGGCCAGGTAGCCTATGGAGCTCATCCTTCTTTATTGAGGTGACAAATCCAGTAAATGCCCCTTCAGTCTATCTCTAGAATAGATTTGCTTGTCGATTGACAATGTTTCTGAAAAAGGAACATTGCAACCCTTGGTCGTTGTGCATTTTCCTAGGTGTTGTGTGTTCCTCCAAGACATTGCGCATTTTCTCTAACAGGGTTTCAAAGGGTTTCAAAACCTCCAGCAAGTTTTCATTTCCTCACAAACCTGTTCAAAGGGATTTAAAATAGTAAGTGAACCCTAAGACACCTCTCCTCTAATATATTTGGTGTATCATTAAAAAGTTTGAAGTGCTTATTGCTACGAAACCCTAGTTTGTATTTCCTTCCCATTTTCATGCATCACATCCATATTCATGTCCCTAAACACATATCAGTCATAAACATTGTTAAATCCTTGGGATTTCATAGACCTAGGTTTTCATTTACATTCACTCCCTCCATTTTCCTAAGCTATTAATTTCACCTCTCACTCCCCTCATCTCATTCCATTTACCCTAGGGTTTCCAAAGACTTCAAGTCCACAATGTATGTTGAGGAAGACATAAGTGTTAGTGAGGACCAAACACCAAATAAGAGTAAGAAAGGAGGGAAAAACATCAAATATGAACAAGCATCCACAAAATAGCTCATGGCTTCTCCCCTCACTGTGTCATGTTTTAAACATGTTGGTTGGTTTGACTTTACCATGTCCACTAATGCTATTGATCTGCTACAGGGATCCCAAATGTGGGAGAGAATGGTTTAAACAAGGAAACCTTTATCAAAGCTAATATGAACCATATCTCAAACCTAGATACAAGGATGACAAAAAGACCATTTTCCCCTTCTCTCATCTTCTTGACCAATATGTCTCTATGATGAAAATAATCATGAAATACTTCACTTGTGAGCGGATGTTTTCTCGACTCTATTCATATCATATTTGACTCCTCATGCACTTCAATAGAGTTAGAATGCTTCGCATACCCTACTATCTCTCCCGCGGCATTGAAAATATGGCATACATTATACAAAAGAGGGATTATAATGATCAAATGTAGAGTCTTTTCCACCACTCCCTCATCAAGATGATAGTCATGCATCAGCTTGAGCAAAAGAACATTCCATGGGACACATTCATAGCAAATGAAGTTTTCACTACCCCACCTAGCCAACATGAGAAGAGTATTCCCTCATCATCTCATCCTCCCATATCTACTCCTCCATCTCATCCTGCTGCTCATACATCATCACCAAGTCAGTTTCATTCACCCCATGTTGATCCTTCTTCTTCACTTGTTTATAACCCTTCATCATCATCACATCATGATGCTGAGTCATCAAGCAATGAAGAGGACATTGAGTCAACTTGGTCTAATTTGACTAATGTTGGGCCATTTCCCAAGACTTATCAGAGATGCTACAGGAATGTGTTTGCTTCACTTGGTGTGAAAGGGGCCATGCCTTCTTCATCAATAAAGCAGGTGAGCAAAGGCAATGAAAAGGCTAAAGAGCTAATCATTGATGAGTAGGAGGATAAACATGAAACATGGCATGATTTTTAGTTTATTGACCTAGATGAGGAAGATGAGGGAAAAATCATCAGTGTAGCAATCAAAGGAAAAGAAGCAAATATTAGTGAACTTCAAGCTAATATTGACAGAGAAAAATATGTGATTGATTTTCTTGAGAAAGAAAATTAGCAGTTGAAAACCAAGCAAGTAATCAATGAGGTGAAGTGTATCAAGGCAGAAAGAGAGGCAGGAAAGGCTAAGGCCTTATTGGAGGAGACCTTGGAAATATTTGGTGAGATTGATGATGAGGAGGATCAGCCTCCAAGACATCAACCAAAGACTATAGGGCTGAAGAGAGCTTTAGCCTAGGAAAGACAGAGAGAGGCTAAGTTGGCAGAGCAACTCACACCAAGTGAGCTGCTTGCCCTAGAGATTAGAAAAGATAGGAGATAGAGCCAACCTGCATTTGGAGAAGTTGCTAGAGAATGCCAATAAGGACAATGATTTGTTGAGTACAAGGGTCAAACTTCATGCAGAGAAAGAGATAATTCCATTGGCCAAGCTCAAAAGAGCCAATGCTAAGATTGAAAGTTTGACTAAGCAAGGGGAGAAAGAGAGGTTAGATATTCTTGCTGAGGTGTCTCTTCATGCCTC
This sequence comes from Pinus albicaulis, assembly GCA_034641835.2. Lineage (NCBI taxonomy): Eukaryota > Viridiplantae > Streptophyta > Pinopsida > Pinales > Pinaceae > Pinus > Pinus albicaulis. The sequence goes on from CM076575.1 coordinate 467,658,643, forward strand.
AAGCACTTGATAAGCAAGTACCCTCACATTTTTGGCAAATTTTTGGCACATTTGGCACTTCAGTGCAATTTTGGTTTTTTCAATCTTTTGGCACGCAGAAATTTTTCCAAACGCACAGCGACCTGGACGTTGCACTCATTTTTGGAGCCTCCAAATGAAAAATGGACACCACCATCATGTTAATAATGATGAAGAAATCAACCCTAGAAAGTTTCAAAAATTTTGGAGGAGAACTAGTACCTCAAAAGTGCAAAAAATTACCAAATTTTCATGTTTCTGCCTCCTTTTTGACCTGGTCGTTGTGCGTTTACCAGTCTTGGGAGATTGAAGTTTTGAGATGGAAAATGAGTATCATTTTAGAAACTGGTGATATATTTGGAAACTAGACTTAGAGATATTTCACATGAGCTATCATGGAGCGGATTTGGACACCGGGAAGGCACTCAAAAGCTGCTTGTAAAAGAGGTCATATTTTCTTCTTAGACGCTGCGGGTTTGACAAGGAAAGTGCATTTTTCACAGTCTTCAACAAATTTTGAACTTTCACTCTAGTTTTACTTTTACTTTGGCAAATGAAGAATTTACTGATGTAAATGGTCATGATGAATTTAAATTTCATGTTTTTACTTTCATCTAAGGTAGATACATTAGGTGAGTCCTCTAGAGGTTAAATGAATCAGTTTCCTCTCTTTTAGAGGCAAATTTTTGGGCCTTCCTAGTCTTTAGTTTCTTGTTTGGCATTAGGTGTAACTGATTCCCATCTCATGGATTCGACTCCCTGAGGATAGGTAGAGTGTTTTTGAGGTCTATATTATGTAGTTTCTCAGTCATTGTAATGGTTGGACTCATTTGGAGGTTTGGCTTCTCAAGAGACACACTTTTGTATCAGTTTTGGCCTAGACATTAATCAAATTTGCAACTATTTTTATGGGATCCATGTGGTATAGTGTTTAGTTTATATTTATTCTTTTGTACTCATATGTTAGAATGTATTATTTATTTCATTCATCATCTCATTGCCATTAAGTGAATGTTTTCAAGTTAGATGAACATAATCCATAACTGTTATGCTCTGTTTTGGGTAAATATTCACAGTTTGTAATTTCTTCAGTTTAGAAAGAAATCATGAGTTTACCATGCTCTTTCTAGCTCCTCACATGTCTTAAATCATCTCATCATAAAAACCCTAAAGTGCTAAACATTTTACCTACCTTTCCCCATAGAACACCTTCCAAATCTCGACCTAATTTCCTTACCCTGACTGTTTGACTCCTCCTGATCCAGTAAAACCCTATACAATCAAAATCAAAAACCATGAGCTACTATACCTAGCCTAATATCTTCTTTCCTCGGTCATCTTTGATGTGATCTATATAGAGAGAGTCATCTCCTTGCCTAGTAGGGCTAGCTACTTGGCTAAGCGTGGTTTGAGGTTACCTCGGAATTGCCTTTCTCAGCTCGAGGTTCAATCTGAGTGATAACTTTTTTCCTTGTCAATAAAATTCACTCTCCCTCTCAGATTCACATTGCTGACTCATTCTCATGTCTCCTTGAGCATAAAATAACCTATGGAAATTCTATTTTCACCAGGAAGTCTTTTAAGTCAAATCTCATTCATGAAAGTCAGGTCTAAAGCAGTCCCATTAGGTCATTAGGTTTTTATATTTCTCAAGGTCACTCCCTCATATCAGATGAGGTAAACACATATATGAGAGGGACTAAATAATATCATCATGATGTAATTATCATATTTTCAGAGTTTTAATTTTTGAGTTTAATGATTTTTATATCAAAATGTCATTTTGATATAAAATTCAATATGTTATTTATTTATGTTTTTATAATGTAATTTTATGTTCTCATATTTAATAAAATCATCCCAAGCTATCAATGCAATCATGTCTGACCTAAGTGGAGCAAAGAAAGCCAAACTCCATGTTTGATCAAACTGCAAAATGCCAAAAGGTCAGAAATATAAAGAGTATCAGTGCCAAAGTCCAAAGGAAACGTGAACATAGGAAAAGTGGGTGTTTCAAATTGAAAATTCAAAACCACTAAGCTATAAAGCCATTTAAACACCTCAAAGCAAGTCATTATTTCCATTCAGCCATCAGGAGTTTCCAGCAAAGGAGAAATTTCAAATTTTCAAGCATTTTGAGTCAAATTCCAGGGTCATTGCGCGTTTACCCTCAGGCGTTGTGCATTTTCCAGACAAATTCTAACAAAATAACACAGGCACTACATGTTTACCCTTGGTCGTTGCGTGTTTTCCTGGGTGTTGCGCATTCCTCCAAGACGTTGCGTGTTTTCTCAGGCATGGTTTCAAAGGGTCTCACAACCTCCAACAAGTTTTCATTTCCTCACAAACTTCTTCAAAGGGATTTAAAATAGTAAGTGAACCCAAAGACACCTCTCCTCTAATATATTTGGTATATCATGAAAAATTTTGAACTGCTTATTTCTTTGAAACCCTAGTTTGTATTTCCTTCCCATTTTCATGCATCATATCCATATTCATGTCCCTAAACACATATTAGCCATAAACACTGTTAAATACTAGGGTTTTCATAGACCTAGGTTTTCATTTACATTCACTCCCTCGATTTTCCTAAGCTATTCATTTCACCTCTCACTCGCTTCATCTCATTCCATTTACCCTAGGGTTTCCAAAGCCTTCAAGTCCACAATGTCTGAAGAGGAAGACATAAGTGTCAGTGAAAAACAAAAACCAAAGAAGAGTAAGAAAGGAGGGAAAATCATCAGATATGAACTAGCAACCACAAAAGAGCTCATGGATTCTCCCATCACTGTGTCATTTTTTAAAAATGTTGGTTGTTTTGAGTTTACCATGTCCACTAATGCCATTGCAGCTGCTACAGGGATCCAAAATGTGGGAGATAAATGGTTTAAACAAGGAAACCTTGATCAAAGCTACTATGAACCATATCTCAAACCTAGATACAGGAATGAAAAAAAGACCATTTTCCCCTTCTCTCATCTTCTTGACCAATATGTCCCTATGATGAACTAATCATGAAATACTTCACCTGTGAGGGAAGGTTTTCTCGACTCTATTCATATCATATTCGACTCCTCATGCACTTCACTAGAGTCAGAAAGCTTCACATACCCTACTATCTCTCCCGCAGCATTGAAAAGATGGAATACATTATACAAAAGAGGGATTATAATGATCAAATGTAGAGTCTTTTCCACCACTCCCTCATCAAGATGATAGTCATGCATCAGCTTGAGGAAAAGAACATTCCATGGGACACATTCATAGCAAATGAAGTTTTCACTACCCCACCGAGCCAGCATGAGTAGAGTATCCCCTCATCATCTCATCCTCCCATATCTACTCCTCCATCTCAGCCTGTTACTCATACATAACCATCAATTCAGTTGCATTCACCCCATGTTGATCCTTATTCTTTACCTATCGATAACCCTTCACCATCTTCACATCATGATTCTGAGTCATCAAGCAATGAGGATGACATTGAGGCCACTTGGGATAATTTGACTGATGTTGAGCCATTTCCCAAGACTTATCAGAGAGGCTACATGCATGTTTTTGCTTCACTTGGTGTGAAAGGGGCCATGCCTTCTTCATCAACAAAGCAGGTGGACAAAGGCAAGGAAAAGGCTAAAGAGCTAATCATTGATGAGCAGGAGGATAAACATGAAACAGAGCATGAGTTTCAGCTGATTGATCTAGATGAGAAAGATGAGGGAAAAATCATTAGTCTAGAAATGAAAGGCAAAGAGGAAAATATTAGTGAACTTCAAGCTAATCTTAACAGAGAAAAATATGTGATTGATTTTCTTGAGCAAGAAAATCAGCAGCTTAAAACCAAGCAAGTAATCAATGAGGTGAAATGTATCAAGGTAGAAAGAGAGGTAGGAAAGGCTAAGGCCTTGCTGCAGGAGAACTTGGAAAGATTTGGTGATATTGATGATGAGGAGGATCAGCCTCCAAGATAGAAACCAAAGACTATAGGGCTGAAGAGAGCTTTCGCTCGGGAAAGATAGAGAGAGGATGAGTTGGCAAAGCATCTCACACCAAGTGAGTTGCTTCCCCTAGAGATTAGAAAAGACAGGGAATCATTGCTTGATAGAGCCAATCTTCATTTGGAGAAGTTTCTATAGAAGGAAAATAAGGACAATGACTTGTTGAGGACAAGGGTCAAACTTCATGCACGGAAAGATAGAATTGCATTGGCCAAGCTCAAAAGAGCCAATGCTAAGATTGAAAGTTTGATTAAGCAAGGGGAGAAAGAGAGGTTAGTATTCTTTTTGAGGTGTCTCTTCATGCCTCGAGCACTTGATAAGCAAGTAACCTCACAAGTTTGGAAAAATTTTGGCACATTTGGCACTTCAATGCATTTTTGGTTTTTTGAGTCTTTTGGCATGCAAAAATTCTGCCAAACGCGCAGTGACCTCGACGTTGCACTCTTTTTTGGGGCCTTCAAACAAAAAATGGCCACCACCATCATGTTTAGAATGATGAAGACATCAACCCTAGCAAGTTTCAAAAAATTTGGAGGAGAACTGGTCCCTCAAAAGTGAAAAAAAACTACCAAATTGTCATGTTTGTGCCTCCTTTTTGACCTGGTCGTTGCACATTTACCAGTCTTGGGAGATTGACTTTTTGACAAGGCGCCTGACCATAATTTTGGAAACTTGAGATAGATTTGGAAACTAGACTCAGAGAGCTATCATGGAGCTAATTGTGACACCGAGAAGGCACACAAAAGCTGCTTGCAAAAGAGGTAATTTTTTCTGCCTGGACGCTCCGCGTTTGACAAGGAAAATGCATTTTTCACAATCTTCAACAAATTTTGAAGTTTCACTCCAGTTTTACTTTTACTTTGGCAAATGAAGAATTTACTGATGTAAATGGTCATGATGAATGTAAATTTCATGTTTTTACTTTCATATAAGGTAGATACATTAGGTGAGTCCTCTAGAGGTCAAATGAATCAATTTCCTCTCTTTTAGAGGCAAATTGTTGGGTCTTCCTAGTCTTCAGTTTCTTGTTTGGCATTAGGTGTAACTGATTCCCATCTCATGGATTCGACTCCCTGAGGCTAGGGAGAGTGGTTTTGAGGTCTATATGATGTAGTTTCTCAGTCATTTTAATGGTTGGACTCATTTGGAGGCTTGGCTTCTCAAGAGACACACTTTTCTATCAGTTTTGGCCTGGACATTAATCAAATTTGCAGCTATTTTTATGGGATCCATGTGGTATAGTGTTTAGTTTCAGTTTCTTCTTTTGTGCTCATATGTTAGAATGTCTTTTTTATTTCATTAATCATCTCATTTCCATTAAGTGAATGTTTTCAAGTTAGATGAACAGAATCCATAATTGTTATGCTCTGTTTTGGGTAAATATTCAGTTTGTAATTTCTTCAGTTTAGAAAGAAATCATGAGTTTACCATGCTCTTTCTAGCTCCTCACCTATCTCAAATAATCTCATCATAAAAACCCTAAAGTGCTAAACATTGTACCTACCTTGCCCCATAGAACATTGTTGGCTCGAGGGGTCCTGACCCAGGTTTGGAGGTTAAGATTTGCCAACAAACCCCTATACTACTGGCACTTTTGGTAGTGACATGCGTGCGCAGGACAAAGTCTCACCCGAAGCAGTATGGGAGGGTGTTAGAACCATTTTTCCGCACCCTGGGAGAGAGTAGGTAATTCAAGCCAGTCTACAATGATCAGATCTACACAGCAAGAGGCTATTCGCGAGGTTTTCAGAATATAACCAGAATGCAACTTACCAGATATACTTAACAGGCATGCATACTACCAACTATGATCACAAAACAGTATAATCGTAGCAATTTAACAGATCAAAAATACATATAGCAGAAACACAGACAGTTCGCAGCTATTAAACAGATACTATCATACTTAATCATATAACCCAAGTTCGCATCAATCATAACAGAACAGATCCAGATAACATCAGATGTTCAACAATACTTTTGCATATATATTACTACCAAACATCCTCTTACATTCCCAGGATACAGCCTGCGCACACAGCCAGAAGGGTCCGCACACAGCAAGACAGAGGATTTCCACGCACATAGCTAGTATGAGTCCTAACCCAAACAACCCTGCCACAGATCTAACAATTCGTGCTTCGCATCAATCTCTATTCTTTCCTACCTATGACTCAAAAATGCTTATCTATATATACCAATTTAGCCTACGCATACAATGGTCTACAAACTGTGGTTTGCAGACTCTTGGTCTACCCTTGACCCATTACAATGCATTAGGGGCTTTGACCCACCCCAAAACCCCCGCGTCAGACCAAAATATACAATATTTATACAAAATTCGCAGCTTTTAGGGGACCTTGTTCCAACAGTCCCCCAACACAATCTTGTGACTCGTCCCGAGTCACGGCGGTTGTGGGTCCTCCATATTTTCCTGAAGCTACTTGACTGCATTGATTAATGCTGGCAGCACCCCTTCGCTTTGTGCAGTAGTAGTCTGAGCTATCTCTACCAAATTCTGTGAAGTTGGGCCTTCTATAGCGGCTGTGATGCTCTCCAATGTTTAGTTCAATTGTTTCACTGGAACATCCACATCGTGGGATAGCTTTAGGGCCTCATCCGCCCATGGCTTGAGGTGATCACTCAATGTCTGCTTCCGTTGTTGAAGGGCCTCCATGTCGTCTCTGAGGGCCTGGCTGGTGCACAGTCAGGCCAAGCGCTGGGCAAGGACCAACGTAGTCAAGGTAGCCTCCAATTGGTCGAACTCCTCTTCCTTCTGGTGCAATTCTTGATTAATTTTTCGTAGGAGAGGATCACAATGTAACTTGGTCCATAGTTGCATCGTTGTGTCCAATAATTGGGCGCCCTGAGAAATTTGGCCTGTGATCACAGTCGTGGCAGCTGTAACCAGTGCGGCTCGCTGGGCCCTAATCTTCGGAGGTGTTTCTGGCTACAGCTTGGCCTGCAAGTCTGCGATTTTCTGTTCCATCTGAGTTTTGACGACCTAGATTTCCTCCCTTGAGGCTCTTAAGGCTGTGACCAACCCTTCAATATTGGCCTGGAGGGTAGCTATGGTTGGTATTTCATCGGTAACATCTGCACAGATTCTACCAATTAAATGCTCCAGCTATGTTTGTTGTGTTTTGGCGAGGGTATACACAGCCTGTACCTTGGTTACCTCAGTCATCTATTCTATAATGGTCTGCTCCAATGTGTTGAGCCGCTGGTGAGCCCGATGGTCCCTGTTTTGAATTTATTTAAGCAATGAGATATGTAGAACCTACAGTGAATCATGTGGAAACCTTGCTATATCCATCTGGACCTCTGCGCAGGCCTGGACTTGCACTCTCAATTCGGGTGGACTTACTATGAGGGTTGCACCTGGAAGAGGACAGAAGCGACTTTCTTCTACAAAAAGTGTCATGCTGCTAGTTGCAAAGGCTGAGCGGGCATGGACCAAATTGGTTTGTAGTATGTCTGTTTTCAGTTGCAGGGCTTGGAGCTCGGCCTAAAGCGAGTCGACCGTGACTTTCTAATACTCTCCCAGAACCAACCACTTGTCCTTCGTGGCCAAGGTGACCACATCTGTGATTTTTTCCAAGCCGTCTTCCATGAGTGTAACTGTTTCATCATGTTTTTTTCGATATGAGCACTGCTTCTTTCATGGCCCCTTAGTGGTCTCACCTGTTCTTTTTGTTCCTCTGGTGGAGTCAACACCTCCCATCTCCTAGCCCTCTGTACCCATATTTCGCTGCAACCCCTTCTGCGACGGTACTTACGCACCCTTCTCTATATTTTTATCTAGTTGCGAATCCTTCTATGTGTCTACGTTCTTTCCAATGTTCCTTTGTTGTTGCGAATCCCGCTATGACCCTACGATCCCTTCTTTTGTCATGCCTTTGCTTGATCCACCAGTTCCTTTGGCTGTGGTATTCGGGGTAATATTTGTAGTACTCGCCCCTGTGGTGCCCACCGTATCGGTTTTGAACCCATTATTCCACTGCGAATACCATGTAGCGACTATGTGATCAATATCCTTGTCCAAAGCCATATATGGGAGCGAGACCCAGGCTTTATCTTTGCACGCTCTGATTTTGGATGTGGTGCATGGCGATCTAAAATGTCACGATGGTTTTGTACTTTTCATACACTGCTGGAGACAAGCGCAGTCGGGAATTGATGGCTACTTCCAAGCTGCTCTGAAAAAATACCTAGAAGACATGATTGTCCTTGATACACTGCTCGTCCTTGGAATCCCACAATTTTTCATAGCGTGCTCCTTCACACATGTCAAGAGTGAGCTCGGTGAGTACTGCTTCTTCCGGTGCTTCCCATGCGACCAACACAATGAGTAACAGCAGCCAAGAATAGCAGAATGGGCGCCCCTGATCTTGGGCTTCGCGGACATTAGCCAAAAATTCATTACACAGGTGTTGGGCCCAATTGAAGCACACTCCTTTTTTGCACTGTCCTGCCAACTGAATGAAATATGCGGGGACGGTGGCAGCCTGGAATTTGCGCATTAGCTTGCATGCTAGCAACAATGTACCCATCTGCGTTCCCCAGTCACTGATGGTACTGATCATGAACCCCTGAGTATTCCATAGTACATGGTAAGTCTCATGCATGTTGTCAGCAATCTTCATCCCATACTCCTTGCCCACCCGCAGCATCGAGTCAGGTCCTTCCATGGGGAGGCCAGTAATTCGGTGACTTAGTGCAGCATCAATAGGGATGCAGTCCTAAATCCACAAGCTATCGTCATGGACCAAGGCGAGCAACTGGCATACCAAGCGATCTGTAACATTGTAGTGGCAAAAATGTGGCATCCTTAGCAGGTTCAATGGCCTAGAACCAGCCAACCCGCGCACCCAGCACATAGGGACGACCTATACCCCATCATCTTCTAGTATCCGTTCCAAGTAAAACTCAGGTGCCAGCTGGGGAAAGGCATCATAGTTGGCTAAGTCATGATCGTTTAACTTCACCTCATAATGCTTGCCAAAGGGTTCACCAATGACGGGGACCTCGCCCGGGGTCAGCAGCATTTGCAAGTAGGTGACCAGGCCATCAAGGTTCTTTGGTGTACGAGTTGAGGGCCTGCGAGGCCGGAAAAATGGTGGCAACCAATTGATTTGTTGAGCGACATGGGCATTTTCTTGATCAGATAAAGGGTGGCCTACTGATTTAGGTGAGCCGGTAGGGGCTGCCTTTCACGGTGACTTCTTGCGGGGAGAAGTGTGGGGTTTAACCCTAGCCCATTTTGTAGGCTTCCCTAACCCTTGCGCTTTCTCTTTACCTTTCTTCACTGCTAGAGGCATCGTGGAGATGACTGCTTCGGCTTCCGATTCGACCTCTACTACCTCCTCGATTTTTGGCTTTTTTGAGGATATCGTCTGTGAGGGCTCAACAGGGTTGGTGGCCATCATTCTGGCACGGAAAATGAATCCAAACCCTAAGTGGTTGCTATCAGAGAGGGTAGGCAGTTTAGACATGAGAGACGTACAGTAGGCCCAAATTATCTTAAGGCATAATCCCGCAAAGCAAAAACAAGGCAAAATATACGGAACCCTCTTCTGACCTATCCTTCCCCTTTTATAATCGCAGAGAGGCACTAACGGTTGGGTGAACCGTAATTGAAATTTACCATCAACTAAATGGTAGAAAATCTCCAGAAATCGCTTCATTAAATTTCGGCTGTCGCTCCTTTCAATGGTAACTTTAGCTTTTTACCCGATTTTATTGTTCCAATGGCTATTTTTCTCACCTCTTGTGTGCCCAGTGCACCCCTGCGCTCCCAGCACACCTATTGTTCTTTGAACAGACACCTGCACCTCTTGTTCACCCCTCCAGGCTTCCAAATTTTTGTTCGCTTCCTGTGCGTACCCTGGTCATACTCATCTTCTTTGGTAGGCATAGCCTGCCCTATACAGCTGCTTCAGCCATATAGTCATTTGATCCAATACGGTTTGATTTGGATACCATTGACATAGCCTAGTATCATATTGCCGCGTAAGGTAGCTATCCTAACAGCTCCGCCATCCATGATTTCCTTAACTGTGTAGGGAGCCAGTGTTGTCGGAACTTCCCTGGGTGTTTCGCAAACTGGCTATCATATAAGAGGACCAGTTAGCCCTCCACAAATGTATTTTGGCAAATTTATTGATCATGCCAGGACTTATCACGGGCCTTCTGAACCTGCTGACGGAAATTAGCAATAAACTGGTCTTCCTCCAAATCCATAAGCTGCACTAAACGCTCCTCCATGATGTCAAGTTCTGCCATGTTCGTATTAAATGCTATGATACGTAGACTAGGAACAATATACTCCATCAGCATAATGGCCTCCTTGCCATAGACCATCCTGAATGGGGTTTTCCCTGCTAGCTTCTTGTAGGTCATCCGATAGGCCCAAAGAACCAATGGGATGCACACATCCCAATCGCTGCAATCGGCGTTGCAGACCTGAGTCAGGGCTTGCTCTAGGATTTTGTTAAAATATTCGACCACTCCGTTTTCCTGTGGATGATACGGGGTGCCCTTCGCATGATGGATCTGGAACTCTTCATTCAAAGCTTTTATTGCTTCATTAACAAAGTGCGTACCTCTATCGCTCATAAGGATCTTTCAACATCCAAATCTGGTCAGAATCTGCTCGAAGATGAAGTGTGCAACGATATCTGCAATACAATCCTTCACTGCTTGTGCTTTGGCCCACCTAGTTACATAATCAGTGGCAGTAATTATGTAGAGACCTGCCTTCTTCCCTGGTGGGTTGATTGGTCCCACAAAATCAATGGCTCATTTTTCAAAGGCTTACAGAGCCAATTGTGGTTGTAACGACATTTCGTCTCTTCGTGATGGCTTCCCTATCCACTGGCATGTATCGCAGGCTTTACAATAGTCCTGAGAGTCACTATGCAAGGTAGGCCACCATAGCCCAGCCCGCAAGATATTTTGTGACGTTGCCTTGTGTGCGTAGTGACCTCCTGCTATACCTTCATGAGCTTCTTCCAGGATAGCGTGCCTTTCATGCTTCAGAACGTATCTGTGCAGCACTTCATCAGCACCGAGTTTATATAAATGGCCTGCGATAATGGTAAAATTTGTCGCCCGGGTAACCAACTCCTTCTTTTGTTGTACCGAATATTTTTCAGGTGCCATGCCTGTATTCAGGAACTGAATGATATCAGCGAAGTGCGCATCAACGAACTTAATGGCGAACAGCTGCGCATCAGGCAATCCTTCCTCCAAGTTAGTGGGTTCTTCGCCTGTCTCAATTCGGGACAAGTGATCTGGCCCAGCATTCAACTTCCCTGGCTTGACTATGATTTCAAAATTGTATTCCTGAAACAGCAACAGCCACCTTCAGATTTCACCCCCCAACACAGGCTTATTCACCAGGTACTTTAAATTCGAATGATCTTTAAACATTTTAAAGTGTCCTCATAACCGATAGTGTCGATACTTCTGTAGTGCATAGACCACGGCCAACCCTTCCCTCTCCATGGTGGAATAATTGCGCTCCGTATTCAAGAGTTTTTTACTAGAAAATGTGATTGGGTGATCAATGTCTCCGGCGCCAAGCTGCGTAAGGACCGCTCCTAGGACAATCCCCGAAGCATCAACATGAACATGAAATACCTTCACCCAATCGGGAAAAACAAGAATAGGTGCAAATACCATATTTTCCTTGAGTAGCTCAAAGCTCTTCTGGCACTTGTCATCCCAAAAGAATGAAACATCTTTCTTAAGAAGCTTTTCCAGAGGTGTTGTGATTAGTGCGTATCCCTGAATGAATTTTCTGTAGTAGCCTGTATGTCCAAAGATCGAACACAGTTGTTTCTCAGTCATAGGCACTACTAGATTGATGATAACTGCAACCTTCACAGGGTCCACCATCAACCCTTGACAACAAACTATATGTCTGAGCAAGATTTCAAAGGGTACACAGAAGATACACTTTTTTATATTCAGATAAATCTGGTGTTTTCAGCAGGCATCCAACATTATGCGCAGGTTCGAAACATGCATCTTTACTAAGCCAAAGACAGTCCAATCATTGAGATATACTTCTAGAAATTTGTGGATGAATTATTTGAACACTGCGACCACTACCCGCGAGAAGATAGCAGGGGAATTCTTGAGTCCAAACGGCATGACTGTATACTGGAAGGATCCCCATTCAGTGGAAAATGTAGTTTTGCTACGATATTATGGTGTGATAATGATCTGGTGGTATCTTGAGAACCCAATGAATGAGTATGCTTCCTGACCTCCTACGCTATCCAGTATCTCATCGAAAAATGGTGTCGGAAAGGGGTCATGTACACACGCGTCATTTAACTTGCGTAAGTCCACACAGATTTAGATTTCTCCCTTCATTTTTTTTTCCTTAACCACCATCGAACTTAACCATTCTGACTACTCGACTGGATCGATAATACCTGCGGCGATAATTTTATCGATTTCTTCCCTAACCTTCTATTTATACTTAGGGTTCAGCCAATAAGGCCACTACTTTACAGGGTGTGCATCTAGTTTCAGAGTAATGTGCATCACCCCTAAGTCCCTCGTGATCCCCTTAAGCTCCAAAAACTTTGTTGGAAATAAGTCTTGGTATTCTGTGAGCAGTTCCACAATCTTTCCTATTGTCTCATCATCCCAGTAGTCCCCAATTTTAGCCAACTTGGGTTGCTCTTCCGTACCAATATTAACTTCTTGCAGCTTCACAGGTTTCGTAACATCCACAGTGTGTAATAGAGGTCTAGCAACTGCGTGTTCCCCCTCTGATTCTGGGATCGAGACATTGCGCAGATCTTCATCGCACTCTTCTATGGTGATATTGCGGCAGTTGACAATATCTTGCATATGCGTCTCCCATGTGGGTATTTCGCCTGCTGCGTAGGGGCTGGATTCACCAAATAAAAAGGTATCGATATCCTGCAGAGCTTCATCAAGCACCTCTGACCCTCCCGTTAACCCGAATGTCCCCAAAAATTCGTCCTTTAAGGTTTCCCACTAACGGGTGCGTTGATGTAGCTCTGCATCTAGGTACCATGCGGTAGGAATTGGTCCCAAGGCATGAATAAACAAGTGAACCCATTCTTCTATAGTACAATCACACCATTTCTCCATCTAAGCGAACAAATGTTCGTGCAGATCCCTTGGGCCAAGGAATATCTTGACGCGCATGTCGGTCGAAGGCTCAAATTGGAGGACCATCATATCCCGACATTTCTCCCACTCCTGGAACGCCCCCTTATGCGTGTCCTGCCATCTTGCAGGTGTTGCATGCAGAGCTAGGTTAAGGGCCCATAGCCTTCGATCTCTCGGAACCTCAGCTTCAAATATCCGCAAAAATTCTATTATACTACCGGAACCATCAAATTAGGGTAGTTTTCTTACCTCAGAGGATATGCAATGGAAGTCCCTAGTGATTCGCAAGCAGCACAGCGCAGTGACATCATGCAACCGGTTTTGCCAATTTTCCATTTCCTCGTCGGAGTCGGAGAAGCATTCGCTATCCCTTTCCCAAAAAATCACACCATCGGCCATAGGATTGATCCAGTCTTCGTCCCTCGCAATTAACTTATAGATGTGGTCCACCTCTTCTTCCTCACGCACTGGCTCTGTATACCTTTCTCCTTCTGCGGGGTCTAATGGTATGATCACCCATGTTCCTTCACCTTCAAACACCACACTTCTTTTCTTCAAATTGATAATACCGCCCATATCAATGGCCTAGTCCAATCCTAGGAGTGTCAGGTAAGGGTCCGTATCTTCTACAATCTAAATGACTTCAAATTTATCTTGGACTTTATCTCCTGCAATATCCACCATGATCTTTGATAGTCTTCCTAATGGGATGATATTTTTCTGGTTGGCCATACGCAGCTAGATAGTGGACCATTCCAACTTAGGTTCTCCCATTCGCTGCCAAGTCTATTTAGGTAGTACGTTCATGTCTGATCCCAATTCTAGAATCACCTGATCCATCTCGTAATCACCAATCTACGCGGTCAACCGCATCTCCCTGCCAGTGCGTTTCTTGTGCTTATACAGTTTTTTCACATCCTTAACTTCAATAACTGGGGTTGTATTTTCTGCGCAGCTATCTATGAAGGCTTGGAGGTTTTCTACGGCCTGTTGGTTGCACAGCAGCTTCATACATGCCTGCAGGAATGATTTAACCTCATCATCTTCTTTGTGGTTCTCAGGGGTTTGAGGAGTAAGTGCCTCAGCCTTAGCAAAGTCTTGGTGAGATGTGAAAAAGGTTTCCTTTTCCTTCTATAAGTCCAAACCTTCTTGTTTAGTAGTTTCTTTACGGATAAGAGGCTCCACCTCAACTTTCTCCGTAGACCCTCTGGTGGCCATACCGTTGCGTGTTATCACATTAATTCTCAGCTCCTCCTCACGAGGTTCCACCTTAACCCGTTGTATATGCTATGTAGGTGTCTGTTGCTTTTCCTGCACCTTGGCTATCAGAATCGGGCAGTCCTCAATCACATGGTCCAGCTGTCTGTAATATCTGTAGGATTACCGTGTTAGATTCGTGCATTCCCTCGCAAAGTGACCTACTTCCCTACAGTTATAGCAAATTAGTTGGCCTCTACCCCTACCTGGGCTTCCACCTTGTCCCCCTCCCCTACCCCTAGTTGGGGAGCCTCCTATACTCGCAGGGATCTAAGTGATGAGGGGTCCGACTGTACCCTATATAGGTTTCCTCGGTCTATCATCAGATCATACGTTCAGCAGTTTTTTTCATCATGTCCTATAGACCTGCAAAACTTACACCATTGTTGCTTTAAGTCTGGGATATATGCAACAAGGCGAGGGAAATTTTTGGTATCATGCAGCCTAGCAACCCAACAGTCATCACACCATAGTGCCGGCCCACTTGGTCCCACAGCTTCCCTAGGGCGCAATGGACTGGGTCCCCCAGCCTGCATGTAATCTGCGAGAAGTAGACAGTTATCCTTGGTGTGTCCATTCACCCTGCATCGTATGCACCATATTTCAGGGCTAGCCTCTATTCCTCGTTCCTTTCACAGATTCTGAATCTCTATGTGCATTTCTTCTAACCGGCCCTGTATCTATTGTACTCCTAACTGTGTATCATCTTTTGGCTCAGCCTCCATCTTCATTGCAACCTCCAAGGCTTTCTCCTGCGATTCAATAGCTTGATGACCCATCGGCACGCGCAGGTGGTTCAGCAACATAGCAATTAACCACTCCCTGTGCTACCTGTCATCACACTGGAATCCTCCTTCTCTGATTACTTTTTTTAATCGTTGATCAACTTCTCATACAGACTCAGATGGTCCTTGTTTGAAATATTTCAGGTCGTTTATTATATGAGAGTAGGACTTAGGCTTCTTGAACTGTTGCTTCAAGGCATTCTTGATTTCCTCAATAGTCGCATTCGCATGTTGGTCAATATATCCCATGTACCAGTCCAAGGCCCTTCCTTCAAAGGCAAGGGATAGTTGCGCCCTTTTCACCGCATCGCTAGCCACATTCTGTGCAGTCCATACTGACCCTACGACAAACCAGAACCGATCCATGTCTTCATCCCCCACGCCCTTGAAGGTAGGTAGCTTCATGTGTGAGGACATATCATCTTATGGTGGTGGTGGAGGTGATTTATTACCCCTATGAGGGTTCGAAGGTGGCGTAGATGGAGAGTTATGCGCAACAAAATTTCTTACTAGACTGTGGACAGATCGATCCCCTTTTTTATTAGTTTTGTAGTACTTACCACTGTGCGTTGTACCCTTGCTTTGATCGGAGCTCATTCACTCTGTATGGCTACACAAAATGTTTTTTTTTTGCACAACAAGATCTTAATCAGTAATGGCAAAGTTTTCGTAAACTTGTGTTGTGTAACCAGCTCCAAAAATAGAAGAAAAGAGATATGAACGCCTTAGAAATAAGCCACTTTGAGGGGGCAACCTCCAATACATTACATAAATGAACAATTCTTGGATGATACAATTTACAAAACCTCCTTTCTATATATAGGAGTCCATGGGCCATAATGTAATCCTAGTGGGCCACAATGTAATCCTAGCTGACCTAACAATAATAATTTAAGGGCACAATAATAACAAAATGGGGGTTACAAGGGTACAATAATAACAATAAGGGGGTTACACTAACAATAATAAGGGACTATACTAGTGATAAAGGGACCTAACATGCCCCTCTCCTTCAAAAAAGTGTTGTCCTCAACGCTTGAGTAGCTCCGGGTGCTTCTGCATAAAATTCTCATCCTCCCATGTAGAATCTTCAGTGGCTAAGTTCTTCCACTTGATGAGATACTCTGAAATTAATCGATTCCGTAGCTGTCGAGTTCTTGTTTCCATGACCGCTTCAGGTTCCAATATGATTTTTCCTTCCTCATCAAGTTCTGGCAATATTGTTTGAACTGGAAGTTTTTCACCTATAACCTTCTTTAAGCATGAAACATGGAAAACTGGATGTACTCGCGAAGAAGCAGGAAGCTCCAATTTGTATGCCATAGTACCAATCTTTTGCAACACCTTGTAAGGACCATAGTACTTTGGTAATAATTTATTATCCTTCTTAGCTTGCTTGAGGGACATTTGTTTGTATGGTTGTAGCCGTAAAAATACCCAATCTCCTACATCAAAACTTCTCTCGCTACGATGTTGATCTGCCTGTTGTTTCATTCGATTTTGTGCCAAATTCAGGTTATCCTTTAAGAGTTGGAGAACTTCTTGCTGATGCTCTATGTGATCTTCCACTGCTTGAACCTTAGAATTTTCTCTTAAAGATGATGTGATGGATGGTGGATGATATCCATAAAGTGCCATAAATGGGGTCATTTTTGCTGCAGTATGGAAGGAAGTGTTATACCACCATTCAGCAAGAGGTAACCACTTGACCCATTGTGTTTGTTTATCAGATACAAAACAACGAATATATCCTTCCAAAAATTTATTTACGATCTCAATTTGACCATCAGATTGAGGATGATAAGATGAGCTATGAGCTAATTGAGTACCCAAACAAGAAAATAACTCCGTCCAAAAATTTCCAGTAAAAATGGGATCTCTGTCGCTCACAATAACCCTTGGGCTTCCATGTAGCTTTTGAATTCTGTCCATAAATGTAGTAGCAACCGTACTTGCTTTAAATGGATGAGATAATGCACAAAAGTGTGCATACTTGGTAAGTCTATCAACTACCACCATGATGACACTCTTTCCTTCGCACTTAGGTAAACCTGTGATAAAATCCATTGAAATCTCCTCCCAACGTTGACTTGGAATGGATAAAGGTTGTAGAAGTCCTGGGGTCTTAATTGTTTCAACTTTATTCTGCTGGCAAACCAAACATTCCGCCACAAACTTTCGAATATCAGATTTAAGGCCATCCCAAAAAAATTCTTTCTTCACCCTGTGGTAAGTTTTAAAAATCCTGAGTGTCCTCCTAAAGGAGAAGTGTGCAATTCCAGAAGAATCTTTTGTTTTAGTTGGGAATTCTTACAAAGATATAAGCGATCTTTGTACCATAAGGAATCATTTTTCCAACTAAATGTATCAGATGTACTAGGATCTTGCCGCAACTTTTGAATGAGTGTCCATACATCTTTGTCCTTCTTCCATTCATCTCTTGCTTCAGTTATCCAATCTGGTTGGATAATAGAAATGGCACAAAGCAATGCTTCCACCTCTTCATTCCTTCTTGAGAGTGCATCTGCAACAACATTAAGCTTTCCTTTTTTGTAGATTATTTCAAAGTCATAACCCAACATCTTTGTGACCCATTTTTGCTGCTCTTCTGAAGATAGTCTTTGTTCCAAAAAGTGTTTAAGACTATCATGATCAGTTTTTACCTTGAAGTGTCTTCCCATTAGGTAAGTTCGCCATTTCTTTAGTGCATGCAGTATCGCTAACATTTCCTTCTCATAAATAGGTTTTTGTAAATACTTTCCCTTGATTGGACGACTTTCAAAAGCAATGGGTCTTCCTTCCTGCATTAAAACTGCACCAATTCCATTTCCTAAGGCATCACATTCCACAATAAAGGTTTTTGTGAAGTCCGGCGTAGCTAAGACCGGTGCTAGGCACATTGCCTCTTTAAGATGTTCAAAGGCCTTAGTTGCTTCAGGAGTCCATGAAAATGCATCTTTCTTCAATAATGTTGTTAGAGGGGCTGCTATTCTCCCATAATTCTTAACAAACTTGCGATAATACCCTGTTAACCCGAGAAATCCTCGCAACTACTTTATGGTTGTGGGGACTTTCCATTCCTTAATAGCTTTAATTTTGTTAGGGTCTACTTTAACACCCTCGTGAGATACAATATGACCCAGATATTCCACCTCTTGTACTCCAAAGAAACATTTGGATTTTTTTGCATATAATTGTTTCTCCTGTAATAGTTTGAGCACCCTATCAACATGTTCAACATGATCCTTCCAAGACCTGTCGTAGATTAGTATATCATCAAAAAATACTAGCACAAATTTTCTAAGGAAGGGTTTGAAAATGGAATTCATCAACCCTTGAAATGTAGAAGGTGCATTGGTAAGGCCAAAAGGCATGACCAAAAATTCATAATGACCCTCATGAGTACAAAATGCTGTTTTTGGAATATCTTCAGTCTTCATTCTAATTTGATGATATCCTGAACGAAGATCCAACTTGGCAAAATAAATTGCTCCATGTAATTCATCCAATAATTCATCAATCACAGGAATGGGAAATTTGTCTTTAATGGTGAGCTTATTGAGCTCCCTATAATCTGGACACATTCGCCATGATCCATCCTTTTTGTGTACCAATACTACAGGAGCAGAGAAAGAACTTTGACTGGGTTGAATTATACCCGCCTCTAACATTTCTGCAATCATACGTTCAATTTCGCTCTTTTGGAAGTAAGGATATCTATAAGGCCTGATGTTTGGAGGAACACTTCCCGGAATCAAATGAATAGCATGATCATGATCACAAATAGGTGGGAGTCCTTTGGGAGTTTCAAACACCTTGGAATGATTGTCCAAAACTTGTTGGAGATCTGCAGAAATAGATGATTTTGATGTTGGAACTTCTAGTGAGCATAATTGTGCAATTACGCCTAGTTGTTCTTTCTTTAGAAGCTTTGTCATGCCATTAGAGCTTATTATCCTTCCTGGCTTCCCTTCAATACCCCGTAATTCGACTTCCTTTCCTTCTGAAAAAAAATTTCAAGAAAAGTTCTTGAAAATTAAAAGCTACCGTCCCCAAAGATTGTAACCATTGTACTCCTAGTACAACATCAGCACCTCCCATAGGAATGGAAAGCATTGGACTAGTCAATACATATCCCCCCATGGTTAGCTTAATATTATGGCATTTTCCAGAGCAATTTATAGTTCCTCCATTTGCAACCATCACTTGACATTCTGGTGCTGGGTATAGGAAACAATTTAATTCCTTGGCTACCTTATAATGAATAAAATTATGGGTGCTACCCGAATCAATCAACACTATTACCCTTTTCTTTTTTATATGTCCTTCTATCTTGAGAGTTTGAGGAGTGGTAATTCCTGCCAGTGCATTACACGATATGGTCGGATTCATTTCTTCCTCTTCTAGGGGTGGTTCCCGGTGTATATCCTCTTCTTGTTCATTTTCTTCTTCTTCTTCACAATCTATGTAAAATAATTTCTTCTCAGCACACTTATGACCTTTAGTGTATTTGCTATCACAACTGTAGCAAAGTCCTTTTGCTCTTTTTTCTTCCAATTGTTGTGGTGTCAACCTTGTAGGTTGTGGAAATCTAGGCGTAGCAACACTTCCTTCTTTATAGAATTGAGTGGTAGGCTTCCTTGTCGCCATTACTTTACATTCAACTTTTCTTGCCAACCTGAATGCCTTCTCCAATGAATCTGGTTCCAAAACGCGAACTTCATGTTGGATATTATCCTTTAAAGTGCCTATGAAGAGATCGATCCCGTGTTCCTCTGGAATATCAGTTACCCTTATATTCAATTTTTGGAATTCCTCAATGTGCTGCCCCACTAAACCCTTTTGTTTGAGATTTATCAATTGGCTAAAGAAGGTGTTGCTCTTTGTATCCTCATAATGTGCTATCATTTCCTTCGTAAAAATAGACCAAGTGACAATTTTTTTACGGGAGCAAAGCCATCGATACCATACAAATGTGTTTTGTTCTAAATGTAAAGTTGCAATGCGTACCTTTTGTGTGTTTTGCACGTTATGGAGATCAAAATATTGCTCCATCTGTAGTATCCATGTTACAGGATCCTTTCCATCAAACTTCCTCATATCCATTTTTGGAATATGGTGATTCTTCCCGCCAACATTAGAGTTTATGAAATCACGATTAACATTGATTTTGTTCTCATCATGAGGTTCTTCTACTATCTTTTCACCATTAGGAAACATTTCTTGTATCAAATTTTTCAAACCTTCGATGTCTGTTTTTATATCATTCTTCATGTTTTCCATGTTGTATTTCATGTCATCCATCTTAGCTTCCATGCCAGCTTCCATGCCATCCATCTTAGCTTCCACGCCATCTATCTTAGCTTCCACTCCTTTCTTCAAACCGTCCATCTTCACTTCCACGCCATCCATCTTAGCTTCCATGCCTTTCTTCAAACCGTCCATCTTCACTTGCACGCCTTTCTTCAAAACTTCCATTTCATTTTTTGTTGCTTTTTGCGAGAGTGAAATTTGTTGCACTTGCTCTTGTAATTTTGATAGATCATGTTGCAATTCTTCATCTTCATGAGCCATGGTAGAGCCTTCTGAAGGCTTAATGGGTGTTGAATTCTTTTTAGGGGCCATTTTAGAATCCAATATTGATACCTATTCTACAATATGCCCTTGGAATCAATTCAACTTGATTCTTCAAACACGACTTATGCAATTCAGAAAAAAAATACACACCTTTTACTTGCTTTGAGGAGCTCGATATTGAAATTGAATTATCTCTATAATTGAAAATATTAAATATCTGAAATTCAGCCCTGTAGTAGCCCTCTGAAACTTCTTTCAAATGCCATATGTCTGATCTAATTTTGATTCTCCAAGACAAAGTTGTGTCCAATCTCCCACAATGACCTAATTTTGGACTGGTTCAGTAGAGTGAACTTGTAGGACTTGCCACGTGTCACTGTTTCATCCTTTGTCTCTGAAATCAATAGCCAAGAAACTAAATTCTGTGTGCTTGTAACCATTTTTTACGGCACTCAAATCCAATGCCCAGAGAGAGAGTTATTGAACTTTTCCCATGATCACCTCTTTGAGATGAAATTCAGGAGCCTGAAAAAGCACTACCTTCCACAGATCATATATCCAAAAATATTGTGAACCAAGCTCTGAAATTTTTTGAAGAATTTACTCAGGATTTCAGCTTCGCACCATGCGAATTTCAGATTCTGAACCTTCGTAGAAAAAAACTTATAGCGAAAATTCCACGATGACCTGTTTAGGAGCTTGAAAAAAGACCTAACTTCCACAGATGATATCGCCGAAAATATTGCGAACCAAGCTCTGAAATTTTTAGACAATATTCCTCATGATTTCAGCTTCGTACCCTAAAAATTTCAGCTTCTGAAACTTCGTATAAAAAATTTATAGCGAAAATGCCACGATGACCTGTTATGAGCAGCGAAATCCTAGAATCCCAAAGCTCTGATACCAAATGTTGTGTAACCAGCTCCAAAAATAGAAGAAAAGAGATATGAATGCCTTAGAAATAAGCCACTTCGAGGGGGCAACCTCCAATACATTACATAAATGAACAATTCTTGGATGATACAATTTACAAAACCTCCTTTCTATATATAGGAGTCCATGGGGCCATAATGTAATCCTAGTGGGCCACAATGTAATCCTAGCCGACCTAACAATAATAATTTAAGGGCACAATAATAACAAAAAGGGGGTTACACTAACAATAATAAGGGACTATACTAGTGATAAAGGGACCTAACAACTTACCTCGGAAACCCTTGAAGAACCTCCACTCTGCTTCCGAGTAGGACACAAATTGGTCGACTGCAAATTCTGTCACAAATCCTCCTATCACACTGTCCACCCAATGATCTATCATGTGAGTGATGGTGTTATAATTCTTTTATAACTGTCGGATCTGCTCTGCGGTCCACTGTTTGACCCTTTCATCTTTCCAACACTTCTGAAAATCGACAAGCCTTGCGAGCCACTCCTAGAGCTTGATCACAATCGTCACAAATAAAATCTCATAGATCTCCGTGAAAATGTACTTATTCTTCCACTCCTTTTTGGTCAACTTCGCACTGCGATTTTATTTTACTGTGAATTCTTGAACTTTATTTTCAAACCACTCATCGATTTCTTTCTTCTCAGGTTTCCAATATGGTCTTGGAATTACCCGATCTCTCTCAAAATTCTCCTGGTCCCAGCAACGGAACCATTTGTTGGCTCGAGGGGTCCTAACCCAAGTTCTGAGGTTAAGGTTTGCCAACAAACCCCTATACTACTGGCCCTTTCGACAGTGACCTGCTTGCGCAGGCCAAAGTCTCACCCGAAGTAGTATGGGAGGGTGTTGGAACCAGGTTTCCGCACCCTGGGAGAGAGCAGGTAAGTCAAGTTGGCCTGCAATGATCGGATCTACACAACAAGAGACTATTTGTGGGGTTTTCAGCATATAACCTAAGTCACCTGATACGGGGATACGGGGATACCGAGATTCGAAGAATAGAATATGGGTACGGTGACCCCGGAACAGGATACTTCTGGGATACGATACGTTATATATTATTTTATTAAAAAATATATATTTTTTAAAAATATATATGTATTAATATATTAAAAATTAGATATTTTTTACACAAATTCATACTTAATTCATTCATTTAAACATAGATTTATCTATCATCTTAGATAGTCAAGGTTTTGTTTGAGTGATGGGTACATTTTTAGTAGGGTCATGATAGAGGAGTTTGACAACCAATGTCACTAACATCAAGGTACATAGAGGGATTGGTGCTCTTGATTAAATACGAGTTCCATACTCTAATACATGACAAAATTCGATGGAAACATTGCAATAACCCAATCCTGAAATCCTGAAAAACTGATAAGTCTGCTGGATTTTGAATGAGATCTAAAATTCTACTTTCTCCATATGAAATCCAATGAGGTCGGAACCACTCTCAAACATCCTGAGTCATTTCGTGGTAATGTTAAAAATTTAAGAATTTAACATTACCATGAATCACATATAAATACTAGGACCATAGGCTTGATGCCCTCTCCTGAAAAATCCTCCTCAATTGGTGAAAAACAATGAAATTGGTGAAAAACAATGAGCAAAAGCCCCCCTTTATTAAAAAAAACAACGTTTTTTTGAACCCACGGGCCCGGCCATATCTGGTTTTACGAGAAACGGCGTATCCGAACGGGATACAGTTGGGATACGTCGTACCCCATACGGATACACCGTATCCTTTGAATTGGGGCCGAATCCGATACGTGCAAGTATCCGGTACGGGGATTCGGGGATTCGAGGGCATTTTAGGAGTATCCGGTGACTTAGCATATAACTAGAATGTAGCTTATCAGATCTACTTAATAGGTGTGCGTACTACCAGTTTTGATCATAGAACAGTAAATCGTAGAAATTGAACATATCACAGATACATATACTAGAAACATAGACAGTTCGCAGCTATTAAATAGATACTTTCATACTTAATGATATAACCCAAGTTCGCATCAATCATAATAGAATAGATCCAGATAACATCATATGTCCAACAATACTTTCGCATATATATTACTACCAAACATCCTCTTACATTCCCAGGATATTGCCTATGCACACAGCCAGCAAGGTCCGCACATAGCAGGACAGAGGATATCCGCGCACACATCCAACAGGATTCCTAACCCAAACAACCCTACCACATATCTAACAATTCGTGCTTCGCATCAATATCTATTCTTTTCTACCTATGACTCAAAAAGGCTTATCTATATATATCGATTTAGCCTACGCATCCAATGGCCCGCGAACCGTGGTTTGCAGACTCTTGGTCTACCCTTGACCCATTACAATGAATTAGGGGCTTTGACCCACCCCAAAACCCCTGCGTCAGACCAAAATATACAAGATTTATACAAAATTCACAACTTTTAGGGGACCCTGTTCCAACAAACACACTGCAAATCTTGACCTAATTTCCTTTCACTAACTGTTTGACTCCTCCTAATCCAGAAAAACCCTATACAATCAAAATCAAAAACCCTGAGCTACTATACCTATCCTAATATCTTCTTTGCTTAGTCATCTTGGTTGTGATCTATACAGAGAGATCCCTCTCCTTGCCTAGTAGGGCTAGCTAATTGGCTAAGTGTGGTTTGAGGTTACCTCGGAATTGCCTTTCTCAACCTGAGTTTCAATCCGAGTGATAACGTTTTGGCGACTCCACTGGGGAAGAAAAGTGAGATCAGATCAACCCTAGTCATTTTTCATTGAAATTCTTAAACTTGTGGATGATAAGTTTAGAGTTTATTCAAAGGTGGAAATGAAAATTTTGTAAAGTGAAAATTGGTTTTCGAAATTGGACATACTAGCTTCCCAAAGATAACTAGATCCAATCCTGATATAAATCCTCCCACCATTGTTAGTGATCCTCAGAACATAGGAATAAAATCCAAAACTATTGTAGAGGCATCTAGTTCATCCGGAAATCAATCAGAGAAAATTTCCATTCCCAGAGCTAATTCATTCCCTCGAAAGTTAGAAAACTTGCAAGATATTGAATTTGATATAAATTTTGAACAAAGTTTATTACGAAGAAAATATTTGAGTTGGATTGACGAAATAGTTGTTGATTCCTCCATTTCCTTTCACAGTCCTGTTGAAGATCGGTTTTCACATTCTCAATCAGGGTCACAATCAGGTTCTCAACTTTTACAGGTTCTTAAATATCTGCATAACTATTCTTCACAAATAATTTCTTGGGTAATAAATAGACCTCAGATCCCAGCTTCTTCTACCATCACTTCATTTACTGTTCACACTACTCAATCAGTGACCAATCCTCCCGTGATTAAATCAAACATCCAAATCCCTATTATAAATCCTCCACCTCCAATCATCATGGCTGCAAGATGTTGAAAATGCAACAAGATGATGGAGCTTAGTGAAATGAAGTCGCCTTCACTAAGTGGGCCTGCAGGCTATTTTTGGCGCAAAGTCTATTTTTAGACATAGGGATCATGGTCTATGAGTTGCAGGATGCTATTTATGGATGATTGGTAGAGTTGGTAAAAATAGATGGACCTCTATTTTTAGACATTGGGCGGTTTCTATTTTTAGACTGCCGGGCTAAAAATAGAACAGTCAAATATTATAGTAACCCTTAATAATATTTAGACTATAAACATTATCTTATCCTCTTGGAGCACTTCAGTTTGATGCTTGGATGTGGCACATGCAGCTGACAGAAGGAAATATGCTTTTCCTAAGGGTTAGTTGAGCTATTGCATGGTTGATTTCAGTTAGAACTCATGTGGCAGAGTTTGGTGGAGTTGATGAGACAGTTGGTGGAGTTGTGTTCTGTTTAACTTAGTTGAACTAGTTGTATTTAGTCTAACTGGAAAATACACTAGTGATGAGTGGTGTGAATTAATTATTAATTAATTCACTAATTATTAACTCATAAGTCAACTAAAGAATACATCAGTTAACTGCAATGCATGGACAGTTCAGTGGAGACCAGTGTTAGAGGTGGGTGAAAAGGTGAGTCTACTATCAGTTGTGACTATTGGCTGTGCATGAGATTTGCACACACATTGATGGAGATTTCCAATTAGGATTGTGCAGTTGGAGCTAGGGGGATTCGAACTTGGATCTCATCATTAATCAACTTGTATTGTGCAGTAGAGGCAGGTAGACTTGTGGAGGAGATTTGAACCCGTGACTTGTTCATCTTCCGTACTAGTTTTGTGTGTAACTTTTGGAGATAGTGTTGAGAGCTGTGAGAGCTTTGTGCTATGTATTGTTACATGTTCTCTATCATTATAATATATAGATAGTTGGGGGTTTTCAACTATTAGCTTTCCCCATTACATACTGTATTGATATGTGTGCTTGATTATGTTTTTATGTGCGCATGCGACTGCTTCTATTTCCGCATATTGATGATCAATTGTAGAAGAGATTATGTATTATGCATGTGTGGAGTACTAAAAAGGTATGCTTTTGATCATTATTTCAGTGGCTTTTTAATAGAATTTGTGAACCTTTTTGTGTCATGAATTTGGGAATTAATAAGGAACTATAACAAAACATGTGAGAATCGATATACAAGACTTAGCCACTGATAATGGTTATTTTCTATACATGAAAAGGAGAAAACGAGGGATTGTCGTTCCAAAGGGAAAGACAAAGTCGAGATAACTGCTGTCTCTCTGGACGAGAACCGAACGCAAACAAAGAGAAACAGATCAAAGCAAATCGGCTCGAAAAAGAAGGAGAGGACACCAGCTCAGCGCAAAAGAAAAGACAGGATGAAGAGTTAACAGTTTGGCGAATCCCTCAGGATCTTCGATCCTGAGGGATCGCTGCTTTATTTACCTTGTCACTTGGACATCTCCGCCGTCGTCTTTATATAAAGAGACAGCACTGTTAGTTTAATAGATAGGTAGATATAGAGATGAAGAATACGCTTTTATGTCATTTCTGTAAGACATCAGCGTTGTTTATTAAGTTTCGTTGAGAACTGGTTCAATGTATTTTTGACCAATGCATTAATGGAAGTTTGGTGATTATTTCATCTCTGTTACTGGATTAACTTCAAGCGGTGTATCCTTGGAGGCTAAGGGCCCGGCCCCGAAGGACACTTGCTTCTGTACCATTACGACTTTACTTCTGTGTGGTTTGTTTATCATTGTTATTTGTTAATTTGGTATGTTTTACAAGTTCATATTACATGCTCTGTTAAAGATTGAATCATTGAAGTTTTTGCAGATAGAATCGTGTGTTGACTCCGCATCAAGTTATTAATCCTTTCAAGAGTTCATTACATGTTCTTACTGTTATGTTACAGAGCTGTTATATTAACATTCGTGCTGTGTGTGTTTCTAATGAATCAGTATTGTTCCATAATTCATTAATCGTTGTTGATGTTCCATTAATATGATTTGTGTGAATTGCCTTTAGAAGTAAAAGAATGTTATTTGATTGCATAGAGATCATTTGAGTTAATAGATTAAGTTTGATTACAACCCGCGGGACTTAGTTATCTAATTTCTGTTCCATTTTAGAGTTGCTATTCCATTCCAGAATTGTTGTTCAATCCTTTATTCGCTTTGCTGTTCCATTTACTTGCAGTTGTTGGTTTGGTGTGAGAGATGACCTAAGGCTGTAGTGAGCAGTAACAGTCATTGTCTAGCTCCCAGGCTCATGGTCCATGCTCTAGTTTCCTTTCCATCAGTTTCCAAAGGGATGGGTTACCATTGCCGAACCCTTGACTGATAAACTGTTGAGTTTTCTGAGTGTGTGATTTATTCTTTGAAGTAATTTAGTTATAGATAAGCATCCGTTTACTCTTGTATTTCTTAAGCACTGTACTACTAGCATTACTCTGACAAATGATAGCCTAGGATTGAGTCACTCTTTGCAATAACAAAACGCTCCCGGATTGACATATTAATGTGAGGTAATTAGAGGTGAAAGAGACCCTTTTTATAGCTCTACATTTTGGCGCCGTTGCCGGGGAAAGAGTGTAGCCATTTGTCTTTTTTAGAGTAGTGTACGAGCCTGCTAGGGAGGAGTTGGATCCTAAAAACGGAAGGTAAGAACCTACGTGCAGAGCATGTAAAAGACCTGCTCACTATCCGCTTTCCTAACAGATTTGTTTTTGTTTGTTTGAATAGAAGTTGGTAGTTTATTTTTGAGTGCATGACTAAGCAGAAAAGACCGGAAAAGAATATCAAACCCCCATCCAAACCTGAAAAAGCTAAGGGGCCGGTGACCCTTGGCCGAACGACCTTCATAGACGAAATCTATAAGAAAACAGAATCTCAACCATCAGTAGGCCTCAAGAAAAACATTTCTAAGCCGCCTACTAGTTCCCTTCAGGCCACAGGATCACCATCTGTAGCCTGCGCTGAGGTGCATCGTCAAACTGAAGAGCAGGACTTTCAAGAAATTGAAAATTCTACTCCAGAATTATTGCAGGAAGGGAACTCTAGTAACTTTTGTGAGGGAGAAGGAGAAACAGGGGAAACCAAGGAACCAAAATCCCCTATTGAAACAAATCAGCCTTTAGATAGCCCAGATAAGGGGAGTGCTGCGAAAATCATTGTTGAAGGAACTCAATCTCCTCAGACACCTGGTATTCCCATTATTCCAGATAAAGGAAGCGCTATTAAAAAGATCCCTGTCAAAACCGTTCCCACTCAACCTAGGAATACCCTCTTAGATATCCCAGAAGGTTATTGGCATATATTCGATCCCATGGCTCAAAACCAACCAAATGCTCAAAACCAGCCAAATACTCAAACCTCTACATTACAATATCCTATAGTGGATTCTGCAGCAAATGCACCCATGAAAGCTATCCCTCTTCAGCATATCCCCACATTTCACGGACTCACATCAGAAGATCCGGATGCATTCTTATTCTAATTCGATGTGTTATGTAGGGGGTACGATTACACCACCGATCCCCAAAAATTGAAATTATTTCCCTCTACATTGAAAGGGGCTGCTTTAAGATGGTTTATGGGGCTAGGTGGCGGGGTCATCAACAATTGGGATCAAATGAAAGAATCCTTCTTAAAGAAATACTAGGATTATTGTAGGTCTAGAGAATTAAAAGACGAAATATTTCAAATGACAGCCAGACCAAATGAAACATTAGAGGAGTATGTGGAACGTTTTCAGTATAATTTACAAAGATCTCCTTATGCATCGCTACCTTTACCTGATAATGTGTTAAAAACCGCATTAATGAGGGGCATGAAGGAACAATGGATTGAAACATTAAACATTATGGGCAAAGGGGATATTTATCAAGAGAATTTTACTGACATCCTTGACTTATGTATCAGGAGTTCGAGAGGCAGCACAAGAATAAAACCGGCAGAATATGATCGGTTTACAAGAGATAACAAAGTATCAGCAGAAGGAGTAACACGTGCAGAAATTGGAAATTTATTAGAAAAATTTAAAACTGATATTATGGGGACACTAACTACACAACTTGATATTGTGCAGGCTAAACAGAAGCATCTGGAGGCAGAACAGAATTTGGCAATCTTCTGCCCCCGATGCAGAAAAAAACACAGCCACAAGGAGTGTCCATTGGATAAAGTCCAAACATGCGCCATCTGTACAAAAGATCACCTTACGGAGAGTTGCCCCTCACTTCCTGGATTGAAAGCGGTATATAAGGAAGCAGAAGAAGAACCAGAATCGGTGAATTCGATCAACCAGCGCCGCCAGTGGCAGCCGAGACAACCTGGTATGTTTCCGGACCCAACCTCTTTCTTTCAAAACCCACAGTATAATGCTCAACAATATGGTATGTGGCAAAATCAATCTCAAACCCCATTTACAAACTGGTCACCACAATCGTTTCCTTCTTCAAATCCATGGCTGAATCAAACAAGCCAAAATGGTTGGCCGAATTTCCCTTATACTCCACCATATTGGCAAAATGGCCCATACCCTTCACAGTGGACTCCCTCTACTTCACAAAGTTCACCCTGGCAGACAAGCTGGCAAAGACCAATGTACCACCCAGCTGGAACTATTCCTCTCCCTCAACCTACTTTGCCAGCTTTACAACAAAATCCCCAGTCTAACCTGAGACCGCAACTCCCAGCCCAACCCGATCCCAATCCAAATAACAGACAGGTCCAATCCATCCAAATCATAGAATCACCAGAAGCAGGACCCGACTTAAGGGAGTGCAATGACCTTCAGTTAAGATATGGGCGTATAATTGAAACTGAGGGAGATAAAACAGTTCATATTGAAGATCAGTTACCCAGAGAACATCAGTCACAACAAGAGGATGTAAATAAGCAACAAACTCATAATCAAGCAACCACATCCTCTCCTCCATTCCCAGAACGATTAGCCATACCACGATCCATACAATATCCTGACTTTGACATTCTGGGAGAATTACAAAATCCGTACATAAAAATTCCATTCCTCCAAGCCATTCAAGACATTCCCATATACGCCAAAACTATAAAAGAATTGTGCATAAAGAAACCAAGGAGGAATATAACAAATAATCCAAGAGTCCAAGTAGTCGGTACCTTATCTGACCTATTGTCCGGAAGAGAAACACCCCTTAAATATGAAGACCCCGGGAACCCAATTATAACTGTTCAAATTTATGGTCAGACCCTGTCCAATGCCTTAGTTGATTTAGGGGCTGCAATTAATATTTTAACAACCACAACTTGCCAAAAGCTCGGCATTACATCTGTAGAACCCACCTCTACTCTGTTGGAATTGGCTGACCGATCCGTGGTTAGACCAGAGGGTACTCTACATGATGTCATGGTCTCTGTAGAATCCTGGGAGTATCCAACCGATTTTCTGATAATTAATCCAAAAACCCGACTTGATGGACATCCGCTAATTTTAGGTAGGCCTTGGCTTGCCACTGTCGATGCCTACATTGGCTGTCGGCAGGGAAATATGACCATAACCAGAGGACCGAATAGCAAAAATTTAGTTCTATATCCTCCAGCGCAGCCAAGTGTCACAATGATTAAAACTAATAAACACCCTGTATCATACCTTACCGATAATATCAGATCTCCATTAACTATACAAGAGGCACTCGATTTCAAAGATCAAACAGAAGACGATGCCATTAATAATTTCATTACTCAAACTGAACCTCGCACACAGTGTCACATGATAGAAGCAACATTTGATAATGAATTGGAAGAAGATCCCCTGAAAGATATTCATGACCAAACAATACCTGTTACTTCTGTTGCAAATAGTAAAACTGTGGAAATTGCACCGGGGAAAACTTTAAACATCAATGCTAATCTCACACTTGAACAAGAAACAAAGCTCATCCATCTGTTAACAAAATATCAAGAAGCATTTGCATGGGACTACCCTGATATGAAAGGAATCGATCCCCAGTTATGTACACACCACATTTATATAGAAAAGGATGCCAGACCTGTGCGTCAGCCACAAAGGAGACTTAACCCCCATCTAAAAGATGTCGTAAAAACTGAACTTCAGAAGCTTTTAGATGTGAATTTTATCTACCCTATTTCTGATAGTAAATGGGTCTCTCCACTTGTGGTGGTACCAAAAAAGAATGGGAAATGGAGAATTTGTGTGGATTATAGGGAACTTAACAAGGCAACACAAAAAGATCATTTTCCTCTTCCTTTCATAGATCAAGTATTGGATACTTTAGCAGGGAAGAAGTTCTTTTCTTTCTTGGATGGCTTTAGTGGATACAATCAGATTCAGATTGCCCCTGAAGACCAGGATAAAACTACCTTTACTTGTCCCTGGGGAACATTTGCCTATCGAGTTTTACCTTTTGGCTTATGTAATGCTCCTGCCACATTTTAGAGGGCTATCCTTAGCATTTTTGCAGATTTAATAAATGATGGACTTGAAGTTTACATGGATGACTTTACACCATATGGAGATGATTTTGATCCAGCTCTAGACACCCTAGAGAAAGTCCTACAACGCTGCATTGTCACCAGGCTTTGCTTAAGCAATGAAAAATGTTTCTTGATGATGACTGAAGGACTTATCCTAGGACACTATGTCTCAGCAGCCGGCATTCAGGTAGACCCGGCCAAAATCCAAATACTTTTTCTTATTCCCACTCCTACTACTCAAACAGAGGTACGCAGCTTTCTTGGATTTTCAGGTTATTATAGACGATTCATAGAGCATTATTCGCACATTGCTGCTCCGTTATATGCACTAACTGGTAACGTTGATTTTCTTTGGACAGACAAATGTGACCGTGCTTTCGAGGATCTAAAGAAGCTAGTATCCACAGCCCCAGTTCTTCGAGGACCAAACTGGGACCTACCATTCCAGATATCATCTGATGCCTCAGATACAGCCATTGGCGCAGTCCTTGGGCAGGAAGAGGATAAAAAACCATATGCCATCTATTACATCAGCAAGAATTTATCCCCTGCTGAATTAAATTACACTGTTACTGAAAAGGAATTCCTAGCTATAATACATGCTGTCAATAAATTTAGACATTATATTACAGGCTATCCTGTTATCTTATATACAGACCATTCTGCTATAAAATATTTAGCAAATAAGCCTGTCACAAATGCCAGAGTAACTCGATGGTTAATTTTATTGCAGGAATTCGACATCACAATCAAGGACCGGCCTGGCAAAGAAAACCCCGTAGCCGATTTTCTTTCGAGAATACCAAAATCAAGCGATGCAGCAGCAGTTGAAGATCGATTTCCGGATGAGCACCTGTTTGCTGTTGCCGTTCAAACACCCTGGTATGCTGATGTTGCCAACTACCTCGCAGTAGGTAAACTACCAAAACATTTAACTCCTAATGAGCGCAAGCAGATTATTCAGAAAAGTTCTCGATTTTCGTGGATTGGAGGCTATTTGTTTCACACAGGAGCAGACATGCATATCAGGCGATGTGTTAGAGAGGATGAAATCTTTGACATCCTAAAAGCCTATCACGATGGACCGTGTGGGGGGCACTTCGCTGAGCGTAGAACTGGACATAAAGTATTGCAGACAGGATATTACTGGCCTACGATCTTCAAAGATGCAAAGAAGTTTGTCCAAGCCTGTGACAGCTGCCAGCGAGCAGGACGACCTGGTCAAGCTGATGAGATGCCTCTGAAACCACAGTTAGTCATCGAACCATTCGAGCGGTGGGCTCTTGATTTCGTCGGACCCATCAACCCTTCATCAAACCAGAAAACATATATTTTGGTGGCAACAGAATATGTCACCAAATGGGTTGAGGCAGAAGCATTACCAAGAGCCACAGAGGACTCTGTCATACAGTTCCTGTTCCTTCTATTTGTTCGTTATGGCCTTCCTAGGGAAATAATTACAGATGGAGGACCACAATTTGTTGGGAATAAATTAGCTGCAACACTTAACAATTATCATGTCCAACATAAGATCACTACTCCATATCACCCACAGGCGAATGGGCAGGTAGAAAGTAGCAATAAGATAATAGAATCAATCCTAACAAAAACCATTGCGTCACATAGGCGTGATTGGGCTACCCAACTGCCTGAAGCACTCTGGGCATATAGAACCACATGGAGGAGCACCACCGGTTACTCACCTTATCAACTAGTGTTTGGAAAACAACCCATTTTTCCCATAGAATTCGAAATCCAAACATTACGGACAGCACAGGAAGTTGGCCTAGATCTAAGCGAGGCACAACTCAATCGACTACAGCAGATCAATGAATTAGACGAAATTCGGCTCTCTGCACTACAAAATATAGCATTGATTCAACAGCAGCGAGCCAAATGGCATGATGCGCTCATCAAAAACAAAGTCTTCCAGGAGGGAGACTGGGCTCTGTTATACGATTCCCAGTTTCAGGACTTGCCTGGAAAACTTCAGACTCGATGGTTGGGACCATACGAAATCCAGAAGGTCCATGACAACGGAACCCTTACTCTAATCACTATTGACGGTTCTGGATATGCATTCAAAGAAAATGGCCACCGAGTCCGTCTCTATCGTAAACCACTTACTCGGGAATCCTTCTGCCAGCAGCTACGCCGAGATACTGACCTGGAGATCTTAGGAGAGGAAGAGAAATCTTCCTCACCTGTAATTCATTAAGGATTCATTTCTTTTTGCAATTTGTACATAAGTTCTTGTTTTTTTTTGAGTGGTTCTTGTACATAAGTTTGAATTAAATATTTTCTTGTTATTTTTGCTGTTCCTTTTCTTTTACAGAGTTCGATTTTTTTCTTCTAAAAATAGCATATGTGTGTTTTTTATATATGTTGGTTTTTGCTTGTTTTGATGTTCCTTTTCTAAAGGAACAGCATTCGGGATCTCTGCTGTTCCTTTTTCAAAGGAACGGCATCATTACATTTTCCGCTGTTCCTTTTGGTTACCACTGTTCTTGAAACATCGTTCTTTTATTGTTGTTGTTCCTTTTTCAAAGGAATGGCATTTGGAGTATTTTTATAGTATTTTTATTTTTGCCGTTCCTTTTTCCCAAAGGAACGGCATTTGCATTTTTGCTGTTTTTTATCATCCGTCGTTGTTTCTTTTTCAAAGGAACACCACTCGCATACTTCTGCTCTCCTTGTGAAACAGCTTATTCTTTTGCTGATCTAAATTGAGGATGCTTCTTGCCCATCTTCTTTCTAGTCTTTAAGATACAGCTATGTATTTGTGCAATGACATATAAAATCACAACATACCGAAATCTGCAAACCATAAATCGCTATATCTATAAGGCTCTGTATTAGTAAGAGGACAAATGGAAGGACATACTTATTTCTTACCTTTTGTTGACATGGTTTTACTAATTTTGCCCTGATTGGTTATCTTTATCATGCTGATTCCCTTAAACTTTTTTATTAGTACTTGGGAATAAAGAGCAAAGAGTTTATATCTTCCTATTGAGATAATAAGACTTCTTCCACCATTCCTACTCTTAAGGAGTGTTGAACCACCCTTTGTGTATAAATAAGGAAAAGTATTCTATAAAAAAGAAAAATATGTGAACATGATATGTGAAGTGTCAAATGCAGGATAGGGGGTCTCATCGAGAGCCAGCCTACCATGATCATGAGGATGGAAG
Source organism: Pinus albicaulis (assembly GCA_034641835.2). Taxonomy (NCBI): domain Eukaryota; kingdom Viridiplantae; phylum Streptophyta; class Pinopsida; order Pinales; family Pinaceae; genus Pinus; species Pinus albicaulis. Next base: position 467,693,497 of record CM076575.1, read on the forward strand.
TGAAGTGGCATTCCCATTCTGGCCACCACACCAGGGATATGGTCCAAAAGGTATATCAAATAAACAAACCTTGGAACAGGAGGTCTCATTACGAGCCGGCCTGCCCACGTTTCGCTCTTTCCTCGTGAATGGCATTATGGTTAACTGGTCACCAAGCCAGCATAATGGTCTACATTTTGACATAACAACATTCCTAAGTATACACAAAGGATTATGGTTCCGAGGGTAAAAAAAAACAACTCTGCCAAGGTTATGGACACCTGTTGGCAGCAGAGTACTGTTAATGGTATTGAAGTCACCTAGCTTACACCAATGGGTAAGATACTAATACTCTTTTGTTTCTTATATCCGAGCAACTAATCATATGTCATTTCCCGATTTATATATCGCATGAATATTTATCATTACCAATCATGGCAACGGAAGTGACCATGACTACTTGAGATTGGCAAGTACGATACATGCCCTATCCATCAGCCTCAAATCATAACACAGCAGCCTCTTATATAACACGCGATCCATTCTCCGCCTCGATTTCGGTAATCTGTTGTCCTTTTTTAACATGGCATAATTCCATATGTTGTTCCTTTCTGACTTGATTGCAGACCGGGTGCCGCTCCTTTATTTGCCGGCTGGGACAGCCTATCACATTGCGGGGGGGGGGAGGTTCACCTCATCATTCCCTGAATTACGTGTCAGCTCACCATTCGGGAAAGCTAGCATACGACGGTTTGGCATGGTTTAACGGCATGGCATTTCTATTTTTGTCACAAGTTACTTTCTGTTGCACTGTTGCATACTCTGTGTTTTTTCGAAACCTTGCGATTATCACCCTCTCTGTGTTTCATATAGAAAACGTAGTTGCCGTTCCATTTAGAATCCACAGTGAAACTATGGGAGGAAGAGCAATTCGAAGCGAGCCTCAACAGTTGACGATATCTGCTGCTGCCCGGGAGATCTTGGAGAGAGCAGGATGGTTGAATTATTTCAATCGCCTACAGGAGTCCAACGAAACAATGGCGATGGAATTCTTGCAGAACCTACAAGATGATCACTCCATAGTAAGAGGGAAGCGGATACCGGTCACTGATAACATAATTGCAGAAGTTTCAGGACTACCAGCCACCGGACCGGTATGGACCTTTAAAAAGGAACGATTACAGAAGGTCATGGAACTGTTCCAGGACGAAGGCCAGAATTTGACAATTAAAGGGAAGGGAGTTCTGCCAGCAACCCTAGGTGAACCCTGGACGCAGCTAGCAAGAACGGTGCAGAGTTATATTACTTGCGAAGGAAGAAAAGACGTGGTAAGACCACGACACCTTAAACTTTTAGCTGTTTTAAAGCAGAGATGCTCTGTGAATTTACCCGCACTCCTGAACTCCTTACTGCATGATGCTGCACAAAGTATGAAAAAGGCACAACACGTAGAGTCAATCGTTAGTCACCATGGGTTGATACGACTAGTTGTTAGTTATGGTCTCAACCAGCAGCAGAGCAGCTGGGAAGAGCTGATTGCACAAATTGAGGGGGGATTGACAGAGCCATCCCCAAAACGCAGACATTCTATAAGCACACCGGAGTGTCCGGAAAAACGCAGAGAACATGTTGCTAGTACATCAGAACAACCAGAATTACATCAAGAATCGGCAAAGCGGAAGCATGCCATTGATTTACCCGAGCAACCAGAGGAACCCAGAAAATCAGCTCGGTTAGCTCAGATGAGAGGAAGCATAAACAAGCCCAGAAAATCAGCCCGGTTGGCTCGGATAAGAGGAAGGCTGGAAAAGCTTCAGGGAAGCACCAGCCAACCAGTGATAATTGAAGATGAGCAACCCGAAAAAGAAGCACCCGAGCCTTCGGGAACAGAAATAGAAGCAGAAACTGAACAGGAGGAAGAAATGGGACAGCAGGAGGATAGCCCATTACAAGACCTACTGGGAGATGATGACTTGGCCGCAGTCTTAGCCAATATGAGTAAGTATGGTCAACCTTCTAGTTCAGAGGGCCCCCACGACAAACCCCAGGAAGAGGACATGCCTGTTCATGATGAAGAGGAGGAAAATACTGAACGGGAACAATCTGTTCCCATGTCACAAGAGGAAAATCTAGAGGGAGTAGGAGCAGAAACATCATTTGCTCAGGAAGAGACAGAACCAGTCGAGGTTCCTACTCCAGAACAGCCAGAGCAGAGCAGTGAAGAAGAACCCCAAGAGGAAGATTTAGAAACCAGTCATGATCCAGTCCGTAGACAGACTGTTGTTCCTTCAAAGGAAACACTGGAAATTAAGAAGTTGCGGAAGGAACGGAATCAATTGTTGAATACGATAACCCAGCTCAGACAACAAATTAGGATTCTGAAAAAGAACCAGAAGGTAAGAAGGACCGGAGGGAGGAAAAAGAAGGCCAACAAGCGGCCTGCTGTTCAAAACCCTACTGAGAATCCAGCTGCCGTTCCAATTGATGCTGAGGAACAGACGGGTGTTCGCGTTAAAACAGAAAAGGATGATACAAGGATCAGTGACAAGAAAATTCAGACAGAGGCACCACCCTCAGGGGTAATAAGGGTTCTGAACTCCAAACAACATAACAAGAAAGTTCAGGTAAAACTCCCGGCCTCCACTGACCTATGGAAGAAAGATCCGAAAACAAAAACCCTGCATAAGATGGTGAAGCAAGCCCAGCAAGAAGCCGAACAGCTTAGAGAGCAAATGGTTCCCCGAGAAAAATATGAAGAGTTACAGCAGCAACTAAGGGACGTCAGTCAATCCAAAAGCCAAGCCTTTGAAGGCTGGAAAAAGGAACAAGAGGAAGTTGCACAGGTAACCAGTAGACTAGATACTGTTATCAAATAGATGAATGACTTGTGTTCTTTATACAATGATGTTTTAGCATGTAGGGCCCCTGCTAAAAACTATGCTCTGTTTTTATTAGAACGGTACTTACAATTAAAAATAAAAGTTGTTAAAGCAGGCACCCCAATACAAATTAACACTGTCAATGACTTTATAGACTGCTGTAAACATTATGGAGTGAAAGTCCAGAGGTTGTTGTGTGAACTTTATTTGCACGACCTTGTGCTAAGTCAGAAGACTGAATTAAACCCTGGCCCTTTCATTGGAGACATCCAATTCCAAGCATTCATTTCATTCGGGGCTAATCAGATTAAGTGGCTCAAAGCCTATGATACTTTCCAGGGTCAGGAAAATGGTCTAGATTTACGGGTTAGAGCTGAGCCTAGGAACCCAGTACAGTTGTGGAGAGTTCATAGAAATCTTATAACGACTCCTGGTGCCATTGAAACATTAGGACCTATGCATGAGGCACTCATTCAAGAGAGTTTAGAGTATTTTCTTTCTATCAAAGACTTGGCCATTAATGCAACCAAATTTCGATATCGAATCTCTGATCCACACATCCAGCTCAGAGAACCATTTAAGTATGAGAACTTTGAGTTAGCTGCCGACCGTTTGAACCTCTATGGTGAGACCATTCTGAAAGCAGGATCATCCTGGTTAGGGTATAGATTTCGCACTCCAATTATTTGGCACCCTGCACCCGGATACCAGGCCCTGTATGATATGCCTGAGGGACAAACAGGTCAGTTCTTTGACTATCTAATCACTCAACATGGTTGTAGGCCTCCGCATGAGACTCCTTCTCCAGCATACTCTCTCACTGCATTACATGTCAACTACAATGTTTTCATGAGGACATGAAACAAGGTAAGCAGGGGGGTGTGTGGAGTACTAAAAAGGTATGCTTTTGATCATTATTTCAATGGCTTTTTAATAGAATTTGTGAACCTTTTTGTGTCATGAATTTGGGAATTAATAAGGAACTATAGCAAAACATGTGAGAATCGATATACAAGACTTAGCCACTGATAATGGTTATTTTCTATACAGGAAAAGGAGAAAACGAGGGATTGTCGTTCCAAAGGGAAAGACAAAGTCGAGATAACTGCTGTCTCTCTGGACGAGAACCGAACGCAAACAAAGAGAAACAGATCAAAGCAAATCGGCTCGGAAAAGAAGGAGAGGACACCAGCTCAGCGCAAAAGAAAAGACAGGATGAAGAGTTAACAGTTTGGCGAATCCCTCAGGATCGAAGATCCTGAGGGATCGCTGCTTTATTTATCTTGTTGCTTGGATATCCCCGCCGTCGTCTTTATAAAAAGAGACAGCACTGTTAGTTTAATATATATGGAGAGATAGAATACGCTTTTATGTAATTTCTGTAAAACATCAGCGTTGATTATTAAGTTTCGTTGAGAACTGGTTCAATGTATTTTTGACCGATGCATTAATGGAAGTTTGGTGATCATTTCATCTCTGTGACTGGATTAACTTCAAGCGGTGTATCCTTGGAGGCTAAGGGCCCGGCCCCGAAGGACACTTGCTTCTGTACCATTACGACTTTATTTCTGTGTGGTTTGTTTATCATTGTTATTTGTTAATTTGGTATGTTTTACAAGTTCATATTACATGCTCTGTTAAAGATTGAATCATTGAAGTTTTTGCAGATAGAATCGTGTGTTGACTCCGCATCAAGTTATTAATCCTTTCAAGAGTTCATTACATGTTCTTACTGTTATGTTACAGAGTTGTTATATTAACATTCGTGCTGTGTGTGTTTCTAATGAATCAGTATTGTTCCATAATTCATTAATCGTTGTTGCTGTTCCATTAATATGATTTGTGTGAATTGCCTTTAGAAGTAAAAGAATGTTATTTGATTGCATAGAGAGCATTTGAGTTAATAGATTAAGTTTGATTACAACCCGCGGGACTTAGTTATCTAATTGTTGTTCCATTTTAGAGTTGCTGTTCCATTCCAGAATTGTTGTTCAATCCTTTATTCGCTTTGCTGTTCCATTTACTTGCAGTTGTTGGTTTGGTGTGAGAGATGACCTAAGGCTGTAGTGAGCAGTAACAGTCACTGTCTAGCTCCCAGGCTCATGGTCCATGCTCTAGTTTCCTTTCCATCAGTTTCCAAAGGGATGGGTTACCATTGCCGAACCCTTGACTGATAAACTGTTGAGTTTTCTGAGTGTGTGATTTATTCTTTGAAGTAATTTAGTTATAGATAAGCATCCGTTTACTCTTGTATTTCTTAAGCACTGTACTACTAGAATTACTCTGACAAATGATAGCCTCGGATTGAGTCACTCTTTGCAATAACAAAACGCTCCCGGATTGACATATTAATGTGAGGTAATTAGAGGTGAAAGAGACCCTTTTTATAGCTCTACAGCATGAAGCTTAAATAGTGTGTAATCAGGATAATCTCGGTGAATAATTCAGCAAATTATTCAAATTTCTACATGGTATCGAAGCGAGATTGATCATCGGATCTATTACAGTGATTACAATTATTTCGGTAGACAGAGTCTGTAACGGGCCAGGTAGCCTCTGGATCCATCCTTTCTTTGAAAGGTGATATATCCAATAAATGCCCCTACAATCGATATCTGTGCTAGAAATAATTTTTTCTCACAGATCGGAAGCGGTTGAGTTTTGAGCTGGTGGAATTCGAATTTGCAGCAGAATTTGGAATTCGAATTTGCGGTAGTTTTCTTGGTGCCAGAGTTGAAATGTCTTTCAACGGATTGCGACTGGAGTATTCCCTTGAGGGCAGTTCGAATTATGTTGCATGGAAGGAAATAATGGAGGTGGTATTAGATGATAACGGGCTGAAGGAGTTCATAGATGCTGAGATCCCAAAGCCTAATGATGCTTCTCAAGTTGAAGCTTGGAAAAAGAAGATGGCGAAATGTCGAAGGATTCTGTTGGAGGGCGTGAAGGATCACATTGTATGTAGCCTGCATGGAAAGGATTCTCCATACTTGATGTGGAAAGTGTTGACAGATCTATTCCAAAGCAAGAGCGACCAGAGGAAGTTGGCGCTCAAGGATAAACTCAGAAACATTAAGATGGAGAAAGGTGACAGTATTTCCAAGTGCCTCACGAAGTTCACCCAATGCAGGGATGAGATGGGAAGTGTGGGGGTGACTGTCGATGATGAGGACTTGGTGGACCTGGCTCTCCTTGGTCTTCCAAAGATTTGGCATTCCTATCAGGTCTCTGTCAATGGTCGGGAGAAATTGCCAGGATGGGAGCGACTTTGGTTGGATCTCATGCAAGAGGAGATAAGGCAGACTACCAGGGACAGATCTTCATCAAAGGTATCTGATGAAGAAAATTGCGCTTTGGCTGCCAAAGCAAAGAAGGGAAAGAGCAAGAAAGCTTCTCAGTCTGGTGCGAAAGGCAAGAAGCAAGACATGTCCAAGGTGAAGTGCTTTCACTGTCACCAACACAGACATTATGCCACAAATTGTCCGCAGAAGAAGAAAAATAAGCATGCTGCTGGATCTGCAGCGGGAGAGGCCTTAGCCTCCCAGTTTGAGCTAGATTTTTCGCTGATCGCATGCTTGGTCTCAAGTGTGATGGGATCAGTATGGTTTCTGGACAGTGGTGCGTCTTTTCACATGACAGGAGATCGAGATTTGTTTACTGATCTGAATGAGAAAGATCTTGGAGTGCACATCGAGATGGGTGATGATGGTAGATACAGTGCGACCGGTATCGGTACCATTTCCTTTGAGAGGGAGTCTGGTAAACCCTTCATATTGAAGGAAGTGATGCATGTTCCAGGATTGAAGAAGAATCTGATCTCTGTGGCGATGTTAGAAGACAAGGGGTACGATGTTCTCTTCAGCGAAGGAAAGGCTTTCCTGCGCAGTAAGACAACTGGATAAACCCGAAAGATAGGGGTTCAAATCAAGAACCTTTATCAGTTGCAAGTAGATGGCTGTGCAGCGATGGCATGCAAGGTGGAAGGAGTGGTGAGCCGGGATGATGGCGAGCTGTGGCACCAGAGATTGGGCCACCTTCACCATGGCGCTTTGAAGATACTGCAGCAGATTTCTACTGGGATTCCTAAGGGCACTCTTGCGCAGTCATATCAGTGCAAGGGGTGTACCTTGGGAAAATTTGTGAAAGCCACCTTTCACGAGAAGGATAGTCACGCCACAACGATCCTTGAGAGAATTCACACATACGTGTGTGGACCTTTCTCAGTAGCTTCGACAGCAAAGCACAAGTACTATGTGATCTTTGTTGATGATTTCTCTCGGAAGTGCTGGATCTTCTTCATGCAGAAGAAGAGTGAGACATACTCAAATTTTTGTGAGTTCAAGGCGCTGGTAGAGAAGGAATCGGGGAAGCATGTGAAGGCTCTTAGGAGCGAAAATGGTGTTGAATTTATCTCTGCCGAATTCAAGGACTTTTGCAACGCAGAAGGAATTCGGAGAGAGCTCATAGCACCCCATAACCCACAACAGAACAGGGTTGCTGAGCGAAAGAACAGAATGATCGTGGGTGCTGCATGGGTGATGTTGCATGATCAGGGCCTACCCCTTCACTTGTGGGCGGAGGCATGCAATACTACAGCATATGTGAAAAACCGTTGTCCTCACAAGATACTTGGCATGACTACACCGGAGGAGGCGTTTTCTGGCAAGAGGCCTGATATTTCCCATTTGAGGATTTTGGTTCACCTGTCTACATGCATGTGACGAAGGATGCCAGGAAGAAGCTGGAGCCGACCACAGAGGTTGGGATATTTGTGGGGTACACTGATACGCCCCACAACTATCGTGTGTATTTTCCAGACAGTCACAAGACTGTTGTGCAACGGGATATCAAGTTTCAGGAGGAGAAAGCCATGAAGTGTTCTCTTGAGAGGGAGCCACACTTGCATGCAGATGAGGAGCTATTAGTTCCTAAGGATGAGCTTCCGGATGTGGATCAGCCACAAGAGGAAGTTCATGGAGTGGAATAAACCACTCATGCAGCACCAACCATCAGAGGGCGCAAGAACACAACAGAAGCTGAGCGACTGGCTCAAGATGCAGAGAAGGCTGTAGGACCACCTACAGCATAGCGCAGATAGAGACAGTCACTGGACCGGTACATTGGATACATGGCTCTTATGAGAAAATGTGTCGTGACAGAGCCATCCTCTTTCGAGGAAGCTGTGGAGGATCCCGCATGGGTAGATGACATGGTGGAAGAGTATGATTCAATTGTCAGAAACAGTGCATGGGAGATTTTCCCGCGACCGGAGGGGAAATCAGTGGTGGGTTCACGATGGATCTACAAAGTTAAGCAGGTGGCTGACGGGAGTGTGGAGAAGTACAAGGAAATATTTTTTGCCCGAGGCTTCTCGCAGATCGAGGGGATCGATTATGAGGAGACCTTTGCACCTGTCACAAGGTACTCTTCCATACGGACGATCCTAGCTCTCTCAGCGCAGATGGGGTGGCACATCCATCAGATGGATGTGAAGACTGCGTTCCTCAATGGAGTCATTGAGGAGGAGGTGTACATAGAGCAACCCGAAGGTTTCGAGATCTTCAGCAGTGAGTCGCATGTGTGGAGACTCAAGAGAGCACTGTATGGGTTGAAACAAGCACCTCGTGCTTGGTACACACGGATAGACAGTTACTTCACCGGACTTGGATTCTCCAAGAGTGAGGCGGATCCTAACCTATACCAAATTGTGGTGGAGGGGAAGTTGCTGATCATTGTACTATATGTAGATGATCTGATTTTGACGGGTGATGAGCTGTTGATACTTTCATGCAAGGAGGATCTTGCTAGAGAGTTTGAGATGAAGGACTTGGGCCTCCTTCATTATTTCCTGGGATTGGAAATTTGGCAGCGCAGTGGTGGAATGTTTGTTTCTCAGGGTAAGTATGCCCAGGAGATACTGGAGAAGTTCAACATGCATGGCTGCAAGCTTGTTGATACTCCTCTTCGTGGAGGTTGGAGGAAGGAGGATGCTACTTTGGCGGAGGTAGTGGATGCCACTGTTTTTTGACAGTTGGTGGGGTCGCTTATGTATCTGGTCAATACACGACCCGATATATGCTATGCTGTTAACCAGCTTTCGCAAGCTATGGTTAAGCCTACCAAGCTCTTATGGAAGGCAGGCAAGCATGTATTGCGTTATCTTAGAGGCACATCGGGATATGGCTTGTGGTACAGACAGGAGGATGAGGTGAAGCTATGTGGCTTCACGGATGTAGATTGGGCAGGGAGCCCAACGGACAGAAAGAGCACATCTGGAGGGATCTTCAGTATCGGGTCGACAGCAGTTTCTTGGTACAGCAGGAAGCAGAGATCCGTGGCACTCAGTTCAGCAGAGGCTGAGTATATGGCAGCAAGCTTGGTTGCATGCGAGGCCATATGGATGAGGAAGATTCTGGTCGGGTTGTTTGGGTCACACTTGGAGCCTACTGTGATTTATTGTGATAACCAGAGTTGCATTAAACTCTCGGCTAATCCAGTATTTCATGATAGATCCAAACACATCGACATCGGGTACCATCATATCAGAGATTGTGTGCAGCGGAGAATCATGTTACTTTCATATATTCCCACGGAGGATCAGGATGCTGACATCTTGACGAAGGCACTCACCAGGAGAAAATTCGAATTCCACAGAGGCAGGATAGGGGTTGCAGATAATCCATATCTTGTTGAGAGAGAGTGTTGAAAATGCAACAAGATGATGGAGCTTAGTGAAATGAAGTCGCCTTCACTAAGTGGGCCCGCAGGCTATTTTTGGCGCAAAGTCTATTTTTAGACATAGGGATCATGGTCTATGAGTTGCAGGATGCTATTTATGGATGATTGGTAGAGTTGGTAAAAATAGATGGACCTCTATTTTTAGACATTGGGCGGTTTCTATTTTTAGACTGCCGGGCTAAAAATAGAACAGTCAAATATTATTAACCCTTAATAATATTTAGACTATAAAGATCATCTTATCCTCTTGGAGCACTTCAGTTTGATGCTTGGATGTGGCACATGCAGCTGACAGAAGGAAATATGCTTTTCCTAAGGGTTAGTTGAGCTATTGCATGGTTGACTTCAGTTAGAACTCATGTGGCAGAGTTTGGTGGAGTTGATGAGACAGTTGGTGGAGTTGTGTTCTATTTAACTTAGTTGAACTAGTTGTATTTAGTCTAACTGACAAATACACTAGTGATGAGCGGTGTGAATTAATTATTAATTAATTCACTAATTATTAACTCATAATTCAACTAAAGAATACATCAGTTAACTGCAATGCATGGACAGTTCAGTGGAGACCAGTGTTAGAGGTGGGTGAAAGGGTGAGTCTACTATCAATTGTGACTATTGGCTGTGCATGAGATTTGCACACACATTGATGGAGATTTCCAATGAGGATTGCGTAGTTGGAGCTAGGGGGATTCGAACTTGGATCTCATCATTAATCAACTTGGATTGCGCAGTAGAGGCAGGCAGACTTGTGGAGGAGATTTGAACCCGTGACTTGTTCATCTTCCGTACTAGTTTTGTGTGTAACTTTTGGAGATAGTGCTGAGAGCTGTGAGAGCTTTGTGCTATGCATTGTTACATATTCTCTATCATTATAATATACAGATAGTTGGGGGTTTTCAGCTATTAGCTTTCCCCATTACATAGTGTGTTGATATGTGTGCTTGATTATGTTTTTATGTGCGCATGTGACTGCTTCTATTTCCGCATATTGATGATAAATTGTAGAAGAGGTTATGTATTATGCATGAAGCTTAAATAGTGTGTAATCAGGATAATCTCGGTGAATAATTTAGAAAATTATTCAACTTTCTACATAAGATATGCCCCCCTTGTTCTCCCTCAAAATCTGGGTGTTATGCCCAATATTACCAAACCAAAATCCCTTTGTTTGACAATACTCAACCTCTGACAGCCCAAAATCATGTAGATAATATGAACGACTTTTTTTATATTCATGAAATTGATATAAAATATGTGAAGATGAGGTTGTTTGCACAAATTCTGGGAGGGGAAGTAAGAAAATGGTTCAGAGCTCTACCAACAACCACTATTGACACTTTAGAAGTTTTGCATCGACGGTTTGTAGAAATATGGGAAGAAAAGAAAAATCCCCTTCCAATTATGTCCGAATATGAGAACATCAAAATAAATGTTGGTGAAACTGTGCAAGATTATTGTGTGAGATTTAATGCAATGTACAATGCTCTTCTTGCACATATCAAACCACTGGAAGGTTTGGATTTAGTCAAATTTCCGGATGGATTTGATACTGATATGGCATATCAGCTGCATGAACGTGATCCTATAACTTTAGCAGATATGCAAAAGAATATTCTAAGTGTGGAAGTAAATTTTCTAGCCAAAAGGGCAAGGATGAGATCTGAAAAGAGAGTGACCATCAAGGAGGAGACATCTACTTCTGATGCTAAGATGGATTCATTACTCTAAACTATGGAAATAATAGTTGACCTATTATCTATCTCAGATAGACCTAAACCACAGATCTGGAACCAAAATTTCAAAGGGAAACAGTAGCCTCGGTTTAGAATCAAACAAAGAGAGAAGAAAGCACCTAACCAAACAGTACAACAACAGCAAATTCGGACCCCGCTGCAGCAGAATTATGTTCAAGGAGTGGAAGAGGAAGAAGATGAAGATCCGGTGGTCGAAACAAATCATTTATTTACAGCAGATGGTCTGCCCATGTTTCTGATTGAAGATGAAGATTATACTGAAAATTTGGATACTCCAAAAGATGAGGACTATATCTTGGCAAATGATGATGATTTGGAAACTGAATGTGATGACTACCAGCGTGGGTATATGAATGCTTTGAGTGCACAGTAGAAACAATATTCTTTAAGGAGAAGAGATGTACCTATCAATCCTATTCAGAAAAGAAAAGAGGTCCAGTCAAAGAATGATCTTCCAAATAATCAGAGAAATGGTAAAGAGCATGTGGATCATAATCATAGCAACATAAATCATCCATAAACAAGCTCAGCTACTAAAGAGAAAGACACTCAGAAAAATGAGAACGTGACAAAGGATCAAAATGATAGAAGAGATATTGTTTTCAAAGAGGTAGATAAAGTCAAAACTTTTAATTTAGAAAATGAAATAGCTAAATTGAAAGTGTCCATTCCTTTGACAAAATTAGTAAAGAATAGTCATTATAAACATCAGGTGTCTAAAATTTTCCTAGTTGATCCTTTGTCCGATATGGTTAATGCTGAAGATGACCACCCCGAGCTCATTTTCGGTCCAGCTATAGATTTTCATTTAGAAGAGAGTGAAGTTCCCACCTTTTATTTAAGCCTTAGACTACATGAGTACATACTTCATAATGCTATGCTTGATTTCGGGGCTTCTCACAATTTAATGCCAAAGGCTATTATGGAAAATATGGGCATGGATATCACCCGACTATATCATGATTTGTATTTGTTTGATTCTGGTAGAGTTCGCTGCATTGATCTCATTAAACATTTAGTGGTTTCCTTAGACCAAATCCCAGCCAAGAATTTTTTAATGGATGTGGTGGTGGCTAATATACTTCCTCGATTCGGCATGCTATTGTCTAGATCATGGGGAACCAAACTCAAAGGTACTTTACAACTTGACTTCTCTTATGCTACTATTCTTGTTTTTGGGAAATTGAGGAAATTGTACCGGGAAAAGAAAATGAAATATATGATAACTAGTAAGGAGAAGCCCATAAATCATCCAATACAGGTTGTACATACAGATCTATAATATTTTATTTTATATAATGATGATATTTTGAATGATGTAAGTAATCAGCTAGTAATGGTAGAGGATGTACCAAAATTTTTAGAGAATTTTAGAGCAGTTCTTGATAAGGAAAAAGAAATGCTGACTTCTTCCGAAAAGCCTTCATAAGAACAAAAACTCAGTGCAGGTCAGAAAAATCAGGTGATCAACAAAAGTAAATCAGAACCAATAGATAAGTTTCAGCATCTAGAAGATGAGGATGGCCTTTGGAGCATGGATTTTGATGGTGATTTGGGTAAGGAAGGTGCAGGTATTGGTATTTGGATCCAAATTCCTGTTTGTAATTCAGGTGGAATTCAAAGTAATGTTAGAGAATGATGTTATAAATTGGTTTTTGATTGTTATAACAACGAAGCGGAGTATGAAGCATTGATTACAGGTCTCAAAATTTTGAAGAAACTTGGTGCAAAAAGAATTTCTTTTTATGGTGATTATGAGCTTGTCATAAATAAGGTGAAATGAGAATATCAAGAAAAGCATCCGCGAATGAGAACCTATAGGAATGCAGTCTTGGATATCTTAAAAATGTTTCCTGAATATACATTAACAACGGTGCCAAGAAGTCAAAATATCATTGCAGATTCACTTGCTATGGTAGCAAGTAATATCAAAACTCCGATGAACTCAAGTAATAAATTTGAAATTCATGTCAAACATAGACCTAGTGTTCTTGATAACTTAAGGTACTGGAAAGTTTTTTGGGATGATAAATAAATTAATAACTTTTTGCAAAATGAAGGAAAGTTCAAATATGCTTTTATTGATGATGTTTGTGATTCTGATGATAAAAACATAGAGGCCAATCAGATGAATATTTTGCAGCTGAAAGATAATATTATTCCTAGAGATCTCATACCTTTAGAAGAACTATTTGATCAGGATGATCTGGCGAGAAAACCAACATTGACTCCTATAGAAAAGGGTGTGGAAGATGTGAGCATCGGAACAATAGATAAGCCCAAGATGGTTAATCTGTCTAAGACATTATCCCCTAAGGCAAAAGATAAGTACATCAAATTTTTATCTGAATTTTCTGATATTTTCACATGGGATTATGCAGATTTGAAGGTCTATGACAAAAATATTATTTAGCACACTATTCCCATCAAGTCAGATCAAAAACCTTTCAGAAATAAGTTGAGAAGGATAAATCCAAGACTGTTGCCATCCATCGAGAAAGAGGTAAATCGATTGTATAAATTTGGTATCTTTCTTCCAAATAGATTTTTTGATTGGATTTCAAATTTGGTTCTAGTAAGGAAAAATATCGGAGAGATAAGGTTGTGCATTGATTTCCAGAATTTGAATGGATTGTCTTTAAAGGATAATTACTCGCTTCCTAAGATGGACCATATTCTGCAAAGGGTAGTTGGAGCATCACAGATTTCATTGCTTGATGGGTATTCAGGTTATAATCAGATTTTGGTACATGAAGAAGGCCAAGGTAAAACTTCTTTCACAACAATGTGGGGGACCTTTCAGTATGTCAAAATGCCATTTGGACTGAGCATGCAGGGGCTAATTTTCAGCAGGCGATGGATATAGCCTTTGCTGATGAAAAAGATGTTTTCTTAGTGGTGTATTTAGATAATTTGACGGTGTTTTCTAGTTCTGATGATTAGCATTTATATAATTTGAGAATTGTTTTTCAAAAATGCAGGGAGTTTGGAATTTCTCTGAATCCGAAAAAGAGGCTTTTTTCCATGGACGAAGGCAAACTTCTCGGTCACATAATTTCCAAATATGACATTCACATTGATCCTTTCAGAGTAGAAGTAATTCATAAAATAGATTTTCCTCGTAATAAAAAGGAGATACAAAATTTCAATGGTAAGATGAATTTCTTACGTAGATTTGTTCCTAATTTAGCTGAGAATTTGCGTGAAATGACTAATATGTTGAAAAAGGGCAGCAGTGTAAAATGGACCACTGATGCTATGAAGTCTTTCAACTTGGTAAAGCTTGATTTAACTACAGCCCCTATTTCAGTTAGTCCAGATTATACTAGTGATTTTATAATATTTTCATTTGCATTTGAGCACACCTTGGTTGTGGTTTTGATGCAAAAGAAGGATCAGGTTGAGAAGCCCATTGCTTTCTTCAGTCGAGCCATTAGAGATGTTGCGCTTCGCTATAATATTATTGAGAAGCAAGCTTTGGCCTTAATCAAAGCCTTGAAGGATTTCCGGATCTATATTCTACATTCACATACTATAGCCTACGTTCCAAATGCAGTTGTAAAATAAATTTTCACACAGACTGATGCAGAAGGAAGAAGAGGTAAATGGATAGCAGTGATGCTAGAGTATGATCTTGAGATCAGGCCCACCAAGCTGATCAAAGGACAGGGGTTATCCAATCTCATGGTTGAATCCAATTTACATGCTCTAGACATAAACCTTATTGGAGCAATGTCAGATGATGAAGAAGATGGTGCTCTTATATAGGTATCAAAAATGTTTCTCACTTCGCCATGGTATTTAGATATAGTGTATGTTATTCAACACTTATTTCCTCTTGATCATAGAATATCAAAAAGTAAGGGTAGGTCTTTGAAATTAAAATCTGCTAAAAATTGCGTTCTAGGTAGTGCCCTTTATTGGAAAGATCTAGGAGGTGTTCTTGTAAATTGTCTGGTTGAAGATGAAGCTAAACAGGGAATGGATGACTTCCATAGGGGAGATTGTGGAGGTCACTTTTTTTGGAAAACAACATCTAATAAAGTATTGAGAGCAAGGTATTATTGGTCGAATCTATTTTTAGATTTGTACAAAACAGTTACAAATTGTCATGAATGTCAAGTTTTTCAGGGAAAAAGGAAACTCCTTCCTCTTCCGCTGAATCCTATTGTAGTAAATGATTTTTTTCAACAGTGGGGACTTGATTTTATTGGGGAAATTCATCCCACATCATTAGCAAAGCATATATGGATTATAATAGCCACCGACTACTTCACCAAGTGGACCGAGGGTATTCCTACAAGGCAAGCTACGGACACGGTAATTATTCAATTTTTAGAATCCAATATTTTGTCTTGTTTTGGTTGTCCTCACAAGATTATTACAGATAATGCAGCAGCATTCAAGTCAAAGAAGATGGTTGAGTTTTGTCACAATTATAATAATAGGTTGGGCCATTCCACCGCATATTATCCATAGGGAAATGGATTAGTTGAGTCCTATAATAAATCTTTGGTCAATATCATTAAGAAAATGCTAGAGGAGAACAAGAAAAATTTGCATAGGAAGCTTAACAATGCTTTGTGGGTAGACCGGGTGAGCACCAAGAAGTCTATAGGTATTTCACCCTTTGAATTGTTTTATGGTACAAATACAGTATTTCCTACATCACTTGCAGTCTCGGTTATGAGATTATTGTAGGAAGCAGGTAGTGAGGAAGATGATATTCAACGTCGAATCAATCAAATGATTCACCTTCAGAAAAAAAGGGAGGAAGTTTCTCAGACTACTTCTAAACTTCAGGAGAAAATAAAAAAGATTTATGATTGAAAAACCAAGGCAGATAAGTTTCATCTGGAAGATGTAGTGTTGTGATGGGATGCAAGAAATGAAGAGAAAGGAGAGCACGGGAAGTTTGAAAATATTTGGAAAGGGCCCTACAAAGTCTTAGCTTATCAAGGACAAAATGCCTATTTGTTGAAAGAGATGAATGGACAAGAATGTTCAGGAGGACCGGTCAATGGTAGGCTCTTGAAAAATTACTATTTCTAATGCAACTTCTGAAAGACTATTCCAATTTCATTGTAAATACCAGTTTATATTTTTTGCAAGGTTTGGACAAAAAAATCATTTAGGCCTGGGGCCCGAAGTGAAGGCTATAAAGCTTGTTGATTTTCTATTATTTTACAATTTTTTTAGTCATTTTTGAGTTACTATCAGAGTCAGTTTTTGAGTCAGTTCTCAGTCACTTTGAATGGTTTTTGAGTCAGTTTTATAGTCTGCAGTCTTTTGAATTTTTTGACCGTATTGGCCCAAATGTTAGGCACTTGGTCTACGGCGTTCTTGACACCTCCAAGGAGTTTTCATCCCCAATAAGGCCAATGTTAGTGTCAGTATTTGCATACTTCCACCAAGGATCAAAACACATTTGGCATGTTCATCTTAGGTGTCCCACTCTAAAGAAATTTTCGATCATTCCATTAGTTCATGATATAAAATTGTTCCACTGGTGGTTGTCCTTCTCAATAAACTTCACTCTCCCTCCAAGATTCACATTGCTTACTCATTCTCATGTCTCCTTGAGTATAACAACACTTATGGAAATGCTCTTTTCATTGGGAAGTATTTTAAGTCAAATCTCATTCATGAAAGTCAAGTCTAAAGCAGTCCCATTAGGTCATTATGTTTTTATATTTCTCAAGGTCACTCCTTCATTTCAGATGAGGTCAACACATATATGACAGGGATAAAATAAGATCATCATGATGTAATTATCATATTTTCAGATTTGTAATTTTTGAGTTTAATGATTTTTATATCAAAATGTCATTTTGATAGAAAATTCAATATGTAATTTATTTATGTTTTTAAAATGAAATTTTATGTTCTCATATGTAATAAAATCATCCCAAGTTGTCAATGCAATCATGTCTGACCTAAGTGGAGAAAAGAAAGCAAACTCCATGTTTGATCAAACTACAAAATGCCAAAAGGTCAGAAAGATAAAGAGTATCAGTGCCAAAGTCCAAAGGAAAAGTGAACATAGGAAAAGTGGGTATTTCAAATTGAAAATTCAAAACCACTAAGCTATAAAGCCATTCAAACACCTCAAAGCAAGTCATTGTTTCCATTCAGCCATCAGGAGTTTCCAGCAAATGAGAAATTTCAAATTTTCAAGAATTTTGAGTCAAATTTCAAGGTCGTTGCGCGTTTACCCTCAGGCACTGCACATTTGCCCGAATGTTGCCCATTTACCCTCAAGCATTGTGCGTTTTCCCAACAACTACTGACCAAATAACATAGGCGCTGCGTGTTTACCCTTGGTCATTGCGTATTTTCCTGGGTGTTGTGTGTTCCTCTAGGACGTTGGTCATTTTCTCAAGTAGGGTTTCAAAGGGTTTCACAACCTCCAACAAGTTTTCATTTCCTCACAAACTTCTTCAAAGGGATTTAAAACAATAATTGAACCCTAAGACACCTCTCCTCTAATATATTTGGTGTATCATGAAAAATTTTGAAGTGCTTATTGGTATGAAACCCTAGTTTGTATTTCCTTCCCATTTTCATGCATCATATCCAAATTCATGTCCCTAAACACATATCACTCATAAACACTGTTAAATCATAGGGTTTTCATAGACCTAGGTTTTCATTTACATTCACTCCATCCATTTTCCTAAGTTATTCATTTCACCTCTCACTCCCTTCATCTCATTCCATTTACCCTAGGGCTTACAAAGCCTTCAAGTCCACAATGTTTGAAGAGGAAGATAGAAGCCTCAGTGAGGAAAAAACACCAAAGAAGAGTAAGAAAGGAGGGAAAATAATCATATGTGAACCAACAACCACAAAAGATCTCATGGCTTCTCCCCTCACTGTGTCATGTTTTAGACATGTTGGTTGTTTTGAGTTTACCATGTCCACTAATGTCATTGTAGCTGCTACAAGGATCCAAAATGTGGGAGAGAATTGGTTTAAACAAGGAAACCTAGATAGAGATAGTATGAACCATATCTCAAACCTAGATATAAGGATTTTCCCCTTCTCTCATCTTCTTGACCGATATGTCCCTATGATGAAAATAAACATGAAATACTTCACCTATGAGGGGAGGTTTTCTCGAATCTATTCATACAATATCCGACTCCTCATGCACTTCACTAGAGTCAGAAAGCTTCACATACCCTACTATCTCTCCCGCAGCATTGACAATATGGCATAAATTGTACAAAAGAGGGATTATAATCATCAAATGCAGAGTGTTTTCCACCACTCCCTCATCAAGATGATATTCATGCATCAACTTGAGCAAAATAACATTCCATGGGACACATTCATAGCAAATGAAGTTTTCACTACCCCACCTAGCTAGCATGAGAAGAGTATCCCCTCATCATCTCATCCTCCCATATGTACTCCTCCATCTCAACCTGCTGCTCATACATCATCACCAAGTTAGTTTCATTCACCCCATGTTTATCCTTATTCTTCACTTGACTATAACCCTTCACCATCATCACATCATGATTCTAAGTCATCAAGCAGTGAGGAGGAAATTGAGGAAACTTGGGCTAATTTGACTGACGTTGAGCCATTTCCCATGACTTATCAGAGAGGCTACAGGAATGTGTTTGCTTCACTTTGTGTGAAATGGGCCATGCCATCTTCATCAACAAAGCACGTGGAAAAAGGCAAGGAAAGGCTAAAGAGCTAATCATTGATGAGCAGGAGGATAAACATGAAATAGAGAATGAGTTTTGGTTGATTGACCTAGATGAGGAAGATGAGGGAAAAATAATCAGTGCAAAAATCAAAGGAAAAGAAGCAAAGATTAGTGAACTTCAAGCTATTCTTGACAGAGAAAAATATGTGATTGATTTTCTTGAGCAAGAAAATCAGTAGTTGAAAACCAAGCAAGTAATCAATGAGGCGAAGTGTATCAAGGCATAAAGAGAGTCAGGAAAGGCTAAGGCCTTGTTGGAGGAGACCTTGGAAATATTTGGTGAGATTGATGATAATGAGGATCAGCCTCCAAGACAGAAACCAAAGACTATAAGGCTGAAGAGAGCTTTAGCTCGGGAAAGACAGAGAGAGGTTGAGTTGGCAGATCAGCTCACACCAAGTGAGATGCTTTCCCTAGATATTAGCAAAGACATGGAATCATGGCTTGATCGAGCCAATCTTCATTTGGAGAATTTTCTAGATAAGGCCAATAAGGACAATGACTTGTTGAGGACAAGGGTCAAACTTCATGCACGGAAAGAGAGAATTGCATTGGCCAAGCTCAAAAGAGCCAATGCTAAGATTGAAAGTTTGACTAAGCAAGGGGAGAAAGAGATGTTAGATATTCTTGTTGAGGTGTCTCTTCATGCCTAAAGCACTTGATAAGAAAGTACCCTCACAATTTTGGCAAATTTTTGGTACATTTGGCACTTCAGTGCATTTTTGGTTTTTTGAGTATTTTGGCACACAGAAATTCTGCCAAACGTGTAACGACCTGGACGTTGCGCTCTTTTTTGGGGCCTCCAAATGAAAAATAGCCACCACCATCATATTCATAATGGTCCCCTCAGAACATATGGAGGAGAACTGGTCCCCTCATAAGTGCAACAAACTACCAAATTTTCATGTTTCTGCCTCCTTTTTGACCTGGTCATTGCGCGATTACTAGTCTTGGGAGATTGACTTTTTGACAAGGAAAATTAGCATCATTTTGGAAACTAGACTCAGATATATTTCCAATGAGCGATCATGTAGATGATTTGGACACCAGGAAGGCACTCAAAAGCTTCTTGCAAAAGAGGTTATTTTTTCTTCTTGGACGCTACACGTTTGACAAGGAAAATGCATTTTTCACAGTCTTCAGCAAATTTTGAAGTTTCACTCCAGTTTTAATTTTACTTTGGAAAATGAAGAATTTACTAATGTAAATGGTCATGATGGATGTAAATGCCATTTTTTTACTTTCATCTAAGGTAGATACATTAGGTGAGTCCTCTAGAGGTCAAATGAATCAATTTCCTCTCTTTTAGAGGCAAATTGTGGGTCTTTCTAGTCTTCGGTTTCTTGTTTGGAATTAGGTGTAACTGATTCCAATCTCATGGATTCGACTCCCTCAAGCTAGGGAGAGTGGTTTTGAGGTCTATATGATGTATTTTCTCAGTAATTGTAATGGTTGGACTCATTTGGAGGGTTGGCTTCTCAAGAGACACACTTTTGTATCAGTTTTGGCCTGGACATTAATCAAGTTTGCAGTTATTTTTATGGGATCCATGTGGTATAGTGTTTAGTTTCATTTCTTCTTTTGTGCTCATATGATAGAATTTCTTGTTTATTTCATTCATCATCTCATTTCCATTAAGTGAATTTTTTCAAGTTAGATGAACATAATCCATAATTGTTATGCTTTGTTTTGGGTAAATATTCACAGTTTGTAATTTCTTTAGTTTAGAAAGAAATCATGAGTTTACCATTCTCTTTATAGCTCCTCACCTATCTTAAATCATCTCATCATCAAAACCCTAAAGTGCTAAACATTGAACCTACCTTGCCCCATAGAACACCCTGCAAATCTTGACCTAATTTCCTTGCCTTGATTATTTGACTCCTCCTGATCTAGCAAAACACTATACAATAAAAATCAAAAATCCTGAGCTACTATGCCTAGCCTAATATCTTCTTTCCTCAGTTATCTTGGTTTTGATCTATATGGAGAGAGCCCTCTCCTTTCCTAGTAGGGCTAGCTACTTGGCTAAGCATGGTTTGAGGTTACCTCGGAATTTCCTTTCTCACCCTGAGGTTAAATATGAGTGATAACGCACCCCACGACAATGTCAAATTGAGAGAAGACTAAATTAAGAGAAAAAATCAGAGAGGAAAAATATCAAGAATGGTTGAATCAACCACTGATTCAATTCCCGCTACGTCCAAATTCACCAATTAGGAATGACTACAACAATAGTAGTTCTTCACAAGCTGGAAATGGAGGCAGTCAAATAGAGGTTTGTATGGATTATTACTTAAGGGATACGACTGCCATGGAGACAATGTTGTTAGATGCATTCAAAAACGATGATTAGCTAGGGGATGATGCTCATATCGCTGACACATTTTTCAAAAGCATTAAATTTTCTTCCACCACCCCTCTCTTTGGACCTGGCTGTCAGTAAAATTCTACCCAGTTAGGGACAACGATGTTATTGTACAAATTCAAAGCAAAGTTTGGCTTATTGAATGCATGTTTCTCAAAAATTTTGAGGTAAGTTACCATAAAGTCCTCCCTTATTTAAATTTCAAAAATATAACCAGTACAGTACAATGAACATTCCAAATGGTAAACTCTATGAACGTTAATAATTATATCGGCATTAATGTACATTTATTAATATATTTTTCCATGATCACCAACTACAAGTTATTCAAAGATAAGGTTCTTTCGAGTGATAATGTCATGCCCGGTAGCTACGAAGAGGCAAAGAAATTGTTGAAAATGTTGGGTGTTGAGTACATATCATATCATACATATCCAAATGATTATATTCTATATAGAGGAGAATATTTAGATAAAGAGATATGTCTAAAACATAGGCATTACAGGTATCATAAATAAAAAAATAAGGGCAAATCACGTACCGATACTCCTTTAGGCACATGCCTATAATCCAAAGGATTCAAAGGCTCCTTTGTTGCAAATAATTAGCTATGTTGCAGGGATGGCATGCCTCACACAGAAGTGAGTCGAGAGTTATGTGAATCCCAACTGAATCAATAGCCATGAATCATATAAAGGATACATGGCCCGAAAAATTCAAAGATGAAGTACGAAGTCTACGACTCAGCATAGCCATTGATGGCATCAACCCATATTCCCTCCAGAACACTAACTATTTTGTTTGGCCTGTAGTAGTGATCAATAACAATATCCCCCCATGGTTGTCTGTGAAGAATGGACATCTTATGTTGGCTCTCATAGTCTCTGGTAGAAGACAAGTGAAGAATATGGATGTCTACTTACAACCACTGGTAGATGAATTGAAGGAATAATGGGATGGGATAAATGTATACGATGTATCAAGACCCATCATAGCAAAGAGGAGTTTTATATTTTATGGCATATGTGCTTACACGACACATGATTATTCAGGATTAGGAGTTTGCTCTGGTAAATTACATGTTTAATTTGTTTATATACGTAACAATATTCTTTCACATATTAGTTATTTAATTTGTTGTAATTGTTCTGATCTTCATGATATTATTTAACGTGCCATGCATATTAATTGTATACAATAATCTCGTAGGTCTTGTAACAAAAGGGTATTTTGGATGTAAATTTTGTAGACCTTCTCTAAAAGCTAGATGGTTCAAGGACCTACGAAAGCCAGTGTATGATTTCTCTAGGGTATTCCTCCCAGAAGAACACCCTTATAGAAGAGCAGCATCCCCTTTCAATGGTAAATTAGAGAGAACCCAAAGGCCTCCAATAATGACACAAGTTGAATGGCTTAGAGCATATGAGAGAGAGAAGGAGAAGGAGTTCATAGAAACGTTCGATTCAAATGGGGAGCCTATGTTTGATGATCCAGAATTCTTCGACATTGGGATGAAAAGGAAATCTATATTTTATAACCTCCCATATTGGAAGAATATTAATATTACCCATTTATTAGATCCCATGCATATATTTAAAAATGTTCCATCTTCTTTATGGAGGAACATATCACCGAAATAAAGTGACACATTAGCTGTTATGAAAGATCTTATTACTTCAAAAACTAAAAAGAAATATTGGCCAAGACGATTCGAAAGTACAGAATCAGAGGCAGACGTTGGTCCCTCTAATTCATGGTATTTCAAATAAGGTGATGTCCCATGGATTTTAAAAAAAGATGATATTTCTTTGGCAAAGGAAGTTATAATGGCTGTGAGGGTGCCATATTCATATGGGTCTTCACTACGGCGCTGCTTCACTGTGGATGACCATTTTTTGGGGTTGAAATCACATGACCATTTGAATCTTCTAAGAGTATGTATAATTTCAAAAGCATGATTTTATTATTTGTTATATTAATAAAATCTATCCCATGCAGGGATCATAAAACATAACTAATTTTGTATATTATTGCACATGTTTATAACTTTGCAGTGTCATTATCCTTTGTGTGTGTGGGTGTGTGAAACATGAATTCCCTCACGACCTAGGACGTTCCATATCTATATTATATGCATTTGTACATTGGATCATGTCAAAGGAGATTCATGTGGCTAGCATTCAATAGTGGCGTCAAGAGATAGTTGAGATTGTTTGTATGTTTGAGAAGGAACTGCCGACGAGTTTCATGGACTTGCAGGTTCATCTTCTAATCCACCTAGTAGATGAGTTTGAATTAGTTGGGGTGGTTTCTTGTCGTTGGATGTTCTTCTTAGAGAGGTACATGAAGAAATTGAAAGGTTTTGTTCGACAAAGGGAAAAACCCGAGGGGTCTATGGCAAAGGGGTACATATCGTATGAGTCTTTCTATTATGCCAGTGAGTACATCAAGCAGATCGAAAACAGACTAGGTGTGGTGATTTGGGACGATGAAAGGGATGAAGACAAAAGAGAAGGGGAGTTGCTCCAAACCAGTGGCAAAAAAGTGCTTGATAAAGAGTAACCGACTTATAATTTTTCAAATTTACACAAAGTAAATATTCATGTTGAACTTCGATATAATATATATTTTGATCTATATGTACTATATAATGTCGATTTGATTTCATCAGCGAATGTAGAAATTGAAGCAATCAATAAATTCGTTCTTTACAATTTTGAAGCAACACAATCGTTGGTCACATTGTACGAACAAAAGAGAATGAAATGGGATAGTGATAAGAAAGAACTCAGATGGTTGAATGGTAGAAGTGTGCCTTATCTCGATCATTTAAAAGAAAATATTCCAAAAATATGCCCCAACAGTTGGGTTGCTAACCAAGTCAGAGAGAAATACGGTGCAACCGGTCGTTACCCTCGTGCTGAAGAGGATGTGCTAAACGTAGGGATTGGGTGCAGCAACTTGGTAATAATCTATTTAATTTATATGTATATTTCAAACTTATAAGACATCTATATTTCATATTTTAACTGTTGGGTTATTATAAGACACATGACACTATGATTTTTTTAACTTTTTTATAATAGGTGCATTTGTTCCCATCTATGTGGGCATATGGACACCATTTTCGTATAGAAAATTCCGATACTGGAAACATCACACAAGACTATGGAGTGGAAGTTGAGTTCGATCGATCTAGTCGATCTAGCCACCATGATCAAAACCTAGTACGAGGGATGTTAGGTTACGTTGGAAAGATACAAGAGATCATTAAAGTGGATTTCTCTTCTTTCCAATGTGTTATTTTTAGGTGCAAGTGGTGGGACACCTTTGATCGGAATAATGTAAAGGAAGATCGCTATAGTATGTTGATATGTATCAACTCTAGAAAGATGTGGGATGAAGCTAAGGAGCCCTTTGTTTTCCCCAAACACTGCAACCAGGTGTTTTTTTACCCAGATGTGTTGGATAGGGATTGGTGGTTCGTATTGAGACATGAACCTAGATCAAAACATATTTTTTAGAACAATAGTGTTATCATGCCATGTGAGCTGGAAGATAATGAGGGTGATCATGAGAACCGAGAGTGATATGGTACATATGTTATTTGATCATCAATATTTATACTTTTTAAGATGGGTTTTTCGAAACATTATAATACGTATTTTGAATTAATTGGTAATTTTCATTGTGTTTATGTTAAAATCAATATTCCACTTGATAATTTGCAATTATGTTGATCTCAAAAACAATGGCGTACTGTATAAAGTTCTTTTTTTTGTATGTAAGATCATAATAAAATAATGATAATTCTAAAGCACATGAATTTATTTGCATTATTTTCTAAACTTTATTATGTTACAATAATTCATATTATTCTAGATTTATTATTTTACAATTTTTTAAAACTTTACAAATTTACAAATTTACAAATTTTAATAAAATCATTTCACATTAATACAATTCAAATTTTCACATTAATACAATTAAAAGTTTACAAATATTTTACATACAATTACAATTACAATTACAATTGCAATTTTACAATTTCAAATACAATTACAATTACAATTACAATTTTAGAATTTTACATATAAACAATTACAATTTTACAAATTTAAAATCTACAATTACAGTTACAATTTTAGAAATTTACGTATATACCATTACAATTACAATTTTAGAATTTTATATACAATTATAATTACAATTACGTCAATTTTACATATATGAAATTACATTTAAAATTACAATTACAATCATTTCACAATAAATAAAATATTACAATTGCAATTAAAATTTTATAAATATTTTACATATAACAATTACAATTAAAATTAAAATTACAATTTTAGAATTTTACATACAATTAGAATTACAAATATTACAATTTTACAATGTCATGATCATTTAATATTAAATTAATTAATAAACATCATAATCATGATAACCATCATACAAACATCATATTTGACTAAAAAACACATTCAAATTTTCTAACATCATCATGATCATGATCATCTAACAAAACACAATTAGCATTATATAACATCATCACAACACAAACATCAAATATATATCTCATGTGAAATAACTGCTATCACATACACATCTATCTGCAAGTTGCACATTAAATGAACATATCTAACATGACCTAACAATATACACATCATGATAATCACCAACATGTAAATAAGTATGTTGAGATTCAACAAGATGATGAGCTTAGTGAAAAGAGTCGCCTTCCTATTTTTGGCGCAAAGTCTATTTTTAGACTATGTCTATTTTTAGACATGTCGATCATATTCTATGAGTTGCAGGATGCTATTTGTGGATGGTTGGTCAAGTTTGAAAAATATATGTACTTCTATTTTTAGACATATTGGGCGGAGTCTAATTTTAGATTGCCAGTCTAAAAATAGATATGTCGAATATTATTAGCTCTTAATAATATTTGGACTCTAAACATTATCTTATTCTCTTGGATCACTTTAGTTAAGTGCACAGATGTGGCACAACAGCTGAAAAAAGGAATTACACTATTCCCGAGGGTTTACTGGAACTATTGCATGGAGGACTTCAGTTAGAACTCATGTGACAGAGTTTGGTGGAGTTGGAGAAGAAGTTGGTGGAGTTGTATTTAGTTTAACTCAGTTAGACTCAGTTGAGCTAGTTGTATCTAGTCTAACTGATTGATACACTAGTGAGAGTGGAGTGAATTAATTATTTAATTAATTCAAAAATAATAACTCATTAATCAACTGAAGAATACATCAGTTAACTACAGTGCATGGCAGTTTCAGTGGAGACCAGTGGAGAGATAGGTGAAAGAGCAAGTGTGACTATAGTGATGCACTGATTGCATCCAACACTCAGTGGAGATGCCAATGAGGATTGCGTGAGCAAGGCTAGAGTAATTAGAACTCATTTAGATCCATTCTTCAACAGGGATTTCATAGTATATGCAGGCTAGCAGGTGGCAAAGATCGGTGCATGGATTTGCAAGATCGGGCCTGATTAGTGTGTAGCGATTGTATTGTACTGAGAGCTTGATATGATCAGCTTTGTATGAGTATTGTTACATGATCTATATGAAATATACTATATCTATATATATATATATATATATATAGTTTGGGTTTTCAGCTTCAGGTTTTCCCGTTAAATAACTGTGTTAATGTGTATGAATTTTTATTGTTTCATGTGTGCATTGCAATCTTGATTTAATTTCCGCAGATGATCAATGGTGGAATAGATTATGTATTTTGCATGAAGTTAAAATAGTGTGAGATCAGGAGAATCTTGGACATATAACACATAATTTATATAATTTCTAAATGGTATCAGAGCAGTATTGATCATAGGAGATTGCAATTATTGAAGCAGTTGAGTTTTGTGCTGGTGGAATTCGAATTTGCTGTAGTGTTTTCTTGGTGTCGAAGTTGAGAATTCATTGAAATGTATTTCAACGAATTGCGATTGGAGTATGCCCTTGATGGGAGCTCTAATTACATAGCATGGAAGGACATGATGGAGGTGGTGCTGGATGATAATGGGTTGAAGGATTTCATCGATAGCGATGTTCCTAAGCCGAGTTCTAGCGATGCAGCCACACTTAACGCATGGCAAAAGAAGGTAGCAAGGTGTCGAAGGATTCTGTTGGAAGGTGTGAAGGACCACATTATGTCCAGCCGTCACAGTAAAGCCACTCCATTCTTAATGTGGAAGGCTTTGACAGAATTGTTCCAAAGCAGAAGTGACCAGAGGAAGTTGGCGCTTAAAGACAAGCTCAGAAAAATAAAAATGGAGAAAGGTGACAGTATACCAAAATACCTCACGAATTTTGTCCACTGCAAGGATGAGCTGGGAAGTGTGGGGGTTATTGTTGATGAAGAATACTTGGTGAGCTTGGCTCTCCTTGGGCTTCCGAAGAGTTGGCATAGCTACGAATACTCTGTCAATGGACGAGAGAAACTGCCAGGATGGGAGCGACTTTGGTTGGATCTTGTGCAGGAGGAGATAAGGCAGGGTACCAAGGATGGATCTTCATAGACGAATGAAGATGAAGAAAATTTTTCTTTGGCTGCCAAAGCAAGGAAAGGGAAGGGGAAGAAAAATCCTTCTCAATCTGGTGCGAAAGGCAAGAAGCTGGATTTGTCCATGGTGAAGTGTTTTCACTGTCACCAGCACGGACATTTCGCCACTAATTGTCCATAGAAGAAGAAGAATAAACAGGTTGTTGGATCTACAGCTGGAGAGGCCTTAGCCTCGCAGTTTGAGCTTGATTTCTCTTTGATTGCATGCTTGGTTTCAAGTGTGATGGGATCGGTGTTGTTTCTTGACAATGGTCTGTCTTTCCATATGACCGGAGACAAAGATTTATTTAGTGATCTGGAGGAAAAGGATCTCGGAGTGCACATCGAGATGGGCGATGATGGTATGTTGAATATTGCAACAAAAAATATTGAAGGAGGCATCCTGAAACATCATCCTTGATCCTAGTTGCAAAATAATCACCTAAACTAGGTGGGGCCCACACAGGTGATTTTTGGCGCAAAGTCTATTTTTAGAATATGTCTATTTTTAGACATGTCGATCATATTCTATGATTTTCAGGATGCTATTTGTGGATGGTTGGTCAAGTTGGAAAAATAGATGGACTTCTATTTTTAGAAATATTGGGCGGAGTCTATTTTTAGACTGCTAGTCTAAAAATAGATATGTCAAATATTATTAGCTCTTAATAATATTTGGACTCTAAACAGTATCTTATTCTCTTGGAGCACTTCAGTCAAGTGTACAGATGAGGTACAACAGCTGACAGAAGGAATTATGCTATTCCTGAGGGTTTACTGGAGCTATTGCATGGATGACTTCAGTTAGAACTCGTGTGACAGAGTTTGGTGGAGTTGGAGAAGTAGTTGGTGGAGTTGTATTTAGTTTAACTCAGTTAGACTCAGTTGAGCTAGCTGTATCTAGTCTAACTGATTGATACACTAGTGAGAGTGGAGTGAATTAATTATTTAATTAATTCACTAAATAATAACTCATCAATCAACTGAAGAATACATCAGTTAACTACAGTGCATGGCAGTTTCAGTGGAGACCAGTGGAGAGATAGGTGAAATAGCAAGTGTGGCTATCAGTTGTGACTATAGTGATGCATTGATTGCATCCAACACTCAGTGGAGATGCCAATGAGGATTGCGTGAGCAAGGATGGAGTAATTCAAACTCATTCAGAGCCATTCTTCAGCAGGGATTGCGCAGTAGAGGCAGGCTAGTAGGTGGCAAAGATCGGTGCATGGATTTGCAAGATCGGGCATGATTAGTGTGTAGCAATTGTATTGTACTGAGAGCTTGATATGATCAGAGTTGTATGAGGATTGTTACATGATCTCTATGACATATATTATATACATATAGTTTGGGTTTTCGGCTTCAGGCTTTCCCGTTAAACTACTGTGTTAATGTGTGTGAATTTTTATTGTTTCATGTGTGCATTACAATCTTGATTTAATTTCCGCAAATGATCAATGGTGGAATAGATTCTGTATTTTGCATGAAGTTAAAATAGTGTGAGATCAGGAGAATCTTGGACATATAACACATAAGTTATATAATTTCTACATGGTATCAAAGCAGTTGATCATTGGAGCAGATTTCAATTATTGAAGCGGTTGAGTTTTGTGCTGGTGGAATTTGAATTTGTTGCAGTGTTTTCTTGGTGTCTAAGTTAAGCATTCATTGAAATGTCTTTCAACGGATTGTGATTGGAGTATTCCCTTGATGGGAGTTTGAATTAAATTGCATGGAAGGATAGGATGGAGGCGGTGCTGGATGATAATGGGTTGAAGGAATTCATAGATGCTGATATTCCGAAGCCTGCTTCTAGCAATGCAGCCGCACTTGACGCATGGAAAAAGAAGGTAGAAAAGTGTCAAAGGATTCTGTTGGAAGGTCTGAAGGACCACATTGTGTCTAGACTTAATGGTAAATCCACCCCATTCTTAATGTGGAAGGCTTTGACAGACATGTTCCAAAGCAGAAGTGACCAGAGGAAGCTTGCACTTAAAGACAAGCTCAAAAAAATAAAAATGGAGAAGAATGACACTATTCCGGTATACTTGACAAAGTTTGTCCACTGCAGGGATGAGCTTGGGAGTGTAGGAGTCAGTGTGGATGAAGAATACTTGGTGAGCTTGGCTCTCCTTGGGCTTCCGAAGAGTTGGCATAGCTACGAAGACTCTATCAATGGATGGGAGAAACTGTCAGGATGGGAGCAACTTTGGTCGGATCTTGTGCAGAAGGAGATAAGGTGGAGTACCAGGGATGGATCTTCATCAAAGAATGATGATGAAGAGGATTTCGCTTTGGTTTCCAAGGAAAAGTAGAAGAAGGGGAATAAATTCCATTCTATATCTGAGGCCAATGAAGATGGCAAAGAGCGTGACATGTCCAAAGTGAAGTGTTTTCACTGTCACGAACATGGACATTTCACCACAAATTGTCCACAGAAGAAGAAGAACAAGCAGGTTGCTGGAGCTGCAGCTGGTGAGGCTCTTGCCTCGCAATTTGAGCTTGACTTCTCATTGATCGCATGCATGGTGTCTAGTGCATTGGGATCAGGGTGGTACTCTGATAGTGGTGCTTCCTTTCACATGACGGGAGATGTGAATCTTTTCAGTGACTTGGTGGAGAAAGATATCCAGTTGCATGTTGAGTTGGGTGACAATGGATAATACAATGCGACCGGCATTGGTACCATTACCTTTCAGAGGGATTTAGGTAAACTCATTCTTTTACAAGATGTAGTGCATGTTCTAGTTTTAAAGAAGAATTTAATCTCAGTCGCAATGTTAGAGGATAAAGGGTATGATGTTGTCTTTAGTGAAGGAAACGTTTTCCTTAGGTACAAAGCAATAGGACAAGTCAAGAAGGTTTGGATTTGAGCGAAGAATCTCTACAGACTTGAAGTAGATGGGATTTCTACGGAGCTTCCTACTATTGGGAAGTGCAAGAAATACATGCAATTGAAGCTTGAGAGGGAGCTGGATTTGCATGCAGGTAAGAGTGAACCTCGGGATGTGGAGCAGCCACAAGATGAGGATCATGGAGTGGGATAAACCACTCATGCAAAGAAATTTCACGCCAGATGGGCAGAGGGAGTGCATGCAGCTATACCACCAGGTGAGAGGTGGGGCGACATGCATGAGTAATCCAAAGAGGATATTTCTAGGCAGAATTCATGGAGATGGTGTTTATCTCATGAATTGAACCTGGCTACGAGGTGCCCACAGAGCAGCAGTAGCATTATCAGTTGGATTGAAGCAAGAAAATCAAAGTGACAGTGTCGGATACTGGAGCGCGGTTCAGAGTTGACAGCAAGTGCAGAGTGCATGGGTGCAGAGTTCAACAGCGCAGTGGTTCCTGAAGACATGTATAGTTGGTACTAGAAGAAGTCGAAGACTTTGATGATATATGCATTAGACTGATTGAGTTTTTTGGAGCCTTGCAGTTTCGTAAGTGTTGCAGCAAGAGTTGCAAAGCATATGCATAGAGTTGCAGGGCGCTTGCAAAGGTTGTAGGGTGAATGCATGTTGTTGCATGTAGCTTGAAAAGACAGTCCTTTCTTGTTGAGATGGAGTGTTGAAGATTGCAACAAGAAACAGTGAAGGAGGCATCCTGAAACATCATCCTTGATCCTAGTTGGAAAATAATCACCTAAACTAGGTGGGGCCCACATAGGTGATTTTTGGCGCAAATTCTATTTTTAGACTATGTCTATTTTTAGGCATGTCGATCATATTCTATGAGTTGCATGATGCTATTTTTGAATGGTTGGTCAAGTTGGAAAAATTTATGGACTTCTATTTTTAGACATATTGGGCGAAGTCTATTTTTAGACTGGCAGTCTAAAAATAGATATGTCAAATATTATTAGCTCTTAATAATATTTGGACTCTAAACAGTATCTTATTCTCTTGGAGCACTTCAGTTAAGAGTACAGATGAGGCACAAAAGCTGACAGAAGGAATTATGCTATTCCTGAGGGTTCACTGGAGCTATTTCATGGAGGACTTCAGTTAGAACTCATGTGACAGAGTTTGGTGGAGTTGGAGAAGTAGTTGGTGGAGTTGTATTTAGTTTAACTCAGTTAGACTCACTTGAGCTAGTTGTATCTAGTCTAACTGATTGATACACTAGTGAGAGTGGAGTGAATTAATTAGTTAATTAATTCACTAAATAATAACTCATTAATCAACTAAAGAATACATATGTTAACTACAGTGCATGGCAGTTTCAGTGGAGACCAGTGGAGAGATAGGTGAAAGAGCAAGTGTGACTATCAGTTGTGACTATAGTGATGCATTGATTTCATCCAACACTCAGTGGAGATGCCTATGAGGATTGTGTGAGAAAGGCTGGAGCAATTCGAACTCATTCAGAGCCATTATTCAGCAGGGATTTCACAGTAGAGGAAGGCTAGCAGGTGGCAAAGATCGGTGCATGGATTTCCAAGATCGGGCCTGATTAGTGTATAGCAATTGTATTGTACTGAGAGCTTGATATGATCATTTTTGTATGAGTATTGTTACATGATCTCTATGACATATATTATATACAGATAGTTGGGGTTTTCATCTTCAGGCTTTCCTATTAAACAACTGTGTTAATGTGTGTGAATTTTTATTGTTTCATGTGTGCATTGCAATCTTGATTTAATTTCCGCAAATGATCAATGGTGGAATAGATTTTGTATTTTTCATGAATTTAAAATAGTGTGATATCAGGAGAATCTTGGACATATAACACATAAGTTATATAATTTCTACATGGCAAATACAGTGCAACTGGTATCAGGACCATTTCCTTTGAGAGGGAGTCCGGTAAACCTTTCATCTTGAAGGATGTCATGCATGTTCCAGGATTGAAGAAGAATCTGATCTCCGTGGTGATGTTGGAAGACAAGGGTTATGATGTTGTTTTCAGTGAGGGAAAATATTTTCTTCGGTATAAAACAACTGGTCAAACCAGGAGGATAGGGATTCAAGTTAAGAATCTTTATCAATTGCAGGTAGATGGTTGTGCTGCAATGACAGGCAAAGTAGGAGTGGTGAGCCGGGATGAGGGCGAATTGTGGCAGAGGAGATTGGGCCATCTTCACCATGGTGCTTTGAAAATTTTGCAGCAGATTCCTAAAGGTACACTTGCACAGTCAGATCAGTGCAAGGGATTTACTTTGGGAAAATTTGTGAAGACCACTTTTCATGAGAAGGATAGTCGCGCCTCGACGATCCTTGAGAGAATTCACACAGACGTGTGTGGACCTTTCTCAGTTGCTTCAATAGCAAAGCACAGTATTATGTGATATTTGTTGATGACTTTTCTTGTAAGTGTTGGATCTTCTTCATGCAGAAGAAGAGCGAGACATACTCAAAGTTCTGTAAGTTCAAGGCGCTGGTTGAGAAAGATTCGGGGAAGCAAGTGAAAGCTCTCTCGAGTGATAATGGTGATGAATACATCTCTGGCGAATTCAAACACTTCTGTAGCAAAGAAGGAATTCGAAGAGAACTCATAGCGCCTCATAACCCACAGCAAAATGGGTTCGCGGAGAGAAAGAATAGAACGATCGTGGGTGTTGCACGGGCGATGTTCCATGATCAGGGCCTTCCCATAAACTTGTGGGCTGAGGCATGCAACACTACGGTTTATGTGCAAAACTGTTTTCCTCATAGAGTACTTGGCATGAGTACACCCGAAGAGGTGTTTTCTGGTAAGAAGCCTGATATTTCTCATTTGAATATTTTTGGCTCACCTGTTTAGATTCATGTGATGAAGGATGCTAGGAAGAAGCTGGAGCCGACCGCAGAGGTTGGGATATTTGTGGGGTACACATAAACACCCCACAATTATCATTTGTATTTTCCAGACAGTCGGATGATTGTCATGTGACGGGATATCAAATTTCATGAGGAGAAAGCCATGAAGTTGTCGCTTGAGAGGGAGCTACACTTGCATGCAGAGGAGGAGCTACTTGTTCCTAAAGATGAGCCTCAAGATGTGGATCAACCACAAGATGAGGTTCATGGAGTGGAAGAAACCACTCATGCAGTGCCAAACATCAAAGGGTGGAAGCGCACTACAAAATCTGAGCGACTAAATCTTGATGCAGTGCAGAATGTAGGATTTCCTACATCACAGCGCAGACAGAGACAGTCACCCGATCGATTTACTAGATACATAGATCTGATGAGAAAGTGTATCGTGATGGAGCCATCCTCTTTTGAGGAAGCTGTGGAGGATCCCACGTGGGTAGATGCCATGGTGGAAGAGTATGATTCGATTGTCAAAAACAGTGCATGGGAGATTGTCCCAAGGCCAGAAGGGAAATCAGTGGTAGGTTCGAGATGGATCTAAAAAGTGAAGCAAGCTACTGATAGGAGCGTTGAGAAGTATAAGGCAATATTTGTTGCCCGGGCCTTCTCACAGATTGAGGGGATCGACTATGAAGAAACCTTTTCACCTGTCGCAAGGTATTCTTCCATACCGATAATCCTTTCTCTCTTAGCGCAGATGGGTTGGCACATTCATCAGATGGATGTGAAGACTGCGTTCCTCAATGGAATCATTAAGGAGGAGGAATACATTGAGAATCCTGAACGATTCGAAATCTTCAGCAACGATTCGCATGTGTGCAGGCTCAAAAGAGCGTTGTATGGGCTGAAACAAGCACCTCATGCTTAGTACACACGGATAGACAGTTATTTCACCGGACTTGGTTTCACCAAGAGTGAGGCGGATCCAAACCTATACCAGATTGTGGTGGAGGGTAAGCTTTTGATCATTGTGATTTATGTAGATAATTTAATACTAATGGGTGATGAACTGTTAATACACTCATGCAAGGCAGATCTTGCAAAGGAGTTTGAGATGAAGGATTTGGGCCTCCTTCATTATTTTCTGGGATTGGAAATTTGGCAGCGGAAAGGTGAACTGTTTGTGTCTCAAGGAAAGTACGCCCGAGAGATACTGGAGAAGTTTCACATGCAAGGCTGCAAGCCTATCGACACTCCTCTTCCTGGTGGTTGGAGGAAAGAGGATGCTACATCGGTAGAGGTAGTGGATGCCATTGTTTATCGATAGTTGGTTGGTTCACTCATGTATTTAGTCAATACACGACCGGACATATGCTATGCTGTGAACCAGCTTTCACAAGCAATGGTGAAGCCTACCAAGCTCTTTTGGAAGGCAGGAAAGCATTTCCTGAGGTATCTCAAAGGCACATCTGGGTATGGATTATGGTACAGATAGTTGGATGAGGTGAAGATGCACGGCTTCACGGGTAAAAATTGGGCAGGAAGCCCAACGGACAGAAAGAGCACATCTAGAGGGATTTTCAGTATTGGATCTACAGTATTATCTTGGTACAGCAGGAAACAAACATCCATGGCACTCAGTTCAGCAGAGGCCGAGTACATGGCAGCAAGTTTGGCTGCATGCGAGGCTATATGGATGAGGAAGATCCTGGTCAGTTTGTTCGGTTCTCATTTAGATCCTACTGTGATATATTGTGATAATCAGAGTTGCATTAAAATCTCAGTTAATCCAGTATTTCATGATATATCTAAACATATTGACATCCGATACCATCATATCAGAAATTGTGTGCAGCGAAAGATCATGTTTCTTTCTTACATTCCTACGGAGGATCAGGATGCAGATATTCTGACGAAGAAACTCACCAGGACCAAATTCAAATACCATAGAGACAGGATCAGGGTGGCAGATAATCCCTATCTTGCTGAGAGGGAGTGTTGAGATTCAACAAGATGATGAGCTTAGTGAAAAGAGTCGCCTTCAGTAAGTGGGCCCGCAGGCTATTTTTGGCGCAAAGTCTATTTTTAGGCTATGTCTATTTTTAGACATGTCGATCATATTCTATGAGTTGCAGGATGCTATTTGTGGATGGTTGGTCAAGTTGGAAAAATATATGGACTTCTATTTTTATACATATTGGGTGGAGTCTATTTTTAGACTGTCAGTCTAAAAATAGATATGTCGAATATTATTAGCTCCTAATAATATTTGGACTCTAAACATTATCTTATTCTCTTGGAGCACTTCAGTTAAGTGCACAGATGTGGCACAGCAGCTGACAGAATTAATTACGCTATTCTTGAGGGTTTACTGGAGCTATTGCATGGAGGACTTTAGTTAGAACTCATGTGACAGAGTTTGGTGGAGTTGGAGAAGTAGTTGGTGGATTTGTATTTAGTTTAACTCAGTTAGACTCAGTTGAGCTAGTTGTATCTAGTCTAACTGATTGATACACTGGTGAGAGTGGAGTGAATTAATTATTTAATTAATTCACAAATAATAACTCATTAATCAACTGAAGAATACATATGTTAACTACAGTTCATGGCAGTTTCAGTGGAGACCAGTGGAGAGATAGGTGAAAGAGCAAGTGTGACTATCAGTTGTGACTATAGTGATGCATTGATTGCATCCAACACTCAGTGGAGATGCCAATGAGGATTGCGTGAGCAGGCTGGAGTAATTCGAACTCATTCAGATCCATTCTTCGACAGGGATTTCATAGCAGAGGCGGGCTAGCAAGTGGCAAAGATCGGTGCATGGATTTGCAAGATCGGGCCTAATTAGTGTGTAGCGATTGTATTGTACTGAGAGCTTGATATGATCAGCTTTGTATGAGGATTTTTACATGTTCTCTATGACATATATTATATATATATAGTTGGGGTTTTCAGCTTTAGGCTTTCCCGTTAAACTACTGTGTTAATGTGTGTGATTTTTTATTGTTTCATGTGTGCATTGCAATCTTGATTTAATTTCCGCAGATGATCAATGGTGGAATAGATTTTGTATTTTGCATGAAGTTAAAATAGTATGAGATGAGGAGAATCTTGGACATATAACACATAATCTATATAATTTCTACAAAGTACAACTACAACATGAACATAAAATACATGGACCATATATATATATACAACTGTAATATAAATGTCATCTATTAGCAGGTGGTACATCATCAATAGCAATACTATTCGAGTCTTTCTTAGTCAATGGTGAAGCCTCGACAAGCTCAGTCGATACATGTTGATCATCACATGCCTGTTGATCTGGTACTAGTGCCTCATGTTGATCAGAATCAACTGTCGGCTGCTCATCATGATGACTGGACATGCTCAATGATCCAGCATGCTCATGATCATCGTGATGACTGGACATGGTTGATGGTCCAGTTTGCTCTCCATGATGATTATTGCTCGATGCTAATGGAGGATGCTCATCTGGCACGACACGAGGTGAACGATGATCACTCCCCTGATCGTTATCCTCAGATGATGCATTAGCGCTGCTCACAGACTGTCGATCACATGTTGCGTCTCGACCATGCCTATAACGTTCAAGGGTCCTCCTACGACATGTTGCATCAAGTTGTACATGTCACACGGCATGCCTCTCCACATATGTACCAGCCTACCATCGGCCTGTATGTATCTCATAGTAGCAGGCCTAACTTCTGCCTCAACAATCAATGCACAAATTTGGTCGCCCAACTCCATCCTCAATCTTCTATCAAGCCTAGCGCGTCTAGAAAAAGGTGGTACCGGCGCACCAGCAGGAGCATTTCTCTCTGCACCGGCCCCCTGATGATCCTTGGCATCTGGCATATCCTAATCTTCATCAGGATCCACACCTGGATCATGTGGTGGTGCTGGAATTTCCTCGCCATCAAAATACCCAATGTCTGCAAAATATATACAAGTACATAACAATAATTAGACAATTCATTACACAATTTAATAAAAACAAGTTAAAGAACATGTTAGAATAAATTTAAATAAAATAGTAAAATTACCTCTATCATCCAGCAGCTCATCATTTGTGAAGAGGATGTTGGCACACCCTCGCTAACCCAAACTAGCATAAGGAAAGGGGACCATAACGAAGGGATGCTCAACAACACTGGCTAGCAACTCCAGTGCATCA
The DNA here is from genome assembly GCA_034641835.2 of Pinus albicaulis. NCBI lineage: Eukaryota > Viridiplantae > Streptophyta > Pinopsida > Pinales > Pinaceae > Pinus > Pinus albicaulis. Next base: position 467,731,461 of record CM076575.1, read on the forward strand.
TGAGATATCCTCACGGAAAACTCAATCTCACCCCTCTTGGGCATCATCTATCCCCACATGTGCATCCATGCCTCCAACATCGGCCTACGAGGCTACCGAAAAAAAGTAGGCCTCGTCTCTAGAAACCTCTCAAAAAATAAACAAAAAAGCTCTGAAGAAAAAGGGAAGTTGACCCTCCCTTGTGCATGAGCACGACATCTATCTAAGGCTATACAGAACTGCCGAAAAAAAATGGTAGACCTCACCTCCTCACTACCAAATGCAATAATATGTAATTGACCTCTGGAAACCTGAAAATATGAAGGGGACAGTATATTTGCGCTAATGTATCTCCAGGAGTACACCAACTGACTCCCTGCTGCATAGCCAACTGCAACCTCTGGGAACGAGGGAGAATCCACCCCTCTCCTCGATTTCCCTGTAATGAAATATATGTCCTCCTCAGTGGGCGTGTACCACTGGTTAAGACCAACCCGGAAAGCCTGTAGGTGGGCATTCCACTTGTGGATAAGATGTCTCGAAAACAACCATGGCCCTTTAGGGAAGTAGCCTCCTCATATAACTTGAGGAGGCCTACCTGCCTTAGGAGCCCTTGGGTAGCTACTGTAATAGGGCGAGGGTACACATCTCTCTCCCTCTCTCATGCCTCCCACAGGCGAACTATGTTATACTGGTCCGCCTATTGTTGTTGTTGTTCCCTCTCTTCTCTCCTTTCACGTCTCTGAATGATTGACATATTAAATACAATTTTTTTATTAAATGAGACATGTATTTAGGAATATACATATATAATTTTTTTTGCAAAAAAAAAAAAAAATAGTGGGTGCACCACAAAAAATAGGCATGCACCGATACCGGTGAGTCTTTTTTTGTCGCGCAGCGGCGGCGGTGCACTAGAAAATATTCAATGCACCAGCGGCGGTGCACCAGAAAATATTCAATGCACCAGCAGCGGTGCACCTGAAAATTTTCAGTGCACCGTTAACTATGGACCGTGTTGGGAGGGTGGTGCGCTGACTAAACTACATCATTACATAGTCAGCGCACCGAACTCCTCACATCATTACATAGTCAACAATGCAGTCTTTTACTAGGCTGCACTGTTGACCCTGTCGAAATGAAAAATGTGGTGCGCTGAAAAAAATACCTACCTCGGGGCAGATATTAAATTCAACGCACCACATTTCCACTATTCCACATGGTCAACGATGCGGCTGAGTAACCAACCCCACCGCACTTTTTTTTTAATTTTAAAATAACATGGTGTGCCTTTCGGTACTGCCCCGAAACCGGTGCGGATACTGTTAGCACCGGTTGCGGTGCGGCTTGTATATTTACATGCAGCACCGCGAACCAGTGTGAGCCGAACAACTCGAGCGCATCGCGTGACAATTTTTTTTCTTTTAAATGGTTAATTTTAAGGTAATTTGAAATTTTAATCTGCTAAAAGGCTTAATTATGGAAAAACAAGAAAAATACCTATATATTTGGTCGTCGAGGAGGCATATTGGCTGTAGAATTTGCAAAAGAAAATTTTCCCACTGTTTTGAAAAATTCAAGTTGGAGATTGGTGGGCAATGCACAGCAACAGTTCATGCAATGGGTGCAATGGGAGCACTGATGTTAGGGAAGCTCAGACAAGGATAAATTGCACTGGTGCTTGAGAGCTCTGGAGCACTGAGAAAAGTGAAAAATGTGGTTTTTTGGCTGTAATTTTTAATTATTTAACCATGTTCCGGTGCGCGGGGTTTTATAGGTGCATCGGAGCTGTTTCTTAAGATTGCATTGGGTAGTTTCTGTTTTGGCGTGGGGTTTTAGGAAGCATCGATGTGGAATATTTGTAAAGCATCGGTGCGCTACAGTAATAAGATGCACTGGGTAGGTCTGTATGGAGCGCACGGTGTCTGGTGTGACAATGTTTTGTGCGCACTGGTGCTTTCTCTTGTTGAACGCTGCACCAGACGAAAAACATCCGCAAAAACCTCCACTCTCCAAACTCCTCTAGTAACCTCTGCTAGAAATGGATGTCTTGGGTATTTCTATAAGGGGTTCCTCAAAAATATCCGCTAGAGGGTCTTTTCCTTGTAGTTTCTTCTAAAGACAATATTTGTTCCAAAAAGTATATAAGACTATCATGATTTATTTTTACCTTGAAGCGTATTACCATTAAGTAAGTTCTCTATTACTTTATTGCATGTATTATTGCCAAAATTTCCTTCTCATAAATAGGTTTGTGTAAATACTTTCCTTTTATTGGATGACTTTCAAAAGAAATGGGTCTTCCTTCTTGCATTAATACAACTCAAATTCCATTTCCTGAGGTGTCACATTCCACAATAAAGGTTTTTGTGAAGTCTGGCGTTGCTAAGGCCGGTGCTTTGCACATTGCCTCTTTAAGATATTAAAAGCCCTTAGTTTCTTCTCAAGTCCAAGAAAATGCAGATTTATTCAGTAATGTTGTTAGAGGTGCTAATATTCTCCCATAATTCTTAACAAACTTGTGATAGTACCCTATCAGCCCGAGAAATCCTTGAATATGCTTTATGGTTGTGGGGATTTTCCATTCCTTAATGGTTTTAATTTTGTTAGGGTCTACCTTAACACCCTCATGAAATACAGTATGACCCAGATATTCCACCTCCTGTACTCCAAAGAAACATTCGGAGTTTTTTGCATATAATTTTTTCTCCTCTAATAGTTTGAGCACCTTGTCAACGTGTTGAACATGATCCTTCCAAGACTTGATATAGATTAGTATATCATCAAAAAATACTAACACAATTTTTTTAAGGAAGGGTTTGAAAATTGAATTCATCAAATCTTGAAATGACGAAGGTGCATTGGTAAGGCCAAAAGGCCTGACCAAAAATTCATAATGAGCCTCATAAGTTCTGAATTTTTTTCTTAGAATGTCTTCATTCTTCATTCTAATTTGATGATATCCTAAATGAAAATACAAGAGAAAGAAATTTGACTAGGTTGAATTATAGCAACTTCTATCATTTTTGCAACCATACGTTCAATTTCACTCTTTTGGGCATAGAGATATCTGTAAGGTATGATGTTTGGAGGAACATTTCCTTGAATCAAATGAATATCATGATCATGATCACGAATAGATGGGATGCCTTTGGGAGTCTCAAATACCTTGGAACTATTGTCCAATACTTTTTGGAGATATGGAGAAATAGATGATTTCAATGTTTGAACCTCTAGAGAGAATAATTGTGAAATTACGCCTTGTTGTTATTTATTCAAAAGCTTTGTCATTCCCTTAGAGCTTATTATCTTTCTTGGTTTCCCTGTGATACCCCTTAATTGAAATTCCTTTCCTTCCAAAAACAAAATCAAGAAAATTTCTTGAAAATTAAATGCTATCATCAGCAAAGATTGTAATCATTAGACTCCTAGTACAACATTAGCAACACCCATTGGAATGGAAAGTATTGGAATATTTAATACATATTCCCCCATGGTTAGCTTGATATTATGACACTTTCTAGAGATATTTATAGTTCCTCCTTTTGCAACCATCACTTGACACTTTGGTGCTGGATATAGGAGACAATTTAATTCCTTGTCTATTTTAAAATTTATAAAATTATGGGTACTATCCCAATCAATCAACACAATTACCTTTTTCTTCTTGATATATCCTTTTACCTTAAGAGTTTTAGAAGTGGTAATTCCTACCAATGCATTACAAGATATGGTCGGATTAATTTCTTCTTTCTCTAGGGTTCGTTCTTGGTGTATATCCTCCGCTTTTGATGTTTCTTGTTCCTTTTCTTCCTCCTCTTCAAAATCTATGTAGAATAATTTATTCTCAGCACACTTATGACCTTTAGTGTATTTTCTATCACAACTGTAACAAATCCATTTTTCTCTTTTTTCCTCCAATTTTTGTGGTTTTGACCTTGTAGGTTGTGGAAGGCTAATAGCAACAACACTTCCATCTTTGTAGTTATGAGTGGTAGACTCCGTTGTTTCCATAATTTTTCTTTCAACTTTTCTTGCCACCCTGAATGCCTTTTCCAATGAATCAGGTTCCCAAAGGCAAACCTCATGTTGGATGTTATCCTTCAAAGTCCCTATGAAAACATAAATCCTATGCTCTAGAATATCATTTACCCTTATATTCAGTTTTTGGAAGTCCTCAATGTGCTTCGCCATTGAACCCTTTTTTTTTAGATTTATCAATTGGATAATGAAGGTGTTTCTCTTTGTATCCTCATAATGTGCTATCATTTCAATTGTAAAATTTGACCAAGTGAAAAGTGGTTTATGATAATAAATCCATTGATACCATATAAATTGATTTGGTTCTAAATATAAAGTTCCAATGCGTACCTTTTGTGTGTGTTGCACATTTGAAGATAAAAATATTGTTCCATCTGTATTATCCATGTTACCAAATGTTATCCATCAAAATTACTCATATCAATCTTTAGAATGTGGTGGGTCTTACACCCAACATTGGAGTCTCTAATCATAATTCATATTCCTTTTGTCTTCATCATGGTTTTTATTGATTATCTTGTCACCATTGGGAAGTCTTTCTTGTAGAAACTTTGTCAATCCTTCCATATTGACATTCATCATTTATTCCATGTATTATTTTAAACCATCCTTAAAATATTCCATGTTTTTAAAGCATCCTTAAAAACTTCCATGTCCCTTTTTGAGCCATCCATGTGCCCTTTTAGATCATAATTGGTTTCTCTTTGTGAGAGAAAAATGTGTTGCACTTGGTCTTGTAATTTTGATTATCATGTTGCAATTCTTCCTCTTCATGAGTCATAATAGAGATTTGTGATGGCTTAATGGGTGTAGAATTATTTTGTTTGGGAGGAATTTTTAAACCAAATACTGATATCTATGCTTCAATATACCCTTTGAACCACTTCAAAATTTATGCAAAATTTTAAAAAATACACACATTTTTCTTGTGCTTTAGGAGCTCGATATTGAAGCGATTGTATCTATGTAATTTCGGATCTCCAAGTTCTAAAATTCCATATTATGTTACTTATCTAAGTATTATATAAACCTCATAAGTCAAATACATATTTTATTCTTCAAGAAAGAGGTATGCACAATCTCTCACCATGACCTAATTATAGACTAGTTCAATAGAGAGAACTTATATAGAGTGCCATGTGTCATTGTTTCAACATTCAGCCCTGAAAATGATACCCAAAACATTATATTTTGTCCAATTTTAGTCACTTTTTACGAAATTCAAATCCAATGCTCGGAGAGAAAGTTATTATTATTTTCCTTAGGTGACCTGCTTGAGATGGAATTATGGAGCCTGCAAAACCCCTAACTTCCTCATATCATATCTCTGAAAATATAGCAAACCAAGCTCTGAAATTCGCAAACGAGGTTCACCAGTATTTCGATTCCACATGGTTTAATTTTCAACTTATGAAGTTTCGTAGAAAAAAATTGTAGCGAAAATTCCAAGATGACATGTTTGAAGAAGTGAAACCCTAGAATCCAAAGCTCTAATACCATATGTTATGCAACTAGCTCACAAAATATAATAAAATATAGATCAATGACTTAAAAATTATCCTCTTTGAGGGGGAAACCTCCTTCACATTACATAAATGAAAAAAATTTGGATGATTCAATTGATAAGACCTCTTTGGTATATATAGGAGTCTAAGGGGTCATAATATAATCAGAGCCTACATAACAATAATAATGTAAGGGGACAACAATAACAATAGTGGGATTTTATGGGGCACAACAATAACAACATGGGGTATACATGAGAACAATAATTGATCTATAAATAGTTGTGGTTATTCCAGTGGACAGTTCGTCACAACATATTTGATGATAATATATTAAAATACCATACTTTTAAACTATTACAATTTTATTAAATTTCTAGATATGTAGATTTTACTGTAATTAGTGCATGCATGCGGAAGGAATTTATGAATAAAAGTAGATAACGATAAAATAATCTCACAAGAACATAAGACACAATATATGCTCTATGGGAAACCATTTTGGGAGAAAACCCAGCTGGAAGGTAAGGCTGCTTCACTCTCTTTCTCTGTGTGGAAATATGGCTGCATATACAAAGAAGTAATGTTTGTGGCCCATGGGTTGCTACAGTGCACAAAAAATCTCTGTGTTCTCTACCTCCTATCTCTCCTGGATATATTTTCTTATGTATGGAACAAAATTCTCTCAAAAGAATGGAATTCCTCTTCTTCCTAGTGGCTTAGTTATAACACAACCAAATAACCTACTAGTAGTTATTTTTTACTACATCAACTCTTAACTAGAGTTACAATATAGACTCTTCTTGAGTCCTTTACATTAAAAAAACATGGCTAGACCCTTTTCCATGAATAATGGGGGCTGGCGTGGCATCCTCCCAAACTATAGGTGTGAAAACATGAAGGTCAATTTCTGAGTGGCATAAATTTCACATACAGACTCTGATAGATGCGCTTCTTACACCATTGGAAAGGTATATGTGTGTAAAATAGTGTGAAAAGGTGCTATGTTAAAGAGACAAATTTTTACCCCCAAAAAACATCATTTGATGCCTAAAAATGCTCCTGGAAGATTTCAGACCCCGTTTCGCCAAATTGGGTTCCGCTAGTAAAAACGGTCCCATGAGCTGATTCCTTCATTTTTTTCCACTCCAAATGCATCGATATGGATGCCAAACAATATAATGATCCAATTTAGATAAAAAATAACAATAGGGGGCTATACTAACAATAAAAATAAGGGGAATACACCTGTATTATAGGGACCTAACACCTATTGTTTTAAGTTTCTAAGGGTACTTTTGAGAGATTAAGTAGAATTTTTTTGATATGTGAAATGTTGTGGATATTCCATTGGACAGTTCGTCAAAACAAATCTGATAAAATTATCTTGAAAATGAGAAATATACACTCTGAGGATTTATTTTTCTTTAGATTTTTGGATATGTAAATTCATGTTTGTTGTGTATGCATGAAAAATATAATTATGTATAAAATAGAGAAAAATGAAATAAAATCTCAAAAACCATGATTGACACAAGATATAACATGGGAAACCTTTTCGGGATAAAACTCAGCTGGAAGGTGAGCTCGCTCTTCTCTCTTTCTTTGAATAGAAAATGGATACAAGTACAAAGAAGTTATGCATGTGGCCCATGGGCTACTACAGTGTGAAAATTCACTATATGTTCTCTCTTCCTATCCCTTTCATCTACTCTTCTTGTCTATCGAAAAAAAAAACATTAAAAAAGAACGAAACCCTTTTTCTTCCTAGTGGCCTAGTTATAACAAAACATTATAGCATACTAGTGGTTAGGTTTGACTCCTTCAAATATTAACTAGAGTTGGAATATGGACTCTTCTATATTATTATTCATCATGATCACATGGGTAGGCCCCTTTCCATGAATAATGGGGGCTAACATGGAATCCTCTTGAATTATGGTGCTCAAAATAAGAAGGTCAAATTTCGAGTGGCATAAATTTTGTATATGGACTATGATTCAGGGAATTATTATGCCATTGGAAAGGTATATGTATGCATAATTAGAAAAACATGTATTATGATAAAGCATTAAATTTTTACCCCAAAATGAATTCCATCTAATTCCTCAAAATGCTCGTGGAAGGTATTAGACCTTAATTTTCCATACTTGGTCCGACCGGTAAAAATGGTCCCATGAGTTGATCCCTACACATTTCCCACTCTAAGAGCATAAATATTGATGCAAAAAAATTATGACCTAATATGGATCACACCTCCCCATTTTTTTAGGATTTGGGTCCCCAAAAGTGTCTACTAAATGAGGTGAGGAAATTTTCCCTCCACCTTCTCTTGGGTGTACCACTTATCCTTGCCTGTAAGTTGTCCTTTCTACCCAATCCTCCAAATTTCATGTTTCCCCTGTCGTATTTTTCTAGAATACTTCTACAAAACTGTATATTCTATCAACTCTTCCTAAGCATTTGGTGCCAAATCCTCCACATAAGGTAGGATTTGTTCCTCTTCCTAATCTAACATTGGAAGTTCATAGAGTTTCATATTATCTACATTCATAATTGACTAAATGTGTATGTATGGGGGTAGACCATGTCTATAAATATTATCTCCCATGTTTTCTAGTATCTCTAAGGGGCTATACCACATAGCCTTGATTTTCTTATTAGGACCCTATAGCCTCTCCTTGTTCAACTTTAAGCATATTATGTCTCCCATGATTTTTTTTTGCATGCATGGCCTTATATTTTTTCCATGACTCCTGTTATGTCTCATGTACTTATATATGGATATTCCTAATCTTCTAAAAAAAAAAAAACTTCCCTTAATGCTTCCCCTATAATATCCTTCGTCACTCCTCCTTGTTTCCCATATAAAATATCCAAAGGTGAATGTGGCAAATATCCAAAGAAAGTTTCAAATGGGAACTTAATAGTAGAAGTGTGAACTAATTTGTTATACTATTTTTGTAGATATGCCATATTTTCATTATAGGTCTTCGGATGCTTCTGATTGTAACCCCTAAAAAGCTGCACCAAAGTCTTGTTGACTAATTTTGTCTGCCCATATTTCATGGATGGAATATTATGATACCTCTTTAACTTTGTGTCCATGTTCTCCCACAAGGTAGTTTATAAGGAATTGAGAGATATTGTGTCCTTGTCTAAAATGGTGCTCCTTAGTATCCCAAAGTGCATCCAAACATGTCCAAAGAACAATTTTGTTGCTTCTTTCCCACTAATGGTATTTTTATAGGGCATCAAAACACACATCTTGCTAGAACTATCAACTACCATGAACAAGTAGTCATGTCCCTTCTTAGTTGTTAGTAATCCTCCCACAAATTCCATGGAAATTATTTCCCAAGGACAAGCGGTTATAGGTAAGGGATGATATAGGCCATGTTTCCTGTTACTAGGAATGTTGGTACAACCAAGCATGAATCCTCTTATGTACCTAGCTACTTGTTCTTTCACCTTGGGCCAATACACATACCTATGCAATTGGGTCACTATCTTCCATACAACAAAGTGGCCTACAACCTTGGAGGTGTGATCATATATAATCAATTGAAATCTCTCACCTTTACGAACACATAACTTATCGAGCGTGTAGAGTAATGTTTCCTAGAGATGGTATTCAATTGTGTTGTCACCATCGTGCACATGATGATATATTCGCAACTGACGAAACACCTCCTTAAACTCATCATCCTCTAAATATGAATCTTTGTTTGCATCATGGGTGAATGGATCCATGTGCATAATATTTCCAAACTTTGTGATCCTTGATGTGGGTGGTCTTGAAAGCATGTCGTCCAACTTATTTGTGCTACCCTTCTTATACTTTACCGCTAAATGAAAGTGTTGTAGAAATCCCATCCACTTGTAATGTTTGGTTTGTTGTAGCTAACTCCATGCCTATAAGTACTATAGTGGATGGTGATTTATGTGGATGATTGTTTCCTTCCCCATCATATAATGTTTCCACTTCTTCATAACTTTCACTATGTCATAAATTTCCTTGTCATATATAGGGTAGTTAAGAACTACTTCATGCAGCATACATGCCTTCCTCCCTACATTAATACTACTCCTATAAATATCCACTCGCATATGTCCCACTTTCAATGGTTGCTGAAATTTTGGTAATGCTATAACTGATGCTTGACTAATCTTATTCTTTATTTTCTCAAAGGCCCTCTACTTCCCCTTTCCCCACTAGATATTCTTACCACTTGTTGTTATGACATGGAGTGGTGTTGCTACTCCTAAAAACAAGGCTCATCGGGTATTTTTCTACCCTAATGAATCTCATAACCTTAAAAACATTAGTAGGCACATAATGGCCTCCATCTTGGCAAGATATAATTTTTATCTTTGCTCCACCTATCACATACCCGACATACACCAGGGACTACTATGCAAAATCACACTTCTTGATATTTTCTAGCAACTATTGCATCTTTAATGCCTCCAACGCCTATGTCAAATGTGAGATGTTCTCCTCCCAGGAAAAATTGTATACTAGTATATCATCCAAATAGACACTAACAAATGAATATATGAAAGGCCATAGTATATCATTCATTAACCTCATAAACGTAGTTGGTGAATTACATAGACCAAATGGCATAAATAACCACTCATGCAAATATTTCCTAGTTTTGAAGGTATTTTTCTAGGTATCTTATTCTTTGAATCTAACTTGGTGATATATATACTTTAATTCTAGCTTGGTGAAGTATTTCTCTTGCTACAACTGATCCAATAGATTATCTATCCCAGGTAGGGGGTACCTATTCTTGAGTGTGATTTTTTTCGACACGATGTAATCAATATACATCAACCAAGTCCCATCCTCTTTTGACACTATGATATGGGTGACCCACCTGGTGATGTACTTAGTCTAATGACACCCTATTCCAATAGTTATTGAAACTACTTATTCACCTAAATTTCTTCTATAATTTACCACCTATACAACCCAATGTTTGGTAATGGGGAGTCCTGCAATAGATAGATCTCATGCTCCAATTTCCTCTTGGGTGGCATCCCTTTAGGCTCTTGGAACACATCCTTATATTACTATAGTAACTCTTCCAAAAAAAAATTTTGTTTCTTAATATACCCCTCAATGGATTCCTTTGTTCTTTTTAAATCTTATACAAACTAATCTTCGCTTAAAATTAGTAAGACATGCTTCTTTCTATAGATCAATTCCTTAGCTTGATTTCCACTTACGAATGAATTTTTTTACTTTCCTTTGTATGCATTAACGGTGAATGATTTTCCGTCCTTGACGAGGTGGTACTAATTGGATAGTGAAAAGAACATTGAATCCCACATGTACATATAGGGAATTCCAAACACCACTACACATAAATCAAGGGGAACTACATCTAGTTCTACTTCATCAATAAAGTAAGCGTTGATAAAAATTTTGATTTTACAATGTTTTGTTACCTTTATCTTTCCATCTTTGTTTACCAATCCCAATGGATATGGGATTGGATGATCACAAACTTGCAGTACCAATTTGTTGACTAGCTCTGTTGTATTGAGATTCGACTATGAATTTGAGTCAAACAGGGTATCAATCTTGGTATTTGTAACGTGTATCTTTATATGGTTGAGATTGTTCTTTTCATTCTCTTCCTATTGTTTAAGGCTACTCAAATTCACCTCATTTGCACTTATGTACAGATAATATTCTCATCCACTTTTGAGTTTCTTTCAACTTGGTTTCTTGAATTAGTGACCATGAGATTATTCTTCTTCTTATATTTCTTTTTTTTATTGGGTTAATTTATGGATGCAACTTCCAACACTTCTCCTCTATATGATCGTTAATGTTATAGCAGTTTCAATGGTTGTTGGGTTCTTTGCATTGGTGTGCTATGACTGCTATATTCTTATCAATTCCCCCTTTACACTTCTTCTTCCCCTCCTTAGAAGTGTCATAGTGCTCCTTCTACTTAGATCCACTTGATTTCCCTTTCTTTAGGCCTATTCTCTCTAGGCACTATGCCTATACATAAGCCTTGTCCACGAATCTGGGCTTGAACAACATCACCTTCTTTTGTAGATGGTTGTAAGAACCACCTATATACTTGAGGAGTACATTTAGGCTCTTTCGGGAGATATCCAATATTATGGCCATATTTTTAAATCCTATGGTGCACTCATATGTACTATGTCATTTCTTCTTCCTGAAGTAGTGCCACTGGATCCACTAGTCCTATACATACCCGATAAGGGAAAATTGTGAATTTATGAGGGTTTTAAACTCCTCCCACTTAGTCACCAGAGGATCTCCCTCCTACATCAATATCTTCATATATATTTCCCTCCAAGTTGGGGCATGGCCCTCTAATTTTATTCATGAAAATGAGATATTTTAGTCTTCCTCTATATGATTAACAATAAATAGAATTCTAATTGTTACAACCATTGATTTAGATTCAAATCATTGATCTCACCTTGCTACATCTTGATATTGAACTTTTCTTCCATTTTAAACAAGGACTATGAATGGTTCACGTCACTCAAACTAGGTTGATATTTTTTTAGTCCTTTCTTTGGCTCTTTTTTTTTCTTCCCAATCTCCTAATATCCCCTCTAACCATACCTCTACATTACAACCCCCAAATTATTTGAATAGCCTAAGCTCTCGATACATACCCATTGAAACCTAAATTATGGATCAGGTTTGTGGATGACACAAGTGTCGATTGGTTGCATGGTGATGAGGAGTTAAAAAGCTTCCTAGACCACCTTAAAAATATATCCGAAGATAAACAGTTTACGATGGAAGGTGAAGATAACAATTGAATACCATTCCTTGACATCCTTCTTATAAGAAAGGAAGATGGATCTCTTGGACACAAAGTGTTCAGAAAAAAATCACACACTGACAATTACCTTCATGATGATTCACACCGCTACCTTGCTAAAAAAATGGGGGTCCTTATAACTATTTTCACTCAAGCTTTCAGAATATCGGACGAAAATCATGTCGAAGAAGAAATTGAACATTTAAAAAATACATTCATAAGCTTTGGATACAAAAATAAAGACATCAACAAAGCTATTCAAACTACCTAATCAAGAAATAATAACAATCCCCTTGATAATTCCCCATCTTCCAAAACAATCCTTCCATATATTCAAGGAGTCATTGACAAGATGGCCAAGGTTCTCGCTAAAAAGGAGATTAGAATTGATATTAAGCCTCTAATAACCATTAGACAACAGATGAAGTCAGTCAAAGACAACCTTGATCAACTCCAACAAAAGGGGGTTTACAAAATCAATTTCTCTTGTGGGGATTGTTATATTATAGAAACAGGTAGAACTTTCAAGATTAGGCTCAAGAAGAATGGCGTTGACATCAAAAATGGAAGAATTAAAACCTCAGCTTTGGCATAACACTCTAATAAGATGCGTCACCATATCTGTGTAGAAGACGTTGTGGTGATTTCCAAGAAAAACATCACTTCAAGCGTAAAGTTCATGAAGCCCTAGAAATCATCAAGCACCCCCAAAACCTCAATAGAGATGGAAGCTTGGAGGTCAGCAGAAACTGGATCCCCATTATTTCTAAATAGTACCTTTGGATCATTGCCCTCATCCTGTCGTCTCCTTTTCCCCTTTCCTCTCACCACCCTTCTTGTTAAGGTTCCACTTTTCACCATTGCATTGCATTATTTCCTTTTTACCAATTTTTCCCATTACTTTGGATAATTCTCCTTATCCCCCCTCTCTCCCTTCATTTTGTTCATTTCCCCCCTCCAAGCATCTCATTTATCCTCCTCATCTTACCCCATTTCTCTGTCATCCTTGTGCTTTTTCATTTAGCCTCATCCCCCCCTTCTTGTAACATTTATAACTTTTTTCTAAAAATATCACCTTCTGCCTAGCTAATATTAATACAAGAACCTCCTAATAAATAAATCCCATCAAAATAAACTAAAAAGAATATAAAGAAACTTCATTATTATTTTAATTAATTAAATCATTAGCAAAAGAGTTATTTTTTAATTTTATAAGTTTAATAATATTACCTTATTATTAATGCAATTTATATAAAAACCTAACCAAACTTTACAATGAAATATATATTAACACATTTTCATTCTTATTATATTATTAAATTCATGTTACAATATTATTGAAAATATATATATATATATATATATATATATATATATATATATATATATATATATATATATATATAAATTTTATTCAATTAACCTCATAATATAAATCTCTCATTAAGTATTTTGAATAATTAAAGATTTTTTAGTTTCTAATTTATATTATAATTAATTTTAATTAGATATAAACATTTTTTTTAATTAATACTACTTCAATTATATTTAAGTTATAATGCATGGAAATCATTTAATTTAATTATATTCAATTTATTAATTCAAATATATTTAAGTTATAGTAATATATTTAAGTTAAATTAACTTAAATTTAATTATATTTGATGAAAATAATATTATCAATAATATAACTTTAATTAACTATCACTTTCTAAATGATAATAAAAATAAATATAAAAATTATTTTAAAATTAAAATATAGAGAAGAAATTTATCTCATTTTTTGTCTGTCGGCTCTTCCCGTCCCTTCTTTCCTTGCATTCTCTTTGTTGTATATTTATAACCCTAGCTTTCTCTCTTCTTAGTAGGTTTTATCTTGATGCTGAGTCTTGTTCTAGACTCGAAACGTAGACTAAAAAATGAAAACTGTGGAAATTCCAAACTCTTAATCTCAATAGCCTAAGCTTATTAGTTAGGGTTTCCATCAAGAAATTCACGTTACAATTTATATCTGCAACTTGTGATTCCATCTACAAAAACCTCTCCTCTATAGGATCACATGGGTTATTTACAGATTCATCAGCCATGACCAGGGTTTTATGACTTTTGGCTTAGCCATTATAGATCCCCTATAAATCTCCACACTATACCCAAAGAAACTTGCTTGGATACTAATATGATCCATAAAAATACTGTGGATATTCCATTGGATAGTTTATCACAATAGATCTAATAGAATTATACTTGAAAATCTAAAATCTATACTGAGGGTTTATTTCTCTTTACATTTATAGATCTGTAAAATATTTCTTGTTGCATATGTATGTAAATTATAATTATACATAAAATAGATAAAAATGAAATAGAAACTCATAAACCATGATTGAGACAATATATAACCTAGGAAACGCTTTCTGGAGAACACCCAACTGGAAGGTGAGGTCACTCTTCTTTGTTTCTCTATATATAAATTTATTGTGAGTAAAAATATGTCAGACATGTGGCTAGTGGGTTATTGCAATGCATAAATACTCTATGTGTGCTCTCTCCCTATTCCTTTCAATTATTATTCTTGTGTATCGAACAAAATATACTTGAAAATAATGGGAACCCCTTTTCCTCTGAGTGGCTCAATTTTAACACAGTCTGATGGCCTAAGACTGGTGAGGTTTGAATCTTTCAAATCTTAACTAGAGTTACGATATGGAATATTCTAGAGTATTATTCATCATGATCATGTGGCTAGCCCCTTTTCCATGAATAATTGGGTCTAATGTGCCATCCTCTCTAATTATGGTGGCCAAAACAGGAAGGTAAACTTCAGTGTGGCATACATTTTGCATACAAAATTTGATTAAAGTGATTCTTGTGCCATTTGAAAGGTATATGTGTTTATAATAGTAAAAAAATGTGTGCTCTAAAGCTGAAAATTTACCCCAAAAAAATTCCATTTGATGTGTCAAATTTCTCTATGAAGGTTTCAGACCCTAATTCTCTAAATTAGGTCCCACAAGTAAAAATGGTATTGCGATACTATTCCTCCACTTTTCCACTTTCAAATAATTAATATATATTAAAAATAATTTAATGATCCAATATGAATCGTGTTTCTTTTCTTCATGAGGACCTTGGGAGGCTACTTTTAGTTTTGGCATGGAAGGACAAGTATTGGTGGAGTGATCTTGTTCAAAAATGTCGCAAACTTCAACAATGTTAAGTGGACATTCTCTATGGAGTTGAAATTTTATTTTTTATTGCATGTAAATGGGTATATAATTGTAAGACCTATTTAAGCATGCATGAACATAGTAAATTGTTAGTAAATTATGGAGGTAAACCTAGGTGTTTATGGGGATATGATGTTTTCTTAGATACCCTAGTTATAAACTTTGATGAGGGGTAAAATCGGGAGGTGAGTGGCGAAGGATAACTTGGCTAATTTTTCCAGATTTAGTCAAGGGAAAGTCCAAGTAAAGTTTAAATGGGGAAATGTTAGGTTAAACTTGATTGAGTGAAACAATGAAAGTTGTTAGGTCAATAGTGGTGGTTTCAAGCACATGGTGTAAATAACCTGTGGTATTGAGCCTGTGGGTTACATGTAATGAATCCTTTGAAGGGCTTGAGGATACTCCATCATAATGTGTCAAGAGGTCAGTGGTGAAGGGTCACTTGGTTGAGTTGTCCAAGTTTTTTCAAGGGAAATATAGATCCATTGGTTGTTTTTTCTTGTAATTGTTTTCTAGGATAAATCACATGTGATTTATATGTGAAAGTTTATATGATTTGACACAATTATTTTTCTCTAACATTCTTAATTCTTTCATCTAGAAGCTTTATTTGTGCCTCAATTAGCCATAGATATGTGGGTCCATAAGAAAAATATTATTGAAGAATGGTGGCAATATGATTAACAAATTATTTTAGACTTATTGAGAGAATTACTTGATAGTGGGGTAAGTGGGTCCACCTAGAAGAGCTACTAGAGAGTGGTACCACAACTATTAACTCGTCATAGGGATTTTGTTAAAATAGGTCATAAATAAGGGTGTCTATAGGACCCAAATTCATTTTTCCTTTTACTTAATCATGCAAAGTTATACTCCCACTTGAATACTTTTGCACTGAAATTTTTTTTTTTAATTCTCAATACTATAGTTTATGCATAAATTTTGTGGACTAGTAACAAAGAGCAAGGTTTCTAGTGATAATTCTCAAATTATCAATATAGTTGTTTATGCAAGAATTATGTGGATTGGTAGCAAGGAATGTGGTTTTGAGGGTCATAAGGGAAAGGGAGTAGTGCCAAGTTATATAGCTCTTTCACATATGTTTGGGGTCCAATTGGAATACTCAACTCAATTTCTTAACTACAAACTATGGAGGTTTAGTTGTAAGGCTTAGATGTACTACTTGATTACCTAGGTAATAGAGAGTAATCTTCCCATTTGTTTTTCTCGTTGCACACTATAGCACAATATGATCGATTGACTTATCGAAAAGTGGTTTCAACTAGCCTAGGTAAATTTTAATATACATTGGTGTATGTGGAAGTGAAATTTTGTATATAGGTGTTTTCTAATACAATACTATTTGAAGGGGTACTAACATGGGCTACAAAGGTGTCCAACTAGGTGAAACTACTTGTATATATTGCATCTATTCCCTTATCATTAATTTACATTTAAAATAAAGAAAAACATGTTATTTATGGACCATGGAATATGTCTCTAGCTTGAAAAGAATTTCTCTAAAATATAGGCTCTAGTAAGTGCTCTAATACCACTATTGGAGTTCTTTATTAGTAAATTAGAAAATTCATAGCATGAATAATAGAATTTAGCCAAATTTACTATATAAATGACATATTACAATAACAATAGGCAATAAAAGAACTAGAATATCACAAAATGTTATATCTTCATTTATGAGAGCAATGTTCACTTACCTTTCCAACGAGTAAACCTCCAAATCAGCATAGCTTTGATTACAATATACTTCATAAGACATCTCGTTACATGACCTATACTTCTTTATATAGTTCTATTTACCTCCTAGGGACATTCTAAAGAGGGAACTTTCTAGTAGGTAGAATCTTCTAGTAAGCCTTCTTACAAATAGTGTTTTCCCATGACTATATAGACCTTATTTAATAGAGATGGAATCTATTCATAGCAATTTATCTCTAATTAGGGGGTTAGGATGGGACTCTAACAAAAATAGCAAATGTACATGAGTAAGAATCATTTTTAAATGATTATGAGAAGAAAAGGTGAATGAAAATATTATGGGAAACATGATAAAACAACATGAAACACAATAAGCTTCCTAAATTTGCCTCAAATACCAATCAAAACCACTTGTGGCTCAAACAGGGTGGCAAAAATATGCCAAGCCTTGACTAAATCAATGTGGAATTAAGGAAGAGGAGTCATTTTGCAAAATAATGACAATATTAGATTTGAAATTTAAGGAGAAAATATAATGTGATAAAGAATTGGAATATAAGAGAAAATTAAGATATTATAACTTGGAGGAGGTCAACCATAATCTAGAAGATGTGAAGTGTCTCTCTATTTTGATTAGCATAAGGAAGAAAATCAACTTTGCTAAAATAAAAACAAATTTCATGAGCTCAATAGTGAAATTGGCCATTAGACAACTCCTCTAGTGTCACGAGTCAACAAAATTTGTCATCTTTATTACAGTAAGAAAATCGAAAATGAAAATCACTTTTTCTTATAATATCTTAATTGCTGAGATTCAACAAGAAGATGAGCTTAGTGAAAAGAGTCGCCTTCACTAAGTGGGCCCGCAGGCTATTTTTGGCGCAAGTCTTTTTTTAGACATGATGATCATATTTCAAAAGTTGCAGGATGCCATTTGTGGATGGTTGATCAAGTTGGAAAAATAGATGAAATTCTATTTTTAGAATATTGGGCGAAGTCTATTTATAGATCGCTGATCTAAAAATAGATGCATGTCGATTATTATTAGCTCTTAATAATAATCAAACTCTAAACAACAACTTATTCTCTTGAAGCACTTCAATTCAGTGCACAGATTTGGCACATCAGCTAACAAAAGGAATTACGCTATTCCTAAGGGTTTACTGGAGCTAATGCATGGAGGACTCAGTTAGAACTCAAGTGGCAGAGTTATGAAATAGTTGGAAGAAGTAGTTATGGAGTTGTATTCAGTTTAACTCAGTTAGACTTAGTTGAGCTAGTTGTATCTAGTCTAACTTATTGATACACTAGTGAGAGTGGAGTGAATTAATTAGTTAATTAATTCACAAATAATAACTCATTAATCAACTGAACAATACAGCAGTTAACTACAGTGCATGGCAGTTTCAGTGGAAACCAGTGGAGAGATAGGTGAAAGGGCAAGAAAGACTATCTGTTGTCACTATAGTGATGCATTGATTGCATCACACACACAGTGGAGATGTCAATGAGGATTGCGCAGTCAAGGATGGAGTAATTTGAATTCATTCAGATCTATTCTTCAGCAGATATTGCACAGTGGAGGCAGGCTAGTAGGAGGCAAAGATCGGTGCATGGATTTGCAAGATTGGTCCTAATTAGTGTATGACGATTGTACTATACTGAGGGCTTGTGATAATCTTTGTATGCTTGTATGAGATTTTCATATGATCTCCATGTTACATAATATATAGTTGGGGTTTTCAGCTTCAGGATTTCCCGGTTAAAAACTGTGTTATGTGTGATTGATTATTTTTGTTTATGCTTCACATGTGTGTGCAATTAAATTTTCCGCAAAAGATTAACAAGTGGAATAGATTCAGTATCTTGCATAAAGTTAAATAGTGTGAGATCAGGTGGATCTAGGAAATATGCATGCTTAGTGCATATAATTTCTACATGGTATCAGAGCATTGTTGATTGAACATTGCAATTGTGAAGTGAGTTTGTGCTGGTGGACAATTCGAATTTGCTACAGAAGATTCTTGGTGCAGAAATCGAGTATACGTTGAAATGTCTATCAAAGGGTTGAGATTGGAGTATGCCCTTGATGGGAGCTCGAATTACATAGCCTGGAAGGATAGGATGGAGGCGGTGCTGGAGGATAATGGGCTGAAGGAGTTCATCGATAGCGATGTTCCTAAGCCGAGATCTAGCGATGCTGCATTACTTGATGCATGGCAAAAGAAGACAGCAAAGACGAGGAGGATTCTGTTGGAAGGTGTGAAGGACCATATTGTGTCCAACCTTCATGGGAAAGCCACTCCATTCTTAATGTGGAAGGCTTTGATAGAATTGTTCCAAAGCAGAAGTGACCAGAGGAAGTTGGCGCTTAAAGACAAGCTCAGAAAAATAAAAATGGAGAAAGGCGACAGTATTCCAAAATACCTCACGAAGTTTGTCCACTGCAAGGATGAACTAGGAAGTGTGGGGGTTACTGTTGATGAAGAAGACTTGGTGAGCTTGGCTCTCCTTGGGCTTCCAAAGAGTTGGCATAGTTACGAAGACTCTGTCAATGGACGGGAGAAACTTCCAGGATGGGAGCGACTTTGGTCAGATCTTGTGCAGGAGGAGATAAGGCGGGGTACCAGGGATGGATCTTCATCGAAGAATGAAGATGAAGAGAATTGCGCTTTGGCTGCCAAAGCAAGGAAAGGGAAGGGGAAGAAATCTTCTTCAAAATCCGGTGCTAAAGGCAAGAAGCAGGATGCTATTTGTGGATGGTTGATCAAGTTGGAAAAATAGATGAAATTCTATTTTTAGAATATTGGGCGAAGTCTATTTATAGATCGCTGATCTAAAAATAGATGCATGTCGATTATTATTAGCTCTTAATAATAATCAGGCTCTAAACAACAACTTATTCTCTTGGAGCACTTCAGTTTAGTGCACAGATGTGGCACATCAGCTGACAGAAGGAATTACGCTATTCCTAAGGGTTTACTGGAGCTAATGCATGGAGGACTCAATTAGAACTCAAGTGGCAGAGTTATGCAACAGTTGGAAGAAGTATTTATGGAGTTGTATTCAGTTTAACTCAGTTAGACTCAGTTGAGCTAGTTGTATCTAGTCTAACTGATTGATACACTAGTGAGAGTGGAGTGAATTAATTAGTTAATTACTTCACAAATAATAACTCATTAATCAACTGAACAATACAGCAGTTAACTACAGTGCATGGCAGTTTCAGTGGAGAGCAGTGGAGAGATAGGTGAAAGGGCAAGATAGACTATCTGTTGTGACGATAGTGATGCATTGATTGCATCACACACACAGTGGAGATGCCAATGAGGATTGCGCAGTCAAGGATGGAGTAATTCGAATTCATTCAGAGCTATTCTTCAGCAGAGATTGCGCAGTGGAGGCAGGCTAGCAGGAGGCAAGATCAGTGCATGGATTTGCAAGATTGGTCCTAATTAGTGTATGATGATTGTACTGTACTAAGGGCTTGTGATAAGCTTTTTATGCTTGTATGAGATTGTCATATGATCTCCCTGTTACATAATATATAGTTGGGGTTTTCAGCTTCAGGCTTTCCCGGTTAAAAACTATGTTATGTGCGATTGATTATTTTTGTTTATGCTTCACATGTATGTGCAATTAAATTTTCTGCAAAAGATTAACAAGTGGAATAGATTCAATATCTTGCATATAGTTAAATAGTGTGAGATCAAGTGGATCTAGGACATATGCATGCTTAGTGCATATAATTTCTACATTAATTACATCTTCATTAAAATTCAATTTCGAAATATTTATTATAACAATAACTTTACAACAAAGAATGTTTTCTTTAAGACTTTTCAAACATAAAAATAAAAATAAAATTTTAAAATAAACAAATTAACTCATCTTTTCTGAAAAATAGATTAAGTAAATTAACCTCACCATTATCAAATAAAATCATTTACTAAATACTAACCAAATACTTCTTAAAGAAACTAATAAAATTACACACATCATATTCTTATTTGCGTTAAACTCTATGGGGTTGCATAAATTGTATTATTATTTCATCACCTTTATCAAACCCCATATGACTATGAGGTTAATACATTTTTGACATTTTTGACATATTCAATAAACGATGATAAAAGAATAGTAATATTCCTTTTAACTTTAATTTTCTTTCCTCACCTGTCAATTATGAATCCACTGCCCTTCCTATGCATAATCCACTGCCCTTTCCACGAAAGCACATTGCATTCAATTATGTTGGGGAAAATAACTTTTATTTTTAAATGAAGCAACTTGCTTTAAAGTAAGGGAATTTTGTACAAAGGATACAACTATACCATCTCTTTTTCTGTTTTAGAAGTGCTCTTTATTAAGCTGGGTATATTCGATGAGACTCAGAATTAGGTCTGTGATGAGACTCAGAATTAGGTCATCACAGACCATGGTAGTAACGAATCATTTATTATCTAAATGACTAATATTTTCCTTATTCCTATGGAAAAGTTATAATTTAATGAATAATTATTATTTTTCTTGTATGGGTATATATATATATATATAATTAGTGGCAATGCGTTAGGTAAATAAAAGTAGGTAATTAATATATATCTTGCAAGATTTCAAGTCCTTCTAAGTAATATGTCAATGATTGTGCTTGTGGATGTGCAGTGGTACATGTAATAGTGGTTGGGTTAGGTGTGAATCCTAAGTGAATTTCGTGGAATAGATACCTCAAACTTATGGTTACTTTGCTAAAGGATACCAATTCAACATTGGTATTAATGATTGGTTTGAAATGTTAAATTTGGGTGTGTTAGTTCTTAATGTATTTTGACTTATTGTAATGTTTTCATTGTTGAAAATAAGTATGTTCTTTTGTGATCCCACGTAATGCACACATAACAATAACACAACTTTAAATCAGTTGGAATCAACTTTATCACACATAAGCTTTTTAAGTAATGACCAACAGGAACATCCAAAAAGGGAGTACCCCTTACTAACAAAATGGTTAACTAGTTGTGGAATAATTATAGCACGTGCTTGTTTAGTGTGCCCTTATTTTTCTTTGTGTAACATTTGTACATAAATGTATGAATAGTAAAAGAAGTTGAATACAATTATTTTGTGGTACTTTAGCAATGTTGTTATGACTATAAAATCTTCTTTCCTTTCATTCCTCATTGGCAGTGAGGATTAGTCCATTAAAACATATGAGTCCTAATATACGTAGATTTTTATGCCAACAAGCATTCACAAAGTTTATAATCCCTTTATTAATATAATAGTTCATTGATTATGCTTATACATATTAGATGATCTATTCTCTCCCTTATTTGTAATGTCACTTTTTTTTCCTAAAGCATTGAATTAAAATTTTTATATATTAAGTTTGATTTCTAATTTCACTTTTTTTTCGTAGAGCATTGAATTAAAATTTTTATATATTAAGTTTGATATCTAATTTATTTTGTTCGAACATGATTTCCTCCCAAAGGGGTAGGGGAAATATGAGATAAAACAAATTAGGTATTCTCTCATGACGGTGGATGGGATGGGTGTGGGGAGAAATATGAGAGGAAATATAATTTTGACTTATTATCTAGATTTGTTGAGTATGAATATTAAGTGATTACTAAATTTTCTAAAAAAAAAAAAAAAAAATTATTAATTTTACTAAACCAAATACATATATTTTTTATATTTAATATTATGAAGTCAAGTCTCATTAGCACAACTAGTTGAGGATGGACCTTGCCGGCAAGGCAACCCAATATCAAACCTCACGGGGGTGCTTGTGCCTATGTTATGGGGACGAAACATGTTGAAAACTCCAGTCAGCTTAGGGGTGGTGTGGCCCATGTCGAGTGTGATCCCCAAGTGACTTTGACGGATTATATGCCCTTGGGTCACAATTTCTTAAGCCACATGTCAATCTTGGAGGATCGTAGACAACTTGACAAACACAAAAAAAATATTACGAAATAAATTTATCATTTATTTATTTATTAATACATTGTTAGTATAGTTTGAGTGGTCTCAATGATTAAGAAGATGTGTTTTTTTCATAAGGGGTCATAGGTTCAAATTTATAAAGAAGTAGAGTATGTAATTTAGCATTCAAATTATTGCATAGAGGTAGGTTCCTTGTTCCGCAACTAGATCTCATACACAAATTTAATGTTTGACTTAGACGTAACTTCAAAATTATTTTATTATTATTTATAATATGTTAAATATTTTCAATAAAAAAAACACTATATATTAAAATAATAATATTCTAAATTATTCATAATAATAAATATAATAATTGGAAGTACATTGAAATCATTTATAAATATCATTTTTATTCAACGATTTTGGAATCACAAAGCAGTGTAAATTATACCCTAAATTTTACACATAATTTCAATATGACCCTTTATCCATATAATATCGTGGATATTCCACTAGGCATTTTGTCACAACAGATTTGATAAAAATATACTTGAAAAATATGAAATCTACACTATGAGGGTTTATTTCTCTTTAGATTTCTAGATCTGTAAATTATTGTTTATTTCGCATCCATGCAAATTATAATTATGTAGAAAATAGTAACAACGAAATAAAAACACACAACCAAAATTAACACAAGATATAACCTAAGAAACTCTTTCGGAAGAAAACCCAACTAGAAAGTGAGGTTGTTCTACTCTCTTTCTCTAAGTAGGTTGTGAGTATAAAGAAGGCATTGATCTGAAAATGGAATGTACTTGTTTGAGGGTGCAAGGTATCCATTTCCCATAATTTCAAATTGAGCTATACACTCCAAGTGACCTCTGAAAATGTGAGAACAAACTATTTCCTATACAGAGATGGACTGTAGGGGCATTCACCGTATGTTTCACCTTTCTAGGAAAGGATGAATCCGGAGGCTACCTGGCCCTCTACAGACTCTGCCTAAGGAAATAATATGTAAACACTTAGAAGTCTTTGACATTCACATACTTGAAATTTGATGTCTTGCGGAATAAGACAAATAACTTTCTGCAGCTGAGTAGGTTATTATGTGTATATGAAAGTTATGTATATTTGCTGTTTAACAATTTATATCAGTTTTGTTTAGCATATCATCTTCAGCAAATAAAGACATCAAAATGATAAGCAGTTCACCCCCTTCTCTGGGCTACATCTGCTGGACCAAGCCTCTCAAACTAAGCTTGTCCTCTTGTATTAAAAATGCTACAAAGGCTAATACAAGAATAAGAATGTCTCGAAAGACAGATCTGACTGTAAATACAGAATCAGAAGATAGGAATTAGCTGAACATGCTCTTTCCCAAACACTAAACAGTGAAATTTGTACCTGCTACAGTACTTTTCCCCAATTGTCCTTGGTGGCCCTTTAGACTTGCATGGAGAATTTCGAGGTGAAGATAACCTCAATTGGTTCTGAAACCTCTGCCATTAGAATCATAAGGTAGAAAATATCAGAAATAGCCTTTTGAATCACCAAAAATGGAAGAACATAGTCCCCAAACAGCTCCAACACTGAAATGGCCCTCTTGGCCCTGAAAGCTTCCCTGAAGCTAAACAGTGAGAAGAATTCCTCAAAAGGAAAAACGAGCTGTAGAAATGGATTCAGACTGCTGAAAACCTTCAGGAATGACCTTCGTTCCACATAAACTGGCTGCACAATTCCCAATGCAGCTCCCAAACTGATTTGGCCCTAGTGGCTCCTGGAACTTCCACGGAGAAAAATCACCTGCAAATGGCCTCAGATGGCTGTGAAACCTGTGCCAATGGCTTCAGAAGGTCGAAGAGACCCGAAATCAAAAAAAATTTCGTCTTCAAAAGCTTTTCCCATCAAAAGTTATGGCCTCTTTAGTGAACTGCCTCTTACCCCTTAGGAAACTCCACTAAATGTGGAGGATGTGCAGTTAACACGACTAAAAAGGTGGGCGCTCCAAAGAAAATGCGGAACCGCCAAGCTGACCGCCGGTTTAACTGTGGCAATAAATGTTGTGGTGGCATTCATATAGGCGGAACCGTGGTTTGTATTAAATGTTAAACGGTTGTTTGTTTTAAATATAACATAACGTTTGTTACAAATAACAAACCCACCAAAAAGCGTTAACCAAAGTTTTAAAACTTATCCGCCACGATGCGCGCCGATGATCTGGCCCACGGTTCCGGCCCTCGGGTCACGTATAATGGGGGCTGGCCCTTCGGGGCTGGCCCCCTTCGGGCCCCGCCAGAAACAAATACACGGTTCAAATAAAACTCTGTCCGCACATTTGATAACTAACTAACCCGTGGTTCAACGGTGAAAGCGCTGCGTTGATATCAATCAAGTCGCGGGTTCAAAACCCATCCGCGCCAAAATAAAATTTTTGAACGCAATTTCAAATTCGGATTTGGGGGCCCACGTGGCGGCCTCCGGGCTAGCCACGTGGCGCTACCTGATTGGCCACAAAATGGAATATTCCCCAGAATATTCTGCGGAATATTCCACGGAATATTCTGTGGAATATTTTTTTTTTAATAAAATTTTCCACAAGCCAAATTTGCCCTTTTTTTAATGGAAATTGAGAAAACTTTGAAGCTGAATAACTTCTTCATACGGAGACCATTTTTCGAACCGTTCACGGCGCCGGAATCAGGAAGACGAGCACTATCCGGTCGTTCAGGTTCCAATTAGTTCTGAGCACTTTCATTTTTGACCATTTTACGACACCTGGTCCTGAGCTCCTGATCAGGCATGTAGCTTGTGGGCTACTTGTAGAAATTATACAAACATATGTATATCAACGGATTCAATCCGATCTAACGATGTACTAAAGCTAGATACTGAATCGCTTCTACAAATCAATTGCGGAAATTGAACACAATTGCCAATCACATGAAGCAAAGAAAGAATCAAACCAAACCACAACACAGATAATTTCCTAGGGAAAGCTTGCTGCTCAAAACCCCTCTATCTTCTATTGTATATTAACTATGGAATCATGAAACAATTACAAATCACTCTTCTCACAAGAGTCTCATGCACTTTGCTAACTGTCTCACATTGTCATGGACAAAACTGACCAACACTTAGCCAATTCTTAGCCTCTAAATAGTCTGCCTTGATTGCGAAATTCCTGATGAATGCAAACCATATTCTTTAGGAATTGTGGCCTTCCTAAACTGCGCAAGGATCATGGGCACTCCAATGGATGTCTATTCGCATGCAAGCAACCTACTAATCACACAACTGATAGTTAACCTCCCTTTCACCTTTGTCTCAACTGGGTCTCCACTGGAACTGACATGCATGCAGCTATTAATAGTAAATCATCAGTTGCATGGCAGATCACTGATTGTGAATTAAATAATATTTAATTCACTTGATCTCTATTAGTGCAACAAACAGTTACAACTAGTTCAACTGACTCTAACTCACCTAACTGAGTTAACTGATTACATATACATTAAACTAATGCACCAACTGCAATTCGAAATCCATAACTAATAGAATTACTCTGCATGCTTCACCAACCACCCTCAACTTGAAATACATGAGCTAATTGAGTTTATCACACTCAGTTAACTATTACAAGTGATCATGAGATACGATTACATTTTATTGTCCAAACTAATTAAGGGAAAATTAAATTAAACACTGCACCAAATTTAGCCCACATTAGTATAGGTGCTGCAATTTCTTGTTGGAATTCAACACTACTACAATGCACAAATCCTATATGTTTGTTCTCTACCTATCCCTCTCAGCTACTTTCTTGTCTATGGAACAAATGCACTTGAAAAGAATTGAAACCCTTTTCCTCCTAGTGAGCCAATTATAACACAACCCAATAGCCTAATAGTGGTTAGGATTGATTCCACAACTCTTAACCAAAACAACAATATGGACTCTTCTAGAGTTTAATTTATCATGATCACATGGCCAACTTATTTTCCATAAATAATGGGGGCTGACATGACATCCTCTCCAATTATGGTGGCCAAAATAGGAAGGTCAACTTTTGAGTGGCATAACGTTTTCATACGAACTCTAATTGAGGTGATTCTTGCACCGTTGGAAAGGTCTCTATGTGTAGAATAGGACAATAAAATGCATCACTAAAGAGACAAATGTTTTCCCAAAAAATGTCATTTGATGCCTCAAAATTCTCTTGAAATGTTTCAGACCTCAATTTTCCAAACTTGGTTCCGTTAGTAAAAATAGTCATTTGAGTTGATTCCTCTACTTTTTCCACTCTAAAGACATCAAAATGGATGAAAAACAATATAATTATCCAATCCAAATCAATCTCTATAAAAATATAATCCTATTTTTAACCAATAAAAATATAATCCTATCTTTAACCAATTCTAACTTATACTATTGTTACTCAAATCCCTTTTCACTCTTTACTTTCGGTTAAATTCAAGAGGGGTCACCGACCCATTGGAAAAAAGGAATAAGGTTATGCATCATTAAAGAGATGTCATGTTTTATAAAAATTAACCCCAATAGGTTATCATGTAATATGCATGAATTATGTTCTGGTGAGGTACCCTTTATATTATTATCTTTGCCATAGGTAATAACCTAGGTAATGGTTATTGTTTATCCTTATTTTTATTATGTATATTTTACTTTTATTATGTATATATGATTATATGACGGTAACATTTTAATGATACTGATTCAGAGTATGTGGAGGCACTAGTGGTTAGCGAATGTGATTTTAAACATAATTATTATGGTGGGTTTTTGACAAAATTGTATTGGTACTTACATAGTGCAAACAATGATAGTCCGTGATGTAAAAGTAAGGGCGAGGAAAAGAGTAAAGAGGATAGTCCGTGATGGTACCAAGTTGACTTATTTGGTTGTTAGCCTCGTAAAAAAACGTGTAATGAATATAAGTAACATACTTAGCGTAACCTTTTTTTAGTTTGAAAGGTTTTGCTTAATCATATATATTTTTTTTGAGTTGGAAAGGTTTTGCTTAATCAGATATTTGGATAGAAAAAATGATATCATGGATTTTGAGTATGAGGGTGAATATTGGTATAAAATAAATTATTATTTAATTTTAATGTTATGGTCAAGTTATACATCAAATTGGTGTATAAGACTTTCTTTTTTTGTGGGATAAGGGGCTTAATTTTGCATAACGATTTGATTGCTAAGTCTATAAAGGCATACATACTCTACTCTCTCTGATTTTGAACATGTGACCTCTTAGAATGACACACGTGCTTTTAACTATCAGACCCACTCAAGTTGTATTATAAGTCTTGAGGCATAATATAATGTTCATGGTTATTGAAATGTAATAGTAATGGTCACAAATTTTTGAAATACTTTATAATTTGTGATAAAAAAATCTTGTAATAAATTTGACTTCTATCTTGCAAACATATTTCAAACATATATTTTGGAACAATTATAAGTTAAATTAACTACTAAATTTTTAATGGATAATTACAATTTATGTTTAAATGGATAGACATCTTTTAAATAGGAATTTTAATATAAATTAAATTGTAAAATTTTAATAGATTTTAATTTATAGTTTAATGGATACAACTAGTTTTATAACTTTGGCTAATCTTTATTATGACGACAAAGAAAGTTCCCATCCCCATTATTGTTAAAAATTGCAATAACTTCATTTAATTTAATTTATTAAAATTTGATAATTTTCTTTTAATTTATTTTCTTTTGATCTAGATCCTTGAAGTAAGAATGTATAATTATGATTTTTTCTCAATTCATGTGAATTTAGGAATAACTCATGTGAGGTTATATTAGGATCTAACCTAACCCCCTTACTTAGATACTTTATTAATGTATGATGCCACCTTCCTTGATTGAAGCCTATTATATAATTAGCTAATCGATATTCATTATAAAATGGTTCTTTCCCCCCATAGATGTAGATCAATTGGCGATAGAGTGTATTGTGAAGGCACTCTTTATAACATTGTCGTTTCAAACCTCACTTGATCCATGTGTTGTGATTGCAGGGTGTGTGGTGCACCTAGAGGTTATAGTGATAGTGGTCATAATCAACCTCATGCCACACAAGTATGAACTTGGCCTAGTTATCAATTCCTATAGGCATTCAAAAAATGATTTGTTTTTATTAATATGACATATATTAATTGGTTGTCCCTCAATAAATGGGGTTTGTAGGAAATTGAGAATTTCTATGGATAGATATATATAAAGTGTAAGGCTATGTAATATTTTGTCAAGATTATTATATTATTTAGAGAATTGATTTTGGAGGTTACCCCCTTAAAGCGACAAGTGAACATAGCTCTCTATTTTTTTATTATCAAAAAGATGTTTCTTAGGGTCTATCTCTCTTTTTTCTTGTATTCTTGGGTTTTGCATTGTATTTCATGTGAATTTCACAACAAGTGGTATCAAAGATCCTTTTTTGACATGAAGTGAGAGAATATTTGGGTGCACAGTGGGAGAATTTCTTTTTTTCATTTTCATTGATTTTTTTTAGAGGACAATGGAATTTAGGCTGGTTTACGAAAATTTCTAGCATATTTTGAAGAATCCAATTCAATACTAAAATTCCTCTCAAAATACCCAATTTCAAGGAAAAATATAAATCTAAAATGAAGTCTAGGAAGTGAAGTTATCCACAATTTAAGATTAGCAGGTTTTCTCGGTTCTTCTCTAGGAATGCCACAAATTTCACACATTGAATATATTTTGATAGGGAGCACATATTTCAATCAAATATATGCCAATATATCCAAATAAGCTATGAAATTTCATAATTCGGGTGATAATAGAAAAATCATGAAGTATAGCTAAAGTTGTGATTATTTAACATTTTTGGCCTCAAACCCGACTTTGCACAAGTTATTTTCTAGTGATTTTAAGAGCTTGTTTGCAGTTAGCAATATCAATTTTGTTTTAGAGATGTTTCCTAGCACCTTTAAATAACATAATGATTCATTATTTAAAAGGTAAAATTGTGGTTGGGAAAGAATGCATGCATGAATTACACATGGTTTCACATGGTTGGAAACCCACTATAACCCTTATTGATACACAAAAGTAATTATATAAATAAAATTCCACATATGTTTGGGTATATAGGAAGTCCCCTAAGTATACCTATGAAAAATTTTAGATAAGCTAATTTTTCATCTTGTTGTTATAATAGACCAAGAACAACACTTGAGGAGACCACTCTCTAGTACCTGGGTAGTCGAGTGGTGTGAGTAAGTGAATGATCATATCCTCCTTATTTTGGCCAAGTGCTATTGTTGGACCCTACATGTACATAAGTGAGCTATAACACCTAACATTCCCTTGTAATTCCCTTGTCCTCGAGACATATTAACCTTTTCTAGTGAGCTCACTCATTGAGGGTAACACCTATAAAGCACCTAATACTTCCCCAAACAACATGAACACCCACTCTACTTTAGAGAGGTTGAACAAATTAGAAGAATAATTTAAGAATTCCAAGGATAAATTCGATAAGAATCTAGATGAGAAGCTCAAGTAGCATAATGAGTAGAACAATAAGGTCTTAGCTGAGAGTTTGGACAAGATGTTGACTGGGAAGTTGTTGAGTATGTTAACTCAAGGTATACCAAAAGAATAACATTGGACTGCACAACACATTGAGCCACACTAGGAATAAACTTCTAACCCAGGACTATGTAGCCATCCACAACCTACTTCATGTCTATACTCAAATAGACCAATGAATAATAGCATATGGCATCATTCTCCTATGGTGGATTTGAACAAATTTTATGTTTCTAACCTATAAGGATGAGTCATTGAAATGGAACATTACTTGTCCCTCCAGTGTATTAATAATGACATGATGAAACTCAAGGAGTGGGTCATATAATTAGATCCATAATGGCGGCAATGGTTGGAATGACATAAAATGCCTAGTTATGATAAAAACTCGTTTATGAACATTTCAAGAGAGATACACATTGTTTGGGGTAACTTACCAAGTTACACCAAACTAATTCATGCACGGATTTTAGAGAATCCTTTGAGAAATTAGCCATCAATACAAATAACTTAACATATTCCTTTGAAAAATAATCATTTGGGGTAACTTACCAAGTTACACAAAGAAAAATCCAGTCCTCGAATTTAGAGCAAGCTTTGAGCAATGAGATATATGTATAGAGAACTTAACAAATTCATTCTATACATAAATTTTCATTAGTATCCTCAAGAAGGATATTTGAGAACAAGTTAAAATATAACATACTAATACATCATTAGAAGCAACTGATAGGGTCTTAGAATCAAATAATGCACAAATTAAAAAAACAATAGTCTTTCCCCACTCTCATCCTCAACAAGGTAATTCACCATGCAAAACACCTACTCATCACTTACAAGTACAAATTTTTTTCATATCAAATACTTCTATGATTTTATTTATATTGATAAACCTCTTATAGATCCATCACATAGGTTTTTTTTATTAACATTATAAACAAGAAAGTGTGGTTCATCGTCAGGAAAAACAATGATGAAAATTTGATCTTTCATGAGGAAATAAATAGGAGAAGATGAAAACCTAAATATAATGCAAGGATTGACAAAGGGGGAACTTAAAAGACTAATTTTTTTAATTAAAATGCATTAAGGATTATAGAATTACAAATTTTGTCTCCAACATAAATGTAGTATCTCTAAAGGCATGACCTCTATTATAATTGTGATGAAAATTATGCTCCAATTCATATATGTAAAGAACAAAATGTTTCCAAATTGATGTGACCAAACAAGACCTGGTTGAAGACACAACTAAATAAGAAACACTGACATTAAAATTTGAAGACACCAACACTCAGTCTCAAGTAGATATTAAACCTCCATTTCCTACAGAAGAACCCATATTCTCCCTGCATGCATTTTCAGGCGTTTCAACTCCATAAACCTTAAAACTCATGGGCTACAGAAGGACCAAAAGGTAATAGTCCTAGTTAAAAGTGGAAGTACACATAATTTCAACCAAAATATAGTGGTAGAAGAAACCAATTTCTTTGTACATCTATTGCAAAAATTTTGAATCATGATCATTAATGGAGGTATGATGAAATGTGGAGCTAGATGTGAAAATGCCAAAATATAAATGGGAGACTATTAACTAAAAATCCATATATTTTGCATTGACATGGGTGGTTGTGATATAGTATTGGTGGAATAATGGCTACACATGCTAGGAATAGTCATAGTGGATTTCAAATAACTATATATCAGTTTCATTAAAGAGGGACATGTACACGCCCTTTAATTGATTTTCGAAAACTCCCCTAAAATGGTTATCTTTCTTCGTATGGAGAATTTATTGAAGAAATATAGCTTCAACATTATTTCCCAATTGAATGCCATATAGGTTATGGATAATCTAATACCCAAAATCCACCCAGAATTACTATTAGACCTTGACATACATCATCAAGTATTTGATACACCAAAGGATCTATTCTCAAGGAATTCCTGTGATTCCAAGAAGTGAACCACTACATATGTATCAACACTCATTTGCACAAAATAATGAATTATAAAACATCATTAAGTTACTATTGGAGGAAAGGGTCATATGTACTAATGAAATCCCTAATTGTTAGGTCCCTATATTACTAGTATAGTCCCTTATTGTTATTAGTGTAACCCCCTTATTGTTATTATTGTACCCTTGTAACCCCCAATTTGTTATTATTGTGCCCTTAAATTATTATTGTTAGGTCGGCTAGGATTACATTGTGGCCCACTAGGATTACATTATGGCCACATGGACTCCTACATATAGAAAGGAGGTTTTGTAAATTGTATCATCCAAGAATTGTTCATTTATGTAATGTATTGGAGGTTTCCCCCTCGAAGTGGCTCATTTCTAAGGCATTGATATCTCTTTCTTCTATTTTTGGAGCTGGTTACACAACATTTGGTATCAGAGCTTTGGATTCTAGGGTTTCGCTACTCCAAACAGGTCATCGACAACAAAAGTATAAATTTTTCTGCCAAAGCCTTAAGCTGAAATTTTTAGGGTGTGAAGCCGAAATCCTAAGGAAAATCATCAAAAAATTTCAGAGCTTGGTTCGCAATATTTTCGGAGGTATGATCTGTGGAAGGTAGTGCGTTTTCAGGCTCCTAAATTTCATATCAAAGCGGTGATCGTGGGAAACTATTCATAACTCTCTCTCTGAGCATCAGATTGGAGTGCCATAAAAAATGGTTGCAAGTACACAGACTGTAGTTTCTTGGCTATCAATTTCAGAGCCGAAGGACGAAACAGTGACACATGGCAAGCCATACAAGTTTGCTCTACTGAACCAGTCCATAATTAGGCCATTGTGGGAGATTGGACACAACTTTGTCTTGGAGAATCCAAATCGGGTTAGAATTGTGGCATTCGAAAGATAATTCAGAGGGCTACGTTGGTACCAAAATTCAAATATTGAAGTGCTGCAATCACAGATATAATCCAATTTCAATAACGAGCTCCTCAAAAGCAAGAAAAAAGGTGCCCTTTTTTTTTCTGAATTTCATACGTCTTGTTTGAAGAATCAATTTGAATTGATTCCAAGGGCATATTGTAGAATACATATCATTATTGGGTTCTAAAAATATGCCCCGTAAAAATAATTCAACACCCATTAAGCCTTCAGAAGGCTCTACTATGACTCATGAAGATGAAGAATTACAACATGATCTATCAAAATTACAAGAGCAAGTGCAACAAATTTCACTCTCGTAAAGAGAAACAAAAAATGAAATGGAAGTTTTGAAGAAAGGCGTGGAAGTGAAGATGGATGGTCTGAAGAAAGGCGTGGAAGCTAAGATGGATGGCATGGAAGCTAAGATGGATGACATGAAAGACAACATGGAAAACATGAAGAATGATCTAAAAGCAGACATCAAAGGTTTAACAAAGTTGATACAAGAAATGTTTCCTAATGGTGAAAAGATAGTAGAAGAACCTCATGATGAGAACAAAATAAATGTTAATTTTGATTTCATAAACTCTAATGTTGGCAGGAAGAACCACCATATTCCAAAAATGGATATGAGAAAGTTTGATGGAAAGGATCCTGTAACATGGATACTACAGATGGAGCAATATTTTTATCTCCATAATGTGAAAAACACACAAAAGGTACACATTGCAACTTTACATTTAGAACAAAATACATTTGTATGGTATCGATGGCTTTGCTCCCGTAAAAAAATTGTCACTTGGTCAATTTCTACGGAGGAAATGATAGCACATTATGAGGATACAAAGAGCAACACCTTCTTTAGCCAATTGATAAATCTCAAACAAAAGGGTTTAGTGGGGTAGCACATTGAGGACTTCCAAAAATTGAATATAAGGGTAACTAATATTCCAGAGGAACACGGGATCGATCTCTTCATAGGCACTTTAAGGGATAACATCCAACATGAAGTTTGCGTTTTGGAATCGGATTCATTGGATAAGGCATTCAGGTTGGCAAGAAAAGTTGAATGTAAAATAATGGTGACAAGGAAGCCTACCACTCAATTCTATAAAGAAGGAAGTGTTTCTACACCTAGATTTCCACAACCTACAAGGTTGACACCACAACAATTGGAAGAAAAAAGAGCAAAAGGGCTTTGCTATAGTTGTGATAGCTACAATCTTTGGGGATGGTAGCTTTTAATTTTCAAGAAATTTTCTTGAAATTTTTTTCAAAAGGAAAGGAAGTCGAATTACGGGGGATTGCAGGGAAGCCGGGAAAGATAATAAGCTCTAATGTCATCACAAAGCTTCTAAAGAAAGAACAACAAGGCGTAATTGCACAATTATGCTCACTAGAAGTTCCAACATCAAAATCATCTATTTCTAAAGATCTCCAACAAGTCTTGGACAATCATTCCAAGGTGTTTGAAACTCCCAAAGGACTCCCACCTATTCGTGATCATGATCATGCTATTCATTTGATTCCAGGAAGTGTTCCTCCAACATCAGGCCTTATAGATATCCTTACGTCCAAAAGAGCGAAATTGAACGTATGATTGCAGAAATGTTAGAGGTGGGTATAATTCAACCTAGTCAAAGTTCTTTCTCTGCTCCTGTAGTATTGGTACACAAGAAGGATGGATCATGGCGAATGTGTCCGGATTATAGGGAGCTCAATAAGTTCACCATTAAAGATAAATTTCCCATTCCTGTGATTGATGAATTATTGGATGAATTACATGGAGCAATTTATTTTACCAAGTTGGATCTTCGTTCAGTATATCATCAAATTAGAATGAAGACTGAAGATATTCCAAAAACAACATTTCGAACTCATGAGGGTCATTATGAATTTTTGGTCATGCCTTTTGGCCTTACCAATGCACCTCTACATTTCAAGGGTTGATGAATTCCATTTTCAAACCCTTCCTTAGAAAATTTGTGCTAGTATTTTTTGATGATATACTAATCTATAACAGGTCTTGGAAGGATCATGTTGAACATGTTGACAGGGTGCTCAAACTATTGCAGGAGAAACAATTATATGCAAAAACATCCAAATGTTTCTTTGGAGTACAAGAGGTGGAATATCTGGGTCATATTGTATCTCACGAGGGTGTTAAAGAAGACCCTAACAAAATTAAAGCCATTAAGGAATGGAAAGTCCCCACAACCATAAAGAAGTTGCGAGGATTTCTCGGGTTAACAGGGTATTATCGCAAGTTTGTTAAGAATTATGGGAGAATAGCAGCACCTCTAACAACATTGTTGAAGAAAGATGCATTTTCATGGACTCCTGAAGAAACTAAGGCCTTTGAACATCTTAAAGAGGCAATGTGCCTAGCACCGGTCTTAGCTACGCCAGACTTCACAAAAACCTTTATTGTGGAATGTGATGCCTCAGGAAATGGAATTGGTGCCGTTTTAATGCAGGAAGGAAGACCCATTGCTTTTGAAAGTCATCCAATCAAAGGAAAGTATTTACAGAAACCTATTTATGAGAAGGAAATGTTAGCAATACCGCATGCACTAAAGAAATGGAGAACTTACCTAATGGGAAGACACTTCAAGGTAAAAACTGATCATGATAGTCTTAAACACTTTTTGGAACAAAGACTATCTTCAGAAGAGCAACAAAAATGGGTCACAAAGATGTTGGGTTATGACTTTTAAATAATCTACAAAAAAGGAAAGCTTAATGTTGTTGCAGATGCACTCTCAAGAAAGAATGAAGAGGTGGAAGCAATGCTTTGTGCCATTTCTATTATCCAACCAGATTGGATAACTGAAGCAAGAGATGAATGGAAGAAGGACAAAGATGTATGGACACTCATTCAAAAGTTGCGGCAAGATCCTAGTACATCTGATACATTTAGTTGGAAAAATGATTCCTTATGGTACAAAGATCGCTTATATCTTTGTAAGAATTCCCAACTAAAACAAAATATTCTTCCGGAATTGCACACTTCTCCTTTAGGAGGACACTCAGGATTTTTAAAAACTTACCACAGGGTGAAGAAAGAATTTTTTTGGGATGGCCTTAAATCTAATATTCAAAAGTTTGTGGCGTAATGTTTGGTTTGCCAGCAAAATAAAGTTGAGACAATTAAGACCCCGGGTCTTCTACAACCTTTATCCATTCCAAGTCGACGTTGGGAGGAGATTTCAATGGATTTTATCACAGGTTTACCTAAGTCCGAAGGAAAGAGTGTCATCATGGTGGTAGTTGATAGACTTACCAAGTATGCACACTTTTGTGCATTATCTCATCCATTTAAAGCAAGTACAGTTGCTACTACATTTATGGATGAATTCAAAAGCTACATGGAAGCCCAAGGGTTATTGTGAGCGACAGAGATCCCATTTTTACTGGAAATTTTTGGACGGAGTTATTTTCTTGTTTGGGTACTCAATTAGCTCATAGCTCATCTTATCATCCTTAATCCGATGGTCAAACTGAGATAGTAAATAAATGTTTGGAAGGATATCTTCGTTGTTTTGTATCTGATAAACAAACACAATGGGTCAAGTGGTTACCTCTCGCCGAATGGTGGTATAACACTTCCTTCCATACTGCAGCAAAAATGACCCCATTTATGGCACTTTATGGATATCATCCACCATCCATCACATCATCCTTAAGGGAAAATTCGAAGGTTCAAGCAGTGGAAGATCACATCGAGCATCAGCAAGAAGTTCTCCAACTCTTAAAGGATAACCCGAATTTGGCACAAAATCGAATGAAACAACAGGCAGATCAACATCGTAGCGAGAGAAGTTTTGATGTAGGAGATTGGGTATTTTTACGGCTACAACCATACAAACAAATGTCCCTCAAGCAAGCAAAGAAGGATAATAAATTATCGCCAAAGTACTATGGTCCTTACAAGGTGTGGCAAAAGATTGGTACTATGGCATACAAATTGGAGCTTCCTGCTTCTTCGCGAGTACATCCAGTTTTCCATGTTTCATGCTTAAAGAAGGTTATAGGTAAAAATCTTCCAGTTCAAACAATATTGCCAGAACTTGATGAGGAAGGAAAAATCATATTGGAACCTGAAGTGGTCACGGAAACAAGAACTCGACAGCTACAGAATCGATCAATTTCAGAGTATCTCATCAAGTGGAAGAACTTACCCACTGAAGATTCTACATGGGAGGATGAGAAGTTTATATAGAAGCACCCAGAGCTACTCAAGCATTGAGGACAACACTTTTTTGAAGGAGAGGGGCATGTTAGGTCCCTATATTACTAGTATAGTCCCTTATTGTTATTAGTGTAAGCCCCTTATTTTTATTATTGTACCCTTATAACCCCCAATTTGTTATTATTGTGCCCTTAAATTATTATTGTTAGGTCGGATAGGATTACATTGTGGCCCACTAGGATTACATTATGGCCACATGAACTCCTATATATAGAAAGGAGGTTTTGTAAATTGTAACATCCAAGAATTTTTCATTCATGTAATGTATTGGAGGTTTCCCCCTCAAAGTGGCTTATTTCTAAGGCATTGATATCTCTTTTCTTCTATTTTTGGAGCTGGTTACACAACACTAACTCATCACTAGTAGTCATGATGATAATTAGGGAAGGTATTTGGTGCATGTGTTATAATTTAAATCTCTCAATAATTTTCTAATCAATGATAAATTGACCAAGACAATTATTGGAAATGGAAGGGCTAAGAACTACATGGAGAAAAAATTTCACTGAGCTTGACCTATTTTTAGGATAAGACTAGATCAATATGAAATAGACATCCCTAAGATAAATTTTAGAACACATGAAGGTCATTTTTAGTTACTAGTGATGTATTTTGGCCTATATAATGCTCCATAAACCTTATAGAGCCTCATGAACAATATTTTCAAAACCCTCCTACAAAATTTTGCGTCAATATTCTTTAATGATATCATGATCTACAATAAGGCATGAGAATCACACATAAAGTTTGTTAATAAGTCCTTGTGTCTCTTGAATATAACCAACTATTCATAAATTTGTCTAATTTTTCTTTTGTAGCTCCTAAGGTTGAATTCAGGAAGGAGTATGAGTTGATCCGAAGAAAGTGGAGGCTATGCAAGATTGGCGCCATCCTAAAACATGAAAGAGAATGAGGGGATTGTTAGGACTTAAAATATACTATAGGAAATTTTTTTAAAAGTTATGTGAATATTAATCTCCTCTAACTTCACTCGTCAATAATAATTTCTTTGTATAGAGTGAGGAAGCCATGGGGGCATTCACTTCTTTAAAATACACCTTGTGCACTGCTATAGGATTAGTAGTGGCTAACTTTAGTATGACTTGAATATCTCATAGGGAGGTGTTTTCAGATCAATACTAACCATCCTAGTATGAATTACTTTCTTGAGCAACAATGATCTTCACCAAAGAAACATAAGTTGCAATGTCCCCCAAGTAATTTCCAAAAGTACATTACTACAATTTCTTCTTTGATATGATTTTTTATATGCAAGTGTTGATGGGGAAAAATGCATTGCTTACAGTTTAAGGGGATCTCTCCATATGTTGTCCCATTTAGAATTCACGCCATTTGGGATGAGAGTCCAATCCAAAATTTTGGCCCGACTATTATATTGTGTTTGGTGAAAGTTAGATTTTGGGCGAAATGAGCAAGGAAAGGGAAATCCAATTAACACTCTTCGTGAGATACAAGTTAGAAAACTTATGGAAATACCTAAAGTAATATACACACAAAATATTACAAGAAACAACTATATGGACATGAGCCTCAAAGGAATAATGATATAAAATTTTAATTAAGATGCGTGAATATAAACGTATACTAGTTATCAATTGTAAAATAATTTGTGATACCAACATGAAACATATATAAATTAACAAACAATTCCTAGGAAGATATAAGTCTTCAATTAATGAAATAATTCATCAACCTTCAACACATGAGAAACAATCGCATACCATTAAAAATATATATATATATTATTACAACATTCAATAACATGTGAATAAATTTTTGACGTGACCCAAAGGAACTTCTGAGTATTGATGTTGAAATATCCCATGTACAATCACATAATATCCAAGAGACCCAATAGTGGGAATCAAAAATTGTAAGTTGATCTTCAAAGAAATTTACAAGCCTTCCCTTTCAAGGTGCTTCAAGGAGTAAAAAATATACGAGTCTCTATTACTAGCCTCTAGGGTATATTTATACCAAGTGAAGTGACCTTTCACCTTCCATGACTTTTCAGCTAACCTCATGTCTAATTTCTATTTTAATTTATTTATAATTCTATTTTATTTTCACATAATTACATTGAAATTCAGAATAATAAAATAAACATCCTTTATGGCACTAATTCCAAGATAGCCAAGGTGTTGTAATGGCTACAACACCGAACAAAATTTGTACCTTGTGCACTTAAAATTTTGGCCCCCCTTGCTTTTCAAGTTTTATGTATGTTTATGTGCATTATTTAGTTTTTCTCTTTATAATGGTATTATCATCTTGAATCCCAAAACAAATAGTTTTCATGGCCTAATCAAACAATAACCCCATCGTCATAGTAAAATTTATGTAATAAAGGAATTACTAAAGTGATCATGGATCCTTTGAAAACATGTTTGTTCAAGCACTAGTTTAACTAATGGTGTTTTTGTTACTTGAATGGGAGATCACTCATATGGAGTTAATTATTGTGCATTGAACACATTTGATGGAATTAATGCCCAACAATGTATTTTCATTCACTATCAAATGCAAAATTTTAGATGGCATGTCGGAGATGATATGAACAAATGTATATCCACTCCTAAGAATATAAAAAAACCCACTAGATTGGAAAGTGGTGGACATCTTCGTCTTTCTATGGCCTATCTCCTCAAGTTTGGATTAAATCCTAAACATGAAAAACACTTGTGGGAAAGTTCCTAAGTATACCTTTGGCAATCAAGAGGCACTTCCATTGGAGGGACTAGAGAAATGATAGAATTTCATCTCAGTTTCTCAATTTCAACCAGAGAAGGTGACATGGTATTAACTAGAGTATTTTCCCATTTCCATGAAAATAATAAACACGGAAGCACCAGGTTATTTAGATGTGAAAATTGTAAGAAGGTTTAAAAATTTTGAAATTTTTCAAAATAAGGACAAAAGAGAGACTTGTATTCACACAAAATATTTGGACGTTTTGGTGAGGAAATAGGTTGGATTCTTTGACAAGCAAGGGAGTAATATGTTGGGAAAATTATTGAGACGGAAGTGTGGGGGTGAATCAGTATTTAAAACTCACACAATATTTTACTTTTCTTTTCTGAATTATGTACGCGAATTGACTAAAGCCAACTAGTGTATATACGCGATTGTTATTAAGGAAACTAGTGTATACCCAGAAAAAAATTATAATTTAGTTAAATCAACATTTGTTTAACTTAACCAGTGGGTCATTAATTCATCAAACTGGAAATAATAAATAAGCATGTGAAATCAGAACAAAGTAAACCATCACACATAAGAAACACACATGAACG
The DNA here is from genome assembly GCA_034641835.2 of Pinus albicaulis. Classification (NCBI taxonomy): domain Eukaryota; kingdom Viridiplantae; phylum Streptophyta; class Pinopsida; order Pinales; family Pinaceae; genus Pinus; species Pinus albicaulis. Next base: position 467,772,758 of record CM076575.1, read on the forward strand.
TCACGATTTAAGGTGGAAACCAAATGTGGGAGAAAACCATTGTTGTTATCATCTATATATTCAATATTTATTATATAGAAAATTGATTACAATATTGTACTGGCGTAGACTCATACCAACATGCAAGTACCCACCTACAAAAGGCTACAATCTTCACTCATTCTCCAGCACCCACTGGAAGAGGGCTGCAACCCCCTAATCTCATTTACAAACACTCATTGGAAGGGAGTTATGACCCCCTGATCTCATTTACCAACATCCACTAGAAGGGAGCTACAACCCCCTCACTAAAGGCTCCAACCCTCAACACCATCGTGGACCACGTTTCATAAATTTTCACACTGGATCCACCTGCTTAAATATATCACAACTTGTAGGCCTATTTTCATCATATTTTGAGACTAGACCCACTTTACTCATTTAATACCAATACCATACATCAAACTCAAACATAACATTGTACCAAATCAATCACTGAATCACCAATCAACCAACCAATCACTAATATTTAATCATAATCAACTAGAAGCATTATCAATACTCAAACAAACTAGATTTATATGAAGATATCATTGACAGACAACAGAAATTGTTGGCGGATAAATCCGTCTTGCGGACAAGACCGATCTCCCTATTACTAAAAGTATCTAGCAACAAACAGCCAAATAGACGAATCTTTCTCTAAGCATATATGATCTACGAAAAGCTCTATAGAGGTGTTAAGGACTTGTCGTTTGTCCAGTGCTTATTTGAAGTCGTTATTGTCCCTCGCGCGCTTGAAGGAGTTTTCCTCGTAAACCTGTAGTCACAAACAAGCAAAATATTACATAGCACCTGTATAGAAATCATCATAAACCATGTTTATCATAGTGATCAAGGAATCTATGAAATAAACCATTGATTGAAAGCTTATTGAGAAAAATGAGTATATTTGTATTAATTTCAAAAGAATAAAATCCTTACAACCTGAGCCTTGATGTTTCACAGGACTTTCCGGGGTTCGAAGCGGGAATCTCCTTTACTTTGATAAGCTATGCACTCCTCCAACCAAGACGAATAGAGGTATGTAATCTTTCCTCACAAAAGTCTTAATCAACTGAGTCTGAATCTCAATAACACTTAACTTCAAATATTCTAAAGCTTCAACTCCCCTTGAGGCTACCCAATGCCTCCTTTTATAGTAGAATAGAGGAGGTTTCTTGTTCCAACTATGAAGGGATAGAATCCTCCTTCAAAGGGATAAGCTCCTCACATCAAGGGGTTAGCTCCATAAGGTAAGGGATACATGCAGCTCATAAGAGCGGTTCTATCACCGCAAGATATTTTCTGGAAGCTTTTAGAATTCACTTTTATTGAGATTTTTGGAAATTACTTTTGCCTTTTTTATCTTACAGGGGTCTGCACTTTTAACACAGATAAAGTGCGTTCTGATACGCAGGAAAGCTGAACATCAGGTGCGGGACTGCAGGCAATATAGAGAGAAAGTGCGACACCAAAGTTTAGGAGATTTTTAGGAAATTTTCTCTGATTTTCAAGGTTTGATATGAGGAACTGATATGTTATACTTGCAAAGGGAGGAGTATGAGTAATAATGAGTTCATACACATAGCAGAATGTCAGGATGACAATTTTCAGTGTAACAGATTGCCCCCTAAAGTGCAAAGTCTGGAATAGATGATGTCGAAGTCTGTCATATATGAAGAGTGTAGTACTTTATCATTTCAAGGATCATCCTGTGGTCACCCCAGTCAGAACCTATAAAAACATTCAATGCAAAATATATATATATATCATCGCTGAGGTAGGCATTCCTATGCTCATATCAAAACTAACTAATTCAAACTGTTCTGATACAGGAATGATTTTGAGTACATCACAGTATAGACATGTGTAGACACAGTATGGACGCAGCCATCTGTTTGTAAATAGTCTACTATAAGATAACAAAATTCCTCGCAGCCTGGATGGTAGAAACTAGATCTAGGGTCTTGATTTCCGCATCTCAAACTAGTACGATTCTATCCATGTGAATGAATGTATCGAAGTCGAACATGGTAGAAACCACTTTATTACCAGTCAATGATGTAAACTGTTGACAAGTGTGAGAGTAACCACCACTAATGTCAATGGCTCTCAAAGTACCCAGTACAATCCATGAAATGTGAATGAATGAGCTGAAGTCGAACACGTCACAGAATCATTCAATCGAAGGTCAATGATGCAACCTGTTGTCGAAAGCAAGAAACCTGCCATTGAGGCATGCAGATTTCAAGGTACTGACGATTTCTAGATCAACTTCCTAGATAATGAGTTGTCGTCGATAGAAAGTGATCCGTTGTAGGCAAGCCCACAACACGAAATCATAGATCAAGTTTTGAAAATATATTGGCAAGGACTGACTCAGGGATGGTCAAAAATGGATGACAGATATTTTGCAGATGAATGGTTTATTTGAACTGTCCTCTTGAACACATAACGACACTGCAGCTGGCTTGGTAACAATTGACCCATAGCTTAATACCCAGAAACCGGATGAAGACTTTCAAAATGAGGTTCGATTAACTGTTAGGCAAAGGATTTCCCAACCCAGGTGATTGAAAGTGTCGTGTTCAAGAGTGGTTAACTGGATTTTCGAAAAATCAAAATACAACAAACAAGTCCATTTTTCTCTCTTTTCCCCCACCATTTCTGGCAAGTACCTCTTTATTTTTGACAAGCTTGAGGAGGATAACATTTTCTTGTTTATAAGCTCATCCTTCGGATGAGTCCAACTTATTTTAAGATTCGAACCCTAAGAAGGAGTGGTTCGTTCCTATTGAAAATTAAACAGGTCCTTTACTGTTAAATTTTAACGAGTCCAATATAGGAGAAACTCGGTGTTTTTCAATTTTAGGGAGTTAGAAGAAAAAATTAAGAAAACTCCATGGGTGTACTTTTTCGTAAGTTTAGTCTCTCGAGCCCGAAAAAGGATAAAATAATGCGGGAGAGAACTCTATTGACCGTAATTAGTCAACGTATACCTTTTTCGTAAATAGTCCATTTCAGTCCGTAAAAGGGGTAAACTTATACTGAAGGGACGATTATTCATTTACTTTAACGAGTTCGAACAATCAAGTACTCGGCAATCTTTTCATGTTTAGAGAGTCTGAAAAGGGCTTAAAAGAGAACTCCAATGTTTCGCTTTTTTGTGAATTTTTGAAAGAGTCCGAAATGGTGATAAAAGTATACTCTTTGTTGAAAAATGATCAATTCTCCTGAAAAAAGCCAATTTTTGCACAAAAACTTGAAACATTACACATACCTGTTTAAAATAAGTAAAAATTCTTTCAAAATATCCTTTTTAAAGTGAAAAATAAACAAATTAAAATTCATCTATTCGAAAAAACTTATAAAAAGGACTTTTTCAACTTCATTTTTACCGTTCAAGTTCAGAGTGAAAAGTAGAAGCTTTTGGGTAAAAAAGTTCCTATAAAGATTCCGGAAGATGCGTCCGACGAAATCGAGAACCGTCAGTCCCAGGTAATCCACAACCTCTTATTCTTGCTTTTCATCTGTTTACAATTATTTTTAGGCTTTAGTTTTTATCTTTTAAGGGAAAAATATGTTTAAGAAATCGCCCGCGGGGGTCCGCAGGCACAACACACAGGACCTGCAGACCCCGACCTTTTTCTATGTAGAAAAAGGTCGTGGGTCCACATTTTTTATATAGAACATGTGCATTCCTACGCACTGTGCACGAAGGAAAAGTGTAGTCCCCGCGCAATTGAATTTCAAAATCAAAATTTTCATTTCCCGCCCAAAAATTTTCAAATTAGATTGTTCTAACTTATCTTTTTATGCATTGTAGGATTAGCAAGATGTTGATTTGGAGAGAATGTGAGCACGAGGATGTGGATGACGCCGCGATGCTCCATTTGCCCACAATTCAGGCTTTAAGAGCATGCGGTTTGTATAAATTTTGGGCCATTCAGGGCATGAGGGCACAGGTAGACCTCTTGACATGGCTGGTAAACAGGTGGAACGTGCAGGACCAGTGTTTCATTATTGGCAGCCACCGGCTCAAAATTGAGCTAGAGGATATTTATTTTCTGACTGGTTTCTCGAAGAGGGGTGAACAACTTTCCTTGTTTGGGACTAGGCCAGGTGGCAAAACTGTCGCTAGTCTTCAACAAGAGTTTTGTAATGATGAAGCAGACCCCAAGGACAAACGAATTGATATAAAAACTATCATCAGTATCGAGCTGAAATTAATTGCGTTTACTATTACCAAACTGTGTGGGAGTGTTGCACTGCATGTGGCTACCGGTTCCCAGATGCGTATTGTTGTGGACTGTTTTCGAGGCACCATTTTCAACTGGTGCGAAGCTGTGTTGGCCAATGTAAAAGGCCAACTGGCTAGAGCGAAAAATGGAAAACTAAATAAATTTGGATATGGATCCATCGTGGTCACTTTTGCTCTAGAGATGGTACCCATGCTAGCTCTGCAAAGTATTCATGTTGATGCTGGTCGACCCCGAGAACCTAGGATGGTTCGTTGGGTTGCATTGATGGCCCGTCATGGTATTGAGGGCGCTGAGATTGTTCGATTTCCTCCTTCATATTTTCGTTGGCTGGACCGCCAACTTTTTGTCATCGAGGACTTTCCATATGCCGGGATAGATTTCCGCGGCGACCGGGAGATGACTCTCCCAGCAGGGGAATGGTGGGATGAATCAGGTAAAATCATTTTCAATGAATTCTAAGTTCTAATTTTTTTATTTTTGATCGTCTTGTCAATTAATAACTAAGAAAATTTTATGAATGCAGATGTGGGTCCACGGCGACTAGCCCATCTCCAACCCTATGACAGAAGACAACCAGTTGCAGCCGCACCAGCTCCAGTAGGCCAATCAGCGGAAATTTTGTCTGATTTAGAGCATCATCTAGAGTGTCTGACTCTAGATATTCCAGAGACAGACATAGATGAGATTCCACTCAGATTGCAAAGATACGTGATTGGTGTTCCAGGACCTTTTAGAAGGTTCCTGTGTAGGGTGGCTCGGGCAGTGGTTTCTTATTGTGATCACCATCAGTGATGGGACGATCATGTTGTAGACTCATATTTTTGACTTTTTGTGTTATCATTTTTCCGATCATAAGGTGTTTCCAACCTATGATCGAAGATGATGTATATTTTTTTAAAAACATTCTATACTATGATATATCACTATTTACCGGCTATCTGTGTTCATATTATGGATGTTGTTTGTTTTACTGTTTTGATCATTACAAATGTCGATTTATCATACTAGAAGCAACTGTGTCTGCTAATGTATTTAAATGTCTTGGAATATGTTGATATTCAATGTAATCAAATTCACATTCCAAGAGACGAACTCTTAAAAATAACCGTAATAACACTGGAATTCTAATGGCATAAACCATGTTTAATTGTAATACAACAAGTTCAAAATCCAACCTAACAATCAAACTCCAAATTCCAAATGATATGGATTCAGATAATAACTCAATCACTGCACTATACTCGGCAATTTTATTCGTTGTTTGACCAAGGCTTACCCCATGCATGGATACTAACTCATCAGAGGGTGAATAAATAACCCAAGCTATGGAAGAAATGTTATGTGTACTACGACAAGCACCATCAGAAAAACCAATGTAGGTTTGAAGAGACGTCGACATCTGCAATATCAGAGTAAAACTCAGATAAGCAGGAATAGTGATAAACACACTTCTAAACTAAGCACACTTTTCTAATCTAAAACACACCAGTAGTAAAGAAATATAATCTAATAAAAAATATCCATACCAAGTTTTAAGCATAGTATCGCTTTAGATAAAGTCCATTTCTGGGTTTATCTAAAGGGACACCGTCAAAATCTATCAGCTCATAGGCCCCTTTCACTAACTTTCGCTTGACAATGAAAGGGCCATGCCAAATGGGCACAAATTTCCCGGCTCCTAGCTTATCGTTGGCTTGATCATAAACTAAGACTAGGTCTCCTTCTGAAAAATTTCGAGGGGTAACACTTCTATCATACTGAGCTTTTATTCGTTTAACATGAGCCTCGTTTGCTATTGCAGCATTTCGTCGATTCTCATCCAGCTGAGCTAAGTACAAGAAACATTTCTCCTCCTTAGACGTAGCTGGGATTAATTCTATGGCTAATTTCAGTGACGGAATTTTGCATTCAATTGGCAGCACAGCTTCCAAACCGTAAACGAGTTGAAAAGGAGTGAAACCAGTTAATGTTTTACTGAGGTTCGATATGCCCAAAGTGCTGAAAATAACATGGAATGCCAATTCTTTTTGTGAATACCAATAATTCGTCTAATCATGGTGACTAAAACTTTATTTATGGCTTCGACCAGACCATTGGCTTGCAGATAATACGGAGTGGAACTATCATGGCGCAGGCCAAGTTGATCTGTCAGTTCCGTCACCATGAAATTTCGAAAATGACTTCCATGATCTGTAATAATGGCTTGAGGAACACCGAACCTAGCAATTATGTGATTAAATACGAAATTTGCAGCAGTCTTGCCGTCAACCGAAAATGTAGGCATCGCCTCGGCCCACTTAGTAAAATAATCTACTGCTAAGATAATATATGCATGCCCCCCGGCCGAGTGAGGGTTACATGTAATAAAATTGATACCCCATTTCACGAAAGGACCAACAGCAATTATGGGATGAAGAGGAGCGGGTGGCGCGCGCATCTTACGATCAAAAAGTTAACAATTGTGGCATTTTTGGACTGCATAAATACAATCCTTGAATAACGATGGCCAGAAATAGCCAGCGCACAATATCTTTTGGGTTGTGGCATACCCAGACATATGACCGCCACATGCTCCAGAATGGCAGTCATTTAAAACTTTTTCAACTTCTTCATGAACAAGACAGCGTCGGAAAACCGAATCCGCTCCACGACGATAAAGTGTATCACCAATGATATTATACTGTTGAGATTTCAGGCCGAAAAGATTCAAATGGACTCAAAGGTATCATGCCATCAATTGAATCTAGCTCAGAATCGGAAGGTACGATCCAAGGATCATCAAACATAATAGTGTCTGACGAAATCATGTGAATAGTTGCAACAGAAGGCGATATGTTAGGAGGAGGAAAGGAAAAAGTTCCTAGTAAACCAGAATCTTTAACCAATCCTACTCCAACATCCTTATAATGGATAGCCACTTTACCAACGTGCTGGATTGTTTCTATAGAGGCTGGGTCGGAAGAGAAATAAGTTAACTGATCTATTGTGACGATCTTTCCTTGATATGGAAATTTTATAAGTCGAAAGACCGAAGAAACAACAGCAGTCATAGCATAAGACCAACTGCGACCCAGGAGAAGGTTGTAATCTAGAGGGGTATCAACCACTTCCACATCTAGATTTACGGTTTTACCTTCGACCCCTATGGGTAAATCCTGCAAAATACTGAAAGGGTGGAAACCTCGACCATAAAAAGCCTTAAGAATCGTCGGAGATTGGTTGAGTGTAGGAGAACCAAGCGATTTCCAACACTGAATTGACATAATACACATTGAAGCTCCCTCATCAATCACAGTTCAATAGATCGGTCTGTTTTTTACTAACACTGGTATCTGGAAAGCCATTTGATGAGGTAGACGAGGTGTACTATTTTCTAAATCAAAGATTATAAGATTAGAATCTTGAACATCTACAGCTCCTATAGCAGAAAAAAGTAATTTACGCTGTGTTGGGCATGATTGCAGCACTTCCAAAGCCGACATTGTTGAAGGGGAACTAGCTAAGTCTTCAACAATGTTGTAATTCTAAGCAGCTCTCACATGTGGATTGAAAGCTAATTTACGAAGAACACCTTTAGCAGCTGGTTTGATTATTAAGTCTGGATTTTGTTTCTCGATCTGTAGCGGACCAGAAACAGGAGGAGGCGTAGTTGATGCATTTGCATTAGAAGTTTCTGCTTCTTTACCATCAACAGGACTCTCAATACCATAATCTTGCGATCGCGTCGCAATCCTTAGATGAGACATCATCAAAATAGGTTCTTCTAAATTAGTCGAAGTAGAACCAACCATTTTGCTATCTTGAGTCGGAAAAGGATCCTTCAAGACAGCAGGTTGTTGTGAACCTTTAACGAATTTTGCAACCTCTGCTCGATGTGGGCATTCCTTAGTAAAATGATCTTCGTCACAAATATAACAAGGATAACGAGGTTTCTGTTTTTCGTCATTGGATTCATTTTTATCAGTTCTCTCTTTTGAATTCTTTTTATTTTTATTCTTCCCTTTCTTTTTACCACCGGATTTAGATTTAACCGTAGATTTCTCTACAACATGAATGTCGGCAGAAATTTCAGGGGAAGATTCTCCTTTCGGGGAATCTGGTAAAGTTATAATAGGAGAAGAATTCTTTGAATATTTCTTCTTACTTTTCGTATTGATCGTACCAATCATACCATCAATGGCATGAGACCCTGAAGGAGCAGCAGCTATTTGACCTTGTTTTGGAAGGTCGGGGATTTTTTCATGTAAAGTATCTGACTGCGTATAAACGAGGTCAAGGTACTGAGCTTGAGCAATCACTTTCTCTTCAGTAAAAACACTAGCCTTAGCTACATTTTCAGTAATCTTGGGTAACAATGATTTAACAAACCATTCTGCCAAAATTTGATCTGGAATATAAACTTTCACCAAACGTCTTCTACGTCGCCATTCATGAATATGATCAGAAATATACGTAGACGTAGATTGTTTTAGTGAAGTTAACAATTCCGTGCCATTGTCGTATCTGACAGGCAACTGAAAATGAGTCAAGAAGGCAGTTGCTAACTGACTGAAGTTATTAAACGAGCCTCGTGGTAACTCAATGTACCATTTGGCTGCAAGACCAATAAGAGTTCTTTGGAAAAGACATAAGCGAATCGAATCATCAATGATTGAATTAGATGCACACCAGAGGTGATAAGTCATGACGTGATTTGATGGATCCTCTCCTGACTTACATTCGAATTTGGGTATATAACTAGGAAACTTATGTGACATTGGCGGCTAGTACGGATAATAGAAAATCGGATCATTCGTAAGGCGCATCAAATCAGGTAAATCCAAAGTTGCAATAAATGGTAACTGACAGTTAGGGTCACGAAAACCTTGAGTAGCCAAAGCAGTTCTAGGAGGTGGATACCCAAGATAACTGAGAATCGGATTTGCATTAGGAATTGTGTAACCTCCTGGAAAACAAGGATTAACCATACCAAACTGGGGTTGTTGAGGTTGCTGATAAGTATAGCCAGGGTACGGTTGATACTGATAACTTGGATTTTGTGAACCGGGACCGAATTGAGGATATCCCTAGTATGGTTGATACGTGAATTGTGGTTGACTTGTGACAACTGTACTTGTACCTGCTTGTCCTGCAAGCATCTGAACCGAAGTCTGAACTGAAGATCCTGACTGGGGTACAGAGACTTGAGGGATTTGCACAGATACAGGGATAGCCGAACTCGGAGTTACAGATACTCCAGAAATAGGTGTTACAGGTTGAACAGACGTTGCAGTAGTTTGAGGCAAAGTCTGAGGTGAACTAGGCGCAGCCTGCTGAACAGAACTAGGTGCAGAAGTTTGAATAGTTGGCTAGACAGGTTGCGGGGTTAAACTAGAAACCAAAGGTTGTCCAGGTTGATAAGACAGTTGCACATTAGGCTGCATAGGCTATTGATACTGGGATGGATCCCACACCATATTCATTCCGGGGTACTGTCCCGCAGAAGGTTGAACGTAGGGTTGATAAGTAAGTGGTAAATTTCCGGCTCCTTGAACAGATGACTGACCAGAAGGCTGTTGGTAACCTTGAATTGGGTACTGACCTTGAGGTTGATAGCCCTGAGGCACGTACTGAAGCTGGGGTTGATAAGGACCCTGAGGAGCATATTGAGTTTGGGGTTGACCCTGTGGTATGTACTGTCCTGAAGGTTGATATCCTTGAGGTATGTACTGTCCTTGGGGTTGTCCCCAAAAATAATATGATTCCACAATTTGTCCTGGGAAAAAGCTACCTTGATGTTGCCCCCCATGTGGTAACTGACTTCCTGAAGGTTGCCCCCTAGGCGATAACTGACTACCTTGAGGTTGCCCCCCGGGCGGTAACGAATTTCCCTGAGATTTCCCTCCAAGCGGTAACTAACTGCCTTGAGGTTGCGGATTTGGAATATTACCAGACATCATAAAGATTTGCTCTACGTTTGACGTTTCAATTTTAATTCCACTTAAACCAGATGATAACACTTGTTCTATTGGTTGAGGAGCTGCTCCGAAGAAAGTACCAGACAAAGCCTGATATCCCGAAGGAACAGAAGGACCACCGTGTAAAAACGTTTCCGGTGTCTGGGAAAACATGCATGACTCTCCTACCATAATGGATGACGGATAGTAACCTCTGGGTGTTGGATGAAATGGAATTCGAGGTGGAGAAAAATCAAGACCCGGATTCTCTAAAAAATTCGTTAAGGATAAATACCAAGCAGTAGTTCGAATAGGGCTGTAGAAAATTGATTCACGTTCCCTAAGATTTAATAACTGAGGGGAATTTGGAAGAGATAACTCTTCGTCTGGATTAGTAAGTTCTTCAATAGAAATTAGTCCAGATGGAAGATCGTCAGTGATAACATTTCTTACCCTAGGTGAACCAGGATCGCTAGAAGTTGGAGTAATAAATCCTGAAGATGTTTCCAAAACAGAAGATTCAGTTTCAGGTTCGTCAGCCAGTTCACTGGTACGAGAAATACTACCAGTAATTTCCGAAACCAAAATCGGCTCTTGAATGTGTTCTGTTATGGGTGTTTGATAACCAGGATGAACTACTATAGATGAAGCTCTAACTTCTGTTGATTTAATCCTACAGCTACTAGATGATACCAGAGCGCGAAGCCCTTCAAGCTGACTTGGTGAATATTCAGGGGGTTTCCCTTGTAATCTCAAGGATTGTCTCGTCAATTCCGCCACGATTAAATATTTAACTAATCACACACAAACAAAGAAAATTTCAATGAAAACACCTAAAGTCTCTAAGAAACAAACAATTGAATCACACGCTTAAAAATCTAAGATTTCAAACCACACACAAACAGTAACTTCCCGTACTAAAAGCATTAGTTGGTGATGAAATCAAACTTAGTAGAAATTTAATACAGAAAGGGTGACTGGAACAGTTACCCTGACAACCTGCTTAATGAAACAGACTGGCACAAGTTTCCTCACTGTCAAACCAGGAGATAACTCCGCAAATCAGAATGTTTATTGAATGAAGAATGAACATGTATTTATACATGGAGGTGAGGCTATTGGGATTCATCTCCCAATGACTCTTGGCCTTCCTTATTTCCTAATATTATTTATTATACAATATTACATATCCACACCCAACCCATAGGATTAGGTGTCAACATTCCCCCCTTTAATCCGAAGGGATGTTGGTGATCCCAAGCATCGATCTAAACTTTTCAAACTTTTCTCTTCCAAGTGCTTTGGTGAAGATATCAGAAGTTTGCTCATTTGTGGAACAATGATGTAGATGGATGGTTTTGGCCTGAACATGATGTCGAATTAAATGGTATTTTGTATTGATGTGCTTTGTTCGATCATGGAACTTTGGGTTCTTGGACAACTTTATTGAAAAATTGTTGTCGATCATGAGTGGTTTGGAATACATTTGTTTCATCTGCAAATCTTCCAGGATTTTCCGGAGCCACACAATTTCTTTTGTTGCTTTAGCTGCTGCCACATATTCTGCCTCGGTCGTGGAATCTGCCGGAACTGACTGTTTGCGTGATCTCCATGAGACAGCTCCTGATCCAAGACTCATGGTGTAACCTGTAGTAGACACCCCTGTTTCTTTGTCACCATCAAAGCCTGAATCAGAGTATCCGATCAAGCTGAAGTCGACTACCTGCATATATTTGAGTCCAAAGTCTTGAGTCCCCTTCAAGTACCTTAACACTCTTTTTGCAGCAGACCAATGTCCTTCACAAGGTTTTTGCATGAACCTTGAGAGGATTCCAACAGCAAATGAAATGTCAGGTCTGGTGGTGGTCAAGTAGATAAGACTTCCTATAAGTTGTCTATACTTAGTTGCATCCTCGAATTCCTTCCCTACAATAGATGTGAGCTTCAAGTTTTGTTCCATTGGAGTGGTTAAGGGATTGCATTCATGCATGCCAAACTTGTTCAAAAGATCTCTAATGTACTTCTTTTGAGAAAGAAATATATATTTAGGATGTTGAATTACTTCAATACCAAGATAGTAATGAACATGACCCAAATCAGTCATTTCAAAACCTTTCTTCATGGATGCAATATAGCTCTCATTGTTCCCTGTTATCAAAAGACCATCTACATATACCACAAGATATACAACTATTTTTCCAACTTTCTTAACAAACAAAGTTGCATCATCAAGATCAAAATTTTTGAAGTCAAGTTTTAGAAGATGCTCGGTTAATTTCTCATACCAGGCTCGTGGTGCTTGCTTGAGGCCATACAAGGATTTTATAAGCTTGCAAACTTTGTGTTCTTTAACAAATCCTTCTGGCTGGGACATATAAACTTTCTCCTTTAGATCTCCATTCAAAAAAGTTGTTTTTACATCCATATTATGGACTTTCCATCCATTCTGAGCTGCTAGGGCAAAGAGAGTCCGGATGGTGGTCCATTTTGTTGTGGGAGCAAAAGTTTCTTCATAATCGATTCCTTCTTTTTGTGCAAAACCTTTTGCCACATGCCTGGCCTTGTGCTTGTCAAGTGAGCCATCTGCTTTATACTTGTTCTTGTAGACCCACTTATAGCCAATTGGTTTTGTTCCCAAAGGCGGATCAACCAGCTTCCAAGTGTCATTCTTTATCAAGGCATCATACTCCTTTTGCATCGCTTCTTTCCATTCATCATGAGAAGCGGCTTCTTTGAAGGAAGTTGGTTCATGATCTGTAGAAAAACTCAATTCATAGTTATAAGCAATATCCATATCAACAGGAGAATCATAATTATCTACATCACCTTCGATTTGTTGAGTGGAACTTCTTGTTCCTGTTTTTCCAACCTCATCAGGATGAACATTCTCCAGTGTCTTTGTCAGCCATTTGGGAGGACCTTTCTGAGATGGCCCAGGCTGGTCATTTGACTGAGTTGGGATTGATTCAAGATTCAATCTCCCAATTCTGTCAATCACATCATCCAATGTGTCATCCGTGGTTGTTTCTTCATGTGGGGGAGAGAGTGCTTCAGGACATGATTCCACAATTTGATTCAATATAGAAATCCCCCCTTCAAGATGTGGAATCTGATTATCAAATTCTTGGAAAGACTTTGCATGTGTGAATCTATCCAGGCGATCAAGTTGCCGCTCAACAACCTTGTCACTCTTGGAAGATTCAAGGAATATGACATCTCTTGCTATTACAAACTTCTTATTTGCTTCATCATAGAGACGATATCCTTTGCAGGTATTGGAATACCCCAAGAAGATACATTTTCTACTTCTAGCACCAAGTTTGTTCCTTTTACCCTTGGGTATCAAGGCATAACAGGTGGACCCAAAGACCCTGAAATGCTTTACCGAAGGAATGTGGCCATGCCACATTTCAAAAGGAGTTTTGTTTCTAATTGAACTTGAAGGACACCTATCCTTTATGTAAACATCACATAGAATTGCATCAGCCCAAAACATCAATTTTACATTCTTGAAAAATAACATGGAGCGAACCATATTTAAAATAGTTATGTTCATTCTTTCTACTACACCATTCTATTGGGGATTATATGGCACAGTTGTTTGATTTTTGATTCCATGTTGACGAAGATAATTTTCAAATTCGTTTGAAGTGTATTCTTTTCCATTATCAGTACGTAGAGAGCCAATATGAGTTTGTGCATCATTTTCAATCCATGCATGAAAATTCTTGAATGTTTGAAAAGCATCAGACTTGTTCTTCAATAAGAAAATCCAACACATTCTGGTGTAGTCATCAATAAATGTCATCATGTATTTATTTCCATTTGTAGAAGCAATAGGCATAGGGCCACATAAATCTGAATGAACAAGCTCAAGTTTTCTATGTGCTCTGGAGTGTGAATCATGAAATGGTTGTTTGCTATGCTTTCCTAGAATACAAGCATCACATTCCTTAGGTTTTCTAGGAATTGTAGGCAGTCCATTAACACGATTTTTCTTCAACAAACGAAGGCTTTCATAGTTTAAGTGTCCAAATCTATCATGCCATAAAAGACTTGATGGGAATGTACCTTCATCATGATGTGAACTGAATGCAAAGTTTTGAGCATGAGTAGATGAACCTTTCAACTTCAAGAGTCTCCCTTCTTCTATTCCCTCCATGACAAGTGAGTGATTTGATGCTTTTCTGACCTCTGCCTTGCCATCAAACAAGTGAATGGAGTGTCCTTGCTGGCGGATTTGGACCAGGGACAGCAAGTTTCTCCTCAACTCAGGGAGGTATAGAACCTCATGTAGGATATGATCTGGAAGACCAGGCAACTTAAGCCTGACTTTGCCAAGCCCTGATGGATTGAGTTTGGATTTATCTGCGAAATATACTGCTCCATCAACTTTGTCAGTGAATTCTTCAAAAAAATATTTCCTAAATTTCATGTGACATGTTGCTCCTTAATCTAGCAACCAATCATCTCTCCATGAAGTAAATGAAACATCAAACAAGCCTTCGATTACTCCATTTTTACAATGTGCTAGAACATAATGAGCGGATTCAGGTGCTTTACCTTTGTCTTTGTCATTATTTTTACCTTTGTCTTGATTTCTTTGCTGCTCAATTTTCTCCCAAGGTGTCCTGCATTTGGATGCATCATGTCCACCTTTATTGCAACGTGTGCAATGAAGATTGGATTTGTCAGATTGTCTGCCCCCCCTTTCTGTGAAGTTTCTTCTTCCTCTTCCTCTTCTGCCACCTCTTCCTCTGGATGAATCTAGAGCATGACTCTTTTCTCTATGTGCCAAGTATGCAACCTCTTCAGAAGATGAAGGGACTGTCATCTTCCCGAAAGCTTTCTCTCTTTCTGCAAAATTTTTCTCAAGTGTATCAAAGGTGATATGCTCAAGGTTCCCACTTGCTTGCAAAGACTCAAGATAATGTGAGTAAGTCAGATATAATGCCTTAACATATGCTATGAGAGGTATGTCCATTTTTACACCAGTGCTATCAATATCATGCATGATAGATCTAACTTCTGAAGCTAAAGCAAGGGGATCATCATTCTTCATTTCAAGACTGAACAACTTAATCATCAATTGAACATTTTCTAATTCTGAATGTGAGTCATAAAGTTCTTTTAGCTTTCTCAAGGCATCATAGGCATTTGAGAATGATGAAATATGGCGACTCACCTCTTCATTTACGGAAGCTGCAATCAAGGCATAGGCCTTGTAGTTCTTGTTTTCCCAAATGGCGAGCTCTTTGTCTGAAGTGGGCTTTGCTAGTGGATTTCCTTCTTGTCCTTCACAGATTCCTTTCCACAACTCATTAAAAATGAGTGTGTGTTTAATCTTCCAAGACCATTCAAGATAGTTCTTTTTGCCAGAGAGAACCACCCCAAAAATAGATATGAGAGAATGCATTAGTTTGCTGGAAAAAATTCTTTTGAAGAGGAAAAATTTTGCTAGAAAATCTTCAATTCTGGAAGTTTTCTCAATTAAGGGGGACAAAAACTCTTTGCTAAAAACACTGAATTCTGCACCAAAAAAATATATATATATTTTTTTTGTTTGGAGAGAAAAAAAAATTGTATGGGAGGCGGTATTATGAAATTGTTGGGGGGGCGGAAATAGTGGTATTATATAGTGGGAGGGGGCGGAAATAGAGGACAGAGCGTCGTATCATAAACAATGTATTATGTATTGGATATGTGATATGACAGAGCTGTATTGCAGTGTGGCGTATTATGTATCATAGACAGCGTATTATTGCAGTGTGGCGTATTATATATGGAAGGGCGGTATCAATGGAAGGGCAGTATTATGTATCAATGGGAGGGCGGTATCGAAAAATGTAGATAGCGTATTGAATAGGCAGCGGCTTGCTGTAGTGGCGGGGCTGGTGTTATATATGCAGCATGGAGGGCATAATATAATAGCATATAAGTGGAGTGACAGCACTATTATAAACAGCATGTAATTTGGAGTGGCGTTTTAATATGAAAAGGAGGTATTATGGACAGAGGCAGTGTGTTATGAATTATTGTATTGTATCTGGAAGAGCCGCCTTGTATCATTGTGAAATGGGAGAGCCGACTGTGAAATGGGAGGCAGCGTATGAGATATGATAGACAGCGCTGGAAAAGGAGGGCCGTGGGTGGGTTGCAGCCAAAGGTCGATGGAGAATATAACAAAGCGTTGTAAAGGGAGGTCGTAATGGCTATGAGTGAGAGCGTAATGATAATATGCGAGTGAGGGAAATGTAAGGGGTCGTGGGTAGGATTCGTTGGTGAGATGGGCGTAGAGAAGGGAGAGCAGGTAATGGAGGAGGTAATAGGAATGGTGGAGCGATAGGTATGGATGAGAGATGTGTTGGGGGAGGCTGAAAGGCCATTAAGAAAATCTGGAATCATATATTTGCAGGACTGCAAAATTGCAGAGTGGCAGGTATCTGCTGGAACTACAAATTGCAGAATTTCAGGGACTGCAAATTGCAGAGCTGTGCATAAATTGCAAAGATAAAAAAAAAATGCAAAATTACACTATATAGCATCAATTTAATGGAGCATCAAAACTATACAGAAAAACTGACTAAGCAAAGGAATGAGGGAGTTACACCACAGGCAAAAATGCCAATAGTGGGACTGGCTTTGATACCATGTCAAACCAGGAGGTAACTCCACAAATCAGAATGTTTATTGAATTAAGAATGAACATGTATTTATACATGGAGGTGAGGCTATTGGGATTCATCTCCCAATGACTCTTGGCCTTCCTTATTTCCTAATATTATTTATTATACAATATTACATATCCACACGCAACCCATAGGATTAGGTGTCAACACTCACAAAACCATCTCGTGTGAAGAGAACCCCCCAGAGAGTCCAAGTGAGTCTAGTCGACGTCTGCTCCAGGTACAGTGAGATCTTTCCTTCACCGTCACCTTAGGAAATAATCTTAAGTTTTGGACACTAAGGTTACCAACAGTAACAAATATAACTGGGGGAACAGTCTATGATCCGATCCCACGCACAAGGGTAGAGTAACAAAGCTCAATCCCCTTGAAGGCTCCTCGACGTGGTTAATCCAAGGTTTACCGACAAGTGCTCCCAGGCTCCTCGACAATGGTTAATCCGAGGTTTACCGTTTGTAATGCGCGCAAAATCTTCTATCTTCCCCAATGAAATAGAATTGATTGTCTCAAACATTCGGACATGATCTCGTGATTGACTTCTTTAAGAGAAGCTTCCCAGATTATACAAATTACAATTGGATTTATTTCCTACCGCAAGATTTGTCTACTTGTTTGTTTTACTACCTTGGAGAGTTAATTACTCCCTACTCCAAGATACTAGCCTAAGCTATGTTGGTGATAAGAACCCTAGAAAATAAAAAAATTGCTAGATGAATTTTAATTAAGCGTTACTTTTAGGAGTTGTTTCTTAAGTCAATGGGTGCGGAAGTGAAACTCTGATGGTGTGAAAACTTGACTTCCAAAAACACTAAAAATGCACCTAAAAATGATAATCAGATCATTTCCTTTTAATGAAATTCTAATTAAGGAAGAGTTAGAGAATGCAATTCTTTTAATGAACAATTCCTTCTTTAAACATAAAGAACAATTGAAAGAAAATATTTTTGTCTTTTCAGCAATAACTCCAAATGAAACAAACTATCAAAGCTCATAAGAAAATCCTTTCACTTTCAAAAACTTGAAGCTATAAAACAAATTTTATTCAAAAGAGATCTACAAACTTTTATAAAAAATAGTCAAAACTATAAAACTAATTCTGAGATCTACAAATTTTAATAACCTATTTGAATAAAAACCTTAAAATTTTTGAAGAATGTTTTACTTAGTTATTCAGCAAACTAAGGATCTATTTGTTCAGAATAACAAACAGATCAAAAACACTCAATTATGTTTTTATAAAAAATGAAATTCAAAAACCAATAACAAAGTTTCTTTTCAAAGATTTGCAAAGAAACAGGCAACTCTATTTCTCAATAAAGGATGATTTCACAATCAGGTCAGATTCAGTAAAAGACAAAATACCAATGTAATCTCAGGTATTTCAAACAGTCAATGCTTTGAATCGCTACAAATACCAAGTGAAAGACAATCCAAAACACAAAACTTCTAGAAAATCATCAAAACACCAATACTGCTAAGATTCATTCACAGAAAGCTTTTGACAGAAACAATCATCAATCTGGGCAGAAATCAAAAACTCTAAATTAAAATAAAGATAAACTAAAGAAATAAATCTAAAGGTTTTTCAAAATTTTAACAGGGTCCGCAGGCTTGCAGAAGGAACAGGTGCAGTACCGCACTTTTTACTAAAGCAAAAATGCGAAACTGCCCGCACTGTGCAAAGAAGGAAAAGTGTGGTCCCAGGAAAAATTAGAGAAAAACATAAAAGATCTCAAAATTTTCAAAAAAAAAAAGAAAACCTAAGTTACCCAGGCAGATGTCTATCAATCAAAAACTAGGAAAAACATTTCCTCAAATCAAAATAAAAGAGAACCAAAAACAACAAGTTCTTTCCCCAGTGGAGTTGCCAATATGTTGGCGGATAAATCCGTCTTGCGGACAAGACCGATCCCCCTATTACTAAAAGTATCTAGCAACAAATAGCCAAACATACTAATCTTTCTCTAAGCATATATGATCTACGAAAAGCTCTATAGAGGTGTTAAGGACTTACCGTTTGTCCAGTGCTTGTTTGAAGTCATTATTGTCCCTTGCGCGCTTGAAGGAGTTTTCCTCGTAAACCTGCAGTCACAAACAAGAAAAATATTACATATCACTTGTGTAGAAATCATCATAAACCATGCTTATCATAGTGATCAAGGAATCTATGAAATAAACCATTGATTGAAATCTTATTGAGAAAAATGAGTATATTTGTATTAATTTCAAAAGAAGAAAATCCTTACAACCTAAGCCTTGATGTTGCACAGGACTTTTCGGGGTTCGAAGCAGGAAACTCCTTTACTTTGATAAGCTCTGCACTCCTCCAACCAAGACGAATAGAGGTATGTAATCTCTCCTCACAAAAGTCTTAATCAACTGAGTCTGAATCTCAACGGCACTTGACTTCAAATATTCTAAAGCTTCAACTCCCCTTGAGGCTACCCAATGCCTCTTTTTATAGTAGAATAGAGGAGGTTTCTTGTTCCAACTATGAAGGGATAGAATCCTCCTTCAAAGGGATAAGCTCCTCACATCAAGGGATTAGCTCCATAAGGTAAGGGATTCATGCACCTCATAAGAGTGGTTCTATCACCGCAAGATATTTTCTGGAAGCTTCTAGAATTCACTTTTATTGAGCTTTTGGAAATTACTTGCGCCTTTTTTATCTTACAGGGGTTCGCACTTTTACCACAAATAAATTGTGTTATGATACGCAGGAAATCTGAACATTAGGTGCGAGACCGCAGGCAAGATAGAGATAAAGTGCGACACCAAAGTTTAGGAGATTTTTAGGAACTTTTCTCTGATTTTCAAGGCTTGACATGAGGAACTGATATGTTAGACTTGCAAAGGGAGGAGTATGAGTAATAATGAGCTCATACACATAGCAGAATGTTAGGATGACAATTTTCAGTGTAACAGAAACATAGCAATACTGTATAAACTTATCAGAAATATTCTTCAGCAAAAGCCTAGCTTGCGTACACACTTTCCATAAGGCCTTTCCACGTATATGCGTGCTCATCCAGAACCCAACCCACGTACATATCTCAAAATACTTTAGAATACATACGCTACTTCAAAGATTTGAACCCGTGTGTGTACGCACTTTTCCTGTGTCGAACTCGCGTACAAATCTGAAACTAATTCAAGACTGTGCAACACTTCAGAACTTTAGACATACTCAAATCATAACTTTCACTGCAACAAACATGTACCAAACCAAAGATCTAAACAAATCATAATGATCCAAAAATGGTTTGGATAACTTTTTATGTATTTCAATTAGAACCTCCCACTCAGTTTAATAAATAAATGATCTAGCTTATACTTGACAATTTGCGGAATTATTTGCTTAAAATTGGTGTATAATTTTTAACTGTTTAAGTGTCTTATGTCCATTTTTTCTTGCTGAAATTTAACATGTATAACAGCAACATAATGTAACAATAAAATATTCAAACACAACAGCAAAATTAATCTAAGAGTTCACCCGAATATCGTGGACTACGTCTCCTTTGAGCTTTGTCATCTTGACTTGGCTCTTTGGATTATAGTAAAGTTTATTTTACATGTTCCACACTTAACTACAATGGATACTGAATTGATCCAAAGGGCTTATAATACCATCTATATCCCTCTCATGGCTATCATCACTCTGCAAATAGCTTTAGGCTCCTTTAGACATGATTCCTTTTTTCGGTGCACTGAGCTATACTAAGCTTCTACATGGCACAAACTCCTTCAGAATTCTGTTTCTATCCCTGAAACCACACCTACTGTCTTCATCACATATCAGACACCAAATATCGACTGATAATTTTCTCAGAACGAGCACTGCATCCCCAAACTAGGCCTTCCTCCATGGTTTGCCCGGGGTTGCCCAAAATTGCCCTTTAGTTTTCGAGCTCTAGAAGTTATCAAAATGTTCTTCAAACACTTTCATTGGTTTCAAAATTTCTTAAATAATCAAGATAGAATATTTATTTGCAGAAAATGGCCTATGGCTGCTCCGGTTTCGCCTCCAACACTTGTTGGCACCCCTTTACACTCGGGTCACTGAAAACTTCTCTACTAGGTTTTCGACCTCTAGAAGTCCTCCTAAGCTTCTGCAACCTCCTTCAATGGATTCATAATAATTTTTACATTCAAGAATGACTATTGGTTCACTACATATGGTCTCTAGCTACTCTGGCAAGGCCTTGAACTGCTGCTGGCAAAAGCTGGCACTGATGGTCCCTAGAACTTTACTGAAGCTTCTAGGCCTTCAAAATTTCTCTAAAATCTCTACAAACCATCTCATTGGATCTCTGGATAAGGCCTCTAGCTCCCTTGGCTAGGCCTCAAACTATTGCTGCCCTCTAGTGGCCCTGGTGGCCCCTTGAACTTCACTGATGCAAAAGCATGCTTAGAAGCTCTCTGATGGCTCTAAAACCTACTCCATTGAGTCTAGAATGTTGGAGATAGTCGAAATTGACTATTGGCACTCCAAATTGGGCGAATCTAGCTCCAGATAGAGCCAAAACAAATTTTTCCTAGTGTCCCCTACATCAGGTCCACCAAATTTGGGGAACTTGAGTTAACTTAATTTAAATTTAATGAAAAGCCCTAAAATTAGGGTGCCTCTCCAAATCCGCCAGACCGTTAACCATGGCATTGAATGTTACGGTTTAAAGTGGGCAAATGCACCAAATTCCCGTTGTTTAATTAAATGCTGGAGAAACACTTTGAAACCGTCAGCATGTGACCGGTTTCCAATGATTAATGCCAGTGGTTAGTGGGGCTTAGCCTGCGGTCTTGGCATGCCAGCGATATGGGGGAGGGGCTGGCCCCTCTCCAAACCCCAACGTGAAAATGGAATCTCATTAAATATAAACGCACTCCCTTGTATGGTAAGTAACATGCATAGCGCAGGCGGTATGGGCATTGTCGTTCTTGATCGGTGGTCATGTGTTCGAACTCGGCCAGCTCTAAAATTTTGCAGCGCCTTCCTGGGCCACGTGGCAGCCTTCCATTGGCTACAAAAAACCCAAAGTCAACCAGTTGCCCAATAATTCAACAACACTTGGCATATTGTGATTCTTCCATACGGAATATTTCGGGGAATATTTCGAGGAATATTCTTTTTTTTTAATTTTCCAAAAATGCCTAGTCAAACTTGGTCAAAGTCTAGTTTTTGTAGTTTAATAGACTTTTCAAACTGTGATAACTTCTTCATGCGATGTCGGTTTTTCGAAATGTTCATGGCACTAGAATCGCAACGATGATACCTTTCCTGTCACTCAGGTTCAGCATCCTTCTGAACACTTTGAATTTTGAGCTATCATTCTAGTCCATGATACAGTTCTGATCACATCTCCCCATTAGGAATCTTTTGGACCACAAAAGACTAATATACTGATATGTACAATAGATGATAGTACAACACCCTCTTCTCTTCAGCCTCCAAACACTTGACTTGCATGGCTAGTGCCTTTGAACCATAACATTGAAGGTAGCTCACACTTCCCTTCCTAGATGCGCTTGTCCTTCTGTCAAGAACTGTCTTCCTGGCACTCACTTAGAAATTTCTGGCGAGAAATTTGCATAAGGTAGTTGAACATTGTTGCCTTGATCATTGATCCAAGGTGGCTCAAACAAACGAGAGATTACAGCATAAAATACATGCATACAACCGAAATTTTCATATGTACAAATGAGTATGTCTTACTGTGTTAAGAAGTACAACCACTTCTCACCAAGCCATTTTCACGACGACTTTTGCTGCTACAAATCTTCTTCATGTGAAACATCTTTTCTCACATCAATAATGGAATCCTTGGTTCCACTTTCGCCAGTCTTTCTGTCCTCTTGCTGCATGTGCTTGGGACGATTAGTTGGATGCAAAGTCCAACATTGGGAAACAACATGTCCCCTCTTCTGGAAATATGTTCAAACCTTATGCACTTTCTTTGCAAGTTTCCTTTGCCTCATCTGCTTCCTATATGCCTTCTTCCTCATCCATCATCTCGAAACATCATGGTTAAATTGACCACAATATGCACAGCAACTTTTTCTTCCTTTTAAGCATGTAGAATTATCATGCCTTGTAGAAACACAATCAAATTGACTATGTGAATAATTATACCTCTTGTGTTGCTTTTCATGTTCATCCTTTTTGCCTTCATGAGGAGTTGAACTAGTAGAGGCTCCAACTTTCATTTGCAGACTAACATTATCATTCTTGTCTTGAAAATTGTCTAAACTCGCATGCTCGCCATAAGTTGCATGTCTAAAATCTTCTTGCTGCAACAAAGGCTTAAAGCAATGGCAATCATCTTGGAAACAAACTTGACATATTTGCATATTATAACTTGGAAAAAAATTTCTCTTTGAAGTTGCTTCACATGCCTTTATGGCTCTGGAGTCTTCTCCATTAAATTGCACATAACCAAGACCAAATTTCTTAGGTCGTTCCTCAACCAAGATAGGTTCAACCATGCTTTTTGCATGCTTGTCTAAAACCTTGCCTTCATAGCCCATTTTAATCATTAACTTAGACCATATACCTCTAGTGTTCTTTTCAAATGAACCAACACATTTTTCTGAAGAGGAAAATAGATATAAATTAGAATGGATTACCTCTGTTTCACGCATGTTCTTGATCAAAGCCTCTTGAGCTTAATGGAGTTGCATCTCCATATCATGCAATCTTTGAAGAATTTCTTCCTTCTCTTGCTTCATGGCAAACAATTTCTCACGAAGTTCAATGCTTTCTCTTCTATCTTCAAACAGAATCTACACCATGTCCTTCAAGATGTAGAAGTCACGCTTCATGTCTTCATCGAAGAATCTTGTGAAGGAGGAGGATTTTGAAATCACACTTGAATAAGTTGTCATAATGAAAATTAACTAAATAACTTCAACAAAGTTCACAAAGCTTTCAAAACAAATGACAAATCTTTTGAACAATTTAAATGGTTGTAGAGACAAACTCTTATTCAAGTAGCCAAACAACAAACAACTGACAAAAGGGTGTGTTCTTCAAGGATGGCCTTGAGGTCCTTTGGGTAAGGAAGATGCCTTCAGCTCTTTTCTTCCATCTTATCCTCTCCTGGACTTAGCTATCAATAGCTATCCCTTCACCTCCAACAAACTCAAACAACAGTTAGTTTGAAAACAGTAAAACAATCAATCTTTTACATTGTTTTAACAACAATCAGTTTGATTAGAACTGGATCACATAAGCAGATCATGCAATACATAGTCATTTCAGGTCTAATGATCATGATCCATCAATATATTCACGGTGCATAATTATTCTAGATCAACCAATAAACTATAGCCCATACCATGCAAATATACTTCAAATTTAAGTATTCATTAATCTCCCTCACTCATGCACACTTAGCACATTGATCTTCACCTCCTTATATAGTATGAGCCTTAGCCAATAACATGAGCCAAAACCACACTAATTCCGGTGGTAGGCTTTGACGGGATATAATATTTGTTACTACGCTCAGTATTGTGGGCTAATACCATGGTTAAGACCCTTGGTATTAATAAAATAGTGCATCGACATGTACATGTATTTGCTCCTTCATACTCCCGTGTGTATGATTGTCAAACTTGCGTATACACTAATTTTCTTCATCAAACCTACGTACATCCACAACTTGACTTCATTGAACCTACGTATACGTGACTTGCCTTCATCAAACCTGCATATGTACACAACTCTGCTTCATTGAACCTGCGTATATTTCTTGAAACTTTACCTTCATAATTTTCATGTCTCTGACTGGTATTTCTTTCTCTATCACATCTGAACTGGCCTATGGATACATCATGTTTACATCTTCATCAAGTAGGTTTATATCAAAAGACAACTCATCGATTAGGTTTCCATCAAGGACAACACATTATGTCATAATGCCAACAATCTCCCCCTTTGGACTTGATGGCAACCACATTGGTGTTTGATCACGACAATCTGTAGATTCATGTAAGACACATCACTCTAAGCATAATTCAAACACCAAGTTACTCTCCCCCTTTGAAATCAAGGGCAAAGGGTGGACCAATGTTGAAACAAGGTTTATCTTTCCTTGTAGATACAAGATCAATGTAGATCTGATCTGCACTATATTGACCATGCTTCCCCTGAGCATATGTTGAATCTTCTAAAAAAAATTCAATGAGGTACATGACTCTATGAATCAACTGAATATGACCTTTCCTATGACCAAGGACTCAAACTTACATCAAACACCCAACCAAGTGGGGTTAAATATTTGAATCCACCATAACATCAACTTCCCAGACATGGGATTACATACAGTAATCTTAATCTTATGTGACCAAAAAAGGGAGCAAAGGAATCATAATATGATTGTCGCATGTTCCTTTTATTGCAATCAACAACTTTATGACCAAATTTGTTGCACGAAAAACAATATCCCTTAAGGAAACCTAAGTACCTGGGAGCTGATGGTATTTTTGTGTAGGGTCTATTTTCTTGCGGCTGAAACAATCTGCTTCTACAATTGGCTACAACATGTCCATAATTATGACATATAAAGCATTCAATATTATTGATCAGAGGAGAGAATCGGTTGATAATTCTATAGATAGGTGGGAATGATTTCCTTTGAGGATTCATGATCCTTGGTTGTTTATCAGGGTGAATTTTTGTCTCTTTAAACACTTCAAGTTTTGCATTGATATCCTTTGAATCTTTAGTAATGGCTTGCAAACTAGATTCTCCTTTAATAGTTTCGTGAAAATCAAGACCAAATTTAATAGAGGGAGACCTTTGACTACTAAGAATACTATCCAAAATCTTAGTACTATCTTGAAATCTCAAATGTTTATCTTTTTCTTCTAATTTACCTTTTAAAATGTTTACCTCAACCTCCATTCTTTGGTATTGCTTCTTCATACCCTCTTCGGCCCTTCTTCCTTCTTCTACTTGCTCTTTTAATTTAAGAATCTCTTCGTTCAACTCATTTTCTTGTTCTTAAAATGTTTGAAGTAGTTCTTCATTCCTCTTATTTGATTTTTCCATATTTGATTGGAGAGAGATGATTTCTGCTTCAAGTCCTTTATCGTGATTGGTTATTTCATCTTGCAGCCTTTGACATTGGTCTATATTTTCTTTGTTCATCTGCTCAATTGAGTTTATTTCATGTAACTCATTATTCAATCTAGTAATCATATATTTGTAGATACATTCTCTTTCATTAAATAGAATTTTCTGATCTTCAATTTTATTTTTGAGCTTTGAAACTTCTGCTTCTAGATCCATAACATTACTTTCACTTTCATATTCACTATATTAAATATTGCATGAATAAGGAAGTGGATCACAAGAAAATAAATCAATACCTGTTTTATCTTCCTTCATTTTTTGCTGCACATATTTTCTATTTTTTCTTCTTCCTTTGAGTAACCTTCTTCTTTTGCTTCCTTCCTGTTGTGACAGATCTCATTCAAGTGATTAAGCCTCTTCTGAAGGACCTAATTTGACACCAATTGTTGGAAAAATATTGATTTGACACCAATTGTGTCTTACAATTTTTCCATTTTTTTTATTTTTGTCGAATTTCTATTTTGATTGTTTCAATGAGTTCAAATTTTAGCAAGATTTCCATTGATACTTGTTTCGTCTCATTTGGTTATCCATTTTTCGAATGACACTCCTTTGAAATTTGATCATTTTTTCACATAGGTTAAAAAATGTACGAAATGTATATTATTTTAATATTTGTAAATAAATTAGTAATTGATTGTAAATATTAACTCTTAGTCAATTATCATTAGTTTCTTCATTTTTCACTAATGGTCCTACAAACTCACATAGCAAAATTATAGAATAGTTAAAAATATGCTTTCGAAATCTGGTAATTTATTCAAAATCCTAATTTTAAAATAAATTACAAACCCTGAATTATCAAAATTATAAAATGGTTATAGTTCATTTTGTAAAATTTTTAATTCCACTCCAAGTAAACCCCACTTCACCTCACCTCCTCCCTTCCTTTACAAAAGTCTCGATATAAAAACTCTCAATACAATTCTCTTGATATTTAAAAACCCCGATATAAAACTTATGATATTTAAAATCTCTGATATCCCGATATCGAATATGGGTGTTTTCATTCAGCGCACATTTAAAAACTTCTGATATTAGTATCACCTCTGATCTCCGATATTTGGTTTTATGTTCATTGTCGTAAATATTTTTTTTAACCTAATATTTTTCACGTTGGGAATCTCACTCCGTCGTCCTCCATACGTCATCTCCTCCTTATGACTCCCACTCCACCTTACATATGGCTTCCTCCTCCAATAAGAGCTCTCATCTTCCATTTTAATTCGATTGACGTATGAATCAAATAGCCACTTGATTTTTTTTATTGGTTTGTTTTATTATTATAATTTTATTATATTAATATTATATTATATAATGTATTAATTATAATTTTAATATTATATAATTTTAATTTTAATTTTAATTCACGTTTAATCTATTTAATTTTTAATTAGTTAAATTGTGTTTATAATTGTTTGTAATTTTGTAATTATAATTAAATTTAAATTAATTAACTAATAATTGTTAATTTAATTTATGATTTGATTTTAATTAATAAATTTTTATTTTTAGTTTATGCAACAATTTTTTCAGAATTTTGGTAAATTTAGCATTTTAATTTTGTAAGTTCATAATTTGAGTTTTACTCGATCAAACAAGGCTCAGGATGGTTCGTTGGATAGATAAAATCATGAATAATATTTTTGAAGTAGTTGCATAACCATATTTGATCAGTTAATGAGTCTAAAATTTAGCATAAGATCAAGCTCCGAATTTTTAAACAAATTTAATTTTATGAGTTTAATTTTCTGCATTTTCATTTGATCATAACCTTTGTTGAATACAGATCCATTCAACTATGTTCTCCTTTACCAATTATACATTTACAAGAATTAATGAAAAGATCAAATTTCCTTTTATTTATTTATTTATTTAAGTTTTGTTGGAGCAGAATTACTCTTCAACAACTCTTTTATTTAGAATTCATTTTATAAAAATTATAAATATGGTTTGTAGAATGTACATAGGGGCTTCTCTCTTCTGCAATTTTGTAATTCCTAAAGAACTATTGTAATAATAGTTTCAAGTTATACGTAGAGAGGATCAATCTCAAATCTCAGAAATTGGGATTTATCTTTTCATTATGAACTATGTATGAGAAGCAAAACTTGCACTACTACGGCTCTTATTTTTAGCAGCAGAGTTTATGCTTTGGAGGAGATTGTAAGAGATTCAAAGAATTGGGCAAGAGATCAAATTTAATCAATCCGTGTTTTGAATACTATTATTTTTAATACAAATTTCATTTCTTTTGATAGCATAATTATGTTACTGGATTTATATTAGTGCATTTATGTCAATATGAATTCCTTTCTTATATATTAGCTATCTAATTTGTTTGTCTCATGAGTCTGTTGTCAATTTTATCTTTTGCTTTTGTGTATTGAAATCAGATTTATGAGTAATTATTTACTCAGAAATTTGGCATTTAAATCTTGATTTAATTAGTAGTAACATTATGTGAACTATTTTTTCAGATTTTATTGGTTCATCTTTCATTATTAATAGTTTAATGGTTATTAGCATTATTAGAACTACTTCCTAATGTTAATAATTAATTGTTCCTGCTAATGGATCTCTGGATAGAATGTGTTTTTTGCATTCATAATATTAATTAATTGAACTAATTTGTAACATTGGTATTCACTATGAGCCAGACATATTTAAATCCCAATCATTTAATTACTTTGCTCCTGGTTAGGTTAGATCTACATCTTCCTAATCGATATAGGATTAACATTTATTTCCTTTTGCTTGCATTATAGGATAAATTTGCATATTTCATTCTAGAAGTCCTCTTTTCAAAGAGGGAAAATTTAGTTGTGGCTTGGTTGAGCCACGGATCAGCATCACTTTCTTGCCTGATCAACAAGAGGGATGATATGATGTCTCTTCTCTAATGGTAAGTGAAAGTCATACTAGAGATAGGGCGAAGGTAACTGGACCTAGTTTAACCAGTTTGAACCACCATTCCAAACGGAAAAGGAGTTGTTCTAAGGTATTGATTGGGTGGTATCCCTTATAATTTTGAGGCAGAGAATTTTGAACCTTCAACACACCGAAATTTCATTTGCAAACTAGGCATTAGATTGTTCTTGTGTTGGTCTTGGTCATCTTATATCTCTGATTGGGAAGATTTTGATAAATACTTAGATAGTTGCAAAGATGAAAAATCCTCAAGTCAGTGTATTAAGTTTAATAATAGTGTACTTAGCCATTGGGTTCATGTAAATGTTCTTCTTATTCCCTTCCTCATTTTTTTGTGTTACTTTGGGGCTTGAGGCATCAAATTCCTTATTTTTTGATCACTTGACTTATTTATTCCAAACACTAATGGAATTTTTTGATGCAAATCCATTGGGAATATTTTCTTAATATTTCATCATTATTGATGAAGCTCTTGGAGGTACCACTAGAAATATACAATTTGTTCAAGACTTTTTGCGGTTTCTTTTAAGGGATTATGGTTTATTATACTTTGATGTACAAGATGGAAAAAGACAACCTCCAGTGGATACGACATGGAAATAGATATACTTT
Source organism: Pinus albicaulis (assembly GCA_034641835.2). Lineage (NCBI taxonomy): Eukaryota > Viridiplantae > Streptophyta > Pinopsida > Pinales > Pinaceae > Pinus > Pinus albicaulis. Next base: position 467,802,345 of record CM076575.1, read on the forward strand.
TGTTTAAGAACAAGTAATTTTATTTTTATTTTTATTTTTTCTGCAGAAAAAAAACAAGACTTCCTTCTTTAAAATGATAAGTTACATATTTATGTTACAAAATGTTGTTCCCTGGAGAAAGGGAATAAAACATTTTTCTAACTGAGAGAGAATAGAGAACTAGAGTAGCACAAATAAAGTAGTAAGATTACATAGAAACATCGAAGAAAGGTCGAGCCAAATCTAGGGCACAAAGAGAATATCAAAGACTATTCTCGATTAAAAAAAAACAGGCCAGATAATATCCTATAGGACCTTTAGAATTAAAAATATCTTGAATTATGAATGGAACCATCTAGAAAAAATTCAAAAAGTATTCTTCCATGGCAGAGAGGGATTCTGCGCTTGGACATGGCATTTGCATCCATGTTTTGTTCTCAAAACATGGATGAAATAAATTTCATTGAAGGAGGGAAGGAGAGAAACAATGTTATCCATCCAATGTTGTAGCAAAGGAAACTCTAAAGAGTTCCTCCCCTACAACCAATGAAGCTGGAGAATCTACGACAAGCCAAACAACACTCTGAAGTAATCCCCACAGACCCATGATCTACGACTGACAATTTGTACCACCACCTCCTTGCCAATATAAGTGAAATTCCCAAGTCAAAAAAAAACTTGATTAGAGTTCCATAGCCACAAATACCATCAATTTAGGCTCCATAAAAGAAAAATAAAAAGTAAAATAATCTCCCATATCTTGTAAGGGAACAATATGCCAAGGAGACCTAGGGGTCCAAGGGCCAATTTCAAGAAAATGGCCAAATATTTATTATGATGAAGCCAAGTCTATAGCACAATATTCTAGAGTAGGCTAATTTTTTTCTGCAAAGCTGGTTGAGTGGATTTCTAGTGGAGGAATGGTTTCACATAGAATTGCATCTACTATTATAGAAGAATGTGAATACGTGTTCAGAATGGGGGATCAAGCAGGGAGACTTGGGTATGAAAAACATAAGTTGCTTAGAGACCTTCAAATTTTTTTAGTAATATTGAATATTTCTTATGGTTTGTACTCATTTTTGTTTGTGACATTGGTGGTGTATATTCATATTTATCAGTAGCCTATGATGTTCTGTCACCATACAATCTAGAATAACTTCAAATTTACTTGAAAAAATTTAACCCTGCATACTACACTAAGAATGGGAAAGACCCATTGGTTTACCCATATGTGCTTCTCTTGAGTGGTCAGTTAGAGTTATTAGTTCAACAAATCACAAAAGAAGTTAGCAATGACATGAATAATTCATATGTTCTACACAATTCTATTGCATTGGAATATCATGGGGTCTTCTCAAAGGGTGTTGGTAGTGGGAAAAATATTAGTTGTTTCAAAGATTGCAACCATAATTTGAAACTATGCTTCATTATGGGAGGTGGTGCTTGTTGGGCCGTTAATATGCCATTATTATTATCACATGTGAACGCTTATTCCACCCATTTCTACCATTCTTCATCACGTCATTTATTATAATTTATTATTTAAATCCATTTTATAATGATTTATGCTCTTATGAATGAATATTATTTATTCTTCTTTATTTCTAATAAATTGATGATTATGAATTATTTTATCAATGATGGTTTTAATAAGTTGGTTATAACATTATTCACCATTTTTAGCCTCCAAGATAATTTCCAGATTGAAGATTTGATCATTAAAAGTACCAACTCAGAAATGCGCTGGAATAAGGAGTGACAGTTTTGCGGTTGAGATTCTGAGCAAATGAAGACGAATCTGGAAAATCCGGAACATGGGTTTTGTTCAGAACGGACCCAATTAACTTTATTAAAGAACGGTTTGCCCAAATTCGGCTTGTACTGAGAGAAACGCAGGGTTCTTTGAGCACGATTTTCTCAGATTTGTTGTTGCGGCCGTCCTCCAAATCTCAGCTGCAAAGCCAAATTCGTCTTGCTCTTGTTGAAAGCTGGATGGAAATATATCTTCTTGTTGATCAATTGGTTGAAAACAATCTAATTTTGTAATAGAAATTATGATGTACTTATCTTTATTGTGACTTCTCTCTGATCTTTCTCTATTTAAATGAAAACAGAGATCAGAGAGGGGGATGACTTCAGGGATGGATTCGAATGATGGAATTGAGGATGAATTAGAGATTCAGAATTGAGGATGGCAGAGAGAATGGATAATGGCTGAGAGATGGAGCGATTTCTTGTTGTAATCCACTATAACTATGCTTTGATATTTTAATATAAATCTAGTTGCCATTCATTCTTTTCATTCTGAAGTAGCCCAGCAGCATCCGATGGCAGCTAAGGGCCCAGCCTCTGGTGGATTGTGCTACTGCTGTATATTATCTTCTTGGTTTATGCGTGGTTTTGCTTATTAGCGTTATTTGGTAATCTGATGTGTTGTTTAGTTTACATCACATGCTCTGTTTTGCTTAATTTATTAAGGTTTCTAAAGACAGAACTATTGTATTGACTCTGCATCGTATCACTGTTCTTTTAAGTGTTGATATAATACTGCTAGTCTTTACAGAATACTGTTGCTGTTTAATTACAGAGCCTCTGTGTTGTGCACTTGTTCATTAACATTACGGAATTCATCTTGGGAGTTATGTTCTTTGCGATTGTTGGATCTATAAACAATGTTGTTCTACTTTGAAACGCAGTCGTATTCTTTCTAACTGAGATTGATAATTGGATCAGATTACTATTAAGGTGTGCCATGTGTTAAGTCATTGTGTATTTATATTTGACTTTCCAACGTTGTTTCATATTCTATCATTAATCAATGTTGTTCTATTTCCGTGTGCTGTCCGATTTATTCTTGGAGTAAGGATTGTTATTAATTTGGCTTTGCTATTGATTTCCATTAATTAGAGTTTGTTTTTCAGACTCCTTTAATTATAGTTTGCTATCCATTTACTTTGTTGTTCGATTACTGTTCCCTTTTAGAATTGTCGTTCCATTCCAGATTTGCTGTTCAATTCTTTATTTGCTGTTCTATTTTGCTATCTGTCGTTCCATTTACTCGCATTTGTTGTTTTGGTGTGAGAGACGATCTAACGTTGTAGTGAGCTTCGGCATTCACTGTCTAGCTCCCAGACCCGTGGTCTATGCTCTAATTTCCTTTCCATCAGTTTCCAAAGGGATGGGCTATTGTTGTCGAACCCTTGACTGATACATTGCTTATTTTTCCGAATGAATGATTTAGGCTTCAAGGTATTTTGTTGTTGATTTCCGAATGAATAAATGATTGTCTTGTTCCGGTTTGATTTCAATTGCATCAATATCCAGAGGAATGAGTTATTGCTACTGTATCCTCGATTGATGGTTGTTTAGAACATTTCAGTTTCTTGCTGTTCCAATTAGATTTTGTTTCTAGCTTTCATTTACTTTTGGATTTTAAGCACTATACTGCAAAACATTACTCTTGAGTAAATAGCCGCCTCAGACTGAGTACACTCTTGAAATAAAAAGTCGTCCCTGGGTTGACAATTAATGTGAAGGTAATTAGGAGTTAAAAAGACACCTTTTTATCACCCCACAGTGCTCCTTCATGGACTTCTCACATCAATGTTGATAAAAAAACAACAAAGGAAGTTGATGTTGAAGCAACTTCTAACATAGCTTTTTTTATGGGAAGGTGGAATTTCACTTTTAATATTTTAAACAAACATGCAAGATCAACATCATTTATTTCTTAAGTATTTTTTATAGTGTCAATATGTTGGTCTTTATGATAAGTCTATTGAAATTAAAAAGCGGGTGGGTGTATTTGCAATATCTTTGGAGACACTAAATAATTCCCTTTCACAATCCATTGGTGAATGGGCTCGAGGTCTATCTAATGGAGATAGTAAGACTAATGGTTTGGTTTATTCGGGAAATAATACCTTAGAAGCATACAAATTTTCTAGAGTATCAAGTAGACGAGAAAGGGACCAAATTTCAAAACAAAAATATCAGTACAACAATTAGAAGCTATTCTATTAGTTCACAAATTTGTTAGGAGTGGTCAATATGGTGATTCACTAATGGAATTATCTAAACTCTATTTTATTCCTTTGGATTTGAGAAACCTATATAGAACTGCGGATGCACTTCAAAATCTCTCTCTAATTGCTCAAGCATGTATTGCGGGTCTCCTTAGGGTTGCTCTCATGTGTTTGGACAATGTTGCAAATACGGATGGTACAATTCATATGGTAAAGACTAATATTGGAAAAAATTTGGTGAATTATTTACCAAGAAACTTTATGCATGAATTATATGAAAATAAAGGGGTATAAATTACTACATTCTTAGTTTATCTTACTCTATTGTGACAACATTACAGAAGATTATAATGATCAAAAAATTCTATATTTTTTTGTTTTCAATTGAGTTCATACCCTTAAGCGTCCCTGTCAAGTTATACTATTGTGTTGTTTGTAAGAAATCATGGACATTTCTCTTGTGATATTTCTATTGCTCATGATTTTTAGACAAAACAACTTACCAATTTTGTAGGATAATGTTGTCGTTGTGAAAATTAGCTCCGTGTAATTCTAGCGGTGAGACTAAAGCTGCAGGGAGGACATTGTAACCACTTTGGGATTCTAGGATCTAGCCCTCCTGAATCTAGAGAGGGGTCTCTCTATAAGTGCAAAGATTGATTTATCTTTAAAGTTTTTGGAGGTGATATTAGGCTAGTTATGAAGAATGAGGTTTTGTTTGTTTTGGTTGGGAAAATATATGTGAAGGTGAAGAAAGTCTAAATGAAGGATGAAGGTGAATGAAAGTGAAAAATGATTCAGTTAACAAGATAAGCAAAAAGCAGCTTCAATCCATTGGGCTATGGAGTCATAGTAGGATTTAATTTAAACAACAAGGTTCAAGAGTGGTCCATGGGGCAAGTCATCTATGTCTAAGGATCTCTTTAAAGTTGATTTTATGGAATGGAATGAAACAATAAGAAGGGGAAACAAACAAATGAAGAACAAAGAGCAACCTAAGATCAAGTAAGTACTTTGAAACTATCCGGCTTTTGGCATACACTTAAGAAAGACATAAAAGTAATCTAAGATCAGGTAAGTACTTTGAAACTAGCCTGCTTTTGATGCACTTTCAACAGAAAATATTTAAAAAACAAAAAGAATAGCTTAAGATCAAGTAAGGACTTTGAACCTATCCTGCTTTCAGCATATTCAAGGGAAACTTTTCAAAGCAACTGTTGGAGAAGAAACTAGAGGACAGGGCTCACCATAAACTTCCCTAGCTCTGCTTTACTTAGTAAAATTTCAAGACAACACATAAGATAACAAAGAATAGTCTAAGATCAGGTAAGGACTTTGAACCTATCCTGCTTTCAACATACTCTTAGGGAAACTTTCAGACAACCTTTGGAGATAAAACTAGAGGACAGGGCTCACCATAGACTTCCCTAGCTCTGCTTTACTTGGTAGAAACTGAAAATAACATTCAAGAACAATGTTTAAAGTTTAGACAGTAGGACGAGTGAACGCTAGCATTCCTTAACTGCTTGGACTGTATTAAATCATTCTTAAACAAAACAATTTGGAAGAAAACATGTAGATAAAGATTATCAGTAAGAGTAGGGTACCTTTGACAGTAAATACTAACTCTATAATTGCTGTTCTTTATCAGAGAAAATGGACAGAATTGAAACAGAAATAAAATAACATTTTACAATAAGAAAAACATCACCGTTGACATAGACCAAGATCCCATAAATCAGCTTGTATGTGATGCTTCAAACCAGTTACAATCTTCAAGTCCAGTGGTTCTCTACAGCTTCAAACTTCTCATCTCAACTTAGGTATCTTGAAATACAAACAGAGCTTACAGCAGCTTCAGTAAACTATTTACAGGCAACAGATATGCAGTGACCAACCCTTTACAATGTGCTCCTCAAGGGATTTTATAAGAAAAATAAGGAGGTGGGACGAGAGAAAAGATCTATAAGCTCAATTAATACAGTTTAATGCTTCTCGGCCTTTGAGGGGCTCAATGGAGAAGATTTCAGATATTTCTCTGTATTAATTGTTTTCATTAAGTTTTCGATCCTCTTACCAGAGTTTGTTGACCTTTAGAATTCTTTCTTATCTTTGTAATAACTCTGCTCACAGTTTGTAATAAGTTCTTTGATTTGAAATAACTATTCAGTTGCCTTGAGGAAAATATCTTCTGTTCTGGAAATAACTAGGCCTCTTTTGATCGCTTTGAGGCTGCAGGTGGCTTTTGGTAGCTGAGAGGATTCAATTAGCCTCTGATGTGGCAGTGGAAGCTTCTCGGACTGATAGATATTATTGTTTTTCTTTAAACACTGCTAATTTGTTTTAATTCTATGTGTTAGGCTTAATTAGGCCTAATTTATGTCTCATGTTCTTCAAATTGTGCTTAATTCAATGGATTAGGCTTTTTAGATAGTTGATTTAGGCCGAAATCCCTCAAAACTGCGTAGACAATCTTCAATTCTTCATCTCTGCTGTGACTATATCCTTTAACATTGATACTCTTTGCTTGATTAAGTTTTGATGTGTCTTGTTGATGTGCAGGCGTTACAGAGGTTTTTTAATGGCGTCAGTGCTCATGAGGCACTGATAAAACATAATTTGGAACCCTGTGGAATGATCTCTTTCATGAATAAAGGCATGGGGGATCGTCATCCCTGGCCTTCAATTTTATTTTAAAACAATGCACAAACCATTAAAACCTGCACAAACAAACGAAATTATAAAAATCCTGCAGGATAAGGTTTAAACTGCTTTAGAGGTTTAGGTTAGATCATAACCGTTGGATGAAAGCAACCAACGGCGAGGATTGCTCAAGGGGGTCAGATGGGAGGCGGTTGAATAAACGGTGGGGAGATTAATTCAGAAGCGTCGATCTGCAAAGATCAACGGTTGAGATCAATCGTGGATATATAATGCAGAGGGGCAACTTTATAATGAAACGGAAGAAATTACAAAGAAGAGTGGTCGAAAAACCTTCGGCGAAAGAAAAAGGGTAACAATAAAATTTGGGGTTTCTTGAAGGATTCTGGGTCGTCGGATTAGATCGGCCACAGATATCAACGGCGAAGATTAAACATGAGATGATGTAATGTAAAAGGGGAAAGTGGTTTCGGCAATAAAAACCACTGGTGTCGCGCTGCTCTTAAGCGGTTTCCAAAATCTTCATAAAAAACGCGATATGCCTTAGCGATTTACACGTGACCTTTTAAAACCACCCACATTGCGTAATCTTAAAACATTAACCTTCGGGCTTAAAATCACGCGAAACCACGCGCTGGCCGTCAGATCTGGGGTCTTAGATCTAAGAGTCATGAGGAGAGCGCGATGGAGAATAGATGCACGGGCGATAAAAGGTGGGGCAGGGTCAAGGCGGTTTTAATCTTAACCGTCGGATCAGGGAATGAACGGCTAAGATTAATTAAAGGGGGCAGTAGGTCCCAAATGAGTTGGGCCTATCGAGTTAAATATGGACTGTTGGATAAAACATATCAACGGCTCAGATTTAATCTTGGGGTTAATGGAAATAAAATATAAGGCGAGGGTCAAGCAGAGTTTGGGTTAATGCGGGTCGTTGATCTGCAGAGATCAACGGTGGAGATTCGCCAAAGAGGTTACACAGCGTGGTTTTATGAAAATAACAAAGGATGAGAGGTTTGATCTGGACCGTCGGATGAGTGAATGAATGGCCTAGATCCAATCGGGGGTTTCCAATTGGCGGGGGAGAGAGGAAAGGTGCCACAGAGATTTGCGATGCGATTATATGTGGACCGTTGATCTTTGGAGAGATCGACGGCGAAGATTAGTTTGTAAATATCAAAGGTGGATATGTGGGCTTATGAACAGAGAAATGTGGGCCGTCAGATCTGGGTCTTGCAGGGAAGATCAACGGCTGGGAAGCCATCGCAAGGTGGCCAATCGGAGGGGGAAATAACTATTAAAATATGCTCAATGAAAAAACTTCGATGCGATTAGTGCTCAGGACTTAATCGCTTGGTCCTGGGGGCGGGTTATATGGTGGGGAAGTGGTTTGGGGTTTAGCACAAAAAGGGGTTCATCAGAATCGGAAAAAATTAAGGGGCCTTTCAAATGCGCCCAATGAAAATTCGCGATGCGAGATTTCGTCGATCGTTGATCGGTTTTAGATCAACGGTTGGCTTTCGTTAAAACAATGAACCGGCGAGTTTTCTTTTAACATAGGAAAAATGGGTTTTTTATGAAATACAAAGGAAAGTTTGCATCGGGGAAGGGTTTTTATTATATACAAAGGCTTAATCGCAATCAGGGATTTTTAAAAGCGAGAGGTAAAAAAACTTAATGGAGCGCCCGATTACGATTCTGTGATCGGGCCTCAGCGCTTGGTATTTAACACCAGTTGCATGGTGGGGAAGTGGTTTAGGAGGTTTTTAAAAGAAAAAGGGGCCAATCGCATCAGAAATTTTTGAGAGAAAAAGGGAAAAGCACAACCGAGATGCTCTGATTGCGATTAGCGATGGGGCCTTAACGGTGGGTCACCACTCCAAGTTTTATGCGGAAAAGGAGCTGGGGGCTAAGGCAAAAGGGGCTTAGGGCCTTAGTTAAAAAATGGGTTTTTTAGGCCAAAATAACATATTTTCAAGGCCTTTTTTGGCTTTCGGTAGAAGGGGAAAAAGTGTTTTTTAAGCCTTCAAAGGGAATTTTCAAAGGTTTAAAAGGAATTTGGAAGTAATGAAAGGTAAATAAGAGTTTTATGGATGTAATTGAGAAGGAAAATGGAGAAGGAAAAATGAGGGAAAATGGAACTTTTCAGTAGTCTTTTCTTTAGGAAAACAACAAATTTTTCATAATTTAAGAGGGAAACAGCAGTGAAGATTGATCAAAGGATAAGATATCTTCTCAAGACTTCAAGAACTAACAATTTGGAAATAAAATTGTTTCTTGAAGGCTTCAAAAAATGATTTAGCCACTATTTGATATGACAAATTTTATAGGTGGCTAACAGTGGCTCCACATGGGGATGGCACCTTCTTAAAGGTGTTAAGAACTTCAAACTTGTATTCTCTGGGGGGTTGATTAATGCCTCATCCATTGGGCCGCAACTTTCTTTCCTTGGATGATCTTCTTCTGTTCTAATAATGCAAGCAGCCATGAAAAACAATGGAACTCTATCAAACAAGCTTTCTACCTACCCAATCCTACTGATCTAACATTTTTTCTTCTTTCAAGAGAGCATTTGGATTGGCAAACTCTTTTACAAACATTTATTCTTTTGAAATCAAAAACTAATCTAAGTCTACTTCTTATTTCTCCATGAACTCAGATTAAACAGTTGAGTTCATAAGCTTCTCTACCTAACTACTATCTGTTAGGATTAGACTGTCTAATAGATTTTATTCTCTAATTTCTGAAACAAGAAATTTAAAAGCATACAAGTCAGGATTGAATAGTCTAACTTGTTGCTGATCTATGGCATAAAACCAAGCTGCACATCGATTTATTATTTGCAGAAAATTAAATCAAAATGTTGAAGGCTTAAGATCTGAAAGTTTTAAGCACATCCTTCTCTTTTCTTCAGCTCTGTTTTTTAGTTTGTTTGAGCTGTTTTTTCTTTGTTCTCTGGTTCAAGTTTGGGTTTATTAGAACCAACTTACGTTTATCTTTGACTCAAAATTTCAACAGATTAGAGTCATTCTTCTTTTGTAAACTCATAGGTTCAAAATTTTGGCCTCTTTGAACCTTTATTTTCTATCCTAATATACCTAACTGATATGCCAAGATTAAGCTGTTTGGTAAATCTATTTCACTAACCTATCAGTAGTAAATTGAAAACTAATTAGTCATGATTAGGCTGTATGACTAACTAGGAGTGTGTTTTTCAGGAGTGGCAATTGAGCTTGCACACTTTCAAACTTTGTTTCTCTTTTTGGTATGGGGCTATACCTTTCTTGTTTTTACAATATGCTCTCTTTTCTCTTTCTATTGTTTTGGTATTTTTAATTTTTCTAATTTTGAATGCAATGATGGATGAAATATTTATAATGAGGAAAAAGATAAAAAGGCTTGCACACTGATATGGTCAAGAGAAGTAATGTTTGAGCATCTTTCCATTGACAGGACCCCCAAACAATTCAGCTCCATTCAATTCCTGCAAGAAATAAGAATTGTTACTAGCAGCAAAATGAATGAGATAAGGGCCAAGCCATAAGTTATCGAATTTCCCATGCTTGCCCTTGTCTTCTCTCTTTGAGTCCCACTTTAACACTTTGTCACCAATGTTAAAATTACTGGTCTTTGTCCTTCTATCAAAAAGCTTCTTGATGCTCTCTTGCTTTTGTAATGCTCTGTTGTAAACCTCCTCTCTGGTTTGTTGAAGATGTATAGTCTGATTAATCCTTCTGATCATGTCATTGTCTTCAGACTACACTTCTTGAATCAACTTCATAACTGGTACACATAGGCTGGTTGGAAAAATTGCATCTATCCCATACACAAGCTGGTAGGGTGACATTCCAATAGATTTCTTAAGTGTTAATCTGTCAGCCTAGAGTGCATGTACTAGCTTTGTGTGCCAAGACTTCTTGTTGTCCTCCAACAACTTCTTAATTATGTTTACCAAACTTTTTTTTGAGGATTCTGCCAACCCATTACCTTGAGGTTAATAAGCAATAGAATGACCCAATGTTATCTGATATTTGTGACAGAATTCAACCATCTTCTTGGATCCAAATGAAACTGCATTATCAGTGATGATCTTCCTAGGACAGCCAAATCAAGAGAGGATATGAGTCTCAATGAATTTTATGATGACAGAGTCATTGGCTTGTCTAGAAGGAATGGCATCTATCCATTTGGTGAAGTAGTCTGTTGCAGTGAGAATCCATCTATGTTGGGCAGATAAGGGTGGATGGATTTCTCCTATGAAGTAAAAACCCCACTGTTGAAAATGAACTTCAATAGTGATTGGATGCAAAGGTAAGGGAAGCAATTTTCTTTTGCCTTCAAAAATTTGGCATTTATGACAGGCAGTTATCATCTTGTGTACATCTAGAAAGAGGGTGGGCCAATAGTAACCAGCTCTAAGGATTTTGTTGGTTGTAGTCTTCCAGTAGAGGTGGCCTCCACATTCTCCTTCATGGAACTCGTGCTTAACCTTCTCTGCATCATTCTCAGGCAAACATTTAAGCAATATCCCACTTGCATTTTTCCAATAAAGACATTTATCTAAAATGCAGTAATTTACAGCTTTTAATGTTAAAAACCTTGCCTTTGTTTTTGACAAACCAGGAGGTGTATTCAAATTGAGCAAAACATATGTAATATCAGCATACCAAGAGGAATTCATAAAATGGGCTTTAATAATGGGAGTTGACAATTCCTCTTGTTCATCTAAAGCATTTATCATATTTATATCAAGAACTTCAAAATTTGATTCAGCCATTAATCTAGCTAGTCCTTTGCCTTTAATGAGTTTAGTGGGCTTGATCTCTAAATCATATTCAATTATCACAACTATCCACTTACCTCTCTTGCCATCTGGGTCCTGTGTCAGAATGTCTTTCACAACTGAATTTGGGACAAAGGCAATGATGTGGGAGTGTAAGATGTATACTCTGAAGTATTTTAAAGTTTTGACCAAAGAAAAGGCTTGTTTTTACATAATGTTGTACTTCAGAGGAGCATATCTCAATGCCTTGCTAAAGAATGCAATGGGCTGCTCTTGTCCTTGTTGATTTTTCTGCAATAGGACAGCAACTATTGTATGTTCTGATGCAAATGAAAAAATATAAAAATATTTTGAAAAATCAGGGCTTATTAGAACTGGTGTTTTGGTTAACGCTTGTTTCAGCAGCTCAAAATATTTCTTTGCTTCCAAGGTCCATTTAACTCCTTGTTCCTTCTTCAGCATGTTTGTAATGTTTCTAAGGAGCTCAGCTAAGTTGGGTATGAACCTTCTCAATAAATTAATCTTTTCGATGAAAGATTGAAGCTCCTTAATGTTTCTAGGATGAGTGATTTGCAATATAGCCTCAATCCTTTTTGGGTCTATCTTTATCCCCTCTTCTGATATGATGTGCCCAATAAGTTTACCTTCTTGGAGACCAAACAGTGTTTTCTTTGGATTTAAAGATATCCCAAACTTTTTGCATTTCTCGAATACTTTTCTCAAGTGTTCTAAGTGCTCTTCATCTGTCTTGGAAAAAATAGTGACATCATCAAGGTAAATAATGATGAAGTAGCATAATTCTTCCGAGAATGCAATGTCCATGGCTCTCTGAAAAGTAGCACCAGCATTCATTAAACCAAAGGGAATTTTCACATACATGAAAGTGCCCCAAGGTGTAGTAAAAGTTGTCTTTAGTTGATCATCAGGATGTACTAAAATCTGATTGTACCCTGAGAAGCCATCTAGCAAAGAAATTATTTTAGAACCAACTACCCCTTGTAAAATATGATCCATTTTGGGTAAAGGGTAGTTGTCCTTCAATGAGGCTTTGTTTAAGTCTCTAAAGTCAATACAAAGCCTAATATCTCATGTTTTCTTCCTAACTGACACTAAATTAGACACCCATTCTGAATATCTAATAGGAACAATAATACCAGCTTCATACATTTTCTTGATTTCCTTCTCAACCAAAGGTAACTGAGCAGGGTTTATTCTGCGCAGTTTTTCTTTAAATGGCTTTTGGTTTTCCTTGAGAGGTATCTTGTGTTGAATTATTTTAGTGTCATAGGATTTTAGATCCTCATAACTCCATGCAAAAACATCAGAAAATTCTTTAAACGGCTCTATGTATTTCAGTTTGATGTGAGTTGGTAAAGTTTTAAACAGTTTGATCATCTTTGGTTTTAGTTTACTGCCTATATTACACTCTTCAACTTCAATTTCCATAGGCTCCAGCTTTGGCTTCTTGGCCACATCGTTGAAATCAAACAACTCTTCTAAAGGGACCAGTCCCTTTGGCAAACTTTGATTGTTAGACTGCAGAGTTTCTAAGTCTTATTTTTCTAACTCTGCAACAATTTTTGTTGTGTTTTCAAGTTTGTTAGACAACAAATTTACATCAGCCATCTCTGGAGACTCTTCTTCTTTATCAAGTAGATTTTCTTCACTAGGACAGTCTGTTTCATAGTCTGAATCCAAACTTGGTAGTTCAAATTCATTTCTAGACTACAAGAAGTCTTCTATTTGTTTGTCTCCATCAAACACTTGCCAATATTTCTCATTATCAGGAATGGCTGGTCTAAATTTGATTTGAGTTGTACATTGTTTGGTTTCATAAGGAGTTAGGCACGTCCTAGCAGCAAAAGCCAAACCATTAGCTTAGATATTTTGGTTTCCTGGGACAAAAATTAGTTTAAATTCCTCGAATGTTTTCAATAAATCCATGACATCGTTTCGATAGGCTCTAAGTCTTGGATGTTTTGCGGTATATTCCCCATTCACTTTCCTAATTATTAGTTCATAATCACCATGAACCTTTATTCTTTTGGCCCCTAATTTATTCAATAAATCTAGGCCTAAAAGAAGGGCTTCATATTCGGCTATGTTATTGGTGCACTGAAAGTTTAATTTGCAGGAATGCCCTTCAGTATGATTGTTCACTGAATTGTGAAGCCACACTCCTACACCTGCATCACTCTTGGTACAAGATCCATCAAAGTGCATACTCCAAAGAGGAAAAGTTTCAGATTCACTAGTTTGGTTACCATTCTCTCCATCTAGTGTGTTTTTGGATTGTTCTTGAAGATCAGCACTATATTGAATTTGTTTTATTTCCTCATGTTTTTCATCGTATTGAGGATCGCTTTCTTGACTCTCACGGTTTAAAAGCAATGGATGAATGATTTTTATCTCTAGACCTGTGTTTTGTTTGCTGTAGTTTTCGGGTTTAGCAAACTGTTTTGACACTTCTGTCTCGTCTTCCTCTTCCTCTCTATCTGCCATTAATTTAGTTAAGTTCACTTGTTCACTGAATGTTTCATCATTGAAAATGATAAATGAGTTAAAGCCTGTATTTACATAATAAAGGGGAGAGTTTTGCGGTCTCTCTTGGCTAGTAACCATGTATTGCATATGAGACTCCCTGTAAAGTCTTCTAGTTTGATTAAATATAGGGATAGTTGCATATGTCATGTCCATCTACATTGTTCCTTGTAACTTAGCTCCCCATGATCTTGATAACAACATGCCATACTTGGGGGGTACATCAGCCACAACGATATCCATTACTAAACACTTGGCTGGAATTTGTGCTAAGTTTACACAGAGGTCTTTGATTAATCCTAAACATTTCACTCTGCTTGAGTCAAAGGAGTAAAGATCTTTGTAAGGTCGAGTGATCTCAAGGCCTAGGCTCTCCATTACAGCTTTAGGCATTAAATTGTGGGAGGCCCCTGATTCATGCATGGTGTTGTGCAACATTTTGTCATGAACATTTAAACTAACATAAAAAGGAGGAACTGGTCCCTCTTGATATCTACCCTCAATCTTAGGACCGAATATGAGCTTTGGATGGTCATCATTAATATTGATAGTGTCATTATTTTCTTCTATGTTTAAAGCCTTCAAAATTTGAGATCTGTATACATCTTGGGCAGCTAATTCAATGAGAGGAATAGAGATTTTGATTCTGGCAATTTCCTGCTCCAAACTAAAAGGCATCTGATTCTTTAAAGTGCTTGTTTCAGCCTTATTAACCGTCACTCTATCAGCAAAATCAGTTTGCTGATTTCCTCTATTTACATTTGTCAAAATTGTTTTAACAGGAGCATTAGCTAAGGTGCTAACGCCACTAAGGTCTGCACTCTGTTTTTCAGTACTTTGAGTGCCTTTTTCTTTGTTTTTATCAGAATTTCTAGCCACTGTTTTATCTTTCTGTTTTGTAGTCTTGGGTTTATTCACAAGCCTATTTTTTGCAGAAATTTTAGAGATATTTGTCTTGGGAGTTTTATGATTTCTTTTACTCCTAAGGTCATACTCTTTTTGAGTCTCTATGATGACATTTTCCATTTCTTGATAATAACTTTCATCCTCAGCGCTTTTATCATCATAGGGTGTGTATAGACCTTGTTTTTTAGTGTAATGAACTTCAAAATCATCATTATCTACTCCCAATATGTTTATATCATCTTCCTCTATTTG
Source organism: Pinus albicaulis (assembly GCA_034641835.2). NCBI lineage: Eukaryota > Viridiplantae > Streptophyta > Pinopsida > Pinales > Pinaceae > Pinus > Pinus albicaulis. The sequence continues at coordinate 467,817,492 of CM076575.1, forward strand.
TTCATTTGTTTCTTCAACCTCACTTACATAGTTTTGATGAAAATGAGGAGTGACATGTTGATCATCCTCCCTTGGTCTGTTTTGAGGTTGGTTTCTCCTAAAGTTCTGATTTTGGTTTTGATTTCTGTTTTGAGGAGCTGTTTGGTTTTGACTAGCTTGTGCTCTCTCAAGTATGCTAATCTTTTTCATCATCTCCTCCATCATTCTTTCCATCTTTGAGCTAGATGTGGAAGGTGAATATTCCTCTCTAAAGGACACTTTCTTCTCATTCCTCATTCTTGCTCTTTTCTCCCTTAAATTAACTTCCACCGCAAGAGCTCCTTTTTGCATATCTTCTAGAGTCAGAGGGTCTCTTTCTCTAAGTTGATAAACCATTTCAGGATCAAATCCTTCAGAAAACTTGTTTAAAGCTGAGCCTTGTGGGGTTTTAAATTTTGGGGAAGGGCATTATGAACACTGTTAAACCTAGTGCAATAAGCTTGTACACTCTCCCCAGTGTTTCTGTGGAGATTCTTGTAGTCCAAAAGTATTTGGAGAGGGTTTTTCCTCACTTCCCATTTGTTTAAGAATAACTGATGGAAGGCTTGGAGATCATTAATACTATGAGAGGTTAATTTTTTGAACCATTTTCTTACTTCTCCCCCTAAAATCTGAGAAAATAATCTAAGTTTGACAGTTTCAACATCAATCTCATTTCTGTCAAAGTAGTCATTCATATTATCCACATGTTGTGAATCAGTAGTAGCATTACTGGCATCATACAATGGTATCTTGGACTGATAGTCCTGTGGGAGATTGACTAAAGGTAAAGGAAGGATTAAGGGAGCATACCATGTTTCCATGATAGGAGGTTGTGGAAAAGGTGGGGGATTTACAAGTGGAGGAGGTTGATGGAATGGTGTAGTTTGAATAGTGGATGTGTGGATAACAGAAGTGGATGGACCAGCAATAGATTGTTGAGCCGATCTAGGATGAGAGAAACCAAAGTTATGAAGGAAATGTAAATCAGGTGGAGTAGTTTCTCTGCTACCAGGATGTTCACTTCTATCTTGGGATGAAAGTGAAGGCTCTGAATATAACTGATCTAAATCCTCAAGTGACCTAGTTCTAAATGGATTTCTTAAGTCAAATTGTGGATTTTGTAGAGCTGCATGGTTTTCAAGGACAGAATGAGCTCTATAGGGTGATCTGAAAATAGTTGAAGATTTAATATTAGGAGACTGCTTAAGAATTCTTTCAGGGTTATCAACTATCTTAGGAGGATTTGGGTCAAGATAGGCTCTAGTATAAATCTTTCTAGGAGCCACTATGTGTTTTTCAGACCCAACTAAACAAGAACATTTTAACCAAATATGACAATCTTTAAGAGGCTAACTGATATTTTAAACAAGAAAAATTTAATCCTAAAGTCCTCTTACTGAGTTTATATGATGTTATGATGATAGTGGGTCTTCCCAGCAGAGTCTTAAGGTCTGTTTAGGATTGTGGAGTCACCAGGTGGAAATTTTTAGCTCTTTTGGAGGTAAAATATTTTATGGTCCACCACCATGTTTATTTAAGTACCAATCTGAAACAAAAATTGGGTTTTCTGAGTTTTTCTAGTCCTATGGGTTCTAAGAGTGTCCTAAATCTGTTTCAACACTTAGCTACGGTGATGAGACAGAGAAATTTGACTCTTATGGCTAAGCTAGTTGTTTATTTCAAGGTTTAATAAACTCTTATGAGAATCCTAAGGGTTTCTTAGTTTGTCACTGACTTAAATAAGTTCTATCATGATTACCATTTTCTTGGTAGTGCTTGAAGAGGGCTACTTGTACTCACTGAACAATGTTCTTGAATCAAGGGTTTTCCTGAGGTCCTTAAGCATGTATAGGTGTAATTTCACTCAGAACTCCCCAGTGGAGTCGCCAGAAATGTTAGCTCCCTGTAATTCTAGCAGATTGCTGAGACTAAAGCTACAGGAAGGACATTGGAACCACTTTGGGATTCTAGGATCTAGCCCTCCTGAATCCAGAGAGGGATCTCTCTATAAGTGCAAATATTGATTTATATTTAAAGATTTTGGAGGTGATATTAGGCTAGTTATGAATAACAAGGTTTTGTTTGTTTTGGTTGGGAAAAGATATGTGAAGCTGAAGGAAGTCTAAATGAAGGGTGAAGTTGAATGAAAGTGAAAAATGATTCAGTTAACAAGATAGGCAAAAATCAGCTTCAATCCATTGGGCTATGGAGTCATAGTAGGATTTAATTGAAACAACAAGGTTCAAGAGTGGTCCATGGGGCAAGTCATCTATGTCTAAGGATCTCTTTAAAGTTGATTTTATGGAATGGAATGAAACAATAAGAAGGGGAAGCAAGCAAATGAAGAAAAAAGAGCAACCTAAGATCAAGTAAGTACTTTGAAACTATCATGCTTTTGGCATACACTTAATAAAGACATAAAAGTAATCTAAGATCAGGTAAGTACTTTGAAACTAGCCTATTTTTGATGCACTTTCAATAGAAAACATTTAAAACACAAAAAGAATAGCTTAAGATCAAGTAAGGACTTTGAACCTATCCTACTTTCAGCATATTCAAGGGAAACTTTTCAAAGCAACTGTTGGAGAAGAAACTAGAGGACAGGGCTAACCATAGACTTCCCTAGCTTTTCTTTACTAAGTAAACTTTCAAGACAACACATAAGATAACAAAGAATAGTCTGAGATCAGGTAAGGACTTTGAACCTAGCCTGCTTTCAACATACTCTTAGAGAAACTTTCAGACAACCTTTGGAGATAAAACTAGAGGACAGGGCTCACCATAGACTTCCCTAGCTCTGATTTACTTGGTAGAAACTGAAAATAACATTCAAGAACAATGTTTAAAGTTTAGACAGTAGGACGAGGTAACACCAACATTCCTTAACTGCTTGGACTGTATTAAATCATTCTTAAACAACACAATTAGAAGAAAACATGTAGATAAAGCTTATGAGTAAGAGCAGGGTACCTTTGACAGTAAATCCTAACTCTATAATTGTTGTTCTTTATCAGAGAAAATGGACAGAATGGAAACAGAAATAAATTTACAATTTACAATAAGAAAAACATCACCATTCACATAGACCAGGATCCCATAAATCAGCTTGTATTTGATGCTTCAAACCAGTTACAATTTTCAAGTCCAGTGGTTCTCTACAGCTTCAAACTTCTCATCTCAACTTAGGTATCTTCAATTACAAACAGAGCTTACAGCAGCTTCAGTAAACTATTTACAGGCAACAGATATGCAGTGACCAACCCTTTACAATGTGCTCCTCAAGGGATTTTATAAGAAAAATGAGGAGGTGGGATGAGAGAAAAGATCTCTAAGCTCAATTAATACAGTTTAATGTTTCTCAGCCTTTGAGGGGCTCAATGGAGAAGATTTCAGATATTTCTCTGTATTAATTGTTTTCATTAAGTTTTCGATCCTCTTAGCAAATTTTTTTGACCTTTAGAATTCTTTCTTATCTTTGTAATAACTCTACTGACATTTTGTAATAAGTTCTTTGATTTGAAATAACTATTCAGTTGCCTTGAGGCAAATATCTTCTGTTCTGGAAATAACTAGGTCTCTTTTGATCGCTTTGAGGCTGCAGGTGGCTTTTGGTAGCTAAGAGGATTAAATTAGCCTCTGATGTGGCAGTGGAGGCTTCTCGTACTGATAGATATTATTTTTTTTCTTTAAACACTGTTAATTTGTTTTAATTATGTGTGTTAGGCTTAATTAGGCCTAATTTCTGTCTCATGTTCTTCAAACTATGCTTAATTGAATGGATTAGGCTTTTTAGATAGTCAATTTAGGCCGTAATCCCTCAAAACTGCATAGACAATGTTCAATTCTTCATCTCTGTTGTGACCATATCCTTTAACACTAATACTCTTTGCTTGATTATGTTTTGTTGTGTCTTGTTGATGTGCAGGCGTTACAGAGGTTTTTTAATGGCGTCAGTGCTTATGAGGCACTGATAAAACATAATTTGGAACCCTGCGGAACGATCTCTTTCATGAATAAAGGAGTACGGGATCGTCATCCCTGGCCTTCAATTTTATTTTAAAACAATGCACAAACCATTAAAACCTGCACAAACAAACGAAATTATAAAAATCTTGCGGGATAAGGTTTAAACTGCTTCAGAGGTTTAGGTTAGATCATAACCGTTGGATGAAAGCAACCAACGGCGAGGATTGCTCGAGGGGGTCAGATGGGAGGCGGTTGAATAAATGGTGAGGAGATTAAGTCAGAAGCGTTGATCCACAAAGATCAACGGTTGAGATCAATCGTGGATATATAATGTGGAGGGGAAAATTTATAATGAAATGGAAGAAATTACAAAGAAGAATGGTCAAAAAACCTTCAGCGAAAGAAAAAGGGTAATAATGAGATTTGGGGTTTCTTGAAGGATTCTGGGCCGTTGGATTAGATCGGCCACAGAGATCAACGGCGAAGATTAAACATGATATGATGTAATGTAAAAGGGGAAAGTGGTTTCGGCAATAAAAACCACTGGTGTCGCGATGCTCTTAAGCGGTTTCCAAAATCTTCATAAAAAACACGATATACCTTAGCGATTGACACGTTGCCTTCTAAAACCACCCACATCACGTAATTTTAGAACATTAACCTTCGAGCTTAAAATCATGCGAAACCGTGCGCTGGCCGTCAGATCTGGGGTCTTAGATCGAACGGTCATCAGGAGAGTGCGATGGAGAATAGATGCATGGGCGATAAAAGGTTGGGCGGGGTCAAGGCAGTTTTAATCTTGATCATCGGATTAGGGAATGAATGGCTAAGATTAATTAAAGGGGGCGGTAGGTCCCAAATGAGTTGGACCTATCGAGTTAAATATGGACCATTGGATAAAATAGATCAACAGCTCAGATTTAATCTTGGGGTTAATGGAAATAAAATATAAGGTGAGGGTCGGGCAGAGTTTCGCCGAAGAGGTTACACATAGGGGTTTTATGAAAATAACAAAGGATGAGAGGTTTGATCTGGACCATTGGATGAGTGAAATGAACGGCCCAGATCCAATCGAAGGTCGCCAATTGGCAAGGGAGAGAGGAAAGGTGCAACAGAAATTTTCGATGTGATTATATGTGGACCGTTGATCTTTGGAGAGATCGACGACAGAGATTAGTTAGTAAATGCCAAAGGTGGATATGCAGGCTTATTAACAGAGCAATGTGGGCCGTCGGATCTAGGTCTTGCGGGGAAGATCAATGGCTGGGAAGCCATCGCAAGGTGGCCAATCGTAGGGGGAAATAACTATTAAAATATGCTCAATGAAAAAACACCAATGTGATTAGCACTCAGGACTTAATCGCTTGGTCCTGGGCGTGGGTTATATGGTGGGGAAGTGGTTTGGGGTTTAGCACAAAAAGGGGCTCATCAGAATTGGAAAAAAGGAAGGGGCCTTTCAAATGCGCCCAATGAAAATTCACGATGTGATATTTCGTCAATCGTTGATCGGTTTTAGATCAACGGTTGGCTTTCGTTAAAACAATGAACCGGCAGGTTTTCTTTTAACATAGGAAAAATGGGTTTTTTATGAAATACAAAGGAAATTTTGCATCGAGGAAGGGTTTTTATTATATACAAAGGCTTAATCGCAATCGGGGATTTTTAAAAGCGAGAGGTAACAAAACTTAATGGAGCGCCCGATTGAGATTGTGCGATCGGGCCTCAGCGCTTGGTATTTAACGCCGGTTGCATGGTGGGGAAGTGGTTTTGGGGGTTTTTAAAAGAAAAAGGGGCCAATCACATCAGAAAATTTTGAGAGAAAAAGGGAAAAGCACAACCGGGATGCTCCGATTGCGATTAGCGATGGGGCCTTAACAGTGGGTCACCGCTCCAGGTTTTATGCAGAAAAGGAGCTGGGGGCTAAGGCTAAGGGGGCTTAGGGCCTTAGTTAAAAAATGGGTTTTTTAGGCCAAAATAATATATTTTCAAGGCCTTTTTTGGCTTTCGGTAGAAGGGGAAAAAGGGTTTTTTAAGCCTTCAAAGGGAATTTTCAAAGGTTTAAAGGGAATTTTGAAATAATGAAAGGTAAATGAAGATTTTTATGGATGTAAAGGAGAAGCAAAATGGAGAAGGAAAAATGAGGGAAAATGGAACTTTTCAGCAGTCTTTTCTTCAGGAAAACAACAGATTTTTCAGAATTTAAGAGGAAAACAGCAGTGAAGATTGATCAAAGGATAAGATATCTTCTCAAGACTTCAAGAACTAACAATTTGGCAATAAAATTGTTTCTTGAAGGCTTCAAAAAATGATTTAGCCACTATTTGATATGACAAATTTTATAGGTGGTTAACAGTGACAAACACCCTCCAAATTTTTCTTACACTTGAATTTTGGAGCCTACTAAGGATATTGCAATTTGTCGTTCCATGTTCACTTCATGGGAATCTAATGTTTAGAAAAATATTAAGTCTTCTTCTAAGTTTCCAATTCACTTGCTCCCACATTTTCTATCTTCGATGAATTCAAAAACACACTTCTTTTGATGCAAGCTTAGATAGGCATTATGCAACCTTGAAGGTAAGGCTTGAAAAATCACTAATGATAGTGATTGCGCAATCCATAAGCACAATGGATTGCACAATACATATCGACAGTTATTGTGCACCCTCCATTGAAAGTATTCCTCACTTTGATTGCAGTTGTACTTCTATTTCAATGAGTTTTCTCAACTGTCGATCTAGCGTACCTTTGTTTTTGAAAGTGTCACTTTCACATTCACAACTGTAATTTTGTTTTCATCCACTTTAATAAGTGTCATTTTCATGTTATATTTTCTTTGGCATGTGACACTTTCACTTTCTTTAATCTTTTGCAAGTGTCATTCACATTTTTCTCTTCAAGCTTCAAGCATCCCTACTTCCCTCCTGGAACTATGAAATGTGCATTTTATGCCTCCAAGGAGTACATATTAAAAATTCACAGTGCTCAATCCTAGCCTCCTGACCCCTAGAACTGTGCAATCAAGGCTCCCTATTAGTCTCCTTCTGCGCATTGCGCAATATCATTCTACAATCTGCCTCAGCTCCTTGAGCTATGAAACTTTGTAATCTCTTAGCTTCCTACTCTCATAAACTATGAATTATGCAGTCACAATGGGCAAGCCTACCTCACTGTGACCCTTAACTACATATTTTTCCTGCCCAAGCCTCCATTGTTTCACATTGCACATTCACAAGCCTCAACTCCTCACTCCTGACCTTTAGAACTGTGCACTACGCAATCCTTGATCCTTTCCATAAATCCAATACTTAATTCCATTTCAATCGATTATTCTCATGAATCTATGCTAGGAGTTGTTTAAACTGATGTCGTCAAGTCATGAGTGATCTCCATCTACAAGTATTATATCTTAACATGAAATGATGATGATTAAATAAAAGGAGAAGGATATTATGCTAGAAGACACTCATGAAGATATAAATATAGGTTGATGATTAACAGGAAGATGAAGGGGCACTAAATTGCGACATAAGTTGGAAGATCAAGAACATATTAAATAATAGATATCATTCATCCACTTGGAGGGTGAAGATGAAGAAAAAATTATATCTTTCATGAAGATGAAGTATTGAGCAGACCTCTCATGAATATTAAAGACAAATCAAAAAGTAGAAAAACTTGGCATTTTCATCTCATCATGAAGTCTATGTCATCATTTTTAAGTTGTGACTTGTACTAGTCTCATCACAATGTCATGTGTGTCCATGTGTATTGCCACATAATTTGTGGATGTAATGATGTAATTATCATAAGGAAAGGAAAAAATATAATGTGTGGAATTCCAAGGGTCATATGTAGAATATGAAAAGTCACATAATCATATAAGAACAAAATAGTCTTTAGGAAAAGTCCAAAAGTCATATAGAAGTACAGAGGTCACATTATAAGTCCAAGAGTCATGAGGGTAACTCAAGAGTCATAGGTGATATGACAGTTCATTCTTGAAGAAAATTTAACCATAATATTAACTTATTTACCTAGAGAATTACCGAGAGGAACAATAAAAATAACCAGAAACAAAACACATAAACATGAACACATATGTTTATTCGAAAAAAACCCCAACTCTGGGGAAAACCTATCCAATGAAATTTCATTAACCATTGGCCAAAACCATGACCAATCCGGCCATGTGAGCCTTCACCTCTCACCTCCCTGGCCTCACTTACATTGAAGTCTTCCCAACCTTTTATAGGCTACATTACATGTTATAACATGGGTTGAAAAACCATGGGTTCACAATACCATGTGCCCCAAAAATACCCGATTATTTAACCTGGTCAAACTTGACTCTAACCCCGAGTTAATTTACCTAACATTCCCCCCTTAAACTTGACTTGGGGTTCCTTGACTAAATCCAACCAACCTCACCAAGTGAGTTAGTCCCACTCACTTTAGCCCTTACTCCCCTCAAATTTTTATACCCATGGAGTTGTTGACTTTACATCCCCCCTATCACCTAGGTCTAACACAAACTTTACCAGTGGTTACCTAGGGGTACGCATGCCATACCAGGTCTTACAGCAGTATGCCCATTTACATGTAATACAATTTGATTCCATTACAATAATTTTTTTTGGTTTCATTTTTTCTATTTATGCACCATTACCAAGTCACTCTATTGCGCATTTGCTTTACCAGTATCAACACTAGAATCAACTCACATAGACCCTTGATCCTCGAAGAAGACTTTGTTTCTTCTACTAATGTATTTTGATCCATTTCCAGCCCCCTTTTATCTACTTCATTCTCTACATTTTCATCATGTTCCTGCAATGCATCATAATCAAGTAATGCTTTCACAACCATAAATATTGCCTCCACTATCATTTCCTGACCATCCATCTTCTCTGGTTCGTTTACACTCAAATACTTGGGCATAGTCACCAATGCCCTCCTCACATCTTGGAATTTCATGCCCGCCATCTTTATCTTGACAAACCCGAGTGTAGATTTTCAAATTTGAGTCCTCTTATATGTGCTTCCACCCGCTTGAGCCAACAATATCCTTCAGTTGAGCACCTTCAGCATAGCAACGAGATGGATTGACCTTAGTGGCAGTAGCTTCAAATTATCCTGCAAGTAAAATAATTATCTCCACCACCACCATCATCATTGTGCACATATCTACCACTCTCGATCTCAATCTATAGACCTCTATTCCAGAAAACCCACTACAAACTACACTTTTGATCTGATCAAGTTAGGAGAGAGACAAGTGATGGAAGAGAGGAAGAGAACAATGCACCACCTGCCAGCACGTCCACTCACATGTTTCTTTTCTCATGTGCCTCATCCTTGGCTACAGCACTTGTGACTACTAGAAAATTTCATTCCTCTCTTATGTATTCACCAAGACCACTACGACCGTGGTCCCTTCCTAGGGCGTCTTACCCTAACCGGCTCGCGATATCTCCCACCAGCTTGAGTTTCTGGTGGATAGGTTTGACATTTGGCCACCACAATGGCTAGTCATTTCACGACCTCACTCTGGCACTCAACCACCATCATGCTACCTATGTTGTACACATTTTTTGTCAGCCACCATTACACCCTTCAAAATATACAATAGGTAGGTATCAATGTCTCTGACCCATTCGATCTCCAATAAGTATCAACCAATAATTCCCTCTATATTTTTTAATTAACCAGGTAGCCACAACATAGCCACTATCGCATCCATCAGCTAGGAATGTCACCTCCTTATCTGAAGCCAAAACTACCTCCAATATCCACCTATATAATGCTTCATCGATTTCATATGGCCATGACCCTTTCTAGAATCTCATATCTCTGCAACCCATGCTTACCCTGTTACCATAGCTCTTCTAAACCCTTACATTACAGATCCAAATCTGCATCAATGAAACAAATCATATATCCATTCACAGGCCAATAAATCCCTTGGAAACAGAAGCATCCCTCTAAAGCAAATTATAGCTCTGATACCAAATGAATAAAATTTAACCATAATTTTAACTTATTTACCCAGAGAATTACCGAGAGGAGCAATAAAAATAACCAGCAACAAAACACATAAACATGAACATAGATGTTTATCCGGGAAAACCCTAACTCCAGGGAAAACCCATCTAGTGAAATTTCATTAACCATTGGCAAAAACCATGACCAATCCAGCCATGTGAGCCTTCACCGCTCACCTCCCTAGCCTCACTTACAATGGAAGTCTTCCCGGCATTTTATAGGCTCCATTACATGCAATACCATGGGCCGAAAAACCCTGGGTGCACAATAACATGTGCCCCAAAACTACCTGATTGTTTAGCCTGTTCAACCTTGACTCTAACCCTAAGTCAATTTACCTAACAATTTCTCTTGTTATGAAAGAAACCTCATGACTCATGTCTTATCGCTCCTCAGTTTCCCAAGGCTGAGAAAGGAGACTAAAGGAGGTAACCTCAGACCAAATTTGGAATTGTTAACTAGCCCTACTAAATCAGAGAGGGCTCTCTCTACAATCTCACATGAAAAAAAAAAAAGTGACTATAGAGGAAAATAGATCTTAGGCTAGATATTTAGCTCACTAGGGTTTGATTTTAAGGTTTTGCTAGATCAGGATCATAGGTCTAGAAACTAGGTTAGGGTTTCAAATGATCAGTTGCAGGGATAAGATGGGGAAAGGTAGGTATGATTAGTGACACAATTGGGTTTTCATTTGTGGTATAGGGTTGAGTAAGAAATATAAAATCAGCATAAGGCTATGAATTCATTTATCAGAAGATATGGAACACAAACATGAAAATCTCATTTAAACAGAGCATAAAACTATGAATTATTCTTAAAAAATAATGATATGATCATATGAAAGCATGCTAATGGTAGTTAGAAGAATTAAATATTCAATTTGATAATAAAACAGAGGAAAAATATTGCCAATAAACATACCACGGGAATCCCAAGATAATATTTGCAATTGCATGTTATATTACTGCAAAAATGGTGTACAGTAGATCCAAACCTCTGACTCTCAAGTATCCAACCTTTAATTTTACTTCAATTAGGCTACATATATATGAGAAACCACATTACCCCTCTCAGGGGTCAAATCCATCATCATAGGAACTAATTACATCAAAATCTCTAACCATGCCAAAAACTAGGGAGGTTAGAAACCAACTCCCTTTTTACACTAACTGACTTAGTTTGACTTTGAAAGAATTAATTACAATGGAATTGAATCTTACCATAACTAGGACACTTAATTCTATCATGTAAAATCATTAGAAGATTAATTACCTCAGGAAAAATTGACGTTGACCATAAAAAACTCGAAATCGAGGTTCCTCCTCAGAAACACAACGTGGAGACACATAAGTGTAGTGTGTCTTTTGAGGAGATTTTTTGATGGTTTTGTTGAATCTTTGAGCTGAAATAATGGTTGGTGAATATAGATAAGAATGTATATAAAACCCATGAAGCTTCAAGCCTGCAAAAACCCACCTCGAAGACACCTAAAAACTCAATCTCCCAAGACTACTCCAGAAGCACAACGTGGGGTCAAAAATAGTGGTAGAAGTATGAAAATTTGATTATTTTTTGCATTTTTCTTCAAATTTGTGAGTTACGATGAGAAACTAAGTATATTTATGAGATTGCCACCTTGCGCTTATGTACATCAAAATTCCCTAAATTGCCCAAAAACTCAAAAATTTCCAAAAATTTGTTCAAACTTATTTATTTTGAAATTTTCAGTCATGAATTAAATAACAAGGGATGCATCAACTAGAAAATCAAGTTTTTCTCTCTTCTTAAGCTTGATTATGGTTTTCGTAAGCCTTCTCTTCATATTTCTAACCCTGATTTTGCAAATCAAGTTTCTGGTGTAATAATGTCTTGTCCTGTGTCTCTACATGTTTGTATCTTTGTTTCCCTTCTTTAGTAGCTTCTCCAGGGTTCATTGATTATAAATAGAGAACATAAAATAGATTGCAATATACAGATGCCTACTTATCTTAATCACTTAAATCGATTAGATGTGAAACATATATATCATTCAAGAATCCATTGCATTAGAAATAGAAACATAAACAGATACATATATGGGAAAATGAACATCAATATTTATTAAATAGTAGAAGGGGGAGGTTACAACCAATTATCGATTTGATGCCACCAGATCCAACTTCATCCTAACCTCATCACATCCAACATCACACCAGCATCATATCAGTACTTTCACTCTCTCAAATGTGTAGGTTTTAACCCTGTACTGAAATTATCTACAAATGAATCTTAAAAACAGAAAATAAACAATAGCGAGAGCATAAAACATAAAACAGTTAAACACATATATTTTCCCTTGGATCCTAAATCAGGATGACCAGCTTGATTTTTCATTATATTCCTTTTAGTGTTACAACACATATATATACATGCCAAAGCATACATAAACCCCAATCCATTAACCCTGGATTAGAACATAACCGTATTTTCCTTGAATGGATCTACAAAATACCAAGGGCTGAAAACCATCATGCCCCAAAACCATGTGCAAACCCATGCACAAAACCATGGGTGGGTACGCCCACCGAAAAATAAGGTCCACTTTTTGGGAGAGACGAGGCATCACAATTAACTGAGCAAATCAACTCTAAGATGAGAGCCCATCGTTAAATGTAGTGAAATACCAAGCCTCTAGCGCTACATGAACCAATAAGCACCAAGAGTTGGACCAACCCCAGGTTCATTTCCACTATAAGAACCACAATTGAAGGAAGAAAAAATTGTTGACTAAGGTCAAGGTTGTGTCTAAAGAGGGGCACGACCACCACCTCATTATACCATCTCCTGCCATAAACGCAAAGAGCACCTGCTGATAATGGTTAACAATAATCAATAACCAATGATCTTGACAGGCAAAGGCTTGCTTCTTCTGGAGACTTACGAATTTCCCCTCACATGAGAATTTAACGACATGCTCCAGTACATAACTAGGAGTGCTTGAGAGTTCAGGTGGCCAAATATACCATTTTTCCACATTATGGTTGCGATGAGCTGCTTGATTGGACGCCCATCGTGGGGGACTAACATAGTCTATATTTAAGGGGAGGAGAGAGCTCTTTATTCATTATAATCATTGTACTCTTTATTCATTATAAGCATTGTCTTGGAGAGGTCTTGTAGGGATTAAGATGTTGAGGTTCATAAGTAAATCCTAGAAGATAAACATTGGGATTCACAAGAAAATTTGAAGAAGACAAGAGGGGAGAAAAAGAGAGAGATATTGGTTATTCTTGGGTCCTCTTTTGTGTTGTTAGGGCTTTCTCTTGTGATGCTAGGGTTTTTGCGGTGCATTTAAACCATAGAGAAGCACATGATGTTGAAGAAGATGATGGTTATTATGGCCCTTGTTTTTGTGCTAGGGTTTCTACCGCAATATAAAACATGGAGAGTGGAGCTAATGCCTTACATTATGTTGGAGCATTGTTCTTGTGGGATTTGAGGTTAGAGTAAGATAATAGAGAGATTAGATTGATGAATTTTGAGTTTGGTGTGATGCCTTGGTTGGAATAATACTTTTTCATTGTATCCTTGATATTTTATGGAGGCCTCGATGTTTATGTTGATGCAAGAGTTGAAGAACTAGGGTTTGAGGACTCAAACTCAAGGATGGAAATGTAAATTTGGATTCTAGCATTAGATTTGTTTTATCATGTACTTGTGTGATGCAACATCTCTAGGCTTTTCAAATCCTAAGAAATATTTTAGTGCTAGTGTGGAGAGCGTGTGTGATACAAGCTTGATGTATGTACCAAGTAGGACTTGTCAATGTTGACGTTAGCATGTTGAGGATCTTTGGTGGAGTAACCAACTTTGTTTTCACTTGATTCCGAGCTAGAAGTTGGCAGCTAGGTTTTTCTTGTGGTTTCCCTAGCTAGGGAGCACCAACATTTGTGATAATGCTATGATATTTTCTTGTATAGACCTACATGTTGAATTCACGATCACTAGTTTGTTGAGTTCTTATGTCTTTTTTTATTGTAGTTTCTCTTGGACATCTTCTATAAAATAGGCAAGATATGAATGATATTATCAAAGATGACATTTATCGATAGTATGTCTAGGTCACATTGCTTTTCCATATGTAAGACATGATTTCAAAAAGAAATTCATTTTTGGGTGCCTTACTTACTATGAGATTTGAGGACAATTGAATTGCCTTTCAGTGAGTCAAAGAACTCTCCATATGCTTTTGATAAGTGGATCAACGGTGCTTAGAATTGTTTCTAAGGGAGGCATTGGTTCTTTGGTCTTCCAGATTTATGTCCCCCACTTGGTTAGACCTCATTTTGAGGATCACATCCTTCTTCATGGCACTACTAGTGGAAAGGGGCACCCATGCTTAGGTTGACACATTACCTTTCCAGTAGGATCTAGATTTGGGAGACCTTGGGGCTATCTTATGTTAGAAAATCAGAAAGGCGAAAAGATTCTCTTATATTGATAATTACAGATGATATTCTTGTAGTTTTATTATCTTCTCTTTATGCTCTTCTTTTAGCTTAGTTTCTTCAAGCAATCATCAATTAAAACATGAATATCAACGACACCAAATGTAGGCACTCAGCTATGGCTAAAACCCCTCTCTAGGGAAAATCTAGTCAAACTCTTCCACTAATCAATTTGAGATAGACCAAGATATTAGACCTGACCAAAAGACCTTCCTCCTCCACCAAGTCAACCTTCTAATACGATTCAACGAACTTCGGTACTCTCTTCTTGTCTAGTAGCTACAACACAACAACAATGTAGAACTTCAGCCAAACTACTCCAGAATTTCAGCCCAGCCACTCTATAATATTGGCCCAACAAAAATCCAACAACTTTGCACGTGTGAGACAAGGAGAGAGAAAATTGGACTTCCTTTTGGTTGACAAAGCCTTCCTTCTTCTTCGCTAGGGTGTTCTTCCTCTTCCTTGAACTTCACACTCTTTCTATCTCCAACAACTACAGATCGAACTTCTTGAGTTGATGGTCTAAATGAGGTCGAATTACTGCCTTTATATAGTGTTTGTGTGAGGTCGAATTCACTTGATGAGGCCGACTTGTCCTTCTTTGAGGTCGACTTGGTGGAGAAGGCCTAAATGACATATTTCATACAAAAATAAATTTCTTTCTTGACTCAAGAAGCCCAAGAAGGGTCTATTACATAATTACATGGACAAGGACACTTTACATAAACCCTAGAAGCCTACAATAAAGGTTTTGACCTAAGAGCCATTGACCCAAGCATGAAACCCATGCTTTAATAAGTCAATTTTTTTATTTTGTTTATAATAAAATTTATTTTTATTTCTTTTGAAAAATACATTACATCATGACTCAAATACAATTATGAAGACCAACACTAGTTACATTTACATTACATATATACATAGGTACATGGAAGATCTCAAAGTGATATACTCTATGAAGAGTCACAACACACGCAGGGGTACAAATTAGATACCTGACCAAGGTACTATAATCGGGTGGGACTAAGGTGTGTTCCAAGCTTCATCTTCAATAGGTACCATCAGGCTTCCACTCTAACACCAACCTAGGGATCTAATTGCGTATCCAAGGTCAGAGCTCTATGACCAATCGTCACCCTCCCTACTTCAGGCTTTAGACGTCAACACATATGTTGACCAAATATCCTCCCAAGCATGTTGTTGCCACAAGATGCTTCATCTCTCATTATCAACTAAATCATATACATATCCAACGCTCCAAGCATGCTTCACACATTTAATCTTTTTACGGAGAGATCCTACACAATCACAACCCCAATCGGAAATAAACTTTCAACTATATATATACAAGTAAACACAAACCTTCAGGGTCCTCAGTCATTTTGATGCTACTAATATCATTATCAAGTTATCCAAATACAACTTGTTCGAAGCTTTCTTATTTCATTTCTTCAATAGTACCAAATACAGCCTTAGTACTTCTCAAGTATTTTGCAAATCCATCAATATTCATTCACCAGTTTCATTCTTTCTTCAAGGTATTTACTATAACTATCATAATATGCCCTCCCTCTCGATTGGGGAGATGTACCTTTTCTTCTATCCAAGCTCCCTCTCAACTTAGGGAGAATAACAACATCAATATACTTCATTTTTTCTCATGTCATCAAGGTCATCTTGATCATCATCATTCTTATGGCTTTCTTCACCATGCTCATCATTATTATCATCTTTAATTACGAACATCTTCAACATCTGGAAGATTATGTACCTACAAAACTTTAATAGCAAGTACAACCAAATAAAAATTATGTTAACTATATCAAACTAATGTCATTACAATGGAAGCATTAAAACATTCCATCTTTTGACATTAAACCTAGTTAGGTTCGTATTCAACAAGCGTTACATTTTACATACTATCCTACAATATCTTGCTAGGGTTTTTTCATAAACTCTAAACTCCATCTTTGAGACACAAAGCCTTAGATATCAGCAATAACTATCCAATCATAGTACTATACATCTAAGGTTTTACAATTTTCTTTTAGAATTACATTATAGGCTTTACTAGTGTTTGTTGCAAACCCTAAATTTTATCATAAAAGCTAAATCATATCAATAATCAAAAACAATATCATCATGCCCTAGAATATCAATCTTTACTAGGGTTTTGTTACAAACTTTAGATTTTACAAACTAAAACTGAGTATCAACAATTAAGTTAGCATACTTGCATATACATATCTAGGATGCACCAGCTTTTCACATCAATATCTACTAGGTAAACCCAAGATCAATACATGAAACAATTTTGACTCGGCTACGGTTTCGATCATGCAGAAGAATCTACACCTAGGTTTTCATTCCTAGGATCTTATTATTGCAAGGGCTTTGTTTAAAAATATAGGGTTTCATTATATAACCTAGACATTAGCTATAAACCCTAAAGGACTAGGGCTTTACCATAACAATACCAAAATCCTAAATTTCAAAAGAATAATATTTCATCATATGTTTTAGACAAACCCTAAGAAGGCTAGGGTTTCATAATTAACTTTGACATACCCTTAACATCAAGAGGCTAGGGTTTTACAGTGAACTCTAAGGGTTAGGGTTGCATAGGAATGACAAGAGACAATGTAAAAAGGGTAGTTTCAATCTAATGATTAATCACCTTAACAAGAATCTCTATGATTCAAAATCTTAGACATAAAGATGTCAATAATTTAAAGCAAATTTTAAAAGAGAATGATCATACCTTTTCTATGAAGAGAACATTGTAACAATACTTGTAGTCTAAGATATATCTTGATTTGATCTTTAACAAACCTTGTAGGACATCAATTCTTGAAGGGCTTCCTTTGCAACAAAACTTCTTTCGTGATTCAAATCTTTCCTTTGAAGTTTCCTCGACAACCTCTACAAATTTTGCAAGCTTTATTACCAAGGAAAATATAAAGAAAAGGTTATTAGTATACAATACAAACAAATCTTGATGTGAGGAGCAAACCAAACATGAAAGGTGAAACAAAGAGCAATATACTTATCTTTTGGAAAATGGTGAAGGCTCTCCCTTACTCCAATCCTTTTGAGGGATACCTACAACTTTCAAAAACAATTCATGAATTCCTAAAAAGACATATTAGATCTATGAGCTCTACAAATCAAAACATAAAGGAAAACATTGCAAAACTTAAAGTAGAAGGATATGCAAGGGATAGTATCCTTAAGAGTCGATAGCAAAGACTTTGGGTTCTTCTACCTTGTTCTTCTTTGGTGGAGCTTCATCAACAACATTCACATGTTCTCTTTCTTTCTTCTTATTCATTGGATTTTCAAGATGGTGACTTTTTTAATGACCCATCTTATGAAAATTGTAGCATTCAATCTTGGATATGTCAACTTTCTTCCCAGGTCCTTTAGACTTCTTGAATACACCCTTGTTCTAGTGTTGAGCAGTGTAGGAATTTGAAATGTTATCTTCTTCATCCTCCTTTTTGTCACCTACTAATGAGATACAAGCCTCTTCTTGACTACATGCATTCCACATTTTTGCAAAGGTTGGAGTATCTTTCCAACTGTCGATCCCTGATGCAAAGGAGCTCCAAGATTTTGTTATACCTAGTAGTGCAACAATCACGAGTTCTTTCTCTGGTACAATTTCATTTATAGCTTGGACTTCATCTCTTATCCTAGAGATCCTTACAAAATATGATGAAACAATATCATCTTTCGTCATCTTAATTGTTCTTAATTTATTCTTGAGACTAGCTATTTAACCAATATTCTTGATGGTGAACAACTTGGAGAGGGCTTCATACTTTTCTTGAGAATATTCTATATTGGATATGTATGGGATTAGATTGTCCTTTACTCCATCTATTAAATTCATGGCCAAGATTTCAGTTTCCCTTAACTTCTCCTTTTCTACACCATTTGTAGGTTTCTTAACTTTTCCTTGAACAAGATCCAAAACTTTATGCTTAGCGAGAATAAGATCTATCCTCTTCTTCCATGACCTGTAGTTGGAGACTTCTTCTAGCTTGTTTTTGTCTTCATTGTGGTTGACATAGTTTCTTCTCTTATTATATTATCCTTTCCTCAATGACCTTTTGTTCCTTCCTCCTTAACCCTTCTTTTAATTCACCTTCAAGCTGCCTTTTCCTTCTATCTTCACCTTAGCTCTGATACCATGTTAGAAAATTAGAAAGGTAAAATGATTCTCTTATATTGATAATTACTTTTGATATTCTTGTAGTTTTGTTATCTTCTATCTATGTTATTTTATCTTAGTTTCATTAAGCAATCATCAAATCAAAACATGAAGATCAACGACACCAGGGCTAAAACCCCTCTCTAGGGTAAAACCTATTCAAAATCTTGCACTAATCAAATTGAGATAGACCAAGACCTTACACCTGACCAAAATACCTTTGTCCTCCACCATGTCAGCCTTCCATTACGATTCAACAAACTTCACTAGTCTCTTCTTGTCCAATAAATACATCCCAACAACACTCCAGAACTTGGGCCCAACTAAACCATAATTTTGGTCCAAGTACTCCAAAATTTCGACCTAGAAAAACCCAGAATGTTGACCCCCAACTACTCAAGAATTTTGGCCCAACAACAATCCAGCAACTTAGCACGTGCTTGACAAAGTGTTCCTACTTTGCTAGGGTTTTCTTCCTCTTCCTTGAACTTCACACTCTTTTTCTACCTCCAACAATAGGAGATCGAACTTTTTTTGGTTGATTCTCTAAATGAGGTCAAATTGCTGCCTTTATATAGTGTTTGTGTAAGGATGAATTCCCTTGATGAGGTCAACTTGTCCTTCTTTGAGGTCGACTTGGTGGAGGAGGCCTAAATGACTTATTTTACACAAAAATAAATTTATTTCTTGACTCAAGAAGCCTAAGAAGGGTCTATTACATAATGACATGGACAAGGACACTTGACATAAACCCTAGAAGCCTACAATGGAGGCTTCAACCTAAGAACCATTGACCCAAACATGAAACCCATGCTTTAATATTTCTTTTTTTTAATAATAAAATTTATTTTTCTTTCTTTTGACAAATACATACATCATGACTCAAATACACTTATGAAGACCAACACTAGTTACATTTTTAAACATTTTATCCCTTTCAATGAGGCCCATTTGGATCCTACCAGATTAGATCTTGGGAGAGGGGTTGTCTTTTTATTAGGTAACCCTGCTTCATTAGACACTAGGAATAGGTCTCACCTTATATACAACAAACCATTCATCAAAATGATTCTTCTTCCAACTCCTTTAAATAGTGTTTTACTAGGATTTTATTTACTTTAGCCTCATATACAAGGAGAAATACTTGTATAGATGTGGACGACCCATAAAGCAAGGTTCACTCTCTTTCTTTTTCTAGTGACAAATCCGAGGGGCATTTATTCTTGTATTCTCCAAGGCATCACTTTGGGGAGTTTTTTTGTAGGACACATAGCAGTTCTTGCATTTATTTCATTTTCTATTAGTGCTTTCTTTTCTGCTTCATAGAGTTTTGGTTCATATGTTAGATTTGTTTTTGAAATTTATAGGGGTGGACTTGTGGCTCCTATAGTGTATTTATACTTTTGTACTTATCAACCCCATCAACCCTTTTGTGATCACTTGTTGGACATTAATAAATTTATCTGTATCTTATCTAAATGCCTTAAAGTGTGACAAGGTCTATAACATTGTGGTATTGAAGTACACTCATGTTGTATTTATTTTCTTAGATTGATAGGTGAAATTATGTTGAAGGGAAGTGAAATATTACTGTTGTAATTTGATATTTCACATCAACCATAATGTTGAAACTTTACATGAATTAGATTTGGGAAACCTCAAGTAAATGAGGTGAAATTTTAGAATTTCATTAATTGCTCGAATCTCAATGATTCTACATGGTATCACAACTAATTGGATTGAGATTTCTTTCTTGTTGATTTGAAGGCTGGATATTTCAACGCATGAGCCTAGAACCATCCAGAGTAGTGAGTCTCAAATGAATAGGCAATCCATACATAGAGCTAGGCACAGACCTTAAGTTGGACTAAGGCATGGTACTGAAACTAGCCAATTTCCATCACTTGTGGGTGAACGAATAGGTAATTTTAGACTAGTTTGGTCAATTGTAACAATTCATTCTATACTGTGCCCATAGTTTCAACATTACTCTGTGTTTCCATTAAGCGAACTAATTTTAGAAAATCCATGAAATTCTGCAATTGCTAATATTAACAATTTGAAACCAATTTCTTTTCACATAGACACATATGTTCTCTACCTATTTTGTAATGGAATAGGAACAAATATAAACACACCATCATAATAATCAAGGCACACAATTTTCTAGGGAACCCAACTGGGAAAACCCTCTTCTTGATTATTTATAGAAATTGAGCATTAGATCTCTTACAAATACAACTTATTTCAATCTGAAAACAAACTTGTTTTCCTACCTTGAACCCGACTTGAATCCCTACTGCGACAATCTGATGTTATTTCTTTTACTTGTTAATTCTAAATTAAGTTATTTACAGTGTTACACAGTAAATGTAGAAATAAATACTACTACAACCTTCACAAGATAAACAATAATGCGGAAACAAGTACTGAACAGGAAATAAATAAACACACACATATACACCGTTGTTTTTGAACAATGTCCTTGGAAAGACCCAATGCGGGAAAATCGATGCAACACTTAAGGGTTTTAATTATTATGCATTAGTTTCTAAATACAAGCATTTGGATGTCCAAACTGGAAAAATGATATAGAGAATAAAATGGTAACATATAGGAGCAACTATGCCCCCCCCCCCCCTAGTCGTGGAAAGAATATAACACATACCCAACAAAATGAGAATCCAACAACATTTCTTTACCAAAATTCTTCCTTCAGTAGCACTAGGATTTGTGCTCAATTTATAGGGAAACTGGTGGTAGTTTCTCAATGAATGAATTTCTAATAGTAGGCAGGCATGTTTCCAAGTTTAGAGGTGTTATATGGACACTTGGATTCGAAGTTTGACACATATGGACTCTTCTAGAAGGCATTGTCCATATGGAGATTTCGGAACAATGATAATTTCGCTCCCAATTGACCAACACACTATTTAATGTCGAGAAGTGCATTGCAATGCACCCTTGAATGGAGGATGTTGCATATGCAATGCAGTTAGTCCCTTTATAGGCAGCGTTGGTGAGTTCATAAGTGATATAACATATACTTCAAACCTTCGAAATATCACAATATAAGCCATGAATGAATTGTTCTTCTCTTAAGGCATATAAGAACTGAAATGTAAGGGGACGATAGACCCTATTTCATTGGTCTTGGGGATGATGTCCAGTTTGAATATTTCATAGGGGATGATGCCCAAATTGACCTATAACAGCTTCCCCCTAAAGAATGAAGTCGAAATAATAATAATATCTTTTGAATGAGATGCTTTACGATGTGATGAGTTGGAACTAAAGTAGAGTGGCGACCTACATCAATCTTATAATACATTACATCATGATATTTTCATCTTGATCATGAATTGCTGAGGGAGGCATTCCTATGCTCAGCAAATAAACTATCTAATAACATGTACATAGTGCAGAAATCCATCTATATTGGAATGTTTCCCAATACATACATGCCTACAGATATATGCCTATGTTCGGATGATGATCTGTATCTAAGGTCACCATACATATGATCTATACAAAAATCCTGAAATCACAGCCGAATGGCTGAAACTAGATCCGGGGTCTTCTTATCTCGTTCACTCAATCGTTCATGTACAATTCTAGCCATGTAAATATATGATTTGTAGTCGAACATGGTAAGACATCGTTTTATTACCAGCCAATGATGTGAGTTGTTAATAAACGCGATAGAACCACCATTGATGTTAATGGTTCTCAAGGTATTGCAGTACATTTTGCAAGGCCTGAATAGATGATTTGATGTCGAACGCCAAACAAAATATTTCAATCAAAGGTCTGGAAGCGAGGATCTTGTCGATGCTGTAACAAGCCTCATGGTACTGGAAGATGATATTTCTAAGTAAACTTCCTAGAGGATGATTTGATGTCGACAAGAAGCCACTTTATCGTGAAATGGGAGTTACTGATTTCAGAGACAAAATATGACTTGATATAGCAATGTTTAGGGATGACTGTCATGAAAATGAAGGTTTATGAGTATTGCAGAAGGATGAGTATTCACTGGATGACTTCTCTTGAACATATCAGCGACACTGAGATGAGTTGGAAGCATTGACCCAAAACTGAAGTGAAGGTATGATGAACCATAGGTATGAATGAACCGTCAAGAATATTACCCAACCCAAACAATCACAATGATGAATTGAAGTGTCATTTTAAAGAGCAACCTGCTACCGTAAAAGTTTTATTCACTTTCCCAAAATTTCCTCGGTCATTTGTCAACTAGTATCTCTCTATTTCTTAACAAGCTTGAGGAGGATAACATATGCTTGATCTATAATTCAACCCTTCGGGCGAATATGAATCGTTATTTAATAATTTAACGAGTCTAGCGATAAATGAAACTCGTTTCTTTCCTTGATCACAAGCTCATCGCTATTTTATGTTTTAACGAGCCTAACGACAAAGCCAACCCATTCCTTTTTTATATTTAGAGAGTTTGAAAAAAGAGGACAAGAGAAAACTCCATGAGTCCTTTTTCGTAAAATTTTCGCTCAGATCTGAAAAAGTGTAAAATGATATCTGAGAGAACCTCCTAGCCATGTTTGACTAAGGTTTTCCTTTTTCGTAAATAATTTATCTCAGTCCAGAAAAGGGTTAACATTATAATGAGTAGATGTCGTTTCATTTACTTTTATGAGCTCGAAAATACAAGTGCTTGGCAATCTTTTCACATTATCGGAGTCTGAAAATAGGTAAAAGAAGACTCCAGGGGTTAATTTTTCTCCGTTATAGTAGCTCGAAAAAGAGATAAAAGTGTGCTTCAAGTCCTTTTTCATTTTTATCAAAGCTCAAAAAATAAGGATAAAAGTATGCTTTGTGGTCAAATCATTCTTGAAATAAATGTGCATGACTAATCTGCTATATGAGATGTAAACTTGTTCGGAACAACATCAAATGGATTAAAAATACCTGTTTCATGATAAAAAAAAATGAATAAAACCATAATAAATATGATTTGAAAATAATAAAATGACTAATTAAAGGAGTTTTACGGTTCATTTTTACCATTTGAAAGTTGCCATTTGCATTTTGGAGCTCTAAACCTCTTTTTTCCCCTGAACTTCATTTGTTGATTGCGATCGATTCTGTGGATGGTTTTCCTTGTCCTTTGATCCAGGTTGGTGACATCAACCTCCTCTTTCCTTCAAAAGTATTTTTGTTTCATTTCATTGCATTTTTTTATGGATTTGGGCCCCTTAGGGTAAATTTATTTTGCAAATAGGGAAATGCACCCTTGAATGTCGAAAGATGTGTTGCATTGCACTGGAATTGAAGGCCAGGTGCACTTGCAACGCACTGTCCCTTGACCAGGGGTGCGTTGGGCACAATTCACATTTTTTTCTTTGCAGTGTGCCCAAATTTTTCCTAGTTTTTTGCATGAAATGGGTCCTTATGAGTCTTATGGTTTTGTTTCATGGATTCAACGGACCAAAACGACAATTACTTAGAGTGAAATAGAACATGATGAACAAAACATGATTTCCCTAAATTATCCGGGTACTGTAAGAGCCCTCAAAGACTGTGGCTTGATGAAGTTCTTCAGACTATTGGGTATGAGGCAACAGATGGAACTATTGGAGTTCCTTATTCGTGTATTGGATCCAACGATTGAGGCATTTCATTTTGGGGACAAAGTGGTCCCAATTTTAGTTGAGGACATCTATTTTTTCACAATTTTTTCAAGGAGAGGCCTACCCATTTCTCTCTCAAGCTCTGCTCTCGAAGGAGAGACGGTCAGAGATTATATATTGCAATATTGAAATCCAGGGGCAGAACCTAGCAAGGATGGAAAAATAAACATCTACGATGTTCGTGATTTTCCATTGAGAACCATCTTATTCACAATCAAAAATCTTGATTGTAAAGCTACATTACACGTAGCAAACAGATCTTACATTCCGTATGCACTAGAGTGCATGGAACCAACAGTTTTTAAACTAGGCTGAAGTTGTACTCTCTCAAATGAAAGAACAACTGAGCAAGGAAAAGAGAGGAAGGAAGAAAAATTCAACTATGATTATATCCTCCTTTATTTTTCCTTAGAGCGATTTCCACTAATGTAGCCTCAGCATGTGACGCTGGGTATATCTAACCCTAGAGATTCAAGGATGCAGGGATGGGTAGAACTGATGGCTAGACATGCTAGTCAATCGACCATCATGTTCTCGACTGCATTCTTCACCTCGTTCAGGTGACAGATTATCACCATCGATGACTATGCATATGCAGGCATCGACTTCCGAGGAGATCCAAATTTAGTTTTACCAGAAGGTGCTCAGTGGGGTGCAATTGGTAATAATGTTTTGACCATGTTTTTTAATTTTTCTAAGATTTATATATGTTTTGTATTTTAATTTTTTCCCAAGGCTAAACTAAAGTTTTGATGTATGCAGATGTAGGTTGAACTCGACCAGTGGGATAGCTAGAGCAAGGAGCAGATGAGCCAGCAGAGAGGGCTTTCGGGAGAGCAGTCCTTCAGGATTTGGATATGGCTGAGACTCTTGTTGAGCTTCAGCTTCACATACAGGGTTTGACCTTCGCGATTCCAAATTTTCAGATCAAAGAGTTACCCATGCGACTGCAGCGCCATACTATTGGCGTTCCTAACTGCTAGATGTGGTTACTACGTAGGATAGCTAGATCAGTAGCATGTTATCATGAGCACCACTAGTTTACTTTTGACATGTTGCATACATTTTGAGGTCAGATGACCAATGTGTCTTGCGCACAAATTTTGTAACTACCTATAAATATATATCTATTTGTTTTCAGTGTTTTCCTATGTTTATTGCGCAATCCTATTCAATTATGTGAATGTATTTTTACATGTGTTTCAAATGTCTGTTTATAACATAATTTGCTAAATAATCAGGTAATGTGTTCAAGTTTCTGGAAATATGTTGATATTGAATGAAATCAAAATGTCTTTCCAAAACTTGAACTCTTAGAAACATACGATGCAGTGTTGGATTTCTAACAGTATAAACACTAGTAAGTTGTAGTACCACAAGTTGTGAGTCTAACATAATAATGATGTGGTTAATACCAAATAAAATGGCATCAGAGAAAATTTTTATCAACGCGCTATACTCAGTGATATGTTTTGTAGATCGACCGATGCAAAACCCTTGAAAACTCACTAACTCGTCATTTGGAGTGAAAATGGCCAACGCTGTAGAGGATAGATTCTGCATACTACAACTAGAACCATTAGAATACCCAATGAATGGTTCCAAAGATTCAAACATCTGCAATGAAATGTAAAGCGGATTAATAACTTCAAGAAAACCCTAAGAAAACAAACTAAGACAGTAAATGCAAATCAGCATCATATATAAAATATAATACAACAGCTTAATACGCTCATGTTTAAGCATAGTAACATTTCAGATACAACCCATTTCGGGGTTGCGCCAATGAAATTCCATCGTAATATACCAAATCGTGGGCACCCTTAGCAAGAACTCTTTTGACAATATAGGGGCCTTGCCATAACGGCTCAAATTTCCCTATACCTATTACATCAGCTTCCTGATCATAAAGAAGGACTAGGTTACCCTCTAAGAAGATGCGAGGTTGGACATGCTTGTTTTATTGTGCCTTTATACGTCTCTTACGCGCTTCGTTGGCCAATTGGGCTTCACGACGCATTTCATCAAGATGGATGACGTTAAAAATACGTGCTTCTTCAGCATAGGCATCAGGTAACAAGTTGATTGTGAGTTTTAACAACGGTATTTCACATGGATTGGCAATATAGCTTCCAGACCATACACCAATTGAAAGGGGGTAAATCTGGTTGTGTTTCTCACCGATGTTCGGTATGCCCATAAATCCAAGTTCAGGATTAAATGCCAATTTCATTTATGAACTCCTATCATTTGTTGAAGCATTCGTTTAATAATATTGTTAATAGCCTCAACTTTTCCATTTGATTGTGGATAATAAGGAGTATAACTATCATGGGACGGTCCTTATTTGGCAATCAACTCATTCATCATATGATTGCAAAAATGTGAACCATGATCTATGATTATAGCTTATGGAATCCCAAACCGTGAAATGACATGATCAAAGAAAAACAGTGCAGCTAGTTTTCCTATGTTGCTAAATGTAGGCATCGCTTCGGCCCACTTGGTAAAGTAGTCTACTGCGACACTAATATAACCATGCCCCACGGATGAACGAGGGTTATAGGTCATGAATTCAATGCCCCATTTTTAAAATTGTCCCACAGAGACAACAAGATGCATTGGCGTTAGCAGTTTGCAAATTTTATGATCAAAAATATGGCACACATGACAACTTATGACCGCGAGGATGTAGTCGTGAAATATGGTAGGAAAAAAATAACCGGCGTGAAGTATATTCTGTGTGGTAACATATCCATACAAGTGTCCACCACAAGCCCCAGCATGACAATCATTTAAAACCTTTTCGGCCTCCTCATGAGTGAGGCAACTTCTTAAACTTGTATCGACACCACAACGATAAAGTGTATCACCAACGATCAGATAATTTTTGGCTTGGTATCGAATACATCCTTGGTCAAAGTGAGAGGCATTAGGCTGAAAATTTTGGGTCTGGAGATAAATGATAAAACCCCCATACCAAGGATCATATGATCCGATCAGAAACAGAGACTCATCGGAATAGATGGTTTCGATGTAGTAGTAATACTATTAGAGGGAAGGTCGCATAGAAGCTCAACCAAAACTAAAGAGTTCTTTGACTTGGATTTGATAAATTCCAAATCAAACTCGTACAAAATGACAATCCATTTTCAATACTTCCCCCCCATCAATTGACGTGATAAGATGTAATTCATGGGGTTACAATCCGAAATGACAATGGTCTTCCGGAACAAGATATAGTGGCGAAATATTTGGATGGCTTGAACAGCCTCCAAGGCAATATTTTCTAAGTATGAATACTTCTATGTTATTGAGATTACGACTCAAATAATAGATCGGATTTTCTATCCCATTTTCTACTTGGACCAATACCATAGAAATGGTCGTATCAGTCGCGGCGATATATAAGAAATAATCACTCTTATAATTGGGGGGATACATTAATGACACACATACAAGAGTATCCTTGACAGCATTAAAATAAGCTCGCTCAACCTTATCCCAATGGAAGGGAATCCCCTTTTTCAAGAGACGAGTAAATCATTTAGCCATTTCGACATAGTTGGGTATGAACCTCCTTAGGAAGTTATCCTTTCCTTTAATTTTTGTAACTGAAGCAAATTTGACGGCGCAGGAAAATCAAGAGTGACTTGGACCTTCAATGGATTGATTTTAATTCCTTATTTTGAGATGATGAATCCTATAAAACGACAAGGTCCAACACAATACGCACATTTATGTGGATTGAGGCGTATTTTGTAGTCTCGGCAGCGTAAAAAGATAGCTCTCAAATGCATCGGGTGATCAGTCTGGTTTCGTGAATGCGTGGGTAAATTGTCTAGATAGGGTTGAACAATGTGCTTGATGTCATGGAAAGCATAATCCATTGCTCTCTGAAAATTTTCCCCAGTGTCAGGGAAAATTTTAAGGATGGAAGTTTATCATAAAGCTTAGAAACCTTAGCTAATCTTATTAGTCACCAATATGTAAATTGTAAAAAAAATTATGATATTTTTGTAAAAAAAATTAGGTTTATAATTATTTTATATTAGTATATATAAAATTTTAGCGAATTTTAGGTTAAAATAATTGTATACTATAAAATTTGGGCAAATCAATTTTTTTAAAAAGGGAAATTGGCAAATCTTGTTTTTGGAAAAGGCATGGAAAATTAGCCCACCTGTGACTATTAGCCCCTAAAATTTTCCCTGTCCAGTCTTCTTTAAACAAAATGGGAGTTTCTGATAAGTGAATGTGCCCCAGGGATAGATGAATTTTGTCTTATATTGGTCCTCTGGGCGGATATTGATTTGATTTTAGCCAGAAAATCCATGAATGAAAATTTTTCGCATCCATCACAATCATAAATAATCTGGTCGATAAAAGGAGTAGGATAGTTGTCTTTTGGAAAAGCAATATTGGCATCCCAATAATCAACACACACTCTTATGGTCCCTTGTTTTTTCATAACAAAGAAAAATTTGAAAACCCACTCTGTTAGCGGAATAGGGTAAATGAAACTAGCATGAAAAAGTTTTTCAACTCCTACTTTAATGGCAGAAGCCTTCTTTGGATTGATGTACCAGATTGACATCAGGGTACACATTAATAGTGTGTTCAACGATACTAGTATCTATGCCGGAATTTCCTCGTAAGACCAAGAAAATACATCACAAAATTCACGAAAGAGAGAGCGATATGTTTATAGTTCTGATGGAGAACAAGACACGCTGACATGAATGTTTTCTACAACGCCGGGTTTGGTAGAAATATCGATAGAAATGGTTTCTTCAATATTTGATAAATTTCGCTCGGATTTGATTGCATTAATGGGAAAATAATTTAAAAAGAATGTTTTTATTGATGGGTGATATAGTTCAATAATATTATCTTATTCGTAATCCTGAAGATGGGAATGATGATAATGATCTTCCCATGGTTCTCCTTTTGGCATCATGGACTCCACAATATTCTCATCTGTCAAGAAAGTGGATGAAAAAGGATCAGATAGAGTACCAAAATATGATGAAAGATCAACCCAAACGACTGGCGATGAGGTTTTTGGATTTGTTGCCCAAGCCATGTAGTTCAATCGCTATGCCAACTCAATTGGGTTGGGAATCCAATGTAACAACTTCAGAATTTCCCGTAATCTTCCTTAAGCTAGATGGAGTGGAATATGTCACGTAGCATGTCTCTATGTTTGCAATTTTTGTCGACGTTGTAGGCAGCGGTAATGAAAAGGTTCCCATGAGAGTGGAATCCTTTAAGAGTCCTACACCAATATTCTGAAGTGCGAGTTGGGGTGCGTGAACTAACAGAACGCTTCTAGTTACCTGGGAGCTAGAGCCAAAGAAGGATAGTTGATTGATGACTGTGATGACACCTTTATGTGGAAAGGCGATGATTCTAAAATATGTAGAGACAATCGCAGTCATAGCATATACCCATGGTCTTCTGAGTAAAATTTTGTAATCAAGGGGTCCGTCAAGGACCTCAACTTTAACATTACTATTTTTCCCCCTAGTTCAACATGCAGGTTATTGATAATACTGCAAGGCTTATATGTACGTCCGTCAAAAGCTTTCAACTTCATAGGTGATTGAGATAGGCACGGTGAGCCAAGTGACTTCAAGCAGTTTAGAAATATAATGCTCATAGATGCTCCCCCATCAATAATAGTATGATGAACGAGGTGATTGAGAACATTTACTTGGATGGAGAATGCCAATTTTACTGGGAGTTGTGGCACATAGCTCGTATGATTAAAGTCTACGAGATTGGAATCTATCAGATCAATTCCACCAATTTCCAACAACAAAGCCTGCTTCTGGGATGGACAATTTTGAAGCACCTCAAGCACTGACATATCTAAAGGTAATTGAGCCCAATCTTCAACTATATTATAATTTTGAGCAGCTCGGGCTCGAGGATTAAATGTCGATTTATGAACGACTCCCTTTGGTGGCTTTATTATCAGTTCAGGAATAGCAGTTGGCAGTATCGATTCCATAGAAGGATTCATGGTCGAGGTAGTAGGTTGATCAGTAGCTTGACTACCGTAATATTTATTATGCATTGACACCAAAACATAAGTTGATGCTTCATGATAGACAGCATAAGCACTTGGGAACCAGAATCTGGATCCGTAGCAACCAAATTTGTGTCCGGATTCGGAAATGGATCTATCAACACTGCGGATGCATGCGAGGTCTTAACTAATTTTGAGACTTCAGCGTTGTGAGGACAGTCACGAGCAAAGTGATCCTCATTACATATTATGCAAGGGTAACGAGGTTTCTGATTTCTAATCGATTGATCAGATGATCTTTCTTGCGGGTTATAAGTTTGCTTTTCTTTGATTTTCCCTTTTTCTTACTTCCAGGTTTCTTGTCACTTTTTCCTTTTTCAAATGACAAGAAATTGATTTCGGAAGAAGGTGCAAGATCAGATGTAGTAGAGTGATGTGTGCTTGTAGTACCGATCATACCATCTCTGGCATGACCATCCTTAGATGGAGGAGATACAGTAAAATTAAATCGCGGCGCGTTGGGAATTTTCTCATAGAGTGTGAAAGAAAGAATATAAATAAAGTCTAAATACTGGGCACGAGCAATGACCTTCTCCTCATTGACGATTCCACCGTTAGTGACATCCTCAGTTATAGATGGTAACAGGGACTTAATGAACCACTCAGCAAGAAGCTAATCAGGAACAAATGTCTTAACCATTCTACGTCCACGACGCCACTCATGAACGTCATTAGAAATATGAGTAGCATTAGTCTCTTTGAAATTGGTCAAGAGTTCTGTTCCAGTTTCATATCGTATGGGTAGCTGGAAGTGGGTCAAAAATATAGTAGCTATGGGAGTGAAATTATAAAAATAAGTTCTTGGTAACTCAATGTACCATTTCGGGGCTGTACCAGTGAGCGTACACTATAAATGACGTAGTTGAATGGAGTCATCATTTAGGGATTTAGATGAAAACCACAAATGATAAGTCATAACATGCATTGATGGGTCTTCCCAAGGGTTTCCATTAAACTTAGGAATATTCGAGGGTAATTTATGAGGTATCACTAGCCACCAAGGAGTGTAATTGATTGGATCATTGGTAAGCCAGTTTAAATCCGGTAACTCTAAAGTTGCAACAAAGGGCAACTATCGATTTAGGTCGGGTTGAGAATAGCCAAGGTATGATGGAATTGCTTGGGAAATAGGCCTTTGAGCACCAACATAGGGAATATATTGTGATAACCCAAATAGGGGTTGTTTTGATAAGAAAAATGCTTGAGGATTTTGTTGACCAAAACCTGGGTATACTATTTGTTGAAATGAATGTTGTGGAATTTGCGCTTGTGGTTGCAAAGGGGTCTGTCCACCCACGTTATAACCCAAACTAGGATAACATGGATTCGATTGTGGATAGAAATAACCTAGTTGTGGTTGCGACATCCCATAATATGGTAATCCAACTTGTGAATAAATGATTATGGATACAGGTGATTGTTGTAAACCGGCCGAAGGAGTTTGAATCTGAGGGCCCAATACTTGAGGGTATTGGGTTGAAGAACCTGCCTGAAACAGTTGAGGTACAACAGTTTGAGTCTATAACAGGGGTAAGGATTTATTAACAAGTGGAGTAGATGTGGGTGCAATAGGTTGAACTGGCTGATACGAGTGTACAACCGTTTGTGGTTAGATGGGTAGAGTTGGTTTCCACTGAAAAATATTCATTATAACATTATGATGACCAAATAATGATGGATTATTGTCAAAATGGGTGACCATAGGTTGCCCCCCAGTATGAGGAGTATAATAAGATGGAAAATATTGTTCTCCAAATGATGGGAGTCTAGTTGAAATTGTACTAGATGGAATGTACCCAAATGGACCAGCTTGATATTGCCCAGATGATGTATATAAAGGATCAAACCATTCAGTACTCACTATATATTTACCAGTTAGAATACCAGACGATGACATTGGTGAATTCCATGGGTTTGACGATGTACCAGAGAAGGTTCCAGATAAAGATTGTGTGGTGTAACCAGCTCCAAAAATAGAAGAAAAGAGATATCAACGCCTTAGAAATAAGCCACTTCGAGGGGGCAACCTCCAATACATTACATAAATGAATAATTCTTGGATGATACAATTTACAAAACCTCCTTTCTATATATAGGAGTCCATGTGGCCATAATGTAATCCTAGTGGACCACAATGTAATCCTAGCCGACCTAACAATAATAATTTAAGGGCACAATCATAAAAAAATGGGGGTTACAAGGGTACAATAATAACAATAAGGGGGTTACACTAATAACAATACGGGACTATACTAGTAATATAGGGACCTAACATGCCCCTCTCCTTCAAAAAACTGTTGTCCTCAACACTTGAGTAGCTTTGTGTGCTTCTGTATAAACTTCTCATCCTCCCATATAAAATCTTCAGTGGGTAAGTTCGTCCACTTGATGAGATACTCTGAAATTGATCGATTTCGTAGCTGTCGAGTTCTTATTTCCGTGACCGCTTCAGGTTCCAATATGATTTTTCCTTCCTCATCAAGTTCTAGAAATATTATTTGAACTGGAAGATTTTCACCTATAACCTTCTTTAAGCATGAAACATGGAAAACTGGATGCACTCGCGAAGAAGCAGGAAGCTCCAATTTGTATGTCATAGTACCAATATTTTGCAACACCTTGTAAGGACCATAGTACTTTGGCGATAATTTATTATCCTTCTTAGCTTTTTTGAGGGACATTTTTTTGTATGGTTGTAGCTGTAAAAATACCCAATCTCCTAAAACAAAGCTTCTCTCGCTGTGATGTTGATTTGCCTGTTGTTTCATTCGATTTTGTGCCAAATTCAGGTTATCCTTTAAGAGTTGGAGAACTTCTTGTTGATGCTTGATCTGATCTTCCACTGCTTGAACCTTTGAATTTTCCCTTAAATATGATGTGATGGATGGTGGATGATATCCATAAAGTGCCATAAATGGGGTCATTTTTGCTACAGTATGGAAGGAAGTGTTATACCACCATTCGGCAAGAGGTAACCACTTGACCCATTGTGTTTGTTTATCAGATACAAAACAACGAAGATATCCTTCCAAACATTTATTTACTATCTCAGTTTGACCATCAGATTGAGGATGATAAGATGAGCTATGAGCTAATTGAGTACCCAAACAAGAAAATAACTCCGTCCAAAAATTTTCAATAAAAATGGGATCTCTGTCGCTCACAATAACCCTTGGGCTTCCATGTAGCTTTTGAATTCTGTCCATAAATGTAGTAGCAACTGTACTTGCTTTAAATGGATGAGATAATGCACAAAAGTGTGCATACTTAGTAAGTCTATCAACTACCACCATGATGACACTCTTTCCTTCGGACTTAGGTAAACCTGTGATAAAATCCATTGAAATCTCCTCCCAACGTTGACTTGGAATGGATAAAGGTTGTAGAAGTCCCAAGGTCTTAATTGTCTCCACTTTATTCTGCTGGCAAACCAAACATTCCGCCACAAACTTTTGAATATCAGATTTAAGGCCATCCCAAAAAAATTCTTTCTTCACCCTGTGGTAAGTTTTTAAAAATCCTGAGTGTCCTCCTAAAGGAGAAGTGTGCAATTCCGGAAGAATCTTTTGTTTTAGTTGGGAATTCTTACAAAGATATAAGCGATCTTTGTACCATAAGGAATCATTTTTCCAACTAAATGTATCAGATGTACTAGGATCTTGCTGCAACTTTTGAATGAGTGTCCATACATCTTTGTCCTTCCAAGACTTGCTATAGATTAGTATATCATCAAAAAATACTAACACAAATTTTTAATGGAATTCATCAACCCTTGAAATGTAGAAGGTGCATTGGTAAGGCCAAAAGGCATGACCAAAAATTTATAATGATCCTCATGAGTTAGAAATTTTGTTTTTGGAATATCTTCAGTCTTCATTTTAATTTGATGATATCCTGAACGAAGTTCCAACTTGGTAAAATAAATTGCTCCATATAATTCATCCAATAATTCATCAATCACAGGAATGGGAAATTTATCTTTAATGGTGAGCTTATTAAGCTCCCTATAATCCAGACACATTCGCCATGATCCATCCTTCTTGTGTACCAATACTACAGGAGCAGAGAAAGAACTTTGACTAGGTTGAATTATACCCGCCTCTAACATTTCTGCAATCATACGTTCAATTTCGCTCTTTTGGACGTAAAGATATCTATAAGGCCTGATGTTTGGAGGAACACTTCCTGGAATCAAATGAATAGCATGATCATGATCACGAATAGGTGGGAGTCCTTTGGGAGTTTCAAACAACTTGGAATGATTGTCCAAGACTTGTTGGAGATCTGCAGAAATAGATGATTTTGATGTTGGAACTTCTAGTGAGCATAATTGTGCAATTACGCCTCGCTGTTCTTTCTTTAGAAGCTTTGTCATGACATTAGAGCTTATTATCCTTCCTGGCTTCCCCGCAATACCCCGTAATTCGACTTCCTTCCCTTCTGAAAAAAATTTCAAGAAAAGTTCTTGAAAATTAAAAGCTACCGTCCCCAAAGATTGTAACCATTGTACTCCTAGTACAACATCAGCACCTCCCATAGGAATGGAAAGCATTGGACTAGTAAATAAATATTCCCCCATGGTTAGCTTGATATTATGGCATTTTCCAGAGCAATTTATAGTTCCTCCATTTGCAACCATCACTTGACATTCTGGTGCTGGGTATAGGAAACAATTTAATTCCTTGGCTACCTTACAATGAATAAAATTATGGGTGCTACTGAATCAATCAACACTATTACCTTTTTCTTCTTGATATGTCCTTCTATCTTGAGAGTTTGAGGAGTGGTAATTCCTGCCAATGCATTACACGATATGGTCGGACTCATTTCTTCCTCTTCTAGGGCTGGTTCCTGGTGTATATCCTCTTCTTGTTTATTTTATTCTTCCTCTTCACAATCTATATAAAATAATTTCTTCTCAACACACTTATGACCTTTAGTGTATTTGCTATCACAATTGTAGCAAAGCCCTTTTTCTCTTTTTTCTTCCAATTGTTGTGGTGTCAACCTTGTAGGTTGTGGAAATCTAGGTGTAGCAACACTTCCTTCTTTATAAAATTGAGTGGTAGGCTTCCTTGTCGCCATAATTTTACATTCAACTTTTCTTGCCAACTTGAATGCCTTCTCCAATGAATCAGGTTCCAAAACGCGAACTTCATGTTGGATGTTATCCTTTAAAGTGCCTATGAAGAGATCAATCCTGTGTTCCTCTGGAATATCAGTTACCCTTATATTCAATTTTTGGAAGTTCTCAATGTGCTCTCCCACTAAACCCTTTTGTTTGAGATTTATCAATTGGCTAAAGAAGGTGTTTCTCTTTGTATCCTCATAATGTGCTATCATTTCCTCCGTAAAAATTGACCAAGTGACAATTTTTTTACGGGAGCAAAGCCATCGATACCATACAAATGTATTTTGTTCTAAATGTAAAGTTGCAATGCGTACCTTTTGTGTGTTTTGCACATTATGGATATCAAAATATTGCTCCATCTGTAGTATCCATGTTATAGGATCCTTTCCATCAAACTTCCTCATATCCCTTTTTGGAATATGGTGGTTCTTCCCACCAACATTAGAATTTATGAAATCACGATTAACATTTTTTTTTTCTCATCATGAGGTTCTTCTACTATCTTTTCACCATTAGGAAATATTTCTTGTATCAACTTTGTCAAACCTTCAATGTCTGCTTTTAGATCATTCTTCATGTTTTCCATGTTGTCTTTCATGTCATCCATCTTAGCTTCCATGCCAGCTTCCATGCCATCCATCTTAGCTTCCACGCCTTTCTTCAAACTGTCCATCTTCTCTTCCATGCCTTTCTTCAAAACTCCATTTCATTTTTTGTTGCACTTTGCAAGAGTGAAATTTGTTGCACTTGCTCTTGTAATTTTGATAGATCATGTTGCAATTATTCACCTTCATGAGTCATAGTAGAGCCTTCTGAAGGCTTAATGGGTGTTGAATTATTTTTACAGGGCACCTTTTAGAACCCAATACTGATATCTATTCTACAATATGCCCTTGGAATCAATTCAAATTGATTCTTCAAACAACACTTATGCAATTCGGAAAAAAAAAAAAAAAAAACACACAAAATTTTCTTGCTTTTGAGGAGCTCGATATTGAAATTGGATTATCTATGTGATTGTAGCACTTCAATACTTGAATTTTGGTACCAACTTATCCCTCTAAATTATCTTTTTAATGCCATAGGTCTGACCTAATTTGGATTCTCCAAGACAAAGTTGTGTCCAATCTCCCACAATGACCTAATTATGGACTGGTTCAGTAGAGCGAACTTGTATGACTTGCCACATGTCACTGTTTCATCTTTCGGCTCTGAAATTGATAGCCAGGAAACTACAATCTGTGTGCTTGTGACCACTTTTTTTATCACTCTAATCCGATGCTCAGAGAGGAAGTTATGAAGATTTTCCCACGATCACCTCTTTGAGATTAAATTCAGGAGCCTGACAAAGCACTACCTTCCACAAATCATATCTTCGAAAATGTTGTGAACCAAGCTCTGAAATTTTTTGACGATTTTTATTATGATTTCAGCTTCACACCCTAAAAATTTCAGCTTCTGAAACCTCGTAGAAAAAACGTTATAGCGCAAATTCCACAATGACCTGTTTAGGAGCCTGAAAAAAGACCTAACTTCCACAAATCATATCTCTAAAAATATTGCGAACCAAGCTTTGAAATTTTTTGAAGATTTTCCTAAGGATTTCAGCTTTGCGCCCTAAAAATTTCAGCTTCTGAAAATTCGTAGAAAAAAAGTTATAGCGAAAATTAAACGATGACCTTTTTAGAGCAGCGAAACCCTAGAATCCAAAACTCTCATACCAAATGTTGGGTAACCAGCTCCAAAAATAGAAGAAAAGAGATATCAACGCCTTAGAAATAAGCCACTTCGAGGGGGAAACCTCTAATACATTACATAAAAGAACAATTCTTGGATGATACAATTTACAAAACCTCCTTTCAATATATAGGAGTCCATGTGGCCATAATGTAATCCTAGTGGGCCACAATGTAATCCTAGCCGACCTAACAATAATAATTTAAGGGCACAATAATAAAAAAATGGGGGTTACAAGGGTACAATATTAACAATAAGGGGGTTACACTAATAACAATAAGGGACTATACTAGTAATATAGGGACCTAACAGATTGGTAACCAGGTGGGACGGAATAGCCACCATATAAATGTGACTTCGGTTATGTTGTGAACATCGACAAGGTAGCAAGAGTAGGAGTTGTTGCAACTGGAATAGATGGTCCAGCCGAAGATGTTGGCTCAGTCATGGTTATTCGACAAAATGTACCCTATTGGATCTACGGGAACTCGAATAGACACAAGATCAAAAAAAGTAGAGGAAGGTGATTGAGTAAAAGACTCGTACAGGTAAATCTCTGCCCCAAAATGAGTTAGAGTTAAAGGTGCTTCATCTTGTGGTATTTCTGCAATCAAAATTAAACTAGGTGGAAGGATTTCGCCGTCAGGCCCAAAGTATATTTTAGGAGGTTGACTGCGTGATATGGGAGACTCAATGGCTAAAATAGATTTTGGGGTGACCAACACAGGAATAAGTTCTGGTCATTCAACTTCGGTATTCAGATGTTCTGGAAAAAAAATGACATGATTCGGATCAACTTCTAGTTGAACAATGTCGGGTTCGGGAGGTATGGTCTCACTGATTGGACGGATCATGACCACGAGTAGCTGTGAAGACTATATCTTGACAATGATAAATGAACCAGGATTTGTAGAAACAACTTGTGCCGACTCTGGTATATGTGAGGATGATGTCGCACCAGAGGTAATAATAGTACTATTTTCGGTAAAGCGATGTCGCCTTCGCCGACCAGAAATGGCTTCTGGTGGTAAAGGTGGTTTCAGTGCTATTCTACGCAAAAGACGGGGAAAGGGGTGTTCTTATTCCACGATTAATAATTTATTTTATGACCAAAACCAAATAAACAAAATAAAATGGTAATTCTGAGCAAAAGGTTTACCAAGTCATTGTGAACTTCAGAATACCTCATAGCGAACCAAGAAGTACGGGCAGGAAATCTCCTTGAATGTTGTGTTCGTGTATCACAAGTTACAAGATGGTTGACTCAGTTCACTATGGGTTGATAGCAACCTAAATGTTTCCTCCCAAATATACGTGAAGGTACATGGAGGCCCTGTATTAGCATTGTCTAATGCGAAACCGCACAATGAGAGAATCCCCTTATACTTTTCATACTAGAACACCGCCCGAAATACCCGAAGGTATGTGGACAAGATTCAATATACTTACGTACGTGGAGGAGGTATCACACTCGGAATGTATCGCAGAAAAGTTAATGAAATATTCTATGTTTAACGACATCGGAACACGTCTCTAGCCTAGACCTTCTAAATTTTATCAATATGGTTCCAATGCTTTCTTAGGTAAATTGATGTAAATTTTAAGTTGATCTTGCTTAGAAAGTTTGTCTTTGAGGTTCACTGAATGATATGATGGAAATTCCTAAAAATGAAAATTAAAATGATAAGAAAAATTTTCAATTTTAGCTTTTTTAATGAAAATCCTAGCTACTAAGGGAAAGAGCAATCAGTTTTAGAGAAAACAACAAAGAGCAGAAACTAAAATGCAACTTTACTAACTTGTTCCTATGCAACACACACAATTCACTATATGCACATGCATGTTTTTCTTTTCATCTCCCTTAATTTGAATGCAATAAAGGAAACTGTATGCATCAAATCAACAAAAAACAAATGTTTTCTTCTTTGAGAAACGAGGAATTTAACAACAATTTCTTTTTTAGGAAAATCAAAGAATGGAACTAAAATTTTTCCTATAGGAAACGAAGAATTTAATGACAATTTCCTTTTAAAAAAATGGATCTAATGTAGAAACAAAATAATTTGAATTTGATTTGTCAATGATAAAGAAAAACACTAAAGAGACATTGAACAAATTTACTTTTCAAAGGATGAAGAATCAGGTAAGTTCACTGGTCTCTAAGAGGTGTCAAACAGTTGAGAATATATGAAACAAATGGATGAGAATTATATCAATGAAAATTTTGAATGGAATTTGGTTGGCTAATGGGGCAACACAATTTGTAAAGGGAGACAATGCGTTGCAATGCACCCCTGAGTGGGAGACAATGCACTGTAGTGCACTGTGTCTTAACCAACAGTGCGTTGGGCACAGAAATGATTGAAAATTCAAGCTACAGAACACACTTCTAATGCAATTCTTTCATTAAAAAGTATAATAACTGAAATTAGATGCTATTGATGAGGATTAGCAGAGGAAAAAACACCAGGAATGATAGGAACCTCCCCAATGGAGTCACCAATTTTTTATGCAGAATTATGATCTACGAATAAATAAAATTCCCTAAGTGTGGTGCTAGGCACTTAGAACAACAGATGAAATATTTTTCTATCACTTTCTCTAAAATAAATAGACACACAGAATGGTAGAGAACCTACTTTCAATCCAAGCCTACTTATAATAGTCACTCAAATCGATTAGATGTGAAACATATATATCATTCAAGAACCCGTTGCATGAGAAATATAAACATAAACATATACATATATGGGAAAATGAACATTAATGTTTATTAAAGAGTAGAAGGGGTAGGTTATAACCAATGATCAGTTTGATGCCACCAGCTCCAACTTCATCCCAGCCTCATCACATCCAACAGCATATCAGTACTTTCACTCTCTCAAATGAGAATCCAACAACATTTATTTACCAAAATTATTCCTTCCCTAGCACTAGGATCTGTTCTCAAGTTATATGGAAAATGATGGTAGTTTCTCAATGAATTACTTTCTAATAATAGGCAAGACATGTTTCCAAGTTCAGAGGTGTTATATGGACACTTGGATTCGAATTTTGACACATATGGACTCTTCTGGACAACACTGGACATGTGGAGATTCCGGAACAATGATAATTTCGCTCCCAATTGACCAATGCACTCTTGAATGTCGGGAAGTGCATTGCAGTGCACCCTTGAATGGAGGATGTTTCATATGCAACGCAATTAGTCCCTTTAGAGGCAACGTTGGTGAGTTCATAAGTGATATAACATATACTTCAAACCTTGGAAATCTCACAATAGAAGCCATGAATGAATTGTTCTTCTCTTAGGGCATATAGGAACTGAAATGTAAGGGGATGATAGGCTCTATTTCATTGGTCTTGGGAATGATGTCCATTTTGAAAAGTTCATGGGGGATGATGCCCAAATTGACCTATAACAGGGAGCCTCCTTGTAGTGTGGTTTGAGGAAGGCTTTGTAATTTCCAATATCCAAATGCATCCCCTTAAACCAAATTTATCCTTAGTTAGGGATACCTGTGGCTGAATATATGACCTCTGCTGATATTATGAATTCCATTCCAACTATGGTGGTCTTGTTCCTCTTAAAATTGGTGGAAAAAATACTGGTCAACTTATCATGGCAACCCACCTCTTGTATCTTCTCACAAAACCCTAGACAACCTACCACTTCAAATGACCTGTTGATGAATGGTTAAGCATTGATCTCCTACATATGAGTTGGCTCATATCTGGAGACATGCCCTCCTTTTTTTACTTATTATTTTCGTTGTCCATAGTTTTCTTTTTCTTAATAAAAACCCTAGTTTGATAGGAGGGAAGGGTAGGGTAGGATTAAGAAAACATGGGAAAAATAGCAGCTAGTTTAGGGAGGGGAATGGAGGGGATAGGGATTAGGGAAAATTTAGGAAACTTCCAGGGGGTAGGGGTAGATTTTAGGGACACTTGGGAAGTGGAATTTCTTAAAATGGGTGAGGGAAAGAGGAGAAAAAACAAAAACAC
Source organism: Pinus albicaulis (assembly GCA_034641835.2). Lineage (NCBI taxonomy): Eukaryota > Viridiplantae > Streptophyta > Pinopsida > Pinales > Pinaceae > Pinus > Pinus albicaulis. The sequence continues at coordinate 467,858,866 of CM076575.1, forward strand.
AGTCCAAACCCAGAAATGCAGCATAATCATGGGATAGGGTTTTTGGGGAAAAATGATGAAATGAAAGAGATGAGTGTGGGAAATTATTTGGGGAGGTTTATCAAGTGTGTACAAGGGTATTAGGGTAGTAAAAATAGGGATTTTATCATTTAACTGAAGCAAAAACGAATAAAACCAAAAGAGTAGCGAAAAACCCTAGGAGAGGGATTTCATCATTTTCTTAAGGAAATCACTGTATAAAGTTTGATGGCAGGTTGTACTTACTTGTTGAAGAGTCCTTGAAACTTGTAGAATGAAAAATAAACATTTTTTTTCTCTACTTTTGCATCCAAACTCAAAATGCAACGTGCTCCCAAAAGTGCGGCGAGCTGGGGAAGAAGTGCAACGTGCTTGATCGCAAGGGTTTGGTGATGGGAAATTATAGGCTCTCATGGCTGAGATGAAGCACAATGGTGGAGAAGTGTTGTTGGAGGATGGAATGAAGCTTTTAAATGTTTGGATGGTCCTTTTATTGCTTAAAAGTCAATTTTTTTCTTTGGTGATGGTGTGACATCGCATGTCCTTTTCGGAAATGACATAATGAGGTAGTGTACTGCAGTTTTTATTGCTCTTTTTTGAAAGGTTATATCTCCATGTGGGGTAAATGTAACTTTGAAATATATTTTGAAATTTTTTCCCTAATTACTAACTCCCATGATGGTGACTATGGTGATGACATGACTCCCTACATGAGTTTTGATGACATGACCATGATGACATTTTATGACCTTGAAAATGGAGGGAGTAGTAATAATACCTAGACACTGAGCAATGACTATTTAACAACCAACATATGTCAAATTTTATTTTAAACTATAACAATTTTACCTAAGACCCTATCAATCACAAGGAAAGATTGTATTTTATCACTGGTGACTCTACATAGACACTAACATTGGCTCTAGTTGGGGATGGAAACTCCTTAATTGGGGTCATCCATGGAGGAGGATCTATTGGAGATGGTGGTGCATCCATATTTAGGTCAACCCATTGATGAGGTGTTGGTAGATGCATATACAATTAGCAGGACTACAGTACTTTCAGGGAGCATCACTCTCCAGGAGTACATCGATGGGGCTTGCAGTACACCTTGCCCACTTGAGTGTATTATAGAGAGAGAGGGCATTCCCTTTGAGGAATTTCTCGTTGATAGGTGGGATAGAGCAGCATGCGTTGAGTGTGATTTGGTGACCACACTCCATACATGTTCCGTATGCAGATATCACCACATTGGATTCTTCGACCAGGATAGACTGGCGGGAGATCATGAGTTGGTATCCTATGGATGGTATGATCTTCTTAGTCAGATACATAGCATAGCAGGGACCTGTAGACATGAAAAGTACTACGGTTTATAGTTGGTAGTGGGGAACATGTCGACAACTCTTTAGCATTCCATCCCAAATTCGAGAGAGCACAATCAGCATTGGATTGAGTTTGTGGAGAGAGGTGATGAGTTGGTACTCAATTGGTGGGAAAGCTTATACAATCAGATCTACAGCACAGCAAGGGCCATGGAGCATTGATGCATGTTGGAGGTATTCACCTCATGAGACAGTAGCTATAACCAAATGCAGTGTGCAATCTGATCTAGGGAACTTCAGCAATGATTGGCCATGGTGGCGTTAGGATCTGGGAGGATTTATTGATGATAGGTATGGTGAGAGATCCATTTGGGATCCCGACATTAAGGGGTTTGTTCCAGGTAGCCTAAAATAGGGTTATAGCCGCACTAAGGGGTTTGTATGGGATCTGGGCATTGGTCTCAATTGAATCGGGTCAACAGGGTGGCCCACATCTTTGCAGCTGCTTGAGGACAAGAAACGTTTTTGCGGGTGGACTGTAATATTCCTAATTTAGCTTCTAGTTAATTAGAATATTAAATTTTGTCTTCCTGAATTAATAGATGAATAAGAGTGTAGAGAGACCCATAAATCCCTTTAGTAGGAATTAAACCACTTCTTAATGTGAATGTGGATCAATGCATATAGATAGGGTCAAGATTAATAAACCACTCCTTGGTGTGAATGTGGGTCAGTGCATGTGGATGGGGCCAATTTGACCAAATCAACAGCGCAGTCATGGAGGTAGTGAAGAAAATGGAGGACATCGCAGTCATAATGGAGGTTAGTGGCCATGAGAGTAGCATAATTATTGTGGGGGGGCAAGGGTGTGATGGTTCCACAAGTATAATAAAAGGGTGAGGGAAATCATGGAGAGAATTCTATATTACTAATATTTTCTTGTCGTTCATGACTTGAACACACTTGAGTTGTTTAGCCGAGTCTGTAGTGTTGTTTAGCACGAGGGTGTCTCCGAGCGGAGATCCCAACCTCATCCTTGGGGGACTTCGAGTGCCTACTCAAGAGAGGATTATTTTTGTCCATATGAGTTGATCTCATCATCTGGAATTCATGTCAGTTGCAGACCCTCTAGTGTTGTGCAGTCACTTAGTGACTTACGCAATCCAGTAGCAAAGTTCATCAGAAGAGGGTGAAATTCCATAGTTGGGCTTGGAAGTACTTGCAGCTATTATATCTTTCAGTTCAGCTCATAGTTCTGCATAGCTAGTAGTCATTCATTGTAAACCCTAGGAGGGTGATTTTCGGAGGTCACCCAATCCGAAAATCCTTTCTGGGTTATTCTAGGTTTTTTCCATAAAGTCTGGATTCTAAATCCTAGATTTTTTTGAGCATCATAGCATCCTCATCTATGCAATCCTATTCACCCAGCAGCACCATTTCCAGCAGGGCAGCGCAAAGGGAGAGCTCCAGCATCGCAGTACAGAGAAGTGTTTTCAGTGGGAGAGCTTGAGGCCATCCCAACCTGCTTTTTCTGGCTTGAGAGCTATCTATTTTGAAGCACTATTATATTTTTTTCACCTCCATATTAATAAAATGGCTCAGTTGCTCTGTCAATTTTTATGTTGTTTTCAGTTTATTTACATATTGTTGTAATTTCCATCTCATTGTGTTTTGTATTACTATCTTTTCCTATTTGGAATATTACAAGTTGACTCTGGAAAGATGTATTTTTTCCCAATTTTCCATATTGCAATTGAACCTAAAATGGTTGGCCTTGAACAAGTTGGCCTTGAAAAAATTAACCTTAAAGAGGTTGACCTACCAGGGGTTGTCCTTGAAGAGGTTTCCCTGCAAAGGGTTTCCCCTGAACAGGTTGACTTACAAAAGGTTGACTTGTTTGCATAGTTGTTATGGCAGTTTTTCCAAAAGATGCTTGAGGAATCGATTGGACTGTAGGTCTGGTTTGATGCGTAGTAGTTTGAGGGATAACCTGTGTAATAGTTGGCACTGACATTTGAAGGGTCGTAGCAACAGAAACTTGGGGAACTCCTAGGATGGGTGTACCTGGTTCTGGAACAGATGTTTAAATAGCATATTGGATAGGATTACTCTGACTAGCCTATTGACTACTTTGCATAGATTCCCTTGGGGTAATTGTAAGTGCACCTTGAACAGGTTTTTGGACTTGGGTATAACCAAATTGTCCAAGTGGTTGAGAAGGTTGATTATAAGGCAATTGCAAGGTAGGTTGCAAAGGTTTTTGAGGAAACGATGGGTTCCATATAGTGTTCATCCCTGGATAATGAGTGCCCATTGAGGGTTGTGACGCATAGGGTTGACCATAACCATTTTGAGGCATTGAACCATAAGTTTGATAATTACCAGGAATAAACTACCCTACAACCATTTGATAGGTTCCAGTGAAAGGTTGTTTTTAGAGTGAATTCTTAATGCGAGTGTACAAAAATAGATCACTTTAGCTATGTGTGACAAACAGCCCTAACAACAAATATGGTTGCCTAACTTCCTTAGATCTGCAATAGATAATCGAGACAAATGCAACAACAAGCCAGATATATGAAATAAAGGTAGTTAAATAGTAAAAATAAATAAGATTTTATTCAAATATGTAATGGAAAAGACAATATATATAAAGAATTTTATATGTAATAACACCTGGGAAGGGAACAAAGAATGATGTTACCAGTCCCCCTCAATGGGATGGGTTCTTGGTTGTTCTCAACGCTTCAGATCTAGAAGTTTTTGTCTCTCAATGGTGTAGAAAAACCAAGACATGTTGAACTCTATGGGAGCTCAAGAAGCAAAAACATTAATAAAAGTGATCAAAGTATGACTAACAAAAGGATCAAAGTCTGACCATGATAAAAGGATCAAAGGTGAATAATTAATGAAAAACCCTCCTATTTAGAACAAAATATTGAGTTATCCTTAATAATGGTGCATAGTAAAATATTATTAACTGTTGGAACACCAAATCCTACATGGGTAGGTGTGGAATGCGAAAAGTCACAATGGAGTCCAAGTGACCTTGGAATATGAAACCAAGAGTCACACCATTGTACTATAAATGTACATCATGTATAATGGAAAAAATAAGAAAGCCTCACGCTTATCCTTCATTGTGTGTTGAGTCTCTTGAGTGTGTGTTTATTCTTCTCATACACCATGTGTGTGTTTAACATGGCGTTTAACATGGTATCAGAGCGGGCGATTGCTGGCCCTGTTCCAAATTGAGTGAGCCATTTGCGTTTATGGCCTGTGCATATCTGCAAAAATTCTTGACATTTTTGCAGCACTCAGAGTTTTTGCAGCAGTCATTTTGCCGCCTTCAAAAGAAGCAGCTTTTAGAATTTGTTTTGAAGAAGAGCAGCAGTGGTTTTGAAGAAGAGCAGCACTGCACATCTGAAGGTTGATTTCTTCCTGCAATTTCTGTCCATTAAATTCTGGATTTTGGAGAGCTGTTGGAAAAATTGTTTAAAGTTGGTTTCTGAAGAAGTTTATGAGTTTTTAGTGGAAAATATTTCTGAGTTTTTACTGCAAAATTATTCCACTGAAAAATTCCTGAAAATTCTATTGCTCCTGCTGCATATATGTGAAATTTCACTGTTTCTGATCAATTCTCTATTCTTTGTTGTTTTTAAATTTTAAAAAAAAAAAAAAACTCTGCAACTTGGCCCTTTCGGCCTTCCCTTTACCAGCCATTCCAACGCTCTACTCCTTACACACCTCCCTCCTTTCTCTACGGCCTCACACCGTTCTCTCACCCTATGCCTACCCACCTGCGGTTATCCAACAAGCCACGCCCTCACAGCAACTCTCCCACCGCTCGCTCAATGCACAGCGCACCCCTGCAACCCTTATCACTCCACGCACACCACAACTCATCACTCCCCGAGCCCTCACTCTCGGCCCTCCCATTTATAATTTTAAATTTTATTAAATCTCGTTCCCTATCCCCCTCACCGTTCCCTATCCCCCTCGCCCCTATACTCTCACCGTTCTCAACACTCATCACGCTCCCTGCCAGCGCTCCCTCAAACCTTACACACTCAACTCATCCACACCCCTCTCCCTAAACTTATGGCCCCTCCCCCTCACAACTGAACCCTTACGCCCTCACCTCTTTCAACACTCCGCCCTCCCCTTACCGTGAGCCCCCCTCGCGGGCCTCACGCCTGCAATCTCCTCCCTCCCTCCACGATTTTTAAATACAACCTTTTATTTTGAAATTTCCACCATTTAATACCGCTCTCCCATATAAAATACCACCCTTGCTTTTTTAAAATCGATTTTTATATTCCGCCTCCCATTTCATATAATTCCTCTCCCTTTTTAATTAATTTTCTTCCCCTTTTTAATTTATTCCCCTCCTACAATTGAACCCCCCTCCATTCTAATCTTAATTATTTATTAAAAAGCCCCCTTCCCCACTTTAATTCCCATTTCAATTAATCCATTTTTTTAATTAATTTTTAATTTAAAAAATAAAAAATAAAAAAACAGCAGAGAGAGAGGAAGAGAGAAAGAAAATGAACAGCAGAATTGAAGAAATGGCATGGAGTATACATAGAGAAAATTGCAGATTTGACATTGTGTGATTTGTGGCATATATAAGAGGGTGATTTTCTGAAGAATTTTACATGAGAAGACAAGTTTGCCATCATTGCAAAACAGTTATTTGAAGAAAAAATTCAGCTGCATAGTGTTTTCAGCTGCACATTTACAAAATATTTTGCAAAAATTTTGTATTGAACTCACATTGTGAGTGAATATTGCTTCTTCATTCATAGTTGCAATCAGTACTTGAGTTGTTGAAAATTTGTTGATAATGTCCTCCATCATTTGAAGAGCATATTTTGTACTTTGAGATTTCCATAGTTGAAAATTCTTTGGAGTCATTTATATTTATTGTTGAATCACATTGTAAACGGATGCATTTTCGGCTGAAGCCGACACCCTTTCTTTATTTTGAGCCTAAGTTTTTGAAATGGCTAAAATCAATGAGGCATTAGAGTTGTTGAAAAACCTCATTCATTCCAATGTTGATGACATGATAAAAATGAGCAAGCATGCTCTTTGTAATATTCAAAATTGTTTGCAAGATGCACGAGAAAAGATTGAGTTTTTGCAGATGGAAACTCAACTTCAGCAAGACGAACTTCAGCAAAAGAGTCACCATTCTGAACCTGTTTCTGTTCAGAACATTGTGAAAGACTCCCATCAGCAGCAAGTCAGTAAAGTTGCAGTTGATTCCCATTTAGTTCCTTGTACTAGAGCAGATGTACATGCAGATGCAGCAGTTCAGCCTGCACTTCCTAAGCCCATCATCAGACCTTGGGAAGAGCTTTTCCACAACAAGCACCGAATTGGTCTTGGATATGACAAGGATGTGTCCTTTCATATTCCAGACTACACCAAGCCTATCATATTTCAGAGTGCTGGATTCCTATATGACAGTTCACCTGCAGTTGTTCCAGATCTTGCTCCACTTCCACAACAACATCAGATTGTAAAATGCCAACATTGTGATCAAGTTGGCCATATGAAAGATCATTGTTTTGATCTTCATCCATGCAAGCATTGTGGTCGGCACACCCATTCTTCACACAGATGCTTCAGACACAAGCCTCCTGCAAGAACAAAGATTCATCTTGGATGGATCGCTTCTTGGCAATGGGCATCAGCAGCCAAGAAGATGTTTAAGTCGCATGTCAGAACATGTTCACGAATATTGAACAAACTTGCAGTTGAGTTTTTTCCATCATCTCACCTTGTCCCTGACAGGGGGGAAAATGGTGGTCATGTACAAGCTTTGACATCAGATCAAGCGAGCCCGAGCCACAATCTCTCATTCCATGTTCAGAGTTGTATCCAGAGACACAGCAATTCAAGCGAGCCTGAGCCACAATTCGTCATTCTGGATTCAGAGATGTAGCCAGAGACACGGATGCCCATGAGCATGCCTTCGGTTGGTGGACAACCTTAAACCATCATCTTTGGTTGGTGGATAACCTAAAACCATCACAGGTAGTAGACCTCCCTTCTTTTAGGTCGAGGGTCTCCCTTTCATATATGAGGAACACTTCCTCTAGCAGAAGCCTTCAGCTTCTTGCCAGCTTTGGTTGAGTTCCAGGAAATGCTTCAAGCATTCCAGAGTTGTTGGTAATCCTAAAACCATCATAGGTAGTAGACCTCCCTTCTTTTAGGTTGAAGGTCTCCCTTTTTTATGAGGGACAATTCCTCTAGCAGAAGCTTTCAGCTTCTTGCCAGTTTTGGAAGAGTTCCGGGAACTGCAACAAGTTTTTCGTTCCAGTGTTGGTGGTCATCCTTAAACCACCTCTTTTTTCCAACATTTCAAAGAGTTGATTCAACCCAAGTGCTGCCATGTATACTTTGTAGATTTGTATTACAACTCTTTTCTTGGACTCACACATACCCCTTCCGATTAAGGGGGGATGTTGGAACACCTAATCCTACATGGGTAGGTGTGGAATGCGAAAAGTCACAATGGAGTCCAAGTGACCTTGGAATATGAAACCAAGAGTAACACCATTGTACTATAAATGTACATCATGTATAATGGAAAAAATAAGAGAGCTACACGTTTATCCTTCATTGTGTTGAGTTTCTTGTTGTGTGTGTGTGTTCATCCTTCTCATACACCATGTGTGTGTTTAACATGGTGTTTAACATTAACCAATATCTAGATCTCACTGCTTGGAAAATTTTATTATATTTTGTTGGAGAGAAAAGGAATTTAAATTGGTTAAATCTCTCTATTTAGAGATAATAAATAAATAAATTATTTGTTTATCATTTCAATGATGGGGTTAAGGAATAATTTAACAAATAATGATTTATTTTATTATTCCTAAATGATTTAGTAAATTTTAATAAGGAATGTTAATTAAATCATTATTTAATTAATTATTCCTAGAGAATAATAAGATAAATAATGGTTTATCTAATTATTTCTCATTAATTGGGTTAAATATGACGAGGAATATTGTTTAAACATTGGTTTAATTAATTATTCCTAGACGAAAATCAAATAGATAAGGATTTATTTAATTAGAAATAAATTAATACAATATGGCTTATTAAATTATTTCTTATATTGAAAGAAATTTTAGTATGGTAAAATTGGTCTTACATGGTGTACTTCGATCCATATAATTGTAAATGGTTAGATGACCAAAAATTGGTGTAACGGATTGCCCCCCAACGTGCAACCATTAGGAGCTAATTATATGACTGAAGTATGTTGTAAGAACACAATCACTAGACACCAAAGGGGAGTGAGAGAGAGAGAGAGAGAGAGAGAGAGATACATAGACGGAGTGAACTGAGAGAGGAAAATAACCTGAGGGGGCGAGACCTACAAATGATATAAGTCTCCTTTAGTGTTTGGGTACCTCTTCTCAGTGAGGCGGGGGAGGCATACCTATGCCCGCTGAGATGACAAAGTACAAAGAATAATGGTGTGCCCAGCAAAATGGGATTGAACTATAAAGTACATGATAAATGGTACCTGAAATGCTGGCATAAAATGGGCCAGAAAAAAATATAATGGATCCCACATACATATTGCGCCTGGGAAAACAGCCAGTACTGAATACAATAATATTTGAGTACATGATATATAATAAAAATGAAAGAAGCCATGATAAACATGAAAGGGCTCTAAAAATATGAATGGATCATCTGAGTGATACATGCATGTTATAGGTGTTGCAAGCGGTTGGAACCGAACCCACCAAATCTACAGAGCTGCATCTAAGGTTGTAGCATAAAATGAGGTCATCAGGGCATGTGGAGGGCTACCTGAAGGGCCACACCCTCATGAGGTCTGAAACATCTCACACACACCCAGGAATCACTGGACATTAGGGGAATTTTGAGGTCTAAAATGGGCCTCCTAAGGAAAATGTACAATCAAAATTCACTTTGTGAGAATCAATCACATGTTTGGGGATGACATCATTCATAATGGTTGAGGTGGCATTGCTTGAGTTAAAGGTACTTACTTGTCACATTCTCAGTAGTGGATAAAAACTCATGGTTAATCATGGTAGTGTTCTAAGTACTTTTAAAATCAAAGTAAAGTACTCATAATAAATTTCATTTCACATTTTTTGAATAAAAATATATTATTGTCATTTCATATTTCTTTAAAGAAACAATGCATATCCCTATACATTTATTATATTGATGATGATGATGATAATAATGATGATGATGATGGTTAACATCCACTGAGACCAAACTTTGGTCTATCGAACCTATAATTTTCTTAGTTCTTAATTTTTTGGCTTCTTGTGTTTCTTGGCGAGATTGGTGTTGTAGCTTTCTTTTTCTTCTCTACGGTCTTCCAACTTCCTTTATCTTACACCTCCTTCCTCTCTTCTTATTCTTGGGACACTAGTGTCTTATCTTCAGAATCTGGGAGATTTTCTTTGCTGCTAAATGAAGATTTCTTTTGTGCAGTATTTGAATCCTCATAATTGTTGGTGCTTGAGGGGCCATCGAGTTCGTTTTTTTGTTGTTGGGTGGGGCCTTCCCCCTGCTTGTCTTGAGGGTTGTTTCTTTCTTGCCTGATTTCTTGCAATTCAGATTTTTCTGGAGATTATTCTTCCTTAATGACAGTATAATGTTCCTTTTGTGCTCCTTCCCACCATGTGGATCTATGGTGATTCTTTATAGAAAAAATTTTCTGGGAGACTTTTGGGAAATTTTTGGCTAGATGGCCTGTCTCAAAGCAGAATCGACATCTGAAGAGGACACTTTCATAGTCGAGTTTCTGGTTCCATACATAGTCTTTTCTTGTTGGGATTATTTCAGCTGGGAATTCGGCGCTGAAGTCCATTTCTACACAGATGTGTGCATTGGTGGTTCTGACATATTCCTTTGTTTCTGGGCACCTGCAGTAAAATTTCCCAATTGCATTTCCAATGGCTTTTAGCGGGGAGAGATTCCAGAGATGCAAAGGTAGGTTTGGCAATCTGACCCAAACTGGATATAGTATATTAATTACATGTTATTATACAATTTAAATAATATATATTTTAATTAATAACATATAATATAATTAAGAATTTATAAATTTATATTTATATTTTATTTTAGGTTATTTAAGTACAAAGGACAAATGCATTAGTTGTTCAATGATAATGACTTTTTCTTGAAAAGCTCATTCTTATTTATAGTCACATCAATACATTTTTTTATTAATTTTATTTTGGTACAACTTTTTAATTGAATTTAACTATGGTTACATGGATTGTGGTGCAAAAAGTGAATTGCAAATTCATAAATATTATTTTATTGGTTTAACTATTATTTTATTATTTCCTTAGGAGGCCCATTTTAGACCACAAAATTCCCCTAATGAGCAATCCGTTGGATCACCGAACTATTAAGTAAATGAATCTCGATCATGCTAAAGTGGAGCAGATGAGAAACAACCAAGTCAAAGGGAAATGAGGAGTCCCTTTGCCTGATCCAAGGCACCGAACAATAATGGAATCTGGAAACCAAGGTACACCGCCCTCTAGACCTGACTTCTAGAATGAATGTGCTGATGTCGACAAAAGGAGGTCTACCATAGGCGAGGTAGTGAAGAATCCTCAACTAAGGCACAAGAGATCATAGTAGAGACACTAATGGACTGACACCAAGAATAGGGGATATTAAGTAGAAAATGGATGACTTCCCTTGCCAAAGCATAAAAAGCATGGATGACTTGGCAACGAATGACTCGACTCTTGAGGGGATGGGGGACAGTGGAACTGGAGGCCAAAATGGGCTACACGAGAGAGAGACAAGGAAATAATGGATGGGATATTATAACAAGAGGCAAAGGGACTCGAGATAGACTCCATGAATGCAATGTTGACTCAACTCACATTCTCTAATCAAGGGCAACTTGATGATGTTGCCACACATAATAGACTCGGTGGGGACCATAAAAATATGAGAAAAATATGGTTACTCATGACGAAAATTGACACACGCATTGAAAAGTATGAAGGAAAAGTGGTGCCCCAAGTACAAGTGGTGCAAGTGCAGAAAATCAATTTTGAGAGGTGGTGAAGTGACCCTTCTTGGAAAAAAGGCTTCCGGGTGAAGTATCAAATCACCAAAAACAAAAGGATACCCATTTTAGAGCTCGGTGAGAGCTTTCCAATGGTGTTGACAGTTCGTCAAACCGAGCTACGGTTTGGTTGAAAATGGCGAAAGCTAAATTAGGGTTTTTATTTTAATAGGGTGATTTCCCTCCAATTTGATTCATTTTATAGTGGAGCTATGGTGAACTTGGAGAGGAGGAGAAGGCCCTAAATCTTGCGGTGATCGTAGCAGACAAACTGACCGTTGGAATCAGGATCCGTGACTTTCACGTAGGTGGCCTTAATTGTCTAAAGATGGCCTTAATGCTTCTTGGAAGGATGGTTCCTGGTAAAGAATCACGGTAAGAAAGGAATATGGGAATGAACTACTAGAGAATTTCTAGAATCATCCCCACCCACCTAGTCAAACATGTGGACCAAGTGGCAAGTATGGTAGCACATAAAGTATAATATTTGAAGAGATGGTATCAAGCATCTATGATATCTAGCTTGCCAGAGAGTTCGGTAGGACAAACTATCCAAAGAATGGGAGGATAATCGAGCATACCTAGATCGGTGGTGTCTAGGTCGAGACTTATGAAAATCAAGTGAGAAGGTGGCCAGGGGTGCCATCATGCCCCCAAGAATAGGATACTACCCCCCAGCATATGTGATGGAGGGGACTAATCTAGTATGAAAAGGTGGGAATGATGCCCCTAGCTAGAGGAGTTTGTGGAGCACCATGGTGTTCCAAATGTTCAAATAATCGATTGAAGCAGTCAGTCTCATAGATGCTAAATACTCAAGAGGATGGTGAGAATATATAGGGGCATAGGTGCCCGCAAGCATGATATGGACATGCCAAATGTATTTAGAATAGTGGACTCTAAACACATTTTGATGATATGGTTTTCCATTTGATTATCTTATGGTTATATTCTTATGGGAAGAATGGATAGATACAGTTAGAGAAAGGAAATGGTGGATTACCAATACCGTTTGGCACTGCATATATGAATCAAATGGACTGAATTTTTGGGTTCGCATACATGGTGTCGCTATACCAAAGAGTGGCTTCAAAGATAATGAACTGGTGCTCACCAAGAAAACATAGAGACTGGTCAACAACAATGTCTAAGGGACTAGGTTGTTGATGTAAGATGAAGGAATGATAATGTGGATCATCCCTAGAGTGATTTGAAGTGATATGAGACTCTATAGGTTCTTCTAAATGGGGAAGAATAATGGTACTAGAGTCAACACTACCAGATGCACTAGGAGGGTTGTGGAGAATTGCTTCTCCCTGACTCTCAAATATGGGTGCCCCCTTACCCAAAAATTGGGTGTAAATGTAATGGTCACAAGGTGTATGTGGTTCGAATGAATGGGTTCAAAGTAAGGAGTTATTGAGCCAATCGACTTCACTATGGATGAATTCTTTGGAATCCACAACATACTGACCATGGGTTTGTTGCAGAAGGAAATATGCATGATGGTGCATATCATCTCAGGGAAAACCAGGGGTGGTCATGGCTTCCATGATGTCTTCATCTGAATGGAGGATGGGAAGAATTGAGGAAGGGAGACCATATGATGTGGTGGACCTACCTAACACATCTTAATGAGAGATATGGTTCACATACACATCGCTACGGAGGGTAGACGAAGAGCTAGTAGATGAAACATCTACTGATGTTGAGACCAGGGTGATCGTTGAAGGAAGTTCAGTTGAAACAGAAGAGAATTCCCTGGAGGGGTTTTCCACCATGGATCTCATGGATGATGACAGATAGAGGATAGTGGCCGAAGGTTCTGTCATCTCAACATCGGGGAGAGGTATCAAAATGGGTGCACAAATTTCCTCTGGTTATGGAGAAGAAAAACTCTCGAGTAGAGGAGTAGAGGATCCACTATGTTCGGCCTCTATTTGGCGAACAGCCTCAAGGGTATCGTGAAAGTCATCGAGACAGGGACAAAGGTGAGTATAGTGGCCATAAATATCACACAAATCACAAGGGTGGTTCGTGCGCAATGATTTGAGTTTCTTAGCTAAAACGGGTAAGGTAACATGGACCTCTGGGATATCGGATTCAGGAAAGGTCTCATTGGCCATAGGTTTGAGATGAGGGAGCTCAGAACAATTATGGGTGGCATTCCCAAAAACATCACACAAAGCGCATAGAGGTGACTACTTTGGAGGCTTAGGAGGTGCAGGAATTATTTGGGGGGGCTTGTCCTTAGGTTCCCTCTTTTTATCTTTTCCCCCCTCACTAGATGCTTTCACAAAAGGAGTAGATTCTTGTTGAGGTGTCTGAGGCACAAAAGAAAATGGAGAGGTCATAGCAACTGGTTGGACTAGGGTCAAAGAGGTATAAGGTTTGAGCTGACAGATAGGGTATTGGCTGGGGGATCAATATACCAGAGTGGGATCCCCAGGGTCAAATTAGGAAGGCTCACCATATCCATGACATGCATCGAAAAGACTCCAAAGGGGGGAGCTAGAAACGCTATCTGACTAGAAGGGTAGTGGCCTGGCGGAATGGCTCCAAAATGGTTAAGTCTAGAGGGAACCGTTCCTGGTTGAAAAGGGGTGGAAGAGACACCACCGGAGGGAGAAGGTCCTTGAAAATAAGGACTTGAAGGCTCCGTCGAGTGACCACCAGCAGGTTGCAAAGGCATAGGCTACTCGCTGGTTGAACCGAACTGCTTGTGGCTAATCTGAGATGATTGCATCATGTAAACATTCGATGAGTTGGGGTCGGAAATAAGAGGGGGGAGACAAGGGAATGCACCAAGTAAGGTGGAATCTTTAAATAATCTAGGTGAAACACTGGTAAGAGGTGCGAATGATTTCTTATCAACCACCGAAGATATGATAGACTCGGGGCATGTCTGAGACTTCGGTTCGTAATACATCAATTGATCGATGGTAACGATCTTTCCATTGTGATGAAATCACATCTTATGGTGAACCACAGATGCAACAGCAGACATCGCATAGGTATAGCTACGACCCAAGAGGATATTGCAATCCAAGGGGGCGTTAATGACTTCAATGTCAACACAAATAGTTTTTCCCGCAAGAGTGATAGGACAATTGCGGTACATGCCAAGGGGCTAAGAAGGGTGGTCGTCCCAAGCATGCAGAGTGATGGTGGATGGGGCTAAGTCAGGTGATCCGGTTTTATTCCAAACAGAGTTAGAAATCACGCAAGTGGATGTGCCCTTGTCAATGATACATTGTGATACATGGGCATTACGAATCTTGACTAATATTTGGAAGGTGACAGATGAAGGTAAGGGGGGATGTTTTGACTTTTCAACATTAAAGACGATCAAACGATCATCTGAAAGATCCATAGCACCCGGAGAAAATAATAGAGCTTTACGTTGTGAAGTGAGGGACTGGAGAACTTCCAGCATTGATATGGAAACAGGAGATTGTGCCAAGCCATCTACTATGTTGTAAGTGTGGGCGGCTTTGGTAGAAGCAGCATTTCGGCATAATGGCCCTTTGGGGATCTTGGAAATAACCTCGGCCCGTGGTTGAGGGATCTGTAAGGGAGAATTGGGTGTCGAAATGGACTCTATGGAAACTTTGGTTTGGGAATCGGTTGCAGATGAAGCAGGTGGCTTGACATATTGGCGTGACCATATCTGAAAGTTGACATCAGTGGTATTAACCTCTTCATAATTCATCATGAGAATCCGGTATTCAGGGGTACCAGACTGTGAAGGTTGAGGGGTGGCATGAACTTAAGGGGGTTGGGCAGCCACGTATCCTTGCTGACGGAAAGGATTAGTCAACACAGCCGGTTGAGTTGGCGCAGTACTTGGAGGAGATGAAACAGTTGCTTGCTATCCTCTAGATGTTGCTTGTTATTCCCACATGTGGCACATCTAGGGTAAAAGGGGAAAATCATGAATATAATGGCCA
Organism: Pinus albicaulis; assembly: GCA_034641835.2. Classification (NCBI taxonomy): domain Eukaryota; kingdom Viridiplantae; phylum Streptophyta; class Pinopsida; order Pinales; family Pinaceae; genus Pinus; species Pinus albicaulis. The sequence continues at coordinate 467,874,273 of CM076575.1, forward strand.
TGGACACCACAACAATAACAAGGCTTGTTTGTACGAAGAGGCCAGTTCTGCTTGGGTTGATCGCCCTATTGTTGGTTGTTAGTGTTAGGTTGGTTCCATTGGGGTGTGTTTGGTCAGTTACCTTGGCGCCATTGATTACCTTGTGCTGGTTGATTTTGGTTGTCTTTCCTCTTTTTCTTGGAATTAGGAGGATTAGTCGCACTCTGTTGCGCATACACCTGACTCTAAGGGGGAGGTAGTTGATGTGGCAGAGATTAAGAAGGCACAAGAGGTTGTGGTGCTGATGTCAGAGGGGTTGGAGCACCATGTTGTCAGTAAGTATAGAAAGGAGGTTGAGCAACATTGGGGTAAACAGGTTGACTAACAGCTGGCCCTGGCAACAGTTAATGCAATAGGGAAAACGCCTAAGGTTTGCTTTGTCCTTGATACATGCTGCCAGGAGGGTGATAAGTGCTAGAGGAGTTGGCCCCTCCCTGAGGGAAGCCATAACCCATGGGAGGATGAGTGTACGGATGTGAAAGAGATCTAACGATACCTTCGGTGGCGTGAGATGCCCCCGGTGCGTTGGCACCACCAGGTTTAGGAAGATCTTGTAAAATGGCATAACATAACCAGATTAGGCATAGATAAAATCAGATTTCACCGCGACTTTGAGAGTCTCTTCCTAAGTCCGAGGAAAGTGACATTAGGGGAATTTTGAGGTCTAAAATGGGCCTCCTAAGGAAATATTAAAATAATAGCTAAACCAATAAAATAATATTTATGAATTTGCAATTCACTTTTTGCACTAAAATCCATATAACCATGGTTAAATTCAATTCAAAATTTGTACCAGAATAAAATTAATAAAAAAAGAGTAATAATGTGACTATAAATAAGAATGAGTTTTTCAAGAAAAATTCATTATCATTGCACAACTAATACATTTGTCCTTTGTACTTAAATAACTTAAAATAAAATATAAATATAAATTCATAAATTCTTAATTATAAAATATATTATTAATTAAAATTTATATTATTTAAATTATATAATAACATGTAATTAATATACTATATAAAAATAATATAATATAATATATGTAATATTAATATGGAATTTTATATTACATATTGAATTGATTTGATTTATAACATAAGAAGAAATAATATATAATTTAAAAATATATATATATAATATATATTCTATAAAATTTAGATTATTTTTCATAATATTATATATACTAATATATAATATTAATATACTCATAATGAAATGAATAGATTTTTATTTAAAATTAAAGAAAAAAAAGTATTGAAATAAATTTATTTTATATTTATAAGTATAATATAATATTTATATACATTGAAATTTAGTATTTTTTTTGCCCTAAACTATGTTGAACCTAATATATATTTTTTCAAGATAGAAAACTAATATTTTTTTTAATTTTAGTATGTTTGATTGCTATTAATATAATAATGATATTATTTATAGATTTGATTTATCCTAAAATTACAAGGTCACATTTTTATTTATTTTGATTTCATATGTATAATATATATGAATAAATATTAACTTATAATTAATTTGAAATTGTAATATTAAATAGAATGAAATAAATATATAATTTAAAAACAAATATTTGAAAATATACAAAAATAATATTTATTGAGAAGTGTGTAAATATATGAAGATTGTTTAGGGATATGCATTTTTTCTTTCAAAAAACATGAAATGACAATAATAATATTTTATTCAAAAAATGTGAAATGACATTTATTATGAGTATTTTACTTTATCACTTTAAAAATAATTAGAGCACTACCATGGTTAACCATGAGTTTTTATCCACCATTGAGAATGTGACAAGTACCTTTAACTTTAATGATGTCATCCCTAAAATGTGATTGGTTCTCATAAAGTGAATATTGATTGTACATTTTCCTTAGGATACCCATTTTAGACTTCAAAATTCCCCTAATGTATGTGACGTATTTACCAATAGAAGGCAAAAGCGTTCTGAGAAACTAATCCATATAGACACGGTCGTTGAATGTAGGAGCTCGACATAAGCTCCTCCTTCTATGTCATTCTTGGACATGGTCAGAAAGGCGAGTGGCATAAGTTTGACGGGATGCAGTCAACAACTCGGTATCGGTATCATATCGGAGAGGTAGCTGGAAATAGGACAGAAACGCTTTAGCAAGAGTCGCAAAAGTGGAATGTGAGGAAGTAGTCTGGTTGACATACCACTTTGCAGTTTCTCCAATAAGCATATGTTGGAATGACCGAAGACAGATGGAGTCATCAATCATAGAATTCAACGAACACCACATGTGAAAGGAGCGGACGTGATTATTAGGGTCCTCTCTAGTGTTTCCTTCGAACTTAGGGATGTCTGAAGGAAGCTTAGTTGGCATAACAGGCCAACCTGGATTATGGAGTATAGATTCGTTAATCAACTGGCTGAAATCGGGGAGGCTTAAACCTTCCATAAAAGGTAGCAAAGGAGTAGCCGAAATGGTTCCGATAGTGATTCCACTAGTAGCAGCTCCAGAATTAGGGTCGGGGCTACCACCAACTTGAGGACCAGCACCTGCATTGGCACTTGACATGGTGACTGAATGAGGTGGAGGAGAACCGGGTTCGGAATCAGAGGGAGGACCCGATGGACTAGAATTAGAGTCAGTATGGCGACTCTGCGGAGGAATAACTCGGACTCTACGCTTTGGAGTAAGTCTTCCTAATGGAAACTGAGGATGAAGGCCTAGGAGTCTCTGGGATAAGCGCCTTGGGGGCACAATGATGGCAAGACATAGATAACCCAAAAATATGGAAGAGTGATAAACAAAGGCTCAAAGGGGCAGATAAATTAATTACGATGTTTATGTCTTGGCTTGGCGGCATAAACCAAGCGCTCTACACTTTAGGTGTGCGGGTGTGCAATCCGTGTGTTAATTTTAATTAAGCCCAGACGGTTGTATAAAGAAAAAAATAAAAAATGTCAAATAATTGTAAATAAAACTGAAACGACAGTAAAATAAACAGCTAAAGGTGCATAAATTCAACCCAAAATAAGGCTTCCAAAACAATTGTTCTAAGAGGCAGGAGAAATTGACTCAAAACACATAAGACGGCCAAAATATCTAAGTTCTAAATTACTCGGATCTAGTGATAAAGATGCAGAAAACAGCAAGAAACCAAAGAGAAAATTGTTGCAAAAAAGGAGGTGAAAGGTTACAACCCTAAGGGAAGCAAGGGGGAACCTAAGGGAAAGACAAAACAAAAATAAAGAGGGGATTTTGGATGGAATAATAATCGATCTAAAAGGATCTTAAAGAAGGATAGATTAGACCCTAAACAATGGCAGAAAGCGCTGCAAAATCTCAGACTACCTACTCAGCTAAACCCCTCCTAAAAAGGTGGAAGCGTACTGAAACCCTAAGGGGCTTGGTCCTACTTCAAGGAGATAAACTGAGCATATCTAGCCCTAAGACAGGCTAAGAAAGTGGTCAAAAAATCCTAAACAGTGCTTGCTGCAAACCTTAATAGTCACAGAAAAGATCCCACAAAAAGTTGCAGCTCGTACGTACTGACCTATCAGTTATTGAAATCACAGTTTTTGGCCCCACAGGTGCGACCTGAGCTTGAACTCATAGGTTCTAGGCTGAAAATTATGAGCTATAGTTCTGGGATCCTCGGGTAGAAGGTTGCAGAAAAATTTGTCGTTTTTGGCACGGTTGGTACCTGTTACCTGCGAAAAACACCCAGAAGTTAGAAATGTTACTATTTCAGGGCATAAAAGGTAAAAAAAAACATTAAGAGACTAAAAATAGCTGAAGAAAAACCCTATTTACTGAACCATCCGGTCACGTAGGAATCTAAAAAAAACATAGTGGAGTCGCCAATTGTTAGAATGAATTCTTAATGCAAGTGTATGAAAAGATATCACTTTAGTTGTGTGTGACAAATAGCCCTAACAACAAATATGGTTGCTTAACTTCCTTAGATCTACAATAGATAGTTGAAACAAATGCAACAAAAACCCATATCTATGCAGTAAAATTAGTTAAACAGTAAAAAGAAATAGGAGTTTCTCCAAATGTCCAATGGACAAGACAAGATATATAAATAATTTTATATGTATTAACACCTGGGAAGGGGTCAAAGAATGATGTTACCATTCCCCCTCAATGGAATGGGTTCTTGGTTGTCCTCAATGCTTCAGATCCATAAGTTTCTCTCTCTCAATGGTGTAGAAAACCCAAGACGTGTTGAACTCTATGGGAGCTCAAGAAGAAAAATAGTAATAAAAGCAATCAAAGTATGACTATGAAAAAAGGGTCAAAGTCAAGCCATGATAAAAGGATCAAAGGTGAATAATGAATGAAAAACCCTCCTATTTATAACAAAATATTGAGTTATCCTTGATAATGGTGCATAATAAAATATTATTAACCAAGATCTAGATCTACTACTTGGAATATTTTATTATATTTTGTTGGAGGGAAAAGGAATTTAAATTAGTTAAATCCATTTATTTAGAAATAATAAATAAATAAATGATTTATTTATCATTTCAAGGATGGGGTTAAAGAAAAATTTTAAAAATAATTATTTATTTTATTATTTCTAAATGATTTAGTCAAATTTAACAAGGAATATTAATTAAATAATTATTTAATTAATTATTCCTAGAGAATAATAAGATAAATAATTATTTATGTAATTATTTCTCATTAATTGGGTTAAATATGACCAGGAATATTATTTAAACATTGGTTTAATTAATTATTCCTAGAGGAAAATAAAATAAATAAGGATTTATCTAATTATTTCTCAATGTGGTTTCCTGTTTGAACCAGAAATAGCTTAATACAATATGGTTTATTAAATTATTTCTTATAGTGAAAGAAATTTTACTATGGTAAAATTGGTCTTACATGGTGTAATTCGATCCATCTAATTGTAAATGGTTAGATGACCAAAAATTGGTGTAACATTTTTCCTCCTAGAAAAGGTTGTTGTCCTTGAAGAGGTTGATGCCCTTGAAGAGGTTGTTTCCCCCCAGGCGGAATGTAGCCACCTTGTGAGCTAGCTTGAGTGGTATTCTTGGAAAACATATAAATATGATTCGTAGTCAAATACTGGGTGGTAGACTGGAATAATCCAGTTGACATGGTAGAAGTTTCAGAGGAAGGATATGCTCCTGAAAAAGTTCCATAAAGCTACTAGTACCCAGCAGGAACATATGGACCACCATACAAAAATATTTCCGGAGAAGATGAAAACGCTTCAAGAGTCCATGAAAATGCATCTTTCTTCAGTAATGTTGTTAGAGGTGTTGTTATTCTCACATAATTCTTAAATAACTTGCAATAATACCCTGTTAACCCGATAAATCCTCGCAACTGCTTTATGGTTGTGGGGACTTTACATTACTTAATGGCTTTAATTTTGTTAGGGTCTACATTAACACCCTCCTAAGATACAATATGACCCAGATATTCCACCTCTTGTATTCCAAAGAAACATTTGGAGGTTTTTGCATATAATTGTTTCTCCTCCAATAGTTTGAGCACCATGTCAACATATTGAACATGATCCTTCCAATACCTGTTGTAGATTAGTATATCATCAAAAAATAATAACATGAATTTTCTAAGGAAGGGTTTGAAAATGGAATTCATCAACTCTTGAAATGTATAAGTTGCACTGGTAAGGCCAAAAGGCATGACCAAAATTCATAATTCCCCTCATGAGTTCGAAATGTTGTTTCAGAATATCTTCAGTCTTCATTCTAATTTGATGATATCCTGAACGGAGATCCAACTTGGGAAAATAAATTTCTCCATGTAATTCATCCAATAATTCATCAATCACAGGAATGGGAAATTTATCTTTAATAGTGAGCTTATTCATCTCCCTATAACCCAGACACATGCGCCATGATCCATCCTTCTTGTGCACCAATACTACTGGAGCAAAGAAAAAACTTTGACTAGGTTGAATTATACCAACCTCTAACATTTTTGTAATCATACGTTTGATTTCGCTCTTTTGGACATAAGGATATCTATAAGGCCTAATGTTTGGAGGAACACTTCCTAGAATCAAATGAATAGCATGATTATGATCACGAATAGGTGGGAGTCCTTTTGGAGTTTCATACACCTTGGAATGATTGTCCAATACTTTTTGGATATCTGGAGAGATAGATGCTTTTAATGTTGGAACTTCTAGTGAGCATAATTGTGCAATTACACCTCGTTGTTATTTATTCAAAAGCTTTGTCATGACATTAGAGCTTATTATATTTCCGGGCTTCCATGTGATACCCCATAATTCAACTTCATTTCCTTCCAAAAAAAAAAATCAAGAAAAGTACTTGAAAATTAAAAGCTACCATCCCCAAAGGTTGTAACCATTGTACTCCTAGTAAAACATCAGCAACTCCCATTAGAATGGAATGTACTGGAATTTTCAATACATATTCTCCCATGGTTATCTTGATATTATGGAACTTTCTAAAGAAATTTATAGTTGCTCCATTTGCAACCATCAATTAACACTCTGGTGCTGGGTATAGGAAGCAATTCAATTCCTTAGCTACCTTACAATGAATAAAGTTATGGGTACTACCCGATTCAATCAACACTATTACATTTTTCTTCTTGATATGTCCTTCTATCTTGAGAGTTTGAGGAGTGGTAATTCCTACCAATGCATTACAGGATATGGTCGAACTCATTTATTCTTTCTCTAGTGTTGGTTCCTGGTGTATATCCTCTTCTTTTGAAGTTTATTTTCATTTTCTTCCTCCTATTCACAATCTATGTAAAATAATTTCTTCTCAGCATACTTATGACCTTTAGTGAATTTTCTCTCACAACAGTAGCAAAACCCTTTTTCTCTTTTTTCTTCCAATTTTTTTGGTGTCAACCTTGTAGGTTGTGGAATTCTAGGAGTAGCAACACTTACATATATATAGATGTGAGTGGTAGGCTTCCTTGTCTCCATAATTTTATTTTCATTTTTTCTTGCCAACCTAAATGTCTTCTCCATTGAATCAAGTTCCCAAAGACGAACCTCATGTTTGATGTTATCCTTTAAATTCCCTATGAAGACATCAACCATGTGTTCCTTTGGAATATCAATTACCCTTATATTAAATTTTTGTAAGTCCCCAATGTGCTCCACCACTGAACCTGTAATATTCAAAAATTTACAAGCAGCAAATTGGAATATTAATTTTTGCGTATGTAATCTAGGAAAATGGGTAAAAGGCCCATGAGTAGGAATAAGATCCTTCATAATGTGAAAATGATCATTGGAGCAGCTTATTTTGCACCTTCCAGTGTGAAAAGGGGCAATTTGCATGAGGACAAGGTCAAGTTTGACCAAGTCAATAGCGTTGCCTAAGAGGTGTAGCTTGCTTGCGAAGACAGCGCAGTTTTGGAGGGAGAAAGATTCTTTGTGGAAGAAACCCTAATGTGTGGGGTCCAGGGCAAAGAGGCATTCACTTGCATAAAAGGAGGAAGGGGCAGCCATAGTGAGATATCTTTGATGCAGGGGCATCTGAGCGATTCGAATTCAACTTCGAATCCAAAGCTGAAAGAAGCTGGGTATGCGAACAGTCATGCAATTTGGGACAAAATTTGTTTTAACCGATACTGGAATTTATGTAACTAATTAATAATTAATAATCTTCCATGTGTGCGAGTAGAAGACTAAGAGTTCTGAGCGATATTTTAGATCTCAAATGATTCATAATCTTTTGTAATCTATATAAACGGCAAGCCTGTAATGTGTGAGGACAGGGCAGAACGCAATCTAATCGATGAGAAACTCTGTTTAAGGCTTAAATGCCTTAGTGTGTAAGTGATTTTTGTATATAATTGAGATATGTGGATTTTTGGTGTTTAAAAAAAAAAAAAAAAGACTCTGTGACAGGGTTTTAGATGTGGCTACATACATTCTTGGAAGGATTTATTGAGGCTGTATTCGTTAAGTGTTGCAGTCATCAACCACTGCAAGGGTCGATGACACAGACTTGAACTTGAGTCCCACTATAGAACTCGACATTTTAATATATCATAGTCATGTTAAGTTTCAAATAAAGCATTCAATACTGGTACATATATCAACATTTGTGTAAGTATTGGTGTGTTCAATTCACAAAATAGATTTTTATAATTAAGCCATAACCAAAAAATTTTGTTGCAAGCTAAATATTGCAAGCATTATTCCTATGTGAAGGGTCAACCAGGATCGATGAGTTTTATGGAGGATGCAGTCGAAACGGCTAATTCTGTATTGAATCCGCGTTGAGATGAGATCTGGTGGAATCCGACTTCCACACAGTCGGAGTTTAAAATTGGGAATTGAACGCGTTTAAATTGCAGGTTCATTTTGGTTAAGAAAGTTGAATCTTCCTCTAGTGGGGTTCGCTCCCCATCAAGTGGTATCAGAGCAGGGAAATGATTTCCTGCGAAGGAGAATAAGTTCGCGTACAGAGGAAGAAGAGGTACAGTTTTGCGAAGATTTGTAAGCTTGTGATTTTCTTTTATATTGTGAAGGTAGCAGCCGAGGAAGGTGAGAAGATTGCAACAGCCTAAAGCAGGGGTGCTCAAATGGTTCCACAGGAGCAAACCAGAGAGATGCCAAAAGCCGGAGCTCAGGAGAGAAGCTTGGTGAGGTATCTGGTAGCAGGGAGGACTTGCTATTGCAGAGGTTTTGTTGCAGCTCACAGAGGACAATTCCGCAGAGGATGCGGGTGAGAATTGTTCAAGCATGCTATTACAAGAAGATCACAAGGAGCAGTTCCATAGATGACATGGGTAGAATTGCTGACAGTTAGAGAAGACATATGACCAGGAGGTCATAAATTTTTGTGCCTGCGGATTCTGATGCAGGGGCATCTGAGCGATTCAAATTCAACTTCAAATCCAAAGTTGAAAGAAGTTGGGTATGCGAACAGTCATGCAATTTGGGACAAAATTTGTTTTAACCGATACTGGAATTTATGTAACTGATTAATAATTAATAATCTGCCATGTGTGTGAGTAGAAGACTAAGAGTTCTGAGCGATGTTGTGGATCTCAAACGATTCATAATCCTTTGTAATATATATAAACGGCAAGTTTGTAATGTGTGAGGATGGGGCAGAACACAATGTAATCGATGACAAACTCTGTTTAAGGCTGAAATGCCTTTGTGTGTAAGTGATTTTTGTATATAATTGAGATATGTGGATTTTCGGTGTTTAAAAAAAAAAAGACTCTGTGACAGGGTTTTAGACGTGGCTACATACATTCCTGGAAGGATTTATTGAGGTTTTATTCGTTAAGTGTTGTAGTCATCAACCACTGCAAGGGTCGATGACATAGAGTTGAACTTGAGTCCCACTGTAGAACTCGACATTTTAATATATCAGATTCATGTTAAGTTTCAAATACAATGTTCAATACTGGCACATATATCAACATTTGTGTAAGGCTTGGTGTGTTCGATTCATAAAATCGATTTTTATAATCAAGCCACGACCTAGAAATTTTATTGTGAGCTGAATATTGCATGCGTTAGTCCTATGTGAAGGGTCAACCAGGATCGATGAGTTTTATGGAGGATGCAATCGAACCAGTTAATTCTGTATTGAATCCGCATTGAGATGAAATCTAGTGGAGTCCGACTTCCACACAGTCGGAGTTTAAAATTGGGAATTGAACGCGTTTAAATTGCAGGTTCATTTTGGTTAAGAAATTTGAATCTGCCTCTAGTGGGGTTCGCTCCCCATCAATCTTGGAGCATATTGATTCTAGTCTGAAGACTATTTGCATACTCTAGTTGTTCAGCTGAGTTGCAGTGCTGCTTAGCACGAGGGATTCCTGTTTAGGATTTCCTCTCCTTCTTGAGAGGCCTCTAGAAGGATTGCACTTCATTTTATCCACATCTTGGCTCAAGGCCAAATCCATTATTCATTCACTGTGTTATTTCTACTGAAGTATAACGTAGTGTTGCTGGGTGTTGCAGTGGAGGGGTTCCACAACACCATTCCTTGTCTCCTATTTCAGAGGAGGGAGTCTTTATTCCTCGGGAAGATTAGTAAGGAAGGTTTCCAAGGCATATTTGCATATTTTTGCATCAAGGCCAACATCTCCCATCATAGACAGCGCAGTCTAGCCTCCATACTATGTTATTTCAGTGCACACTTGCAGTGAGGGGTTGCACCAGCTTCTTGGAGGGCAAGATCTTCAGTGTCGGGATCAGCCTTGCATTAAGAGATCCATTGGAGGAGGTTCCTTTCAGATTGTACATCTTATTCAGCCATATCCATGTTATTATAGATTTGAGTTGCAGTTGGTGCCTAGCAACTCCGGCATTTCTGCAGAATTGCCATTTGTACATGTATTCTAGCCAATCCTCCCGAGGATTGTTGTATTAGTGTTTTAAGTGGTTGAGAGCTTGCTCCCCCTCATTTATTTGAACTGATATTGATACATCATTCTATTATCATGTATTTTTTTGCAGTTTCTTCTATAAACTGTGTTTTTTTAGTCAGGGCTTCTCATATGTAGCAATGCTCTTGCATTTCCCTGTATATGCTCTATTGAGTCTTCCATTGCCTAGCTGGAGTGAGTGATTCCTCCAGACATTGTATACATTTTCTGCTATATCAGATATTTGTTGGCCATAAATATCTTCATGTGTTTATAGCTATAGAATAACATTGTCATTCCATTATATGTGCTTATATTTGTTGCAGTCCCTCATCGAGCACCTTTGGAGGACATCTAGTAGTGGGATATTTGTTTAACCACTCTAGAAGGATTTCTTTGAAGCCTTCTCTTGGATTCAGGTCTTAGATGCATTTATATAAGGGATCCAAGTCCTGGTTTCAATTCCTATAGTAGCCATTACTGGAAAATGCGTTTTCCAGTCATGCCTTTCTAGTTGTTCCAGACTTGGAATATTACAGTGGTATCAGCGCTGCTTTCTTGGCTCAGCCTGTGAGTCTAAGCCCAAGAATATCAGAATATTGAAGAGGATGGAATTTATCTCATCATATTTCAGATCCATGAAGAACTTCCCCAAGGAGGATAAGAAAAAAGGAGAGGAAGAACCCTGCACTTCCTATTCTCATCAAGGAGACAAAGAAATAAGCAGGAGAAAGACTCCATCTTTTGGAGAAGAAAAAGAAAAAGGGGATAAGCTTACAAGGCTTCTTCCTAAATTTTTACATATGATTCATGAAGAATTCAAGGAGATCTGGAGGGAGTTGTGTAAAGAATATCCAAGAGGGTTTGTACCAAAGGCAAACTCTAGATTTGCACATGAGGAGTGTGAGAAAGCAGCTACACACCAACATGCCCAGGATTGCCGAAAGAGAGATGGAAAGAGAAGAAGAGGTTAATAGGAGGGAAACCCTTAGTGATTTCTTGAAATAGTATGAGTTTCGAACTCATAAATTTAGAGATCATCTCAGTTTTTCAGAGTTTTGTAATATGAAGGTGAATGAAAGAGAGCAGCAGGATAGATTTCATCTATCTACCTTCGAGGGTTCACCTGTATGTTCAGCCAAAGCTTAGGTGGAGGAGTTAGAGACCTTCTTGCAACAGAACCAAATTCCTGAAGTAGAAGCTATCAAAGTTGCAGCGCTGCATATGAGAGGTAAGGCTTATTCCTGGTGGATCTTTGAATCTTTTTCTTTGAGAAATGTAAACATTGCATCTTATGCAAATTTCACTAAGGCATTAGTGAAAATATTTGATAAAAAGATTCATGAGACACACATGGTGGAAGTAAACAAGAAAACTAAAACAAAACCCTTGCATGAAAACTTGCACCATACTTTGCCGGAGAAGAAACCTTCTTCTCACACTTTTGAGCAAGAGAGCATGGAGATCTCTTTTTCAAGAAGGGATCCAATCATTGGAGATTTTCCCCTTCATGTTCCAGAGATTGAGGGCAACAGCGTTGTCATGTCTAGAGACTATCTAGTGCCTCATGCAGAGGAAGGAGGAGCTCTTGCTCCAGATAGAGGGATGCTTGCATCTTTGCAAGAAATTCCCCAGGATCTCATGTGTGGAGATCAAGGCACAACTCATGTTCTACTTGTGCCATTGTTGAGGAGGTGTGGAACCATGGAGACACAAAGAGAAGGTAGGGAGAAGACCCAACATCATGAGATGAGGATTACTCATCCCTATTCATTTCTGGAGGTTGATACACCTAGGAAGGTGATTGGATTGCGTAGTGGAAGCATGTAGGGTTATCTCCATTCATCTATTCAGTCATCTCTTGATGATGATGTCTCATTACATAGAGGCATTTTGCCGAGGAGACCATTGGATCAGCAGAGGAGGATGGATGCTTCATCAGCTGAGGCACCGCTCAGTGATTTCATAGGAGTGGGAACCTTGGTAGAGCTTGATACAGCGCTGGGAGTCTGGGGTAGACTCAAGGAGAGAGAGAGCATTCTCTCAACATCAGCATCACCCACTTCCATTTCAGATTCTGTGCAGTGGCAAAAGCAGCAGGGGAAGGATAGTAGCCTTCCAACTTGCATCTTTGGCATGGGAGATGTCAAAGAAGAGGGCATCCATATGACAGATGTTCTTCATGAGAGATCATCAGTGCTGTCACTATGGAGGATAGATCCATATTGGAACTCCCAACTGTTGGTGGAGTATTCCAAGGATATTTTCACTTGCATGATGTTGGATGACCAGTTGCATGAGGAGGGATATTCAGTCAAGGATGGGGTCATATTTTATCATGGTAGGATCTTCTTTCCTAGAGCTTCCAGGCTCAAGGAGAAGTTGCTACATGCAGCTCAAGAGGATTTCCTTTTCAGCCCCACTTGTTCTATGAGAGCATACCACACCATCATGGAGGGGTATTTTTGGATGGGCTTTGAGGAGGAGATATATCAGCATATGAGCAGATGCATAGACCAGATGGAGATAGAGGAGATACATGACTCTTCGAGAGAGTTAGCACAGACACCTTTTTTCCCCTTGGAGATGAGAGGAGACTCATCTATGAGCCACTCCATTTGTATGAGCAGAGCATATGGTAAGGGTGATGATTATTTACATGATTATTTATGTGATGTATGTCCCTTAACCATATATGTGCAGGATGTTTCTCCAAGGAGGAGCACTCTTTCTTTTGAGCTTCATGGTCTAGTGGAGGCCATATGCATGATTGATGACCATCCCCTAAGAGGACTTGGGGAAGAAGCATATTATGGAGGACACACTTTTTGTACACCTTACATTATTCACTTCCTCCATACTTATGAGGAGATTGGAGCAGCAAGCAAGTGGTTGAGAAGCCACTCATTTTATTAGTCTCTATGGTAGTTGAGGGTCAAGTTGCGTTGGTTACATTTGAGGGACCATTTTCCTTCTCATTTGTTGCACATGGCAGCAAGCATGATTCTCATTTTTTCTCCCTATGGTTTTGTCTTTATGAGCATGCTTGGGAGAGAGACACATTGTGTTCATGTGTCCTTTGAGGGAGAAATTCCTCACACTTTTTGCACTACATGTTCTAAGGGGAACATGGGACATGATATGGTTACGTTAACAACACATTTGTCACTTTATGAGGTGAGCCATATGATGGAGGAGATGCCATATGTTGATGACTTCCAACTCATCATATATGGAGATACTTGGGCCAGCATGATTTGCAGCGTTGGAGGAGAGATGTTTAGAGATCCACTCCTCATATTGCCACTTGAGGGCAAGTATTTTGCAGCCCAGGATCAGAACTTTCTCTACACTTATCATAAGTGGGAAGATGGACAGCGTGGGGTAGGCTACATTGTCTACCATGTGTAGAATTTCAGCCCACCTACTTTGCCGAAGCCAAACATGGATGACAGCTTTCAGGAGTTTCCTAGTTGTAAGGTGACTCATTTTGCATGGCTCATAGCTTGGAGATGGAGGATCCATATGGGAAAGATAGTTCCCATCACATTTCAGACCCCATTCTTCAAGGGAACCTCTAGACATCACTTTGTTATCCTCTTGAGTATTTCACCTTTACATGATGATGGCTTGATAGCTAACTTGCATGCTGAGGAGGGACATTGTGGAGACTTTATTGATGAGATAGCATCACTTTCCTTGGAGGAGATCATCATACAGGGATGCTACAGGGAGAGGAGAAGAGAACTCAGTCTATCCTTGCACTTGCTTGAGGACAAGAAATCTTTGAGAGGGGAGGACTGTAATATTACAAAATTTGGAAGCAGCAAATTGGAATATTAATTTTTGCCTATGTCATCTAGGAGATGAATAAATGGGTAAAAGGCCCATGAGTAGGAATAATATCCTTCATAATGTGAAAAGGATCATTGAAGCAGATTATTTTGCACCTTCCAATGTGAAAAGGGGCAATTTTCATGAGGACAAGGTCAAGTTTGACCAAGTCAATAGCACTGCCTAAGAGGCGTAGCTTGCTTGGGAAGACAGCGCAGTTTTGGAGGGAGAAATATTATTTGTGGAAGAAACCCTAATGTGTGGGGTGCAGGGCAAAGAGGCATTCACTTGCATAAAAGGAGGAAGGGGCAGCCATAGTGAGATATCTTGGAGCATATTGATTCTAGTCTGAAGACTATTTTCATACTCCGGCTATTCATCTTAGTTGCAGTGCTGCTTAGAACGAGGGATTCCTGTTTAGGATTTCCTCTCCTTCTTGAGAGGCCTCTTGAAGGATTGCACTTCATTTTCTCCACATCTTGGCTCAAGGCCAAAGCCATTATTCAGTCATTGTGTTATTCATGTTGAAGTATAACGTAGTGTTGCTGGGTGTTGCAGTGGAGGGGTTCCACAACACCATTCCTTGTCTCATCTTTCAAAGGAGGGAGTCTTTATTCCTCGAGAATATTAGTAAGGAAGGTTTCCATGGAATATTTTCATATTTTGGCATCAAGGCCAACATCTCCCATCATATACAGTGCAGTACAGCCTCCATACTGTGTTATTTCAGTGCACACTTGCAGTGAGGGGTTGCACCAGCTTCTTGGAGGGCAAGATCTTCAGTGCCGAGAACAGCCTTGCATTGAGAGATCCATTGGAGGAGGTTACTTTCAGATTGTACATCTTATTCAGCCATCTCCATGTTATTTCAGATTTGACTTGCAGTTGTTGCTCAACAACTCCGACATTTCTGCAGAATTTCCATTTGTACATGTATTCTAGCCAATCCTCCCAGGGATTGTTGTATTAGTGTTTTCAGGAGTTGAGAGCTTGCTCCCCCTCATTTCTTTGAACTGATATTGATATATCATTCTATTATCATGTATTTTTTTGCAGTGTCTTCTATAAACTGCGTTATTTTAGCCAGGGCTTTTCATGTGTAGCAGTGCTCTTGCATTTCCTTGTATATTCTCTATTGAGGCTTCCATTGCCTAGATGGAGTGAGTGATTCCTCCACACATTGTATACATTTTTTGCTATACAGATATTTGTTTGCCATACATATCTTCATGTGTTTACAGCTATTAAATAACGTTGTCATTCCATTATATGTGCTTACATTTGTTGCAGTCCCTCATCGGGCACCTTTGGAGGACATCTAGTAGTGGGATATCTATTTAACCACTCTAGAAGGATTTCTTTGAAGCCTCCTCTTGGATTTAGGTCTTATATGCATCGATCTAAGGGATCCAGGTCCTGGTTTCAATACCTGTATCAGCCATTACTGGAAAATGTGTTTTCCAGTCATGCCTTGCTAGCTGTTCCAGATTTGGAATATTACAGAACCCTTTTGTTTGAGATTTATCAATTGGCTAAAGAATTTGTTTCTCTTTGTATCCTCATAATGTGCTATCATTTCCTCCGTGAAAATTGACCAAGTGACAATTTTTTACAAGAGCAAAGCCTTTGATACCATACAAATGTATTTTGTTCTAAATATAAATTTTCAATGCGTAACTTTTGTGTGTTTTTCACATTATGGACATCAAAATATTGCTCCATTTGTAGTATCCATGTTATGATATCCTTGCCATCAAACTTCGTCATATCCATCTTTGGAATATGGTGGGTCTTCAATCCAACATTATAGTTTATGAAATCACAATTAACATTTGTTTTGTTCTCATAATGAGTTTCCTCTACTACCTTTTTGCCATTAGGAATCATTTCTTGTATCAACTTTGTCAAACCTTCCATGTTTGCTTTTATATCATTCTTCATGTCTTCCATTTTTCCTTTCATTTTTTCATTGATGCCATCCATCTTATTTTCCATGCCATCCATCTTAGATTCCATGCCATTATTAAAACCTTCCATTTTAGCTTCAATTCCTTTCTTCAACCATCCATCTTATCTTCCATGCCTTTCTTAAAACCATTCATATTAGCTTCCATTTCATTTTTTTTTACTCTTTGCGAGAGAGAAATTTTTGCACTTGGTCTTGTAATTTTAATATATCATGTTTCACTTCTTCCTCTTCATGAGTCATAGTAGAGCCTTCTGAGGACTTAATGGGTGTTGAATTATTTTTAGGGTCCACTTTATAACCCAATACTAATATATATTCTTCAATATGACCTTGCAAAAACTTCAAACTGATTTTTCAAACAAGACTATGAAATTTATAAAAAAAAGACATATTTTTTCTTGCATTTGAGGAGCTCAAAATTGAAACTGATGTATCTTTATAATTTCAAATCCCCAAGATTTTATCTTTGGTCCTTTAGTATCCCTCTGAATCTTCTTTCCAATTCCACAGGTCTGACATAATTTTGATTCTTCAAGACAAAGTTATGTCCAATCTCCCACAATGACCTAATTATGGATTGGTGCAGTGGATCGAACTTGTACAGTGTGCCACGTGTCACTGTTTCCTCCTTTGGATTTGGAATCGATACAAAAGAAACTACATTTTGTGCAATTTTGACCACTTTTTACAAAATTCCAATCTGATGCTCAGAGAGAGAGTTAAACAATTTTCCCAAGGTCACCTCTTTTAGATGAAATTCAGGAGCCTACAAACACCCTAACTTCCACAGATCATATCTCCGAAAATATTGCGAACCAAGATCTGAAATTTTTACATGAATTTCCTCAGGATTTCTTCGCAAATGGGTTTTTTTTTTAACTTTTGAACCTTCTTAGAAACAAATTTATACCGAAAATTCCACGATGACCTATTTGAAGCAGCGAAACCCTAGAATCCAAAGCTATGATACCAAATGTTATGAAACCAGCTCACAAAATAGAATAAAACATAGATCAAATCCTTATAAATCAACCTCTTTGAGGGGGAAACATCCTTTACATTACATAAATTAACAATTCTTGGATGATACAAATGAAAAAACCTCCTTTATATATATAGGATTCCATGGGGTCACAATATAATATTATCTTACCTAACAATAATAATGTAAGGGCACAACAATAAAAATAGTGGGATTTTATGGGGCACAATAATAACAATATGGGGACTATAGGAGTACAACAATAATAATAAGGGGGCTACACTAACAACAATAAGGGACTACACTAGTAATAAAGGGACCTAACATTTGTGTTTGTCAATTGACATTGGTGCGTTAGTAAGCGAATTATTGTAGTTACTTTTCTCTGCCATTTAAATTTTATCTACTCTTATTTGTTTCTTTAAGTTTTACAAATCAATTGTTCATCTTCAGTAACGGGTGTCTTATGAAGAACAATTTAATTTTGATAGTTAATTGGTTTGAAATATTGTCAAACTAATTATACTATTTCTTTTTTGTATATGAATCTGTAGTGGATTGTTCATTGTGAATGCTATCTTAGTTATTCATTCCATTTTTATTTGGGGATTAATTGACTCCATTCATTGATTACAAATGAAAGCTTGAATTTTATTTGAAAATATATCATTCTTTTTTTCTACTCTTTCGCTCATAGGTCTCGGCCAAGCATTAATTATTAGTTAGTTAGAGTAGTTCTCTAAATTTCTTAGTGTATAATTGATTTGTAAAGAAAACAAAGTTTAATATTGTGTTTACTTAACAGTATGAATTTTATGTTGTATTGCATTTTTTCATTTCGTTCTTTATTACATTAAGGAGAGAATTAATTATTCCTTATGTTAATAGTAGGATTAACTTGTATTCTTTCTTTTAGAAAAAAAATACATTTATTGTTCCTTCCCCCCCCAAGGGAAAAATCGTAATTTCTATTATATAAAATAGTGAAAATTACATGTTGTAGATGCGTAAGGGATATCAAGATATTTTTTGTTTAATCACTCAAACATCTTAGTGATACAACCATGTGTGAGCTTGTCAAAAAATGGAAATGTAATTGTTCTTCATAGTCTAAATATAGGTACAATATTGTTATATATGTCATTGTCCATGTAAAAACAAAAACTAATATATAAGCCATTGTCCACGTAAAAAAAAAATGTAGATCTATCAGTATTTATGCTCATTGTCTAAGGCTGAGACATCAAAAAAGTGTGAAAAAGTGTCATTATGTTTCTAGGTCAGACTATTCTGGATCTATAAAGGGGCGATGATAATTTGGTAGTGTTCATCGCCATTATGCTCGATAATCATCCATGTCCTGTGATCTTGTTGTGTGCCCACATTGGAAAGATGGTCGGAAACAAAGTTCCTTTCCCTGTGTGTGTTGAAAAATAATAACATCAAATTGTGCTTTAATCATGAGAAAACCCTCCAGAAATGTTTGGATTGTGTGCACATGACATGTAGAACGAATATTGAACAAGTGAATAAAAATATGTGAGTCACCAAATACCTGTAGTTATCGAAATCCCTTTTCATGTGAAAATAACATAAGTAACTTTAGGTTGTATTAGTCGTGTCAGTGCCCAGACCAGATTGTAATTTGAAATAATGATCATTGTTGAGGTACAAAACTGCCCCTCCACCACGTTGTACATTTTGTGTGAAGCCATCGAAATACGCCCAAGGAAAGGTATGATCGATGTTCTCAAGGAGAACGGTGGGAGATCTTTTCCTTATCTAAAAATACATTTATTATATTATAATAGTCTCATTTCTTCTTATTGTGCTAGTTACACCATCCTTCTAGCCTAATTATATTTTTATATTATATTGTATAGGTTGTAATATAATTTTGATTTCATAACAGTAGGCTAACTTTTACAGTTTCTTTATATTTATTCATATTAGGATTTTGAAGAATTTTTAATTTAATTTACTTTAATTTATTTATTCTAATATAACTTGGTAGATTTAGATAACTTATTTAAATTATTATAGGATAACCAAAAGTATAGTTTAGTTTAGGATAGTTTACCGGTTTTCTTCTTCGTAACGAGGAGGCCAAAGGCCAATGGAGCCTTTAAACCCATGGAGAACGACCATCCTTGATCCAAATATTTTAACTTCAAGGATACTCCAACCATAAGTATAGTTTATTTTAGGATAGTTTACCTATTTTCTTCTTCATAATGAGAAGGCCAAAGGCCAACGGAGCCTTTAAACCTGTGGAGAACGACCATCCTTGATTTAGATCTTTTATATATAATTGTTTGGGTGGATACTCCAACATATGGGTCGTTTTCCCAACGGTGGAATCGATGATTATTGTGGAGGCAGGTCAGGTTCAAAACCTGCCCTCTCCAAACTTGGTGTAGATTATTTTTTAAATGCGACATTTGTTGTGACAGTTTGGAACGACGGTAACCGTTTGACTTGCGGAAGTTACATATGACAACAGTTTATGTGTTAATATATATATGGTGGTTCTGGAGGCGGTTAGGTGGGTCCGGAAGAGGTGGCTCACCCACCCCATTCTATATACATAATACAACACTGTTGAGGGGTGGTGGCCCACCATGCCTAATTTATTTATTTATTTTTTTTATTTTTTTTTATTTATTTTTAACTATAAAGTTCAAATTTTCTAGCTGAAAAATAAGGGTCACTAGAAAAATTAAGTAGGTTACAAATTCACCCGTTCTAATGGCTGGATTTTGTGCGCCGAGATTCTGCCAATTTGTTGCCTCGTTAAGATTGCCACTTGGCCAAGTTTGACAAGAACTTTGACTAGGTATAACTTGAGCATACAAACTCAGATTTGAGTGTCATTCACACCGTTGGAATCAGGGCGATAAGCACTATGATCCGGTCCTAGTTTCACTTCCATTGGATGAATTTTATTTTTAAGCTATTTACAAGGCCACTTCTATTTCAGGATCCTCCTGGATCATTCCTCCCCACTAAGGAGCTTTTGGAATGCCAGAAGATTTATTATTCAATTGGTAAGTGAGGGAATTTCTCCCTCACTTTCTCCTTTTCCATGAATCGAGTCTTACTTGGATGCATTCCTTTGAAGCCAATACGAAGATACTCCACATCACCCCATCGTGAAGTTTTGATATTCTTGTTGAGAATAATGTCCTCTGGTAGCTTTTCCAAGTATTTAGGTGTAAAATAATCCACTATAGGAGCCTTTCCAACCTCTTCGGTGTCCATGATCAAAGGAGGCTCATAAAGCTTCAAATGTTCAACATTCACCACTAATTACATTTGCATGTATGCTGGAAAATTGAGATGAAAATCATTGTCTCCAATCTTCTCTAATATGGTGAATGGGCCATATATTATTGGTTGCAACTTCTTTCCTTCTGCTTTCATTTTTTCCTTGTTAATGTGGAGCCACACTTTGTCCCCAATCTGGAATTGGTGATCAACTTAGTGCTTGTCATGTCGAGCTTTGTATTGAGCTTTAATTTTCTCCAAATGCTCCTACACTTCCTGGTGAATCATCTAAATTCGCTAAATGAACTTCTGCTCTTTGTCCCTGTAATCTTACCCACTAGAATATTCATCTCTCCCAAAGACCATGTCTAAGGGATACTTTGGAAAATAACCTAAGCATGTCTCAAACGGTGAGCTCTGAGTGGATGAATGCACTACATAGTTGTATGCATGTTGTACATAAGGAATTTTATTGCCCCACAACTTGGGATGTTTTCCACAATAGCCTAGGATTAAGTGTATCACTGTGTGGTTGACAACCTTTGTTTGTCCGTCGGTTTGTGGATGAAATGTCATGCTCCTCTTCAGATTGTTTTCCATCATTCTCCATAAACTCATCCAAAACTCTAATAAATTGAGAGTCTAATAAATGGACCCATACAAATTGGAAGAAGAGATTAGCAGTATGTTGTGCAGTGACCTGCTTTTTACAAGGCATTAATACACACATTTTTCTAAATCGATCCACAACGACATACAAATATTCATGGCCTCTCCTAAACAAAGGAAAACCTCCTAAAAAATCCATTGGCACACTTTCCCATGGACAACTTAGAACAGGGAGTGGTGTCTAGATCCCTAATTTTCTATTAGAGGGCTTGCAAACTGAACACAACACACATCCCTTTACATATCTTGTAACGATATTTTTCATGTGAGGCCAAATACAAAACTTTTTTAAATGACATAAGGTCTTTTCTACACCAAAATTCCCTGATACAAGAGAGGTATGTGCCTCTTTGATTACATGTATCCTTTAATTCGTGGGAATACAATTTTTTCCAAGGTGGTACAACGATTTTCCCTGCAAGTGATAATTATCCACCTGTAATCCATGCATCAATTTTGCATAAATATTTTTAAAATCGCCATCATCAAAATATTGTTTTGCATATCTTTCAAAAGATAAAGAAGCATTTTGCAAAACTATAAATGCGGAAATAGGAGGGTGAGAAAGCATATCTTCCACTTTGTTGTTGGTGCCCTTTGTGTATTTTATTGCTAAGTGAAATTGTTGGAGGAATCCCATCCATCTGAAATGACATGTTTGTTGAATCTTGGTCTGCGACTGAAGGTATTGCAAGGGCTGGTGATCTGTGTGAATGATGGTCTCCTTATCGATCAAATAGCATTTCCACTTCTTCACATTTTGAACCAAGGCATACAACTCATTTTCATATGTGGGATAGATCACAACACCTTGGGAGAATGTCTTTGAATGGTAACATATAGGTTTCCTTTGTTCCATCAATATTACTCCCATGGTGTATCCACTGGCATGTGTCTCGATCTCAAAAGGTTGTTGGAGGTCTAGTAAGGCCAAAATTAGTGCGGTGTTAATATTCTCTTTCAGTGTATCAAAGGCTTTATGCAAATTTCCTCCCCTGAAAGGTTTGCTTCACACTCATCAATGCATGTAAATGGGATGCAATGATGGATAAATTGGAAATGAATCTTCTGCAGTATTGTATTGCACCCAAAAAGCTACAAACCTCTATAACATTTGTGGGTTTAGGTCACTTTACAATCACATCAACTTTAGAAGGAACTATTTTTAATTTTCCACCACTGACAATGTGACCCAAGTAAACCAAAGAGGTCTTACAAAATTCACACTTTGACATTTTGACATACAATTTTTTTTTTGCAAAACATCAAGCACCTTTTTAACATGACACACATTATCATCCCATGTCCTACTATAAACAAGAATGTCATCAAGATACACAAGTACAAAACAATCAAGAAAAGGCCCGAAAATATCATTCATCACCCTCATGAATATGGTCAGAGAATTGCATAGTTTGAATGGCATCACCTGTCATTCAAACAACCCCTGTTTAGTCTTGAATGCAGTCTTCCATACATCATGTTTTGTAACCATGACCTGGTGATAGCCACTGTGCAAGTCTAGTTTTGTGAAATATACAGTATTTTTCAATTGATCTAACAAATCATCAATGCGAGGGAGAGGGTATCGATTCTTCACCATTATTTTGTTGAGTGCCCTATAGTCTACGCACATTCTCCATGTGCCATCCTTTTTCGGCACCAACACGATAGGTGAGCCGCATGGAGAATAACTTTGCCTTATGACCCCTTCGTTCGACAATTCCTGCACATGTTTCTTTATCTCTTCCATATCAATGGCTAACAACCTGTACATACCAATGTTCGGTAAATGAGCATCATGATGCAAGTGAATCTCATGTTGGATCTCACGCTTTGGAGGCAACCCACTTGGTTCCTGAAAAATCCCATCATAGTTAGAAACAATTTCACATAATTTATTTTTATGAGTGGGATCATAACCTTGGAAAGCATCTGATGTATCTGCATCTTTTTCTCTCACAGCCATGAGCATGCACCCTTTGCTGGAATTCACCAACATATTCATCTAACCTGCACTTACAAGACTGGCACTAACTTTGGCACGATGATCTCTAAAAATGTATTCCACCTCATCTTTTGTGAGGTGATACTTGTTTTCATGGCGAAAGAAAATTGTTTTCCTTTCATACAAATATGGACTCCCCAATACCATGCCACATATATCCAAAGATACAACATCAAGATCAACCTCATCAACTAGTTTGGATGCAATCACAAAAGTAGCTCTACATTGCTTGGTTACATGTAATTTGCTTTATCACACACCCAACCAAGAGGGTAAGGTTTAGGATGAGGATTAGTTTATAATCCCAATTTCTTAACCAAGGATTTTGCAATCAAATTTTCTTGTGAGCTTGGATCAAACAAGGTTTGCACTTTAGTATGTTTTATTATGACTCTAATGTCGAACAATTCAATTATCTTTCATTCATTAAAAAGAGGCTCATCTAAAGAACTTGTAATTGCATGTGATTTATAATTTTCATTAATATGAAGAGAAAGAGTACCTTGGTTGCCCACTGCAGTGATTAATGTCTCATCACTATAATCGGATCCAAGGTCTTGTTGCATGGTTGCCACCGTATTTTTCTTTCCCTTTCCACCAAATCAAGTTTGGTTTCAAATCTAGATGCAACTTCCAACAATTTTCATCATCATGGCCTTCCTTCTTGTGATGTGTGCATGGCTTCACTCCTTCCCCCTTCTTGGTTGTAGTTTCCTTCTTTTCCTTTCCCTTGCATTTTCCTTTTCACTTGTCATTATGGGGTCTTAAATATTATTTCTTTGATTGATCTTCTTTGTCATTCTTGCCCCTACTTTCAAGGTGAATGGCCTTCACACTGGCCGCATCAATAGTAGTAGGATCAAACAAATAAGAAAGAATGATTGATGTAACTATGTAAAGCACCAATATACTTTTTTATGGTTTCGAGTGAATCAAGTGAAATTCCCAATTCAATGCCTGTTTTCTAAACTCTTCTGTGAAGATTTGTACATTTTGAGCCTTTCCTTCATTTCCATTCCATTAAATCCTTTTTTTGATAACCCAAAGGATAAAATTGATCTTTTAGTGCAGCAAAAAAAAAAAAAAAAAACCAAGAAGAAAAGAGATTACCCAAGTTTTTGTTGCCTTTCTGCAACTTACTCTCCCACCAAATGAGAGTGGTGCCACTCAGCGGAAGGGATGTTAACTGGATATTTTCCTCATCCTCCTTGAACTATTGAATCCGGAAATAAACCTTCATCTGTCTAATCCAATTATTAAGTTTTTCTGCATTACATTCTCTATTATATGTGGGCAAATAAAAATTTACATCTAGCTTAAAAGATGGTTTCCTAGATGTACGTCTATGATGCATGTTAGAATGATGGGAAGAGGAAGAAGAATAAGAACTTTCATTGGTGGATGGAGAGGGAGGAGGTTATCCTCCTCCACCTTCATGGTGTATCGATACATGATCCTCGAGCTCTTTCTTATCATGCTTAATTGTCTTCTCATATTCTACAAACAGCTTGTCAACTTTGTTTGCCATGTTTAAGAAGATCTTGCTATAATTTCGCTCTTCTTCCGCTCGTGCATCATCATCTGTGATATTTCATCTTCGTAGTGCCTGTCCCGCTTCGGGATCAAAGTATTTAATTTTTCCTTCACCTTTTTGGAGCTTGTTCCTGGTTAGAATTCACTCATGAAAATCGTGTCAATAAGACCTACTCTGATACCAAACTTGATCCATATCTTTTAACTTCAATAATGCATTCAAAATTGCATATAAAAGAGCATATTAACCAAGTAAATTAAACCACGTGAAAAGAAGCAGAAAACATGAGATCAAAGACACAATTATTTGATTATGGAGTTCACCCAATGTGGGGTACATCTTCTGGCCCTACTTAAAAGTGGGGAGACCTTCTTTCATTAAGTGGCATCAAAGAAAATCAGTTACAAACAACTTTATAAAAATGACTCTTATACCTCCAATTCAGATGATGGCCTGAAAATGGACACCTCGGCTGGATAAATGGGCATCACCATTAGATTTGTGTTGTGAAATCATATAAAAATGACTATAAATTTTTCAAATTCTGACAGTGGAACCTCTGGCCCTCTAAGGGAATATTTTTGGAATCTCCAAGATACCCTCGCCCAAGGCTCCACTTCTCAGGTCGCCCCTAGTTCTGCTCGGCTCCTCCCCCAACAGTCCGTTGGGAAAAATAGTCAATTTATATATAAATGTTTGGGCGGATAGTCCAATGTATGGGACGTTGGCCCAATGGTGGAGTCGACGATTATTATGGAGGTGGTCCGCGTTCAAAACCCACCCGCTCCAAAATTGGTGCGGCGTATTTTTGGAAATGTGGCATTTGTTGTGACAGTTTGGAACGGTGGTAACCATTTGACTCGTGGCAGTTACATATGACAATGGTTTGTGTGTTAATATATATATATATATGCTAGTTTTGGAGGTTTGGGCGGGTCCACTGGGGGTGGGCCCCCGGTGGACCAGCCCACCCCGTTTGATATAGATAATGCAACACCATTGAGGGTGGTGGCCTGCCCACCCCATTTGATATACATAATACAACACCGTTGAGGGGTGGCAGCCTGCCACCCCTATTTTTTTTATATTTTTTATATTTTTTAACTATGAAGTTTAAATTTTCTTGCCGAAAAATAAGGGTCATTGGACAAATTAAGTAGGTGAAAAATTCACCTATTCCAGTGGCTAGATTCTGTGCGCTGAGATTTTCCCAATTTGTTGCCTTGTTAACACTACCACTTGGCCAAGTTTGACCAAAAATTTGACCAGCTATAACTTGAGCATACAAACTCGGATTTGAGTGTCGTTTGCACCATTGGAATTAGAGCGATGAGTACTATGATCTGTTCCTAGTTTCACTTCCATATGATTATTTTGATTTTTGAGTTATTTTCAAGGTCACCTCTACTTCTGGATCCTCCTGGATCAATCCCAAATAGTTTGGGTTATGTGAAGAGCCTTGGTTTGGGTCACTTCTCCTTTGTTGATATAGGTGTGCTAACGCATTTCGCCCACGTCAACAAGATTATAATATATTATTCATAGTTGAGTCTCTAGTTTTCTTTGGAACTCATACTTTGATTAGAGTATCACGTTTATAAAGTATTGCTATATAAGATGGATTGGGTATTTATGATAACTAATTGACACTGCTAAAATATGGATATATATTATATAAAGTACAGTTATATTAACACCAAGGTTACTTGTACCAATATCAGTTGTGGCTATAAACCTTATCCCTAATATAGAACAGTTCTATGTTCATGCTTTACTCCTTATGATTCCATAACCTGTTGGATATGGAGAATAAGTACAAAATTTAATTTTTCTCCCATGTTCATAAATTACCATCATAAACTCTCTACCATTGCATTAATAATATTTTATATAATAATGTGTTATGTTTTACCACGCAAATTAACATGTCCTTAAAACATAATCTATATGGCTAAAGTTATTGTTGGAAATACTAAGAGGGGGGGTGAATCAGTATTTCTTTTCAATTGTTATTTAACCAGTTAGATTCTTCACAATTAAAATTAGAGAAATGAATACTAAATCTTTTATTATGAATAAGAGAGGACACAAAATCTTTTTTAATAATTTGAGTACAATGATGTTTAAGGGCACCAACCCTTCAACCTTCCAGGCTCCAACCTTGTGTTTAGAGGCACCAACCCCTAGGACACCAATCCTTCAGACTTCTTTAGATAGAAAAATGTATGATGTACTTACTTGAGTGTTTTCAACAAGGTTATTCAATGTTCAATCGCTCAGCTCCAAAAACTGCGCTTGACTATCCAATACAAATCACCACCACTAGCCTTCACTATAGCTATATCTTCATTGTAGGTATAAGGAGTATTAATGCTTCTATCATAATATGGACCAACACTTAACCCAAGATTATGGCAGTCCTTTATATCTTTACACTTGAGCCACAACAAAAAGGTTTGAAACTTCACAAACAAGGCTTATATGAAGGACATTACTGCTCCATAGTCCTTAGGTTGCTGAACTAAATCGACCTACACCAGGTCTAAAGATGAGAAAATATGAGCTATAGCAACCAATCCAAAACACTGTACTAATTCCAAGCTACATCAGATCTAAAGAATAGGACTGAGAATGAGCTAAACAATCTGAAGCCTTGTAATGTAGTACTGGTGAATGTATATCCAAGATTTTATATGAGGTAAGGTCTATGACTATATTACACAGATTTGAGCTTGCTGAGAGCAATTTCACAGGAAGAGATCATAACTATCCTTCCAATATAGCCCACAGGTGACCAGGACTATAACTAGTCCAAGCTCCACAAAAAATATGTTATATTAATCGAGCTTCACAACAGGAGCCTTTAACTAGGACTGTTCAAAAATTTAACATAGCTTCAGGCTGCCCTACAGTTATATGCTTCTCTTCATGAGGATCTAAATCCTAATATAGACATTCCCCAATAAAATAATTTTTGAAACCCTCCTCGATGCCCTAGTTCACTGTAACTTGCATTTTTCTATGTATTTTCTGCTTGAACACCATTTCTCCCTTTTGTTCACGAGTTGTGAACAATGGTAATGTTTTTTGTGATGATGACCGAAAAGGGTGATGGAGAATGAAGTCATAACATTGTATATATAGTGGTTTTATCAATGCTAAATGACAAGACTTGTCTCCACAAGCAGGCCGACATGGAAAGGCTAGGACAGGTCGGCTCTAAGACTATAATAATATTGTTAACTTGAAAATTCTCATTCTCCCTCACCGTTTTGAGTTTTCGACCAAGTAACAGCTCATTAGAAAGCTAAAATTATGTTATAAAGTATGGTGAAGGTGTCATAATGAAATTTTTCCTCTAATGTAGTAAAATTATTTTTTAATGTGACTGTTCATTTATTGGTGTAGAAATGGAAGTAGGACAGAATGCCTTCGAGTGATGGGCTTCTTTATGGTTTGATTTCTTCATTGTTTGTCTTCTTCATCATATGGTTATAATGTCATCAATTATATGAAACATCATGTCATCATGTAGTCTTCCATTATCCAGATCACCAAAGGACATCCTCTAGTCCTTCAACAAGTATGGTCATTCATTATTATTCATCAAGGTACATGATTGACACTTCTTCATTGCCATCATCCTATTGCCATATTGACATCAATGACAACCTAGATTAACAATCTCCCCGTTTGTCATTGATGGAAATATTCCACCTTT
This sequence comes from Pinus albicaulis, assembly GCA_034641835.2. Taxonomy (NCBI): domain Eukaryota; kingdom Viridiplantae; phylum Streptophyta; class Pinopsida; order Pinales; family Pinaceae; genus Pinus; species Pinus albicaulis. The sequence goes on from CM076575.1 coordinate 467,902,678, forward strand.
TTCTCCCCCTTTGACATCAATGGCAAATGGGTTGCCAACTTACTCCCCTTGTCATGTTTCTCCCCCTGTTATGTTGCTCCTTTCTTTGGTTTATTTTTTAATGTGATGCAGGAGCAATAACCCCCATCTTTTGGCAAAAATATTCAAATTCTTCTCATGGAAGAGATTTTGTAAAGATATTTGCAAATTTCTCCTTGTTATTAACATATTCCAACTTGATATTATGTTCAGCAACTTGTTCACGAAGAAATTGGTATTTGATTGGAATATGTTTAGTCTTTGAGTGCATCACAGGATTCTTTGAAAGACTGATGGCGCTAGTGTTGTCACAAAAAATAGTGATTGGTTGCTTAGTTTCTATGTTGACATCCTTCAAAACTTCCTTCATCCATGGTATTTGTGTACAACAATCAGCAGCAGCTATATATTCGGCTTCAACTATAGAAAGATATATATGTGTGATTGCTTTTTTCTAAGTCAAGATAGAAGACAATATCCCATAAAGAATCAATTTATACTGGTACTTTTTCAATCATCCATGCTTCCAGCCCAATCAGCATCGGAGTAAGATTTTAATTGATAAAAATCATATATTAATTAAATTTACTGAAATAACTTACTAATTAATGACTATTTTTCAACGGCTATTTCCGGGCAATGATTCATCCTCACTATTTATTCATTAAGATTGATCATATTTTTTCACATTGCCCTAAGGATGAACCACATTAGATGATTCAAAACGTTGACCAAATCCTAATGATGTGATTAATCTTAAAGACATTTTTCTAAATTATGGATCACAAGAGCCTTAGGTCTAACGTAAGTTGTTACAATAAGAGTTGAGCTCTTAGTATACCAAAGACCAAAAACGATAGTTCCTTTCAAATATCTTAGTATTCTCTTCACAGTCACTAGATTACATTTTTTAGGACTTGATTGAAATCTTGCTACCATTACAATTGCCTGCATAATGTCTAGCCTTGTGGTTGTTAAGTATAGGAGAGCTCCAATAATTGACCTGTAAAGAGTTGCGTCGATGAGAGGGGAATCATCATCTTTGCTTTATTTACAATTTGTGGTCATTGGTGTGCTCATAGGGGCACAATATTCCATCCCATATCTCTTGAGCAAATCTTTAAGATATTTTGCTTGAGATATAACCATGCCTGCAGTGGTTTGAGATATTTGAGCCCAAGAAAGTAATATAACTCACATATCATTGACATTTCGAACCTTTTGGACATATTTAGAGCAAATTCATGGCTCATCCCATCATCATTGCTGGCAAATATTATATCATCAACGTATACAAGAGTGATCAAAAGTTCATCCTTGTTTATCTTCATGTAGAGATTGCTTCCTAATACTCCCTTTTTGAAACCTTCTTGTTGCAGATAGTGATCCAACTTTGCATACCAAGCTATAGGGGTTTGTTTCAAACCATACAAGGCCTTTTTCAACTTGCATACAAAGTCTTTCTTTTCATCTAGATCAAATCCTTATGGTTGCTCCATGTAGACTTCTTCCTTGAGGTCTCCATTCAGAAATATTGATTTAACATCCATTTGATAAACCTTGAATCCTTTTGAGCAAGTAAATGGCAAAAACATTCTTATAGCTTCCAATCGTGCTGCTGGTGCAAAGGTTTCTTTGAATTCAATTCCTTCAATTTGCAAGTATCCTTTTTAAACAAGCCTAGCTTTATTTATGATAATTTTTCCATTGTCATTCATCTTGTTTTTTAATACACATTTTGTTCCAGTTATATTTTTATCTTTTGGATGAGGTATTAGATCCCAAGTCTCATTCTTTTCAATTTGAGACATTTCTTCTTCCATGGCCTTTATCCAATAAGGATCTTTACTTGCTTGAGAAAAAAATTCAGGTTCTATTAAAGATAAGAGCGCAACACCATCTTTTCTTGGAGTGTTTGTCATCATTATTCGAGTTGAATTCCTTCATCTATATTCCCAATAATTTTTTCTTTCGGATGATGTTTTTGAAAGAACTTGATCTTAGAAGGAGTTTGTGAAGTTTCACTTTGAGGTTCTTCATCATTTTATTCTTTTTCAGGTTCTTCTTCGCCTCCTTCAAGAAAGGGCTCAACTTCGTGATCTTCAATTTCCTTTTCTGGAAGGGCTTCATCGATATTAACATCAATGCTTTCCACTATTTTTCGTAGACGATTGTTGTAACATTTGTAAGCTTTGCTCCTAGTGGAATATCCAAGAAATATTCCTTCATCAACCCGAGAATCAAATTTTCCTGGTGAGTCATCATTGATCTTTATGAATCATTTGCTTCCAAAAATATTGAAATATTTTACTGAAGTATGCCTTCCTTTCCATAATTCATAAGGAGTCTTTTCATTATTTGGTCTTAGTTGGGTTCGATTTAAGGTATAAACTATCGTCCTGACTGCTTCTCTCCAAAATTTTGGCTGCAAGTCAACTGTTAGTAGCATTTTCCTTGCCATTTCTTGAACGGTTCAGTTCCTTCTTTCAACTACTCCAGTTTTCTTGGGTGTCCTAGCAATGGATAGTTTTCTTTCGATTCAATGCACTTTACAGAATTCATCAAATTCGTTTGAAGTGAATTCTCTTCCTCTATCCGTTCTAATACATTTAATCTTAGAATATTTCTCATTTTCAACGAGAGCTTTAAGATTCTTAAAACATTCAAATGATTCGGATTTATATTTTATGAAATATACCCACATCATTCTAGTATAGTAATCAACAAATAAAGCAAAGTACCTTTCACCTTGAAGAGTTGGAGTTCTAATGGCCCACATAAATTTGCATGAATGATCTCCAGAGGTTTTGATGTTGAAAATTGTTAGGTCCCTATAATACTAGTGTATCCCATTTATTTTGTTACAGTAGCCCCTTTATAGTTATTGTTGTACCCCTGTAGCCCCCATATTGTTATTATTGTGCCCTTACATTATTATTGTTAGGTCGGCTAGGTTTATATTGTGACCCCATGGACTCCTATATATAGAAAGGAGGTTGTGTCATTTGTATCATCCAGGAATTGTTCATTTATGTAATGTAAAGGAGGTTTCTCCTCAAATTGGCTTATTTCTAAGCCATTGATCTCTCTTTTCTTCTATTTTTGGAGTTGGTTTCATAACATTTGGTATCAGAGCTTTGGATTCTAGGGTTTCGCTGCTCCAAATAGGTCATCGTGCCATTTTCTCTATAACTTGTTTTCTACGAAGGTTCAGAAGCTGAAATTTTTAACTATCGAAGCCAAAATCCTGAGGAACGTTGTGTGAAAATTTCAGATCTTGGTTCGCAATATTTTCGGAGATATGATTTGTGGAAGGTAGTGTTTTTTCAGGCTCCCGAATTTCACCTAAACAGGTCATTATGGAACTTTCGCTATAAGTTTTTTTGTATGAAGCTTCAGAAGATGAAATTTTTACAGAGTGAAGCTGAAATCCTAAGGAATTTCATGTAAAATTTTTAGATCTTGGTTCGCAATATTTTCGGAGAGAAGATCTGTGGAAGTTAGGATTTTTTTAGGCTCCCGAATTTCATCTAAAAGAGATGACAGTGGGAAAATCGTCATAACTCTCTCTCTGGGCATCTAATTTCAATTCTGTAAAAATTGGTCGCAAGTACACGGATTTTATTTTTATTTGTATAAATTTCATTGACAAATGATGAAACAGTGACACGTGGAAATCTGTACAAGTTCGCTCTACTGAACCAGTCCATAATTAGGTCATTGTGGGATATTGGGCATAACTTTGTTTTGAAGCATCCAAATCAGGTCAGACATGTGGCATTGGAAAGAAGATTCAGAGGGCTACTACAAGACTAAATTTTAGATATTGAAGCTCCTAAATCACACAGATAATTCAGGTTTAATATTGACCTCCTAAAAAGCAAGAAAAAGGTGTGTATTTGTTTTTTAAAATTGCATAACGTTTGTTTGAAAAAGCAATTTGAAGTGATTCCAAGGGAATATTGAAGCATTTTTTTCAGTGTTGGGTTCTATAATGCCTCCCAAAAATAATTCCACACCCATTAACCACTAAAAAATCTATACTATGACACATGAAGAGGAAGAATTGCACTATGAGATATCAAAATTATGGTACCAAGTGCAACAAATTTCGTTCTTACAAAGAGCAATAAAAGATGACATAGATGGTTTAAAATAAAAAATGGAGGCTAAGTTGGACGGTTTGAAGGATAAAATGAAAGCTAATATGGATGGTAAAGTAGTGGAATATCACAACGAGCATCAATAACAAGTTCTCCAACTCTCAAAGGATAACCTAACTTTGGTGCAGATTCAAATAAAACAACAAGAAGATCAACATCGCAATGAAAGAAGTTCTAAAGCAATCACAGAAACAAGAACTTGACAGATACCGAATCAGTGAATTTTAGAGTATCCCAGCAAGTGGAAGAACTTACCCGTTGAAAATTCCACACGGGACAATGAGAATTTATACAAAAGCATCCAGAAATAATCAATCGTTGAGGGCAACACTTGTTTGAAGGAGAAGGGCATGTTAGGTCCCTATAATACTAGTGTATCCCCTTATTGTTGTTAGTGTAGCCCCCTTATTGTTATCGTTGTACCGTTGTAGCCCCAATATTTTTATTATTGTGCCCTTACATTATTATTGTTAGGTCGGCTAGGATTATATTGTGACCCCATGGACTCATATATATAGAAAGGAGGTTGTGTCATTTGTATCATTCAAGAATTGTTCATTTATGTAATGTAAAGGAGGTTGCCCCCTCGAAGTGGCTTATTTATAAGGCATTGATCTCTCTTTTCTTATATTTTTGGAGCTGGTTTCATAAAAAAAACTCCTTAGTTTTGTGGTTGGTTTTAGTTTTATTTCCATGTTGGCATGGGCCAAATACAACTTGATTTGGCTTTAACATCTTTGGAATGCCCTATACTACATTAATTTTATGATATTGATCAAGTTATCAAAACTTGTATGTCCCAATCGCTTGTGCCATAACCAAATTTCATTTGTTTCACTCAAGTAACATTTATCTCCTTGGATTTTTCTTAGAATGTAAACGTTATCTAGTGTTCTTACTCCTTTTGCCACAATTTCTCGTGAGGGCGACTCTCTTATTTCACAATTTTTTGTACTAAAGAGAACATTATATCCTTGATCACAAATTTGGCTAACACTTAAGAGATTGTGTTTGAGCCCTTCTACCAGAAAATTATTTTGAGCCTTTCCTTGTCCGTTAATGAGGGTAGCAGTTCCTTTTCCAATGATTTTATCAAATCCACTTCCAAAGGATACATTTTCGTTCTTTTTGTTCAATGAGACAAACTTCTTTTGGGCACCTGTCATGTGTCTTGAGCATTCACTATCCACGAACCAATGATTCTCATCACTATGAGCACATAGAGATAAGCCACATTTATCCGTATTGAGATTCACCCTTTAAGCTTCCTCTCCTTTGAGTGGGTAATTTTTTTCATTGTGATCATAATTAATACGTAATGAGAAAGTCGGATCAAACTTAGCCAAAGGATCAAAAGAATTGTAAGTTTTGATATGTCCTTTCTCTTTGGGACCACGTAGTTTGTTTGTTTGATCTTTCAATCTTGGTGCTTCATTCTTATGAGCCTTGAAATGCTTATATTGGTGACCAAAGTTTTTACAATAGTAACAATACCCAAGAAAGATAGTTTGGTACCTGTTGTAATAGCCATAACTTGAATCAACATTCTTCCTTAGAGTTTCTCTTCCTTCATTTCTTGGATTCGAGATGGGCCTTCATTATTGGCGAGATGACTTTTCTTCTTTTGGATGGCAAGAAAGTATGTCAGCATAAACCCTTGCATTATCCTTAGTACTTGATGATTCTCCTTTGAAGCCAATCCCAGATTTGTCATATTGAGGTTTTTGAGTATTAAGGATGTTATCAAGTGCTTAAGAGCTTTTCCAAATCCTTTTGACTTCATTAGGGAAATTTTGAGGTTTAAAATGGACCTCCTAAGGAAATTATAAAATAATAGTGGAAATAATAAAATAATATTAGATTACATCATCAAATTTTAGAGGGAAAAAAAAAAAAAAACTACTTTTTCAACTCGTATTTTCAACTTATATCCCTTTGGGTTTACTCAGATTTCGAGAAATAACACTTATTAAATGTAAAATTTGATTCTGCATTCAAGAAGTACCTGTGTTGCATACTTTCTATGGACCCTGCTACATGAAAAATGAGAAATACGTGAAAAATGTGATTGCAATCATGTATTTTCATGTATTTCTCATTTTCTGTGTAGCGGGGTATATCAAAAGTATGCAACATTTGTACTCCTTGGATGAGGAATTAAATTTTGCATCCAACGAGTACTCCTTGTCAAAATTTGAGTCAAAACTTAGGGAGATAAGTTGAAAATACAAATTGAAAAAATAGTTTTATTATTTTATTATTTTTTAAATTTTTTACTTTTTTACTCCAAAAATGGTGGATATTCCCCCATGGTTGACATCATCATCTTGAATCCTATGGACTCTTATAAAGTTTATTTTCATTGTATATTTTTCTTAGGAGGCCCATTTTAGACCTCAAAAGTTCTCTAATGTCTCCAACTCCTTCCTTAGAGATACTATTTCAGCTTCAAATTTTTCACAGATATCTTCCTTTTATTTTAGCTTATTGTTAAAAGAAGTATTCCTTTCTTTTTGCTTCCTCCTTTTCTACTTTTAGAGAAATGATATTCTTTTGTAAATTCTCATTTTCTTTATTGGCACTTATTAGTAATCCATCCATATTTCCATCGCCCTCTAGTTTCATCATCATTTGTGAATGCCATGAATAACACTTCTTTGTTTCCAACATAGTCATTTTCTTCATCTGATTCATCATCACCTTCTTTGTGATGAGGGATATTTCTTGTTGATTTATCCTTGATGACTACAAAATCATCTTCATCAGACTCATCTTGTTTGGAGAAGAATTTATTCTTATTAAAACCTTTCTTTTTGTACACCATCCTTTTAGAATCATCCTCATAATCATTGTCATGTTTATGAGGACATTTTGCAGCATAATGACCTACTCTTCCACATTTGAAACAAATAAGAGGGTACTTACCTTTTATCTTGGATACCTTCTTTAGTCTTTGTAAAAATTGTGCTAATTAGATTTTAGCATCAGGATCATCACTGTTCTCATTCCATCCTTTCCCCCTTTTTGTTGATTTTGAGGCTTTGAATGTTGCTTCTTTGGAATTTGGGATTCATTTTATCATCTCATAGGCAATGAGAATTCCATGTATTTCATCCATCTTGAGAGTATCCAGGTCCTTCATCTCTTCTGTGGAACTTACTTTGGAGTCAAATTTGTCGAGATGAGATCTCAATATTTTTTGAACAATAGTGCTTTCTTCAACATTTTCTCCTAATCCTTTAAGAGAGTTGACAACTTCAGCTACTCGGAGAAATTATGATGCAATATCTTTTTCGTCATCCATTTTCAAGATTTTGAATTATCTTCTATGAGTTTCAATCTTTTCCTTCTTAACATTGGAGTCCCCACCATATAAGGCAACTAGCTTATCCCATACTTCTTTGGCCAAGTCACAATTCATGACTTCTGTGAATTCAGAATCAGATATTCCACTAGTAATGGAATTTAAAGCTTTGGCATTAGCAATGTAATCTTTCATTTCCTCTGGATCAGTTGGAAGAGTGGAAGAAGTTCAAAACAGAATGCCACACTTCGGATCCAAGGGACATTAAATAGTAGGACATCCTCCTTTTCCAAAAACCAAAGTTTGTTCCATCAAACATAGGAAGCTTTCATGTCACTTATTTTTTCTTCGTTGTGTCTAGGAATCCTTCTTCCAGTTATTGGGTTGATAATGAAGATGCTGGCTCTGATATCAATTTTTGGAAATACTGAGAGGGGGGGTGAATCAGTATTTATTTTCAATTGTTATTTAACCAGTTAGATTCTTCACAATTAAAATTAGAGAAATGAATAATAAAGCTTTTATTATGAATAAGAGAGGACACAAAATCCTTTTTAATAATTTGAGTACAATGATGTTTAAGAGCACCAACCCTTCAACCTTCCAGGATCCAACCTGTTTCCAAGCACCAACTTGGACTTTTGTGAGGCTCCAACCTCTAGGGCCCGAATATCCTTCTTAAGGCTCCAACCTTGTGTTTAGAGGCACCAACCCTGATTTAAAAATGGTTTGAATAACTTATTATGTATTTCAAGAACCTCCCACTCAGCTAAACAAATAAATGATCTAGCTTGTACTTGACATTATGTGGAATTATTACTTGAAAGTGGTGTATGTTTTTTAATTTTTTATGTGTATTAAGTTCATTTGTTCATGCTGAAATTTAACATTTATAATAGCAACATAGTGCAGCAATAAAATATTCAAACACAAAACAAAATTAATCTAGGAGTTCCCCCAAAATTCGTGGGCTACGTCTCCTTTGAGCTTTGTCATCTTAAATTGGCTCTTTAGGATTATGCTAAGGTTTCTTTTACAAGTTCCACACTTAACTCCAATGGATATTGAATTGATCCAAAGGGCTAAGAATACCATCTATTTCCCTCTTATGGCTGTCATCACTCTGCAAACAGCTTTAGGCTCCCTTAGACACGATTCCTTTTGTCGGTGCACTGAGCTACACTGAGCTTATTCCAGCACACATCGGACACCAAATATCAACTGATAAATTTCTCAAAACGAGCACTGCAACCCCAAACTAGGCCTTCATCCACAATTTTCCCAGGGCTGCCCAAAACTTCCCTCTAGATTCTCAAGCTCTAGAAGTCATCAAAATGTATTTCAAACACTTTTATTGGTTTCAAAATTTCTGAAATAGTCAATATAGACTATTCATATGTAGAAAATAGCCTCTGGATGCTCCAGTTTCGCCTCCAACACCTGCCGACACCCCCTGGCACTAGGGTCACTGAAAACTTCTCTGCTAGGTTTTCGACCTCTAGAAGTCCTCCTACGCTTCTGCAACCTCCTTAAATGGATTTATAATTCTATTTAAAGTCAATAATGACTATTGGTTCGCTGAATATGGTCTCTAGCTGCTCTGGCTAGGGCCTGCACTGTTGCTGACAAAAGTTGGCATTAATGGCCCCTGGAACTTTACTGAAGCTTCTCGACCTTCAAAAATTCTCTATAGGCTCTTAAAATAATCTCATAAGATTCAAAACATCTTAATTATCCATATTTGACTATTGGATCTCTGAATAAGGCCTTTAGCTCCCCTGGCTAGGCCTCAAACTGATTCTGCCTCCTAGTGGCCCTAGTGGCCCCTTGAACTTCACAGATGTAAAAACCTTCTTAGAAGCTCTCGGATGGCTCTGAAACCTACTCCATTGAGTCTAGAAATTGACTATTGGCACTCCAAAATTGGTTCACCCTAGCTCAAGATAGAGCCAAAAACAATTTTGCCCAGTGTCCCCTATGAAAACTCCACTAAATGAGGAGAATTGAAGTTAACTCCAGTTAAAAGTGGCCAAAACTGAAATGTTTGGAGGCGCGACATTTTATCCACCAGGATAACTATTTGTAATAACCGCGGTTAGTGGAAGTTGGGCACATGTCCCCAGACTCTGCACGGTTATATTAATTGTCAGAGCATATTAACGGGGCAGATAAGGGTTAATGCAACGATTGCATATAACCACATTCATTCTACTAGCAGTAATGTTTTTTTGTGCATCAGCGGTTAGCATTAGCTCTTGGACACAGGTTCGAGGACACATGGGGAGGGGTTGGCCCGAGGGGCTAGCCCCTCCACTCCCCCAACGCGGAATACAACACAATTTAAATAAAATCGTCCACCAACATATGTAAAGAACTAAACGTGTAGTCCAATGGTAAATCGCGGGCATTGCGGACTTGAGGTCAGGTGGTTGACTCCCGAAGCTCCACAAAAAATTTATAACACCAAACCGGGGTCACGTGGTAGCCTCTAGGCCTGCCACGTGGCGGCCTTCCATTGGCTCTCCATAACACAGTGAATCCAATATCCAATAAGCATCCGGCACTTGGAAAACTCTGAATGGTCTACACGGAATATTCTGGGGAATATTTCGGGGAATATTTCGAAGAAAATTCCCTGGAATATTATCTTTTTAATTTTCCAAAATGCCAAGTCAAACTTGGTTAAAGTCCAGTTTTTTGCAGTTTACTGGATTTTTCAAACTGTGATAATTTTGTCATACAATGTCGGTTTTTTGAACCGTTCACAGCGCCGGAAATCGCAAAGATGAGACCTTTCCGGTCACTCAGGATCGGCACACTTTCAAACACTTTGAATTTTGAGCTATTATTCTGGTCCATGATCCAGTTCTGATCACACCTTCACATTAAGAATCTTTTGGACCCCAAAATACTGATATATTGATCCGTACAGTAGATGGAAGTACAACACCCTCTTCTTTTTAGCCTCCAAACACTTGCCTTTCATGGCTAGTGACTTTGAACCACAACTAGAAAGCAATTGACACTTCCCTTCTTGGATGTGCTTGTCCTCCTGTCTAGAGTTGTCTTTCTTACACTCACTCAGAAATTTCTCTCGAGAAATTTGCAGAAGGTAGCTGAACATTGTTGCCTTGATCAATTATCCAAGGTGGCTCAAAAAAACAAAATATTACAGCATAAAATACATGCATACAACTGAATTTTGCATATGCACAAGAGAGTATGTCTTACTGTGTTAAGAAGTCCATCCACTTCTTACCAAGCCACTTCCATGGCGAATTTCGCTGCTGCAACTCTTCTTCATGTGAAACATCCGTTCTCGCATCAATAATGGAATCCTTAGCTCCACTTTCATCAGTGTTTCTATCCTCTTGTTGCATGTGCTTAGGACGACTAGTTGGATGCAGAGTCCAACAATAGGAAACAACATGTCCCCTCTTATGGCAATATGTGCAAATCTTATGCACCTTCTTTAAAAGCTGTATTTGCTTTATCTGCTTCCTATATGCCTTTTTCCTCATCCAGCATCTCGAAACATCATGGTTAAATTGACCACAATATGCACAACAAATGTTTCTTCATTTTAAACATGTAGAATTGTCATGCCTTGCAGAAACAAAATCAAATTGATCATGGGAAGATTTATACCTCTTGTGTTGCTTTGCATGTTCATCCTTTTTGCCTTAATGAGGAGATGAACTAGTAGAGGCTCCAACTTTCATTTGCAGACTAACATCATCGTTCTTGTCTTGAAAATTGTCTAAGCTCACAAGCTCGCGATAAGCTACATGTCTACCATATTCTTGCTGCAACAAAGGCTTAAAGCAATGGCAATCATATTTGAAACAAATTTGACATATTTTCATATTAGAACTTGGAACAAAAGTTCTCTTTGATTTTGCCTCACATGCTTTCATGGCATTGGAGTCTTCACCATTAAACTGCACATAACCAAGACCAAGATTCTTGGGTCGTTCCTCAACCAAAATAGGTTCAACCATGCCTTGTGCATGTTTGCCTAAACCCTTGTCTTAATAGCCCATTTTAATCATTAAGTTGGACCCTATACCTCTCGTGTGTTTTTCGAAAGAACCAACACATCTTTCTAATGAGGAAACTGAAGACAAATTAGAGTGGATTACCTCTTCCTCCCGCATGTTCTTGGTCAAAACCTCTTGAGATTGATGGAGCTGCATCTCCATATCATGCAATCTTTTAAGAATTTATTCTTCTCTTCCTTCATAGCAAACAATTTCTCACAAAGTTCAGTGCTTTCTCTTCTATCTTCAAATAGAATTTGCACCATGTCCTTCAATATAATAAATTCACGCTCCATATCTTCATCGAAGAATCTTGTGAAGGAGGAAATCTCACTTGTAGAAGTTTTCATTGTGATGTCAATGAAAAAAATTAACTTCAAAAAAGTTCACAAAGCTTTCAAAACAAATGACAAAGCTTTTTTAAACCAAATGGTTGTAGAGACAAACTCTTATTCAAGCAGCCAAACAACAAACAAACTCCAAGAGCTTCTTAACAAATAATCGTCAAGAGCGTTTGTGTTCCAAGGGTGACCTTGAGGTCCTTCGGGGTAAGGAATATGCCTTCATCCCTTTCTTCCTTTTTGTCCTCTCCAAGACTTAGCTATCAGTAGCTATTCCTTCACCTCCAACAAACTCAAGCAACAGTGAGTTTGCAAACAGTCAAACAGTCAAATTCTTTTTAAACAGTGCAAACACCTTCAAGTCGACAAGAAAACTTTTGCTCTAACAATCATAAACCAAATGATATGATACCAACCTGATCTGAAAATGGTCTAGATAACTTGTTATGTATTTCAAGAACCTCCCACTCAGCAAAACAAATAAATGATCTAGCTTGTACTTGACATTATGCGGAATTATTACTTGAAAGTGGTGTATGATTTTTAATTGTTTATGTGTCTTAAGCTCATTTGTTCTTGCTGAAATTTAACATGTATAACAGCAACATAATGCAACAATAAAACATTCAAACACAACAGCAAAATTAATCTAGGAGTTCACCCGAAATTCGTGGGCTACGTCTCCTTTGAGCTTTGTCATCTTGACTTGGATTTTTGGGATTATGGTAAAGTTTCTTTTACAAGTTCCACACTTAACTCCAATGGATACTGAACTGATCCAAAGGGTTGAAAATACCATATATATCCCTCTTATGGTTGTCATCACTCTGCAAACAACTTTAGGCTCCGTTAGACACGATTCCTTCTGTCAGTGCACTGAGCTACATTGAGCTTCTTCATGGCACTAACTTCTTCGTAATTATGTTTCTTTCCCTGAAACCATACCTGATGTATCCAGCACACATTAGACACCAAATATCCACTGATAAATCGCTCAAAACGAGCATTGCATCCCCAAACTAGGCCTTCCCCCACGGTTTACCTATGGCTGCCCAAAACTTCCTTCTAGCTTCTCGAGCTCTAGAAGTTATCAAAATGTCTTCCAAACACTTTCATTGGTTTCAAAATGTCTGAAATAGTCAAGATATACTATTCATATGCAAAAAAATGGCCTCCAGCTGCTCCGGTTTTGCCTCCAACACCTGTCGGCACCCCCTGGCACTAAGGTCACTAAAAAATTATCTGCTAGTTTTTCGACCTCTAGAATTCCTCCTAAGCTTCTTCAACCTCCTTAAATGGATTTATAATGGTGTTTACAATCAAGAATGACTATTGGTTTACTGCATATGGTCTCTAGCTGCTCTAGCTAGGCCCTGCACTGCTGCTGGCAAAAGCTAGCACTGATGGCACCTGGAACTTTACTGAAGCTTCCTGGCCTTCAAAATTTATCTACAGGCTCTGAAAACTATCTCATCAGATTCATAACATTTGAATTATCCAAATTTGACTATTGGATCTCTGAATAAGGCCTCTAGCTCCCCTGGCTAGGCCTCAAATTATGCCTCCTAGTGGCCCTAGTGGCCCCTTAAACTTCACGAATGTAAAAACCTACTTAGAAGCTCTCTGATGGCTCTGAAACCTACTCCATTGAGTCTGGAATGTTGTAGATAGTTGAAATTGACTATTGAAACTCCAAAATTGGTTCACCCTAGCTCAAGATAGAGCCAAAACCAATTTTTCCCGGTGTCCCCTATGAAAACTCCACTAAATGTGGAGGACTAGAGCTAACTCCAGTTACAAGTGGCCAAAACTGAAATGTTTGGAGGCACGCCATTTTATTCGCCAGGATCACTATTTGTAATAACCGCGGTTAGTGGAAGTTCGGCACGTGTCCCTAGACTCCATGCGGTTATATTAATTGTCAGAGCATATTAACCGGGCGAATAAGGGTTAATGCAATGGCTGCATATAACCACATTCATTCTGCGAGTTGTAATGTTTTTTGTGCGTCGGCGGTTAGCATTAGCGCTTGGACACAAGGTCAAGGACACATTGGGAGGGGTTGGCCTGAGGGGCTAGCCCCTCCGCTCCCCCAACACGGAATACAACACAATTTAAATAAAATCGTCCGCCAACATATGTTAAGAACTAAACGTGTAGTCCAACAGTAAATCGTGGGCATTGCAGACATGAAATCGGGTGGTCGACTCCTGGAGCTCCACAAAAATCTTATAACGCCAAATCGGGGCCATGTGGCGGCCTCCAGGCCTACCAAGTCGCTGCGTTCCATTAGTTCAACACAGTCAATCCAATATCCAATGAGCATCTGCCACTTGGCAAACTCCGACTGGTCTGCATGGAATATTCTGGAGAATATTCCAAGAATATTCTCTTTTTAATTTTCCAAAATTCCAAGTCAAACTTGGTCAAAGTCCAGTTTTTTGCAGTTCACTGGATTTTTCAAATTGTGATAACTTCTTCATACAATGTCAGTTTTTTGAACTGTTCACGGCGCCGGAATCACAACAACGAGACCTTTCCAGTCGCTCAGGTTCGGCACACTTCTGAACACTTTGAATTTTGAGCTATCATTCTAGTCCATGATCCAGTTCTTATCACACCCTAGGACACCAATCCTTCAGACTTCTTTAACTAGAAAAATATGTGATGTACTTGCTTGAGTGTTTTCAACAAGGTTCTTCATTGTTCAATCACTCAGCTCCAAAAATTGTGCTTGATTGTCCAATATAGATCACCACCACTAACCTTCACTGTACATATAAGGAGTATTAATGCTTCTATCATAATCTGGACCAACACTTAAGCCAAGCTTATGACAATCCTTTATATCTTTACACTTGAGCCACAACAAAAAGGTTTGACACTTCACAAACAAGGTTTATATGAGGGACATTACTGCTCCACAATCCCTAGGTTGCTGCTCTAAATCAACCTACACCAGGTCCGAAGATAGGAATATGAGTTGGAGCAACCCATCCAAAACACTGTACTAATTCCAAGCTACAGTAGATCCAAAGAACAAGACTAAGAATGAGTTAAACAATCTGAAGCCTTGTAATGTAGCACTGGTGAATGTATATCCAAGCTTTTATACGAGGGTAAGGTCTATGACTATATTACTCATATCCGAGTTTGGTGAGAGCAATTTCACAGGAAGAGATCAAAACTATTCTTCCAATACAGCCCATAGGTGATCAGGATTGTAACTAGTCCAAGCTCCGCAAAAAATATGTTATGTTAATCAAGCTTCACAACAAGAGCCTTAACTAGGACTGTTCGGAAATTTACCAAAGCTTCAGGCTGCCCTACAGTTATTTGCTTCTCTTCTTGAGGATCTGAATCCTAAGACAAACATTCCCCAATAAAATAATTTTTCAAACCCTCCTCGATGCCCTAGTTCACTATAACTCACATTTTTCTGTATATTTTCTAATTGAAAACCTTTTCTCCCTTTTGTTCACGAGCTGTGAACAATGGTAATGTTTTATGTGATGATGACCAAAAAGGGTGATGGAGAATGAAGTCCTAACGTTGTATATATAGTGGTTTTATCAATGATAAACGACAAGACATGTCTCCACAAGCATGTCGACATGGAAAGGCTAGGACAGGTCAGCTCCGAGTCCAAAATAATATTGCTAACTTGAAAATTCTCTTTCTCCCTCACTGTTTGGAGTTTTTAGCCAAGTAAGAGCTCATTAGAAAGATAAAATTATGCTCTAAAGGATGGTGAAGGTTTCATAGTGCAATTCTGCATCTAATTTAGTAAAAAATAATTTTTAATGTGACTGGTCATTTATTGGTGTAGAAATGGAGGTAGGACATAATGCCTTCGAGTGATGGGCTTCTTTATGGTTTGATTTCTTCATTGTTTGTCTTCTTCATCATAGGATTATAATGTCATCAATTATATGAAACATCATGTCATCATGTAGTCTTCCATCATCCAAACAATCAAAGGACATCCTCTAGTCCTTCAAAATGTATGGTCATTCATTATTATTCATCAAGGTACATCATTGACACTTCATCATCATCATCATCCTATTTCCATATTGACATCAATGACAACCTAGATTAACTGTGATTGTATAATTCAAATGGAATTTTAAATCTTGTATTAATTAATTTGTAACAATGACTCCGAAGGAATTGACATGTCAAGATACCCTAGGGGTTTAATTCCCTTGGAACCATAATAAAAGGTTAAAACCAAGTGCAAGTTTTAAGAGATTTTAATCGTAAAAATTCACTACTAATCATTTAAATCACTATATTATGTGTTACTCCACAACTCAAAGCATCATCAAGAAGTAATCCATATGGCTAAGTTGTAGTATAAATGAAATGGAGAAAAGGAAGAAAAATTTGTATTAGTTAATGTGACTATTAATCAGGTATGAGGGTTAGCTTAATTGGTCAAGTCTTCGTCGTTAAAGCACCTTTGTTATTGAAAGGTCAAGGATTCAATTCTCTCAACACTTTTGAGGTCAGGTTTCGTGGTTGAGCCGACAAGAAGTGATCCCTTCAGGTGGATCTTCCTGGCATAAATATTGTGTGGACGTAGCAATCATCGATCTCCATGGCCAGTGAAATACAAAAAAAAATAGTGACTATTAATTGAAAGGCATTGGCATGCAAAGATACCAATAAGGTTTAGTTTCCCTTGAAGGGAAAAATGAAGTGGAAACCTTGTCCAAGTTTTATGGGAATTTCATTTAAGAGTATCCTTGTTGTAGCAATATAATCCAAAAAAAAAACATGTAATTGGCATTATCTTTGTTTTTCTTCCTCGTTTTCATAAGTTGTCATTGCAAATTCACACCATTCAACTAAGAATATGTTACAGAACACTATATTATGAGTTACCATTACCACTAGTTTATGTACTCCATATGGCTAGTTTATGGTATAATTCAAATGGATATAGAATAAAAGTTAAAAATTAAAAATAAAAACAAAAACAAAAACTTGTACGAGTTAATTTGACTAGTGTTTTCAAGGTATTGGCATGTCAAGCTACTACCAAAGTTTCCCTTGAAGCAACATGGTTGAAACTCTGTGCAATTTTTATGGGATTTTGATGAAAGAGTAAGCCATGTTGTAGCAACTTAATTAAATAAAAGCATTTGCATTAACAATTTTCCCTTTGAGAGTTGCCTAGCACATGAAAATAAGATATTTGTAACACTAAACAAATTCATGCCAATTGTAATGCTTTCATAATTTAGAAGCATTTCTTTTTAGTTTGCTCACTTTTGTGATCCTTTATCAAGCACCATAAATTAGACTTGTGCTCTTTAGCTCCACTACAAATCTCCTTGCTACAACTTTATAACTACAATGCCTTGTAACAAACTTGGCCACTAATGAGCTCTACACCTCGGCCTACTTCCTTTAAAAATTATTTTAGATCATTTAAAGACTTTAAGATATGTGTCATATATTACAGATGTATTAAGCATCGTATTAACACGACATAATCTAATACAGGAATAATGTTATTATAGTAAGGAGATTTGATAAATCATAATATTAAAACCATTAACAATGTTCATACTGAAGTGGAGGAAATTGTCACATAAATCCAAAAATCCAAATACTTGCACCTCTAGATTGAAAACTTTTAAAATAGACTATATGTTGTAAATCATCCATGTTTCATTACACATGCCACAATAATTAAACGTGTAAGATTATTCATAACACAATGCTATTGCACATACTTGGCATTATTTTTTGTTTTTTCTTCCTCGTTTTCATAAGTTGTCATTGCATATTCTTACCATTCAACTAAGAATGTGACACACAACACTATATTATGAGTTACCATTATCGCATAACCTAAGACATCCTCAATATGTACTCCATATGGCTAGTTTGTGGTATAATTCAAATGGAGTGGTATAATTCAAATGGAGATATTTAATTAAAACAAACAAAAATATAGAAAGAGAGGGAAAGAAAAAAAAAATTAAAAAAACTATAAATGAAAAACAAAAAAAAAAAAACTTGTACGAGTTAATGTGACTATTGTTTTCAAGGTATTGGCATGTCAAGCTACTACCAAAGTTTAGTTTCCCTTGAAGCAACATGGTTGAAACTTTGTGTAAGTTTTATGGGATTTTGATGAAAAAGTAAGCCATGTTGTAGCAACTTAATTAAATAAAGCATTTGCATCAACAATTTCCCGTTTGAGAATTGCCTAGCACACTAAAATAAGACATTTGAAAGACTCAACAAATTCATCCCAATTGTAATGCTTTCATAATTTAAAGGCATTTATTTTGATGACCCTTTTTTTACTTACTTTTGTGATCCTTGATACAAGCACCATAAATTAGACTTATGCTCTAGAGCTCCTCTACAAATCTTCTTGCTACAACTTTATAACTTCAATGCCTTGTAACAAATTTGGCTACTAATGAGCTTTACACCTTGGCCTACTTTCTTTAAAAACTATTTTAGATCATTTAAAAACTTCTAAAATATGTCATATGTTTCAGATGTTTTAAGCATCTTATTAACACAACAAAAATCCAATATAAGTATATGTTATCATAATATAATAAAAAGATTTGATAAAACATATTATTAAAACCATTAACAATGTTTGTGCGCTGAAGTGGAGAAGGAAATTGTCACATACATCGAGGAAATGGTCACATACATCCAAATACTTGCACCTCTAAATTGAAAAAATTTAAAATAAAATATACCTTCTAAATCCTCCATATTTCATTATACATGCTACAATAATCACATCATAGATTATTCCATTATAACTTCGTAATTTTCAAATACAAAACAAAACATTGAATGTCTTACCACTTAAAATGTCCATGATTATACATATACCCTCATGCAAAAAGACCAAAAGTAAAACCATGTAATGTGTTTATTCGTCCAAACATATTTATAAAGAAAATGATTTACTGTACTCTGTCCAAACTTCATGGATCTAAAAGGTAAAGAGCTAATAAACACCATCCATGGGTCCTCCCCACACCCATTTCTATGCCCTTCCTGGGTACTCACCACACTTGTTTCTATGCCTTGAAAATATGTCAAATGATATATATGATATATCTTGATACTTTAAGGTTGAGATAAGAGTACTTATAAATCCTGATTTGACATTGAAAATATGTCAAATGATATATATGATATATCTTGATACGATATATCTTGATACTTTAAGGTTGAGATAAGAGTACTTATAAATCCTGATCTGGTCAAATGTGTAAAGTTTGCATCAAACTGCAATGGATTCAGATGGATTATACCCTAGTCTCACATGTATCAAAATTTGGGTCTACTTGCATGCAAAAAAGAAAAAAAAAAACATTTGACATGTATACATTCTGTGAATTTGATTTTAAAAAATCAATACCCATTATCCGTAGACAACCACATCAAACCCAATAACATTTTACCTGGACTGGAAATCATACCTTCCCGTGAATTTAAAATAAATAAATTAGAATTATAGATATGTACACGCAACCTCGATGGGTACAAGGATCAGACTAAATTTCAAGGTAAAAGCACATCAATCATATCAACTCTCGGAGGTATCAAAGGTCAAATAAAGAACCCACCACCAGGAAAAAAATCACACACGAGAAAAAGAAAAACCCACCCCACCAGGAAAAACAAAAACACGCAAGAAAAGTTGTATTGCACCTACACCTCGTTGGTTGGTCTTACACGCTTTTACAAGTACAGTCCATGTGAAGTGGAGAGTTGGAGTTTCAAATAAAAGAAGCTCACATGGAAAGGTGGTAAAAACAGATTCGATAAATACAAATCTGGAGTCACATTTATATATAATTTTGAGAAAACGTACGTCAAGACAATGATAACTTTTAATAAGTGGACAACAAATTAAAGTGCTGCATACCAATGGGCCAAGTCAATCCACATCCATGATGTCACATGTATCAGATCTGAGAATATTCATCATCTTTTCTATCTCTGTGTGTTATCAGTGATCACATTCTACTAGTGCACAAACCAACAGATAGAGCACACTGGTAGCAGCACTAGGAGGGGCCCAGGGGCCATCTAAAGAACACACCTTGGCAAAGGCTTGTAAAGATGATCATGCTTCCACCAAAGTATCACCACCCCATTTGATGCAAAAGAAATGAACTACCAGACAAAATACTGCAGTTTCCTTGTGCTCTTACGGAGCCATCAGGGCTCACCTTAAACATTCATTCTGAGTCAGAAAGGGCTCAATTTCAGCATTTCAGCCAATAGAACCAAAAGTTGCCAGCCTATAATTGTCCAAAGAGATGAATCAGGGACATGCTTCACCCGCTACCAAAATATGTGCAAGCAAGCCTATTTGTGTAATAATCCCAAATTGTAATCATGAGTGGTTATGTGGGTACTACATGGACCAAAGTTTTCACAACCCCGAAGTTGGATGGTGGTTCAAATCGTCAACCAATCCGACTACTTGTACCAAAAGCTTATACAACCCAGAAGTTGGATTTGGGGTGGCGCAAGTCCATGGATTAATGTGACTACATGCAGCAAAATCTTTCCCCTTTCAGAAGTTGGATTTAGGGTGGTACAAGTCCCTGGACTAATCACTCGTCGGTAATGGGCACAACTATGCATGGATCTTGGAACCTGTACATGGTTCTGCCTATTTCTGAACAAATATCATTTTTTATGCGGCTGCATGGTGTCTTTTGGGGCAAGCAATAAGCCACATATAGAATACCTTCCCAGAACCTTGCAAATGTGTATGGTCCCATATGCCCGGACTGTCAAATGAAGGTTCTGAGCAGAAAGTCTGCATAGAGCTTATTGCTTGTGCTTAAGAATTGTTTGTCTTTAGTCAGTCCCCTTTGCTTGCAACCTCAAAGTATTACTAATATCACCTCCAAGTGTCCCTCTCCTTTGTCAATCCTCTTGCTTGTAACCTCAATCTAAGTACTAATATATAATGCTTCTAAGTGTTCATCTCCTTTGTCAATCAAAACTAGTACTAAAACAACTTCAGGTGTCTATGTCCTTTGTCAATAGCCTTGTCTGTAACCTCAATCTAGTACTATTATATCAAGCTTCCAGTAGTTATCTCCCTTGTTAATCCCTTTGCTTTTGAGGGTCAATAAGTAACCAACATCAAAGTAATAGATGTATAGGTTAGGATACATTTATTACTCTGCTGCAGGTACATGATGTTTATCCTTGCTTGTGATTGTTATTGCTCTTGCACTTTTAAAAGCTAAGCTATTAAAATCATGATGATATATCCCTTGTCCTTTGTTGGGCAATTTTCTGTCCCAGTGCTTTTGCTTGCTTTGCTCGTGAGTTCTTTTTTGACGTTTAAATGCTAAGCTATTAAAATCATGGTAATGTATCCCTTGTCCTTTGTTGGCAATTTTCCGTCCCAGTGCTTTTGCTTGTGAGTGTTTTCTTTTTCAATGCCTATTTATATGCAAGCCTATTAACTAAGCAGTGGCATATTCCTTCTTGTTGGTGCAGGTTAATTAATTACTGTCATTCAACCATAGTATTAAAGATAAATGCCACCATCGTACATCTTGTTTCACAAGAAATATAAGCAGTATTTTTCAGTACAGACACCAAAATCAAAACTAGAGACTCGTACATACTATTTTACAAGAAATATAAACAGTATTTATAAGGGAATAAACACTGAAATCAAAATTAGAGGTTTCCAACCTGTTGCATCAAGAATCCACAAAATATTGAAGTTCTAGACACCATGATTAACGACAGACTAGAAAATCCACTGCACTGAGCCAACCACCCACATACATGCGCTTTTGTTTTTTTTTTGTTTTTTTCAATGGCAAAGGGCTAAGGCTCAAACGTAACTCCACATTTATTATAGGGATCAAGAAAGGTCACCTGTGGCTTACAAATTTTCAATCACTGCAGTTCACCTGATTTATTGCTCGCAGCAGTCACAGTGACATGGACACTCATCGAATCACCCTCTCTGAAGTTAAATGATGAGTTTTCCCCTTCACTCAAAGGGAAAAGAGGTTCTAGTAGTTTGGGTAAATGGACTTTTACCATTCAGACAATAATATTGAGGTGCACAACCACAGCGTTTGGAATATGAACACAAGTTGCATACTACATCCTAACCAATGCTATAAAGTAATGTCCTAACAACACAAGACTTCGATTTAAACCCCATGTTTCTCACAACTTAGAATCAGAAACCAACAATGACGTGCTGGTGATATTTGTGAATTTGGTGCTTTTGAGCTGTTGTATACATGAAAAATACATCCAGGACCACTGTACAAACTCCAACGCAAACATTAAATCCAAGAATGCTCAGAACTTTCTTAAAAAACAAGGTAGATGCAATGGATGTTCAGAATTTCCCTTTGTTGTTATGTTATCAGATAAAGTTTACAACATGGGGTTGATCTTGTAACTCTAGCTGCCCCTGTTATATTGGTGGCAACATGTGTGAATGCTACCCCCGGGAGAACTACAAATGATTGCCATGAAAAACTTAAAAAGTATATACCTAGGATGAAACTAACAATAATAAGCATATCAGATCATGATGTGTAAGCATGAAATGCATAAGAAAAAAAATCCCCAATATGCAGAACATAGTACAAAAGAATACATGACAATGCCCAAAATCAATCTTCGATACATTGCATGGAATGCCATCTGAAAAGCTGTAGTATCTTTTCGTTACTTTTCCAATGTCATTTCATTTTTGCTGCAATAACTTCCATGCACTCATTTTGGAAGAAAATCATGAAGCTAAAGTTAATTGTAAGCCTCAAGTGCCCTGTCAACAGGAGCTGAAGTCTTTATTTCAAAGGCAAACAACGTTTACCAAAAAATTTATATTTTAAACATATGCTATGAATAACTAATAATTCTCGCATTATGTGTGGAGAATATCAGAAAGCAATTGTACTGCTAGTTCCTACTAATGCCTCTGCAAGAGGGCTTAAGATATCATTACTATAAAATGCCTCCATATGACTCTCGAGTTTCAGATAAATGCTCATTGGCTCAATTTGAAGCTCCAACAACAAAAACATTCTGTTGCATCTTCAAAAGTACTGACAAAAATAAACTACTCTATGCACAACATGCCTCTTTTGAATTGGAGTCAAGATAGCATATTGACTACTCTGAGAGTCTGAAATGTACTTTTCCTTTTTATAATTCTCCTTTTGCTGCTTGCCAAGAGCGGTGATCTTGAAGTGATCTGAAAATGATTGACCAGTGCACAGAGGTATCCATTTGAGATAATTCGTGCAAGCAGTTCCCTATCAAAGTGATAGAATAAAATATAGACATCTTAGATTTAACACTGTTAAGTTGTCTCTTTCTGAATTGAAGACACTCTAACCCAATGAATACATAATTATTCTCCAAATGGACCAAGGCTATCGATAAAACAGAGACCCCACCTCTAAAATAGAGTTTCGTCCTCAAACAGATGGGAAAAACTTGGTCAGGTTAAAAGGGAGAGCATAAAACTCTTCACTTCTAGGATCAGTTTTGAATGAGCGGAACTTATCCCACCAATGATAGCCTCTGTCTTTCCTTGTTGTACCCTCCCCCATATGTAGAGTGCTGTCCAAAAACAATGCTACCATGCCAGCAACTAAAGGTGGCGACGAGAAAATCACATTGATAATGTCATTGAACTGTGAAAAAAACCATTCAAAAAAGTTTAAAGTTAAAAACATTGCAAATTTCAAGAATGAAGGGAATGTTGCCACAACAAACCGCTAGCCAAAAAAATTCAATTTAGGCCCTGAAAAAAGCTGTAAGAACCCTACCCATCGGCCATGAGTGTGGACTGGACCATGACCAGAAGAAACTGTAAATTCATTGAAGTACTGTGGTACCGATAAGCCCAAAAACAGAGAGAAGCCCAAGATGAACTTTGTCCTGAAACTATTTAGATTGCAAAATTGAAGGAAACTGAGTCCCACACCAGCTGCTCATCAAGAATACAAAAAATTTCAGACATGAGGCAAAACCCAAAGAATTGCTGTTCTACCCTACAATTTTGAAACTGCATCCGTACAAACTGTCTGCCAATAACCCAATGAATTGTTGTTTTACCCTACTATGTTCAAATTGCATTGTACAAACCAATATGAATTAACATTAAAGTTTTATGCATACATCCATGATACATTATGGCCATAGTTAAGATACTAGTTGACTGACTTTACAGCTCAGCACATAGGATTTGTGTAGACTGTATACATACCGACATAACCAAAGAGGAGACAGTACACGGCAGCGACAATGGGTGCGGGAATAGAAGCAAAGATTGCTCCAAATTTGCCTGGAACACATTAACATGAAATTAGCAAATCAAAACCCTAGACTAGGGAATAAACCCCAAAATGAGAACAATATCCCAACTTGAGTTGATTATCACCAAGAACAGAGAAGAATATCATAAATCCTGCTGATATCTGGAGCACCCTGCGACTCCCAACTCGTGTCAACCCCAAAAGACCAGCGTTCTCACTGCAAATTCCCAAGATAAGACAAATTTCAGAGCTAGTATTCCCAGAAATGGGTTAAATTGCAGCTAAGAGTGCCTGGTTCTTACACTGATACTGTGGACCCATTTCCAGTTCCAAACATCCCATCCAGTAAAATTCCAATTCCCTGTAGAGACAGCCATTACATTCCAATGACCATCCACAACAATGACACGATCTTCCAATTACCTGAAACCATAATGGTGAAAGCAACGAATCCATTTCCTTACCTGCCAGCCTATACCACGGCTGATGATAGATGGAGGGGGAGGTGTGGCACTTGCAAACCTTGAAACAGCATAGAATGTACCAGTAGACTGCAAATTTATAAAAAAAAATTAGTAGTCAATACCCAATTTTGTTATTAAATAGAAACCCGTAGATAACTATCAGCAATGTCAGCAGGATAAAGAAAATAAAAGAGGAGAAAGAATATCTGATATATGTCAAGCAGGCAGACCTCAACAAGAGACACAAATGCTGCAGCCATCATTGCAAAAGACTGTCCTCCATCGAAAACAGGTCCTCCCCATTGAAATGGATATGGAACACTTATCCTGCAGAATAACAAAGATCATGCTGAGGCTTTGCATGAGAACGTACTGTATGAAAAGACATGACAATTAGTATGCATGCTTCTTGCAAAAATGCATACCATTTGGCACTACTAACTAGTCCAGAACGGTCTGTTCGGCAATGGGCTTGGGTCTTTGGATGGGCATGCTTGTATGCTCCACCTACAGTGAGAATATGGGCATATGCCCACACAATAGCAACTGCAATTATGATGGCAAAACGCTCAAATAAAGGCTTCTTACGAGTCTTGATATGTCGACCATACTGAAAGGGTGGACAAAAGAGTTTAATCAGTTGGTTTCATTCTAGTGCCACAATCTTTCCATTTACAAAACATTCAATACAGCTGATCTCAAAAAGCATGGAAAGACTAGGAACAGGATATATGATATATATCTAGAGAGTTACTCACACTAGAAGTTTACACATAATGGTAATTGGTTAATTCCTTACCTGTGAAAAGAAGACCAGTGCAATAAGCTGTGGAAGCCCTATTTCAATGCATTTCCCCACCTGTAAATAACATCACAGTGTACAGCACTTCATTTGACTTCTTTTCAAGAAAAGAGGATATATTTTCAAACAAAACGGAAATTCAAATAGAATAGATATTACAAAATATACATCCAAACATAAATTTGAAGGCAGGTGATATGGATATCCAAACATATGATGTTCGGTGAACAGAAGAAATTCCAAGTTTGAAATGAAAAACCTGTCAATCTATTGAAAACTTCAAAACTGGTTTCGATAGGACCCAAAACTTATTATTGTAAATGCAAGTTTAACTAGTTGAAATTTAAAATAAAAACTAAGAGTTGGGCTATTAACTAATGGCTGAATAAACTGACATGATTTGGTTGAAGACATCTGAGGTCAATTTTAGTGAGTTAAAGTTCATTAAATTGACAACACTCGAGTCAGGTCATTCTTATGCTAGGCACTAATACTTTTACTGCATGCAAATTTTTCTGAAATACATTTGAACCAAATGAAGGAACTTCATCTATGCTAGCTACTCAAGCTAGAAAGTTTATCAGCTCAAGTAAAATCGAATCCACAGGATTCAAATAGATTCAGCAGCTATGTCATTTAGTCATTATTGCTTAAATTTTCATAAGAGAAGTTTCAAAACAAACTGGAAATAATTATTTTCAGAACTTACCATGATCCATTTGTGAAACAGTCCTACTCCGAACACTGCTTATTACTAATGTGATTAATATTGATAAAGATCGTACATAATATGCTATTGTGTTAAAAATTTAAACCTTAAATATATATTTGACAATATAATTAGGAGTACATCAGGACTAATCTAAGTCAAACATTTCTGAAACATTTTTTATTCATAATAAATTTCCCAAAAACATTTTTCCGTTTCATCTAGTTTATGCAATCTAGTTCATCCTGAGTATTTGTGTAAAAGCAAAATCAGTATTTGTGTAAAAGCAGGTGTTAAGTTCCAACCAAACTATCTGTCCAGAAATCACCTACGATGCAGAAAAACACATACTGCCTCCATTCAAAAGAAGAGTCTGCAGATATCAAATCACAATATCTATTGCTTCAAGATAAATGAAAGTCCAACAGATGGACCTTGTTTAATAAAAATAGTCATCAAGCCCATAATTATCCAAGCAATATGGGTGCTATTCAAGTTAGCTAGCATATTTGAGCAGGTCCTTCTGTTCCAAACCAGTTGTAATCACACTATAATTTTGAGTACCCTGCAGCTTTCCATATTAACTAACAAACATGCTGGAGTCTGGACTAGGGCACTCAAGCTTAGGAATTCTATACCCATAAAACTCAAATGCAGTTATGGCATTCGTTGAAACTTGAAACATATGAATTCTATTCAAGCAAAAAGCAAATTTGTTAATACCAAGTGAGTGCAGTAGAGATCAGCTTCTGAAATGGAATTTGTTTAAGCCAAGTGAACATAACAGAAATGGTGCTGTCCACTTACCCCCGGAAAGCCAAGTTCATAAAGTCCAAGAGCAACAAGAGTTACTAGCGGAACTGCTGAAAGAGGACTCAGATACCTGACACGCACCATGCCATCAAGACAACAAAATCAGGATCTATAGACTGTAAATCCTTAGTACATGTAGAGAATTTGCATGGAATTACTTGAGAAAATGCAGAGAGATCAAGCCAACCTTACAACAACAGCCCACAAACCACTGAATCCCAGGATGATTTGTAGAGCAGAAGCAACAATCAGAGAGCCTTGTATTCCTCGCATCGTATGCCTAAATCTCTACAGACAGATTGAGAAAACCAGTTTCCATGTCAGCAAGCAACGGGAGACTATCAACTACATCCAAACAAAATTCTAGCAACGCCAAGGTGAGATAGAATGTTACATACGTCATGATTATCGAGAATGCTTTGGTTTCTGCCGGAACCAATGATGGAAACTGTAGGAAGGATGAAGGCATATGAGCCTCCTATAACAGCAGGCAGCCTACTACCAAATGTCGTTTGGCATAGTGTATTAATACCTGCTACAAACAGTAATGTCTGGATAACTTTAGCCTTATCCGCCTGCACAAACATATAAATTTCAGTCAACAGCGGTTGGAGTCTAACCTAAGGTAAAGTCCAAGCTGGTGAACCACACATTTTTCCACAATTGAATAGAACTCAAAGCGTATCAGAATGGACTGCTTATATATCCTCCTGTAATCAAATTTTGGGGTTCCACTGTCACAGACAAAAAGGTGAAGTGGGTTGTGCTTTCTACTTACATTGGTGCCACCCATCATAGGAACAAGCATCGAGGGGATGATAACAGTGGTGCCCAACATCACCAAATAGTGCTGGAAACCTAATAAAATCGCTTCCGCTGCAACAAAAGCAGTCAAAATTTCGATTATGTCTAAACGACAACAAGAAATATGAAAAGCATCAATATGAACATCCAATTTGAAGCTTACAAAGCTAAATATGCATACAGGTTGAAGGTAAAATGCATTTGAAACAGATGCAGTGCGGGACGCGCTCATAAAATATGGAGACAATGTCTCGGTCAAAACTTTTCGGCAAATATAAACCACTGAAAAACACAATGAACTACAAAACTAATAGCACCGGATCCAAAATAAGAGGGCCTTAAAATGAAAAACACAGTAAGTAAATACTCGGTCGCCAGTCTGAGAGGACCTTTAACAGAAAAAAAGCATGTTCCAAGCACGCTATGGAGATGGATAATCGGCAACATGCTTTGTAGGACCTTAATATGAAAAACAGATTAAGTAAACTTAGGTTGCCACTCTGAAAGAAACTTGTCAGAAATAAATTCAGAGAAGGATACGAAGATGGGTAATGGGCAAAATTATTTATACGACTTTAATATGGAAAGAGTAGTAAGTAAATACTTTGGTGGCTGGTCTAAGATGGGGATTTCAAATAATAGAAACAAATTCAGAGCAGTATTTGCAGACAAATAATGTTAAATGCTGTATAGGACCTTAATATAAAAACCATAATAAGTTAATACTTAGATCGCCAGTCTGAGAAGAGTTTTAGACAAATATAAGGAAATTTGGAGGAGGACAAACAGATGGGTAAAGGGTAAAATGCTTTAGTGACAGTCAGAGTCATAGGGGGAAATTATACAACAGAGCCAGAGGCACAGACAAACTGCATAAGATCAGTTTCATAGAAATATATGCATATGGAGAATACGCAAAATCCCCTGCAAATAGTTCCAGTGCAAGATAGCCATATGCAATGGTGACAAAATGTATCAAGAGGGATTTCAGAGAAGAAGATGCATATAGATCTCGGATAAATTGCATTACAAACAGTTATAGAAAAATATATTTGCATTTAAAATGTCTCCAGTACAAGATTTGGAGCAAGTTATTCACTGACTGAACGGAAATCAATAGAAGAACAAGTTATGCAGAAAAAACTTAGGACGGAAAACAGTTGCAGAAGAAGTTATGCACAAAAAAATTAGCCAAAACTCATATCTAAGGGGTCTATGCGGATGGGCCTTCGCAAAATGGATGAGAAACAGCTTCATTTCAAGATATGCAGTTGGACAATAGTTAAACTACATCAGACATGGCTTCAGAAAACAGCGATGCAAATCAGTCATGGGCATAATGCACTTAAGAAAGTATGGAGCAAGATTAGAAGTTGGGCCACAAGAAAAATGCATGGCAGAGAGCTAGAGCAAGATTTGCAGTTTGGGCCAAGCACAAAATGCATTGATAGACAAGCTTGAGCCATCATAGGTAGGTAACGGAAACTATAAACCGTCTCACAGTTGGAAAACCTTATTAGTCTTAGACAAAAACAAATAGAAGAGATGCAGTTGGGTACAGAAAGCATTAAAAACCATTATCATGTTAAAGAGACCATACGCCATGGAGGAGGACTGGTTATGCAGTAATCTATTCCTGCAAGCTGATCCTTGGCCGGATGGGGCTGCAATTCATCAACCTTAGGAGCTCCACCACCACCGCCTCCACCACCACCGCCTCCTCCTGCCATACTTACAACGCTAGAATCTGCTCACAGAATTTCCTCTGAACTCCCCAATCACAAGTGGAAACCACTGCTCCAAAGTAATAGCCTCCCAGCGTCCCCTGTAATGATTCTGCCAGCCAAGAAAGAAACAAAGGAAACTAAGTCTTTTACATTGCCTGTTCACAAATTTTTCCAGCTATTAAAGAATTTAGACATGAAATCCCTCTTTCACTCCTCAAACAAATACCGCAAAGCACAAGCAGCCAAATAACAGCAATTTCGGAGAAATTGTGAAAACACACCAAAATAATCAACAACAACTGGACTCCATAAACAGCCAAATGACATCCAGCATAGGGAAAATTTTGAAAAACGCCCAAAAGAAATCAACAACTACTGCACTTTCACAACATAAATATTCAAAATGCTCTGCAGAAAGAATCTGTTCACCAATATGATCATGATTACTATATTATATGTTAAATAGAGGTGAACACTAAAGTTCCGAGGAAAGAATGAAAGGAAGAATTACCAGATGCACAGTGTACTATGCACAACAAATGGCATCATTATATAAAAAATTGCACTTGTGAAGAAAGGTAAAGAAATAAATGCTCTGCACATAAGGAAACATGGAAGGGGAGGGAGGCACAGTTCAACATAAAATATATAGTCAAAAATAAACCGTGAAAAAAATTTATGAATATGTATGTTTAAATGTGACGGTTTATCAGGGAATTAAAAGTATGTATTTAATTTAACTTTGTTGAGTGTTTGTTTTATTTTATTTAAATTTATTTAAATAATTAAATG
Source organism: Pinus albicaulis (assembly GCA_034641835.2). Lineage (NCBI taxonomy): Eukaryota > Viridiplantae > Streptophyta > Pinopsida > Pinales > Pinaceae > Pinus > Pinus albicaulis. The sequence continues at coordinate 467,932,981 of CM076575.1, forward strand.
ATATAGTAAATTACATAAAATTATCGGTGTTGTCAAATACTTTTAAATTAGATAAGAAATTGATTTTTATTTTTTAAATTAAATATAAAAATTATTGATTTAAAAAAAAAAAAAAAAAAAGAGTAATGAGACTTAGTAAGAAGAAATGAACCTTGACAATACCAAGGAGCTTTGAAGTCAATGGGAGGTAACCCAACAAATATTACTATGAAGTAAAGAAATGTGTGAAAAGTTTAGTAGTTGAGTTATGGTTGGATGGTTTGGTAATAAGTTTATTAGAGTAAATATAATCTGTATAATTTTAATTTTTAGTGATTGATTTTTTTAAATCTAAAAAGAAAAATGTATTTTTTCTTTTTCAAAATTAAATATTATTTGAAAGAAATAAATTAAAAATATTAGCATTATGTAATAAAGAATAAAGTGAAAATGAATTTAATTGTGATTATAAAAAAGAGTTAAAAACAAAATAAAATAATTAGAAAAATAATAAATAATATAATATTTTTAGAATAATTATATTAAATGAAGGGAAATAAAATAAAAATAATTATAAGTTATTATTGTATTAAGAAATATAACTGGAAAGAATTAACAGATGAAAATGAAGATTTGTTTATAAAGATGTTTTTTTTCAAAATTAAAAATTATTAGAGAAAAGTAAATCACTGATATTATTATTGTCTTATAATATTGTATGAAAAAAGATGAAAAAAAGATGAAAGTAAGTTGATATTTTAATTATACTAAAGAAAATTTAAGTTTTAAAAATAATAACAATAAATAAGATTTTATGTAGAATGATATTGAAATTAATGAAAATACCATTTAATATAATTTAATTATAAATTAAATAGAATATATAAATATTAGAATAAAAAATTTTAAATGATTTTGAAAATATAATTTAATATAATCAAAAAGAAATATTAAGAAAATAAAATAAATATTATTTTTTAATAAAAAAATATTCGCTGCGTGTGCTCGGCCCTGCAAAAATCATGATCCTCTTCGAGTTGCAGACTGCGAGCCCCCGCCCTTTGCTGGCCCGGCTCCTGCGATCCCGTCTGTTTGTGAGCTCACTGCTTGCAGCGGCCTGCCTTCATGGATCGTGCAGCTGACTGACAGTTCCGCTCTCAGAGACTGTGACCATGGAGGGGTTGGGCACTCCTCAGGCGTCTCTTCCGCCTCCTCCGCCGATCTCTCCTGCTGATGCTTTGAATAGGCTCTTGGCAGGTCTGCCAAAGAAGAAAAATTATGAAGCCGCAAAGTTTGTCAAGAGATTGGACGATATTCCGGTGATCTCCCTCCCTCCAGAAACCCCGATCCAAGTTGCCCTGTCTCTGGCTGAACGGGCTCTCATCGGCCAGTTCACTGGGCTATGGTCGTCCCCAAAAACCACAGAAAGTTGGGTTAACAGAAATTGGGCACCTCTGATCAAAGAAAGCGTCACCTCTTACTTTCTGGGGAGAGGTTACTTCCTCTTCGAGTTCACATCAAAAGAAGATAAAGATCTGATCTTCCAAAATGGCCCCTACTTCATGGGCCCTCAGGGTCTATATTTGAACAAATGGACCCCGGACTTCGATCCGGCAGTAGATGTGCCCAAAGCAGTCTCGGTGTGGGTCAGGCTCCCAAATCTCCCAGTGCACTGATGGAACTGGGATTCTCTAAGACACATTGGAAACGCCCTAGGGAAATTCATAGATCGTGCGAACAACAAGGACCAGTACGACTGTGACAGGATCTGTGTAGAAGTAGATCTAGAGGTGGGACTACCAGAGGCCATCACAATAAAGGTCGGAAGTTGGACGCACATGCAGAAATTGGACTATGAGCAGCTGCCCTTCAAATGCCGGAAATGTCATGTTTATGGACATTTCGCCAGAGGCTGCCCGACCAACAATGAGGCTGGGCAGGGGAAAGAGGATGGATGGAATCAAGTCAAGCGATCCAAACACAATCTCAAGAATCAGAAGCAGGGAGGCCCTAATGGCAAAGGAACCCAGCAGGCCACGGTTCAGCAGATCCCCATCAAATCCATTCCTGAAAACAAGTACGATCCCCTGAGTTCGCAACCAGAGAGCACACAAGAGGGCGAGGTTCAAAAGGAGGCAGAAGCTACTCAGGAGACCGAGGCTCAAAAAACACCCACAAGTAAAGGTTCTCCCTCAGCCTCCCACAAAGGAACAAGTGTTGAAGTTCCAAAAGGCAGGATATTAGAAGATGAGGAAGAAGAGCAGGAAACAGAAGAATCAGAAGAGGAAGGAGAAATAGGAGAGTCCCATACCTCGGTAAGAAGATCAACAAGAGGCCGGAAAACCGACAGGGAAAAAAGGGAGCAGGAGACCTACAAAGAGAAACTTCAGGGCAGTCAACCAACTTTGGAAAAAATGCTAGCCTCAAAATCTAAGATATTGAAAAATCCGCCCCAAGGCTCCAATGGAGCCCACCAGAAGCATAAATAATGAAGGTCATCTCCTGGAATTGCAGAGGTATGGGGAGCAAAGCTAAAGAAGAAGCCATCAGAAGTCTAATCAAGACAGAAACCCCAGACTTACTTCTCGTCCAGGAGACAAAGCTGGAAGACTTAGTCTTCCTTCAAGTAAGCAAGAAACTTTGGAATAAAAGTGAAGCAAGAGCAATCTCTCCCCGGGGTGCCTCAGGAGGGATAGGCACTCTTTGGAACAATAAATTTACAGTCCTATTTGAGGCTAGAAATATCCATTGGTTGATGCTGAAAATGCAGAACTTGGACACTAAGGAAACGTTCTGTCTATTCAATGTTTACTCTCCAGTCAACGTTGGGGAAAAAAATGACTGTTGGGACTCTTTAAGGCACCAAGCAGATCTGACAAACCTGGAAAATATAATAATTGCTGGCGACCTCAACCTCACCCTGCACCCATCAGAAAAAAGGGGAGGCAGCGTGGTTAGAGATCCGGCTAGAGAATGGGTAGAGGACATAGTGCAAGACTGGGATTTGTTGGACATTAAACCCTCTTCAGGTAAGTACTCTTGGTCTAATAAAAGAGTGGGACCTGGACACATTGCTGCCAGGCTAGATAGATTTATTATTCAAAGTTCCTTTTTGCTGCTAGGTTTAGAGCCCAGAATGCATATTCTTGCTAGCAGCATCTCTGATCATAAGCCCATAAAGCTAGAACTCTTAGCTCACCTTGATCTGGGCCCTATTCCATTTAGATTCAGCCCTCTCTGGGTAAAGGAGCCTGATTTCATGCAAACTGTCAAGGAATGTTGGAACCAGCCAGTTAAAGGATCACCATTCTATATTTGGGAGGAAAAGCTCAGAAGGGTGAAAGGAGCTCTAAAAAGCTGGGCCAAAACGCTATCCAATCCGGCCACAGAAAGGAAAACCATTAAAGTTGCTCTTGTGTCTCATCAAAATGGTATGGAGAACGCTAGGCTCACAAAGGATCTATTAGATCAAGAAACCCAGTTGCAACAGCGCTACCACAAAGCCTGCTTAGCTGAAGAAGAGTATTGGAGATTAAAATCCCGCAACCTCTGGCTTAAAGCAGGGGATAGGAACACCGCTTATTTTCACAAACAAGCCCAGGCAAGGAAATGTTTCAACAACATCTCAGAGATTAAAGAAGAGGGGGATATCCACAAGGATTTTGATCACATAAAGAAAGCAGCTTTTGCTCATTTCCAAAACTTATATAGTGAAGACAAGGATCCAAGCCACTATCCAGATCTGTTAGATAACATACCCTCTATAATTTCTCAGCAAATTAATGATTCTCTTGAGGCCAAAGTTACTAAAGATGAAGTGGAAAAGGCTCTCTTCGATATGGACCCGGATAAGGCCCCTGGGCCGGACGGTTTCTCTGCTAGATTCCTTCAAGTTTGCTGGCTGATTGTTGAAAAAGACCTTCTCAAAATGGTACAAAAATCCCAAAATACTCAGAAAATAGGAGGCAGTACTAATTCTGCATTTTTAGCTCTCATACCCAAGGAAAAAGGTGCCAATAACTTCAACAGATTCCGACCGATTTCTCTTTGTAACACAGGGTACAAATTAATCACCAAAGTAATTGCAAATAGACTGAAGCTCATTCTCCCCAAAATAATTCCAGAGAATCAAGGAGGCTTCATCCAAGGTAGGAAGATCGTGGACAACTTCTTCCTGGTACAAGAGGCAATCCACTCAAGTCTCCTTCGAAAAGAGCAAGGTATGGTGATTAAACTTGATTTAGCAAATGCGTTTGATCGAGTTAATTATAGCTTTCTTTTAAATGTTATGAGTAAGTTTGGTTTTGGAGAAAATTTCATTAAATGGATCCGGGCATGTATCTCGGAGCCATGGATTGCCCCTCTTGTTAATGGAAGAGCCACAGATTTTTTTAAAGCCTCGAGAGGACTTAGGCAGGGGTGTCCTCTATCCCCTCTGCTCTTGTCATCCAAGCCTCAGTCCTTAGCTTCCTGCTAGACAAAAAGTTGCAAGACCATGATATCAATGGACTGTGTATTGCAAGAGGGATCAAAAATATTAATCATGCCTTGTTTGCGGATGACACTCTGCTGTTGGGTCCTGCCTCTATTTCCACTGCCACAAAATTCAAAGCGGTTCTGGATGAATTTAGTGAAGCTACAGGCAGCGTTGTTAACAAGAGAAAATGTCATATTTTCAGCTGGCACACTTCGCCCAGACTGCTATCTGCCATCTCCAGATGTTTGGGCTTTGAAGCTTCCACCTCCTGGTCTTCTTTTAAATACCTGGGCCTCCCAATTTCTCTCAAGAGACCTGCAAGCAAAGAATGGCTCCCACAGCTGGAAAAATTCAAGGCAAAGATTCAAGCCTGGGGATATTCCTGGCTGAATACTGCTGGCAAAACAGTCTTAATTAAATCAGTTCTCAACATCTTGCCTCTATTTCAATTCGCTGGACTCCTCGCTCCGGCTTCCATACTAAACAAAATGGAGGAATACATAAGGAGGTTCTTCTGGAAGGGAGGGAAACAGAATGAAAAAAAGATCCCCCTTATCAGATGGGAAACCATCTCCAAACCGCTGTGGGAAGGAGGTCTAAATTTCAAAAATCTTTGTCAACAGAATGTGGCAATGGCTGCAAAAATCGTTTGGAGGATCATTGCGCCCAATCCTGGCTGGGCCCAAAATGCGCTCTGGAAAAAATATTTCAGAGGTTCAAGATCCAGATGCTTAGAAAATGTGATCCACCTGCCAAACTTGTCATTCCTCAGAATTTATGACAGAGCTGCATCTCTCATCACCGCCCACTCTTACTGGATACCAGGCAACGGGAAAAAAATCAACATCTGGACGGACAGAATCATGAATAAGGAACCAATAGAAGTCAGAGCCTCCATTAATTCGCTGCGCTGCTGGATGGACAGAGAAGGATTGAGAACGTTGTGGGATATCTCATGCTGGAACGACTCGATATGGGCAGGCTGGAAACGTTTAAAGGTGCCAAAGAACCTGAACTCCGAATGGACCACGCTGCTCGACTCCCTGCACGGATTGGCGCCCACGCACTCGAGGAAAAGATATGTGAAAGGCTGGGGGCTGAAAGCCAGAGGTTACATAGTCTCCTTGGGGTACGCTAAGCTGAACGAGAAACCATACGTTCCCCCTGATCCAGCTCCTTGGCAAGGTGTTTGGCGGCTGTCTTCATGGCCCAAGGTTGATTTCTTTGCCTGGGTTTTCTGCCACGGCAAAATCTTAACCTATGACAACTTGCAGAAGAAAGGATTCCACGGCCCATCCATCTGCTCACTATGCAATGAAAACACTGAGACAACAGTTCATCTAATTCTAGAATGCAGCTACTCCAGGCAGATCTGGTCCTTCTTTACTCATGATTTGGATCCTAACTTCACTCTTCCTTGCTCCACTTTTGAACTTTTCTCTGAATGGACAAACAGATATCCAGATCCACCTCCTAAAAACCTGATTATTAAAGCAACATGGGCTGTTCTCCCAAAGATCATCTGTTGGCAGTTATGGCTAGAGCGGAACAGAAGAATTTTTAGAAATACAAAGCAGTGCCACAAATTCTTAGAAGCCAAGATTAAATGCCACATAAAGGAGTGCTTGATTGATATAAAAGACGAATCCAATCTCAGTCAACAGGACATTGCATGGGGATCAACTCTAGAACTCCAATTTCATCCTGCAGTCAGAAAAGCCCCCATTATCAAAGAATGGCAAATAAGGAAACCAGAGAATGACTTTCAAGATTGGCTTAATTCGCAAGCAAGGCACTTCCTCTTTTTTGATGGAGCAGCAAAGGGAAATCTAGGCAAAGCTGGTGCAGGAGGTGTTGTTCTAAATCAAACTAGGGAAAAAATTCTCTCCTACGCTTGGCGACTTGGATATTCTACCAACATTCAAGCTGAGGCCTTGGCCCTTTTCCAAGGACTCAAGATCCTTAAAGATCTGGACATTAATGAAGCAATTGTTATAGGCGACTCCCAGGTCATTATAAACGCAATGGTTTCCAATACTCCAGTATCGGACCTCAATCTAGCAAGGCTGATTACTAGGATCAAAGGGTTGGAAAACAATTTTCAGAACTTGAAGTACTATCATGTGTTGAGAATTCACAATAAAAAGGCGGACATAGAAGCCAATAACGCTGCCCTACTCTCTGTCGGGGTCAAGCTGAAAGAGGAAGAAGAATCATGGGAACCCATTCCATAAATAGATTGCTGCCATGTTCTACTGTCTGCTATTAAACAAATTTGTTTGTATCTTCAAGTGGGGGAAAATCTCTGAAATCAACTCATTGGGGGTTTATCCAAGGAAGAAATCTGCAAGCTTCAGCTGCATTCTCATCCTTAGCAGTGAGATGCATCAGGACAAAGAAGCCCAGAATGTAATCAGAATTTCGGCATTCAGCCCATGATTAATATAAAAGCTCCATAACCGTTTCTGTAAAAAAAAAAAAAATAAATAAATAAAAAAAATAAATAATAAAATTGTTTAAAATAAAATAAATAATGAAAAATAAGATATTCAAGAAAATGAGTCGGCATCATAAATGAATTTGAATTCAAAATATGAGTTATTAAAGATTAATTTAATTAAGATTCAAAACCTCTTTTCTATGTAACTTCCGGGTATTGGTAACTTTCATATATTATTTGAATTCAAAATGATGATTGTGTGTAACTTCTTGTATTGGTAACTTTGGTATATTATTTGAATTCAAAAGGACAAAGTGTGTAACTTCCGTGTATTGGTAACTTTTTTATATTATTTGAATTCAAAATGATGATTGGAGATTACATCGGACTTGACTTGTGGCTTGAGAAAATTTGACCCAACGGAAACCTAGATCACATCAGCACTAAGCTAATTGGATTTAACTTGTCTTCTCCCCCTAGCAAGAAAATATGTGTTACAAAGGGTGATATCTAAAAGGTTATAACCTCTTACCAATATTGAAGAGGTTATAACCTTTTAGCAATGTAATAATAAGTGAAGTAAAACTCTATGCAATAAAAAAAGGAATTTCAAGAAAATTAGTTGGCATCATAAATGAATTTGGATTCAAAATGATGAATTATTAAAGATTAATTTAATTAAGTTATAACCTCTTTCGTGTGTAACTTCTATATATTGGTAACTTCTGTATATTATTTGAATTCAAAATGATGAGTTATTAAAGATTAATTTAATTAAGATTATAACCTCTTTCCTATGTAACTTCCGTATATTTTGTAACTTTGGTATAATTTAGTAAATATAATATTTATATTTATTTTTTTGTTTGTCAAGTGGTCTGACTTTATTGCAGATTACATTGGGCAACTTCAGTATATTTTGTAATTTTAGTATAATTTGGTAGATATAATATTTAAATTTATTTTTTTATTTGTCAAGTGATCTAAGTTCATCGAGATTACATTGGGCTTGACCTGTGGCTTGAGAAACTTTGACCCAGGGGAAGTCTGGGCCACACAAGCACTAAGTATATTTTGTAACTTTCGTATAATTTGAAGATTTAAAATTAGATAAGAAATAGATTTTTATTTTCCAAATCAAATATAGAAATTATAAAAATATTGATTATCAAAACTTAATTTTAATAAATAAATAACAAATACCAAAAAATAATAATGAGACCTGGTAAAATATAATATCGAAAATGAGAAGAAATGAACTTTGACAATAATGAGGAGCTTTGAAGTCAAGGGGAGGTAACCCAACAAACTGGAAAATATTACCATGAAGTAAGAAATGAGGTAAGAAAATGTGTGAAAGTCTAGTAGTTGAGTTATTGTTTGGTTTGGCGGTCTAGTGATAAGTTTATTAGAGTAGATATAATTTGTATAATTTTAATTTTTAGTGATTGATTTTTTAAAATATAAATAAAAGAGTTTATTTTCTCTTTTTCAAAATTCAATATTATTAGAGAAAAATAAATTAAAAATATTAGTATTATATAATAAAGAATAAAGTGAAAATGAGTTTACATTGTGATTATGGGAGAAAATTAAAAATTTGGGAAAGAAAAATTATATTTAAGTGAATGGAAATAAAACGGTTATGAGATATATTAACTGACAATGTTGCCGATTTTGTTACAATGAAAGGGAGAAGGGCCTGTGAAGTATCAATAGCCGATGTTATGAGACTTGTGGACAATGTTTTACTACAATTATGCACTCGATTTTTGTGATTTCCCCTAGCTTAAAAATACAAACAAATTGATTCAATAGAAAGCAGTAAAACATTTAAGCTGGCAGATTATGGAATTGGATCCCATGTTTCGTCCTCGTCTCGAATTATTGCTCCAGCAGAGATGAGGACAGCTTTATTTGCTTCAAGGTCTGCTTCTTTGTTGTTGTCTCTCAACACATGATAGTAGCTCAACTTTTTAAACAATTTCCCCAAAATTCTGATTCTGGATATCAGCCTTGCCAATCTAAGATCCCGGGGGAGGAGTTTGTCACCATAATTTTGATTATCGCTTGGGAATCCCCAAAAACATTAACCTCCTTGATTTCGAGATTCAAGAGCGATTTAAGGCCTTGAAGGAGGGCTAGAGCCTCTGCTTGAATGCTGGAGTTGATCCCCAGACCCCATGCAAAGCTATGGATCAAAACACCTTCAGCATTTTTTACAATACCTCTTGCTCCAGCCCTTCCTGGGTTACCCTTTGATGCCCCATCAAAGAAGAAAGAGTGCACCTGTTGCTTGGAGATCCATTCTTGAAACTCAGCATTGTTCTTCCCCCTTATTTGCCAATCTTCAATGAGGGAAATGTTGCTGGTGGCTTGAAGAAATTGCAGGTTTAGGGAGGTACCCCAGACTGAATCTAATTGAGTGAGATTTGAGGCATCTTTTTTATTATCCAAGCTCTCCTTTAACTGGAATTTTATCTTGGCCGCCACCACCTTGACATCATGCTTAGTATCTCTAAAGATTCTGATGTTTCGCTCAAGCCAGATCTGCCAGTAGCAGATTTTGGGGAGGGCAGACCACGCCTTTTTTATCACTTTGTTTTTGGGTGGAGGATCGGGGTAACTGTTCTGCCAATTTGCAAAAAGATTAGGAATAGAGGAGGGAAGGACAAAATTGGGGTTCCAGTAATCCATCAGCTCGCTCCAAACCTGCACAGTGAATTTACAATTCAAGATCAAGTGTGTGGCACATTCCACATTTTCTCTGCACAATGAGCACTTGGACGGACCATGGAAACCGCGTTTCTGCAGTTTGTCATTTGTAAGAATTTTCTTGTGGCAAAGAAGCCAACGGAACATGTCGATTTTAGGCAGAGAGTGTAGACGCCAGATCGCAGTCCAAGGGGTAGGGTCCGGGGGGACGTGAGGCCTCAAGGAGAGCTTTGCGTAGCCTTGGGCTACCGTGTAACCTACAGCCAGTGAACCCCAGCCACGCGAATCTCTTCTGCGCAGATGAATGGGGGCAATACCGTTCAGCATGGAGCGAAGACAATTGCAATCCCGAAGGAGCTCCGGAGGCACGTCAAAGAAATTCCAGCCTGCCCAATGCGTCCCATCCCACGTGGAGATATCCCACAGCGTAGTTTTCCCAGCAGAAGTCAACCAGCAACGAATCGCGTTCAAAGAGGAACAATCACCAATTGGATCACGACCCAGAATACGATCTGTCCAGATATTTATCTTCTTACCGTTTCCAGGAATCCAAAAGGCGTTGGAGCTGATCAGGGGGGCAGCTTTGGAGCAGAGTCTAGCAAAGGGAGAGACGCCTTGGGGGAGAGGACCATCCAGGCATCTGAGTCTCTTGCCTTTAAAATATTTCTTCCAGAGTGCTAATTGGGCCCAACAAGGCTTGGGCGCAATGATTCTCCAGAGCAGCTTGGCTCCCATGGCTATGTTCTGAAGAGAGAGATTCTTGAAGTTTAGCCCCCCCTCCCTCAGCGGTTTGGAGACAGTCTCCCAGTTAACCAGTGGGAATTTCCTCTCATTATGTTTGCCCCCCTTCCAAAAGAAGTTTCGAATATGATGTTCCATTTTCTGAAGGATGCCAATTGGGGCCAAAAGAACAGAGAACTGAAATAGGGGAAGACTGCAAAGGACAGCTTTGATGAGGACATACTTGCCCGCAATATTGAGCCAGGTGAGCCCCCAAGCCTGGAGCTTATTTTTGAATTTTTCCACTTGGGGGAGCCAATCCTTACTATAGGCCCTCTTGAGGAAGATAGGAAGCCCAAGGTATTTGAAAGAAGTCCAAGCTGGAGAGGCTGCAAAGCCAAAACACCTTGTAATGGAACTGAGCAAGCTGGGAGGAGTATTCCAACTGTAAATATGGCATTTCCCCTTGTTGAGGCTACTTCCCGACACCATACAATATTCATCTATAGCTTCTTTAAAGCTGTTGGCTGAATGTAGTGTTGCAGCCCCCAGCAGCAAAGTATCATCGGCAAAGAGGGCGTGGTTGATGCTTTTAACTCCTCTTGCAATGCAAAGCCCTGTGATCCCCTGCTCTTGCATTTTCTTGTTTAGATAGAAACTGATAACGGAGGCCTGGAGGACAAACATAAGGGGAGAAAGAGGGCAGCCCTGTCTTAGTCCTCTTGAGGCTTTGAAGAATTCCGCTGCTCTGCCATTAACAAGGGGAGCAATCCAAGGCTCTGAGATACAAGCCCGAATCCAGTTTATAAAGTTCTCCCCAAATCCAAATTTTTTCAGAACATTCAAAAGGAAACAATGCCTGACTCGATCGAAGGCATTAGCTAAGTCCAGTTTGACAACCATACCTCTTTCCTTACGCTGCTGGCTTGAGAGAATTGCCTCTTGAACCAAAATGAAATTGTCCACTAGCTATCTACCGTGAATAAAGCCCCCTTGATTTTCAGGAATGATTGTGGGGAGAAGATATTTCAGCCTGTTTGCTATTACTTTGGTGATCAACTTATAACCAATATTACAGAGAGAGATGGGGCGAAATCTGTTGAAGTAATTGGCTCCTTTCTCCTTGGGGATGAGAGCAAGGAACGCAGAGTTTGTGCTACCTCCTAATTTCTGACAGTCTTGGGATTTTTGAACCATTTTGTAGAGATCTTTTTCCACAATGTGCCAACAGGATTGCAGAAATATGGCGGTGAATCCATCCGGTCCTGGTGCTTTGTCAGGATCCATGGCAAAGAGAGCATTCTTGACCTCAGTCTTGGTGACTTTTGCTTCTAGGAGATGGTTCATCTCAGCAGAGATTGAAGGGGGGACCCAGTCCAGAAGATCAGAATTTTGAATCAGATTCGCATCCTCACTGTACAACTTCTGGAAGTGAAGAAAAGCTGCTCGTTTAATGCTTGAAAAATCTTTATGATTGGAATTGTCATCCTTAATCTCAGATATGGAGTTGAAGCATTTTCTGGCTTGATTTTGCTTGTGAAAGAAAGAGGAATTTCTGTCTCCCGCTTTAAGCCATAGGCAACGAGACTTAATCCTCCAAAACTCTTCTTCTGCCAGGCAGGCTTTGTGGAAGTGTCGTTGGAGTTGAATCTCCTTATCGAGGATTTCTCTAGTTACATATGCCTCTTCCGAAAGCAAGTGGTGTGCTTCCAGTTGACTTTGGAGATTTTTCCTTTCAGCTGCTGGGTTAGAAAGAGTTTTGGCCCAGCATTTTAAGGCAGCTTTCGTTATTCTGAGTTTTTCTTCCCACACGAAGAAGGGTGATCCATTGACTGGCTGAGACCAAATTTCTTTGACAATCTGCATGAAATTGGATTCCTTGACCCAGAGGGGGCTAAATCTGAACGGAATGGGGCCGAGGTCGGGGTGAGCCCGGAGATCAAGCTTGATAGGCTTATGATCAGATATGTTGCAAGGAAGGATTTGCATACTAGCATCTAAACCAAGCAATAGAAAGGAACTTTGTACAAAAAATCTATCCAGTCTTGCTGCTATGTGACCAGGGCCTACTCTTTTGTTTGACCAAGTGAACTTACCTGAAGAGGGCTTGATGTCCAGAAAACCCAATCTTGCAGAAGATCCTCTGCCCATTCCCTCGCCGGATCTCACACAATGCAGCCTCCTCTCTTTTCAGAGGAATGCAATGTGAGATTGAGGTCACCTGCAATAATGATGTTGTCAAGGTTCCCTAATTCTGCCTGGCTTCTTATAGAGTCCCAACATGCCTTTTTTTCTCCAGCATTGACCGGTACATATACATTAAAGAGACAAAAGTATTCTTTAGTGACAAGATGCTGCATTTTTAGGAGCAGCCAGTGAGTGTTTGAAATTTCAGAAATTAACGAGAACTTGCTATCATTCCAAAGAGTGCCTAACCCTCCAGAGGTTCCTCGGGCTGAGACAACTTTTGCTTTGCTTTTACTCCAGATTCTTTTACTTGTTTGGAGGAAGTCTTCTTCCTCCATCTTAGTCTCCTGGATAAGGAATATGTCCGGGGCTTCTATTCTTATTAAGTTTCTTGTTGCCTCTTCCTTGATCTTGCTCCCCATACCCCTACAATTCCAGGAGATTATTTTCATTATTTACCTTTGTTCTGCTGGGCTCCCTTGGAGCCTTGGGGCTGGTTTCTCACCATCTTCGGCTTTTTTGCTAGTAGCTTCTCCAGAGTTGGTTGGCTGCCCTGTAACTTGTCCTTGTACGTTTCCTGCTCTCTTTTCTCTCGATCTGTTTTGCGACCTCTTGTGGATCTCCTAACAGAGGCCCGAGAGTCGCCTATTTCTCCTTCCTCCTCCGAATCTTCTGACTCCTGGTCCTCTTCCTCGACTTCAACAGGTATTCCTTTTGAGCTTTCTGCAACACTTGCGTCTTTGGAAGACATAGAGGGAGTCCCTTTGACCGGGGATGCTGTCTTTTGAACCTCCACCTCCTGGGTGTCCTCTTGGTGCGAGCTTAGGAGTTCAAACTTGTTTTCAGGAGCAGACTTAGACGGGATCTGCTGAGAAGAGGCCTGTTGGGGACCTTTGCCACTAGGGCCTCCCGGCTTTTGAGCCTTATGGGAGGTTTTGGTGCGCTTGACTTGATTCCATCCGTCCTCCTTCCCTTGCACATCCTCATTGTTGGATGGACAGCCTCTGGCGAAGTGGCCATAGACATGGCATTTCCGGCATTTGAAGGGCAGCTGCTCATAGTCCAATTTCTGCACATGCGTCCAGCTTCCGACTTTGATTTTGATGGCCTCTAGTAGCCCAACCTCCAGATCTACTTCCACGCAGATCCTAGCGTAGTCATACTGGTCCTTGTTGTTTGCTCGATCGATGAACTTCCCAAGGGCATTTCCAATATGCATCAGAGAATCCCAATTCCAGCAGTGAACTGGCAGATTTGGGAGTCTAACCCACACCGGGACTGCTTTGGGCACATCCACAGCAGGATCGAAGTCCGGAGTCCACTTATTTAGATACAAACCCTGGGGGCCCATGAAGTAGGGGCCATTCTGGAAGATCAGATCTTTGTCATCTTTTGAAGTGAACTCGAAGAGAAAGTAACCTCTCCCCAAAAAATAAGAAGTAACGCTTTCTTTGATCAGAGGCGCCCAGTTTCTGTTGACCCAGCTCTCAGTGGTTTTGGGGGATGGCCAAAGCCCTGTGAACTGGCCTATGAGATCTCGTTCAACCAGTGATAAAGCAACCTGAATCGGAGTCTCTACTGGAAGAGAGATCTCAGGTATTTCATCAATTTTCTTAACAAATTTCGCAGCTTCAACATTCTTCTTCTTAGGAAGCCCTGCCAATAAGCGATCGAAAGCCTCAGCAGAAGAGGGTGGGGGAGGGGGACGAGGCCCCTGGGGAGAGCCCAGCCCCTCCATGGGCGCAAGCCCTAGCAAGAATGCGGCCCGGATCTAGATGCGCAGGCAGCAACGCGT